>JAFIRS010000187.1:320000-1048584 GCA_018342105.1 Gonioctena quinquepunctata
TTATTTTGAGCCCATCGAGTGGCCGAAATTTCAAACAGAGAACTATAAAACTTCTCCCTGTTTTATACTGATAAAACCACTAGTAGATTCGACATTGTTTTGCGATAAAACTTCACTTGGTCCTGTCAGTATTAAATGTCGACGCATTCCATTCCATATAGGAAATGGAAATGAAAATTGATAAAAGGTTTTTTTATTTGAATTCAAATATACCTTTTTCAGCATGTTAAAAGCCTCAGTTTTTCAAGTAAGGCAATGAATAATTTAATTGCGTCATTTTCAGTATATCAATAAAAGTTCTCGTAGACTTGTGCTTAGCGTGTTAGTCCATCACGCGGTAGGCTCGGGTTCGATTCCATGTCAAGGAGCTTTTTTTTAATCGGTTCCAGACAAAAACATATTTGATCTGCTAGTGAAAAATTATATATATATATATATATATATATATATATATATATATATATTTCAGGTTTTTGGGTGAGTTCAAGAGCAGTAAATGAACATTGTGAATGAATGAATCTGTAAAAGCATTTAAAAACGGTAATTATTCAGACACGATTCCTTCGATTTTGGATCGAAAATAATTGTAACTTACCTTGTTGAAAATTAAAATATAACATGAATTCTGGTAATTTTATCCAGTTTTAAATGTGATGTGATCAAATATCATTCGTGCTAGAGGATTTTATCTTAATTTTTTTTTAATTTTCCCTTAAAGCATTTTGCTTCTAAGAAATTTAACTCGTGCAATTTGCGGCCTTATTATCAAAGATTAAACTACTCAAGTTTCACTGTCGTCGTTTAATCAGATAATAAGACCGAAAATCGCACTCGGTAAAATTTCCAGGCATAATGCTTTCTCGAAAATTTCAAAAAAAAATTGGGCGATAAAACCCCTAGCACTTATGATATTACCAACGACTATTTCCCTCATTATTTTTGAGCCAATCAAATGGCCGGAATTTCAAACAGAGAACCAATCAGATCAGTTTCATAGTGATAAAACATCTTCTTGCTGTTTACTGATAAAACCACAGTCTATTCGATATTGTTTTGCGATAAAACGGATACTGTGAAAGTTATGCCTACACAATTATTTGGTATGAAGTAATTCAAAGATATAGGGGGTCCACTCCATACTTAAATGAGATGATAATATAATTCAACGATACCTCTTTTCCTCATTGGTTAAACAAAAATTCTTCAAATGCCACCGGCATAAACTGTCTGTTATGAAAATATAACGATCCACTTATGGTTATAGCTATTTTACGAATTCATGGAGGTTGAACACATTACACTCAACGAAGAGAACATTTCACATATTCGTATCAACAACCAATATTTCGAATTATAATTTCTATACATCAACTATCACTGAAAGCGCGGAGCGAAATCTTCAAAAGATTGTTCATCGCTCATTCCTTAAATTCAGTTGAATTTGTGAGATTTTAAAAGAAAGCTACACAAAAGAACAAACTGCAATGTTACATTTATCAGAGTTTAAAAGAAAAAGACTCATAAGTTACGTGAGTTGGAGAAAGATGCATTGTTTTCTCAATGCCAGACAAACGAACGAACCTTATAACTGACTGCAGGGACAGGTGGAACTAATTCCGTCTTGCTCTTATTTTCGTTATTCTACATTTAACATTTCTTTCTAATCATTATGAATGAATCTGTAAAACGATTTTGGAACGAGAATTGTAACTTTCCACGTTAAAAATTCGAATATAACATTAGGAAATTTAACTCGTGCAATTTGCGGCCTTATTATCAAAGATTAAACCACTCAAGCTTCGCTTTCGTGTTTTAATCAGATAATAAGACCGTAAATCGCACTCGGTAAAATTTCCAGGCATTTTGCTTTCTCGAAAATTTGAAAACATTTTGAGCAATAAAACCTCTAGCACTTATTATATTACCCTCGACAAACATCAGCATTTAAAGACGGCGGCTCCATGTTTGTGATTTATGGTCCGATTCCATACTTTATTGTTATTTAGGGGTTTTTGGAGTCGAAGGTTGTGAAAATTAAGAATTCAAGATGGTGGACAATTGTTTTGATTTATTCAGATTTATTGATTTACTCAGAAGTTTTAGTCGAAATTTAATAATTCAATTTGGCGACAGCAGTATGTTACTTCTGAATCAGTTGGATTTTATATGTATCGTTAAAGTGTGCAAACATAATTCGTGTGTTTCAATTATAAAGTTCAATATATGATTGAATGTTATAACTCGATTTGGTAAAAAAAATTTGAACATGCCCATGTTTGTGATTTATGGTTCGATTCCATACAACATTGTTATTTAGGGGTTTTTGGAGTCGAAGGTTATGAAAATTAAGAATTCAAGATGGTGAACAATTGTTTTGATTTATTCAGATTTATTGATTTACTCAGAAGTTTTAGTCGAAATTTAATAATTCAATTTGGCGACAGCAGTATATTACTTCTGAATCAGTTGGATTTGATGATTGCCAATTTTTACTACATTTTAAAATAGACAGCTATCTATCGGCGAATAGAAGTACTAGGCCCATCATTTGAAGAACATTTATGACATTCTACTTCTCCATTTTGTGTGAAAAATACGATTTAAAAATCGAAAAAAAAGTCAATAACAATGGAAGTAAAATTTGATGGGAAAAATAATTTCAACTGATTGAAATACCATTCAATCTCGTTGTGCTGTATTTTTCGTTTCCCATAATATTTTTTTTACTTTGACTAATTAAATGAATTCTAAGGAATAGTATTTTTATTCTTTCGGTAGTAAAAAATAGTTTGTCCTTGCTACACCTGCACGGATATATAAATTTCGATTTCATTATTTTTTATCCGTGGGAGGTTATTTAACATATGCAATCACGTCGAATATAACTAAGAAGGTGAACTACATCAGATTTCGATTACCACTCGCACCAGCCTACATCCTACTGAATCTCTTTGAACTTTACTTCACTTCGTCAAATATCGAAATGTACAATCATGATAGTGGGATTGGTATTAATCATCAACCGGTACTGGCTGTTGCTCTATAGAAGTGAACGAACCTAAACAATCGACCTGTATAGTTTTAAATACGCCCCCTGCTAGACTCAATAGGATTCGCTTTGCCGCTAGATCACATGAACTTTATTGAATTAACTTACTGTCTTGGAGTCTGAATTACTACAGGGTAGACCGGATGTATGAAATGGAGCTTTTCCTCTGCGAGAAAAATCTCGCGGTCGCTGTGTACTCCAGGGAAATTGGATCTCATTGAGAAAATAATCTGACACTTTTATTCTATATTGTTATAGCGCAGTAATTCAGCTCAGAATAAATGACGTGGTGAAACAGAATCATAATATATCCATAATTGACTTCTCTACGTTGTTGTTGTTAAGCTTTTTTGGTGGAAGCGCGTCGTTACTACGGATATACCCTTTTTTCAAATGAAATTACTTAAGGCCTCTCATAGATTCCCTTTTATGAACCGAAGTTGTCATTTCTCCTTAAATACAAGTTTCACATTTTGCATAAATCTTACTATTTTCATTGTAGTACAAAAATAATTATTGGGCTTGTTTTATACTTGTAATAAATGATCATTTCATTACTCATCAACTGTATTCATTATAGAGATCTATCGGTGTACTTGGTAATCTAATAAGTTAATTATACGTTTATTGTATATTCCAAGTTTTAATTTGTAATGATACACCTGGAACAAATTAAAAGAGTATTATTTTGCATTGTTCTGTATGAATCAGGATGATGTATTTATTGAATCATTATTTTCATTTTTATCTCCACGTGTTAGATCAAAACGTTGAAACATCGAAGTTATTCACATGCTCAACATTTGAATCAACGTTTTTCCATTGAGTTTCATTTGATATACATTGGGGTGTAGAACAGTTCATTTCAGCACTTGTGAAGGAAAATCCGGTGTACATGATGTTTTTTTGAGAGTGGAGAAAATCATTAATGGACACCTTACGGTAGTGTGGGAGTCCCTAAGTTCACTATAAACTCCACCTAGTCATGACCTCCGATGACACTTGGGCCTGCTGGCCCATTGTATCTTGCCTGTTTTCGCTCTTACAGCACCCATTCCAGTAATTTTGTGCTTTGCACGAGTTTGTACAAGTCCTTTACTGGGTGTGTGCTGTATAGTTTTCATTCAATTGGTTGCCCAAAAATTTACTGTCTTCTGCGATCCAATGCTCTGCAGTTGCACACTATATGTGATACTGTTTCTGGTTCCTTCCCGCATAATCTGCATGTTAGGTCGCCATTGAACAGTCCCATCTTATTTACTGGCATGTGTCCAGTTATGAACCCCGTAATGATTTTCAGATCTTCCCTGTTTAAAGTTAACAGGTCTGCTGTTTTTTCCGGCACGGGCCTTTATTTCCCGTGACTGTTCGCTGGAGTATTATTTCATTGTTGTTCATAGTTTTTTCCCGGATCCAGTCTTCTACTGACGCTCGTACCATGAGCTTCGGTTCTCCGAGGGTCTGTCTTCGTTTTCCGATCCTCTTCTAGTTGGCTTTTTTTTGTATCACCAAGTGAAGGGAGACAATCCCAGCAGTGTATCCATGGCTGCAGTTGGCGTAGATTTAATTGTCCCCGTAATGCCTACGCAGGCAAGTCTTTGCATCTTGCCTTTGTTGTGTCTTTGGCCATCACATCGGGGAAGCATACGTTATGGCCGGTTTTACCACATTGTTTTACAGCCAGTGTACCATGTGTGGTTTTAGCCCTCATTTCTTTCCAATAAAGCGTCTTGCCACAATTAGTGGTCACTTTCATCAGATGTTGGTTCCAGGTCAATTTCGAGTCCAGTATCACCCTGAGTTTCTCCTCGAAGTTTTATGTGCCCTAGTCCCTCTAGTTTTCGTCTTCGAGTGAATGTTACTATGGTGGCTTTTTGAGGGTTGATGTTCAATCCCTCCATCTGGTTTCCTCTTGCATGCTATCTCTAACTGTGGTGTTGATTATCCCCTATTCTAGGACAACTATGTCGTCAGCGTACCCAAGGGTTTTATGACCTTTTTCTTTCAGAGACCCCAGTAGTCCGCCTATGACCAGATTCCACAGGACTGGAGAAAAAATTCGTTCCTGTGTGCATCCTCTGGTCGGCCTGACCACTACAGTCTCCTCCATTTGGGTTGTGTGTATCATCCTATTTCTTAGCATTGAGTCTATTCTGGTTTCTCGATTCCTCTCCGTCTAAAGCCGCATACAGACGGAGGTTCCAACGCAAACCAAGGCACATGTGCTCAGCGTTGGAGCCGGTGTGTACGACGCGATCGAACACTACCCAACCGCTTCCAAGCTTGGCGTTCAGTTGCGCTCGCTCCTTGGGCGGTACGTCAAAGAATGTTTGATTTGGTCTGGACGGGATTTGTTGCTTGCTTGTTTTCGTGGAGTAGTTTTTGGCATTTTATCATTTTAGTTGAGCCGCGGACTTGGTGGGCGTATTGTTGTGATCATCTAGTAAAATTATTTTGTTTTTGCATTCAGAAAATATGGAGTGGACTGAAGACTGAATTTGTATTCTGCTTTTCAATTTTTGGCTTTACGAGAAGTAATGTATTAAAAATATCGGGTGTCACTGTGCAAAAATTTCTAAAATGTCCACTATCTTCACTTTGAAGTTCCTCTAGTAAGCTATTTCCACTGCACAAAAGTCTGTTCTCAAATGGTGTTGTAGCCACCAACGCTTAGGCTGCCGTTTCTTCTTTTTATTTGTAATTACAGAATGTAATATCAAAAACCCCGCATTTGCTAATAATAAATCTTCCTCGTCGCTCAACATTTCTACCTAGCTCTAGTCGCACCGAACCCTCCCAAACGCAAATTTTTGTGTGGGCGTACCCATTCCAATCCCTTCCAACGCCAAACCCCAACGGACAAATGCTTGGGTTCGGTTGCTCGGCGTTGGAATCTCGGTCTGTACGCGGCTTGAGAGACTTGATGATTGAGTGTATAGAGGTGTTATTAAAAGCTCCTTCTTTGTCTAATACCTCTTTGTTTTCCAGCGTGTTCTCCACTCTCTCCATCAGTTTGTGGAGTGCTGTTTCTGTTGTATGCATATTGTTCTCGATGCAGTGGTCTTTCAACCAGTGCACTGTCCCTTATATGCCTATCGACCAGCTTCTCCTGAGTCTTCAGTCCAAAGGATATGAGACTTAATAGTTTTTCCAGGTTTTGGTATGAATATTACCCTAAGTTCCCCTTTGGGGCTCTGAGTATTTCACAGAGCCTACTATGCAGTAGTACCCTGTTCCCTTCTACAATAGTACTGGGTAAATTCCGTCCGGTCCCAGTGATTTGAATGGTTCAAATGAGCTTATTCGCTTATGTCCTACTTTCCCTGGAACCCCTTTTCAGAGCCTCCAGTCAATTCTCATAAGCAGGTGTCTGCACTATTTGAGCCACAGTGAACCCTAAAGAGTTGCTTTATAGTTTCACAGGATGTTATATGGAGTATGATCGAAATGTAAATAGCATATTGTTACGAATATGGGGTTCGTGGCTATTAAAATACTGAGTAATTGTTGTCCGTTTATTTACACTTCACAATACAAAACAATAATGACAAATAACTCAATCGAAATTTCACTGCGAAAAATACACTGCGTACTTCACTGGACTGAATCTTTCATCGAACTCGTTTTCTTCAATGACCTGCCTTTTCGCCCGCGTACACCGCATTATATGGTCATTAGTTACGTAGTAGAAACCACTAGAAAAATCGGCGGTCGCTTCTCGAATTATCTCGAGATTCCTGGAATCGGAGGCTCTGGATTCAAAAAACTGCCTTTATATCGGCCAGACGAGACAAACATGCAGAGGCGTAGTTCCTTCGTTTTCGTAACAATATTATTCGTTTAATAATAATGGTACTTTCCTAATACGCCCTGAAATGTTCCTTTTCTGAAAAGAGTGTTGGCGTTATGTAGGAAACCGATTTTCAATTTCAACCGGTGGAGGAGAAACGTGATGCAATAAATCCTTTTTGGATAAAAATGGTGATACGCTAATAGGGTGAGTGACCACATTTTCAACAAATTAATCTCCTACCCCTACTGACGTCATAGTCAACAAGTTCTCTGTTAACTTTTGCCGTACTTTATATTACATTATGTAGTGCTCAAAAAAGCTAATACCTTGATAAAATATCAACAGATGGTTTGCATCCTTTGAAAAAGGTCCCATTTCAGCAATGTCATATCACTTTTTTGTCGAACGTCTGACTTTTTGTCCACACGAACAACTGAATTTTGTTTATGTAACCGGCTCAAAATACACTGTTCCCGGACTATCAAATTTTATCTCGATGATCAGAATAAAATTGTTAACAAAGAAGTTACAAAAACAGTTGGTGAAATCATGCAACACGGCCAATTTGTATATTTGTCCTTTGTATATTCATTGTCGTCAACTTTCTATACGTTTCCGCTAATCTTGTAAGAAATATTGTAATCGTTTCTGGTTACAACTAATTGAACAAATTTCACGTGAAGCGTTCGTTTCGCCATTAAAAATCCATTTGACCCTATTGAGTCATGCAAAATGGTTTTTAGAATACGAATATTATCAGGCTTTGTTCCTAATTCAATGAGAAAATAGATTTCCGTAGGAAGTGTAATTAACTGTATATTAAACAATAATGGGAAAACATACAGTAAAGAACGATTGTATCATTGTTGAACATAAATAAACACAACCGAACATCAATTATACGAATGAAAAAAGTAGCATATGACTCACAATTAATTAAATAATACCGAACTATAGAATTATTGATAAAGAAATTTTGAATGATTTGAATTCATGGTTTCCCGTACAAAACGAGCCGTATAAGCCATACTGCGTACTGTTAATTTTTTCGATCTTTCAACCTTTTTGCGAGAGACTTTAAATTTTACCTAGGATCATATCGGATCATTCACCAGGATATTCTAGCAGAATTGCAGCTTCAGTTCCCAGAATATATCTAACAATATCACTGGTGTGCGGGATTTTACTCTAAAATGCTGTTGTTTATTTTTTTGATGTTTCATCTTTTTATCTAGAAATTCTTTCACATTTCCCGTAGAATCAGATCGGGTTATTTAGCAGGATACTCTGGAAGAATTGCAGCTTCTGTTTCCAGAATATATCTAACAATATAACTGGTGTGCGGGATTTTACTCTAAAATGCTTATTTTTATATTTTCGATGTTTCATCCTTTTTTCGAGCAGATCTAACAAATTTCCTGTAGGATCAGATCGGGTCATTTAGCAGGGCAATTTAAAAGAATTGCAGCTTTTGTTTCCAGAATGTATCTAACACTATGGCTGGTGTGTGGGATTTTACTCAAACATGCTGTTGTTTATTTTTTCAATATTCATTTTTTTCGAGCGACTCTTACAAATTTTCCGTAGGATCAGATGGGGTCGAAAAGCATCATATTCTAGAATAATTGTAGCTTCTGTTTACAAAATGTATGAAACCCCATGCGTTATTGGAAAATTATTGGTGATTGATCCATCTAATCTTCGGAGAGAGGAGGCATGCTTTTATATAACAGCGGGCCTGTAAATTTATTAGTATGCCAAATTCCAGCGTTTTAAGTCAAACAACCTATGAGAAAACGGCTGTGAGAGGCAGTAATACGTGTGAGTGATCCGTTTTTCCTCTTTGGGGTATGGAACCCTGAAAAACAAAAACCTAAATTCCCATTTGGGAAAAGTATCCAGTATTGCTTCAGAGGTTTAAGTGAGAGTTCTTCCATCGTAGTTATTTTTATTTTTATGTTTTTTAGGCTTCGACGAAATTCATTCCAATTTCACAAGTTGGCGGTAAATTGTTCTTATTCAGTAAATTATGAGTCAGGTGGAGGACACTACGTGACCAAATAAAGATGACGAATATTACTTAAAGGCCGGTTTAAATCTGTTCCTAATATATATTTGGTAAACTTATTCTTCGAATTCATCTTACCAAGACTCGTGAATCATTGGTTTTCACAGCATTCGCAA
Organism: Gonioctena quinquepunctata; assembly: GCA_018342105.1. NCBI lineage: Eukaryota > Metazoa > Arthropoda > Insecta > Coleoptera > Chrysomelidae > Gonioctena > Gonioctena quinquepunctata. The sequence goes on from JAFIRS010000187.1 coordinate 329,027, forward strand.
CGATGCTGGAGTTCTTCCTATCTATTAGAGATTTTTTTTAAACTTTCAGATAATATTCTTTTACATTTTCAGTTGAAATACCAAAGGCTGGAAATAGTTTTTATTATTTTCATCTGATATCCAATTAATGGTTTAATGATGAATACGTAATATGCTCGAATTATCAATGTATTTAGTCGTATTTGATTGCTAATTAAATTCGTAATAGTCGATATTTCGATCTTCATTATCAACGATTTTAATGGCGTTCCCATCCTTGGAAAGTGTACCATATATGAATCAAGCCGAAACCACAGAGCTGACTCGTGACCACACATTCAGGCGAAGAATCAATGCCCATTGAATGATGTATTATAATTTCGTCAATCTACCAGTTTTTTAAGCATTTATAATGAACCAGAACCACCGTTAAAAAAATCTCCTGAGAAATGGTCATAAGAAACGCGGTGTTTCGATTATTTCTATCTGTATTTCATCATAGAGGTATGTTTATTTAGACGAGGAACTTGCCTTTAGTTTTTTTCATATAGATGTTGCAATGAAGTTTGATTGAGATTGCACCACCAAAACTTGATTAGTATGAAAAATATCCCTTGGATACTCATGGGAATGAGCTCTCAGGCTGGTTGAGGTCGGACTCAAAAGGAATATGCGCAATTTAAGGGACCCACCCCTACTGAAAGCGAAACCTGGCTGATCTGCCAACAGACTGAACCGTCAATTTTGAGAAAAAATCGCATCGAACTGAGCAACTAGAAAAAGGGAGCGTAGGATAAAAATACTTTATTATGGTATACAGACCAATACAGTAAAATACTGTATTTCTCCTACGACTATAACAGGTGTGTCACAATGATCAATATATACGAACTAGAATGAAATGATTAACAATTCATCCACTTCAGTAAAGAAGATTTGCTTCCTCACCGAGGTAGTTTATTATGAAAGTTCGGATTCAAACAATATTTGAAATACTCAGCGCCTGTATGTTGACATACCAAAAAAACTTGATGTGTACATCGATTTTTCTAAAGCTTTCCATCCATATTAAAACTTTGCTGGTGATGATATAGATTTAGATGGTGGAATAAGTCAATTTATTAGAATAAGTAGATGTGTTTCTCTTGAAACAGTGGTTACGTGGTTTGTGCCCAGTACTTTTTTCGATATTTATCATGACATTTCTACATGTTTTTCGAATTATGAATCCCAATTGTTTGCGGATAGAACTATCAGTTGCTGAATAACTACGGGTACAAAAACAGAATTCTCTTGAACATTTTCAAATGCTGCAGTAAGTCTTCCAGATAATCTGAACCGTGTTGAAACGATCAAAGACTTGAGAGGGATATTGGACTCAAAGCTCAGCATCGTCGATTGTTTGTTGTAGGGTTATATGTATTTTTATTTTATTGTATCGTCCTGTAATTAGTTATCTGATGGATGATCTACTGATAAATAAATAAAAATATTAATCACAAAACTCGTTCGTTACATTAAATTTTTGAGTTTTTGTCAAAAAATCATTATCTCCAACCTTAAATACTCCTTGATAAAAGTTTTTGAATGGATTTGGAGCATACATCATAAATTTCGTCTGCCATATTGGGGCCGCCATCTTGAAATATCATTATACAATACTGTTGAAATGTATTATCCACGATTATTGTATACATTCTTAATTGAATTGATTTGATTCTTAAGGAAATTAAAAATCCACGATAAAAATTAAGCAATTTTTTGTAATATCTTACATTAAACAACTATTTCACTGGTTAAAGCACGCGTTGTATCTTGAACTACATCTAATAGATATCGTAAAAAAACCTGAAAGTGAAAATTTGCATTTTCGTTCTTTCATTCATCAAATAACTTTATCTACAACACTCTTTTGATAGTCGTCTGAACAGATCCAACGGTAAGGGCGTTGCTGAAGCTCATAGAAAACATTAAATTTCTGGCAAACAAGCAAAATCCCATCCTTTTCACTGTCTCTCACACTACATTCTATTAGATAAATTATAATATCACCTCTTGAACTATTGGCATCATATCAAGCCAACAAGACAACTGGTTGAAATGCGTAGTTCTTAATAAATACAACAAAGTTAACGCACGATTTTTCTGGAAATTGAAAAATCTACTATAAAAATGAAGCTATTTTTATCATATCTTACCGAAAACAACTACTTCCTTGGCTAAATAAAGCATGATAGATATGGTAAAAGAAATAATTTGAAAGTGGAAATTTGCATTTTCATTCAGATAGTTGTTTTATTTTTCAATCCAGTCTATTGAGAACTCATACTTAGAGATGAATGAGGCAAAGAAGAATGTTTTCCAAAAAGGAATATTCACCAGAAATCACTTGTAAGCATCAATGTTATTATAAGTGCTTTCTGGTAACTACCCTTTTTTAGAAAACATTCTTTTTTACCTCACTCAAGATTGGCATCGCATTCACCAGTACTCCAATACATTTTTGTCGACGAAAATCTATTTCACGCTTGCACGATTATCGAGAAAATTTGGGAAACACATTCCTAGAAGCAATTTCACTTTGCAATGATGGAACATTTTGGAAACATTTCTTTGACTTTGAAATCATAACCTGTCATGCGTTATGATATATTTTCAAAAAATCAATCGGTTTTTGTGCTTATCAGTACCAAGTTTGGGTGAACTTACCAACGCCACACAAATATCTCATTATATGTGATTGGGTATAAGGCAAACTTGTTGCGCATTTTACCAGTTGCAACCTCGTCTATAATTATTCAATTTTCAGTCAATAATATATATATTGAATACTGGAATGATAAATAATGTAGAATACTCTAATGACCCGCCTAAAATTATTCGTGTTAATATGTAATGTTCGTGACAAGTCATTGGTTGTATTTTTCCCTGTCTATAAGACGAATCAAGTTAGTCAAGCTTATAATTCGCATAGGGTTAACTGACACTTCCTAAGGTCGACTTTTGAGTCATTTCAATTACCTATTGAATCACCTTGGATGACGCATTGAAAAAAACGTCAGTCGATATACACGACGAAAACGGGAAACCAAGGAGGGTGCATATAAAATAAACGACTTTCCATTTTCCATGTACATTACCTTCACGATATCTGCCTTTAAATTACCGGGGTGAATGACTAAGCGCCACCCCACCTTTAGGGTAGCTACCTGAAAGGAAGTTTCATTCTGATGATGTACTTGAATATACATTTTCTATGGAGTTATTTTGTATGTGTTTCCTGGCTGTTTGCTGATGGGAACGGTCTTTTTTATCATCAGTATTGACACGTAGTTGATTCTTGGTTAGTCTCTCAATGCTGATTGACTTTTGCAGTTTCTATATAGTAGACGTAATATTGAAAATATATCAATAATAATAAAAACTCTTTATTGCTCAAACATAGTTTTTTTACAATTTGATTTAGGGTGCAGTAGGTGGGCATATCGCTAAGCGATATCCTCCTGCCGACCCTTACAAGCTATTATACAGTGCGCGTCTAAAGTCCGTTCCCCCCAACTAATTTTTGAACCATCTGGTATATTGCAACGAAATTTGGAGGGCCTGAATAGGAGATAAAAACCTACTTTTTCATGAAAAAATCACAGCTAAAAGTTTTAAAATGGCGGCTGAGCGCCATATTCAATTTTTTTTTAATATAACATCCCGTATATTATTCCATTTATGAAATCTGCTCATAATTCTCAACAGTTTTCTCTTATACACTTCACTCCTAAATTCAATTGTTTTCGAAATATTAACATTTAAAAAGTGACATTTTGGTCATTTCAAATCCAACCAAAAACACTAATGTTGCTTCCAATCAAGTTTGCATTGGAAAAAATCATTGTCGCGGTAACATCTTGTTTACTTTCAAACTGAACTGCTAACTGTCAAATAGTTCGTTGAGTACGAAGGCGTATAAGGGCCAACAACAAAATATTTTTTAAAATATTAGGAATTGTCACTTTGAACTGAACATTGTCACTTCGAACTGACAATTGTCACTTTGAAGTGACAATTGTCACTTCGGACTGACAATTGTCACTTTGAAGTGACAATTGTCACTTTGAAGTGATAATTGTCACTTCGAACTGACAATTGTCACTTTGAAGTGACAATTGTCACTTTGAACTGACAATTGTCACTACGAACTGACAATTGTCACTTTGAAGTGACAATTGTCACTTCGAACTGACAATTGTCACTTCGAACAGACAATTGTCACTTTGAAGTTGAATTTTGATTTAGTTATTCGATACAAACTATTGCAACAGCGAGCGGCGGGGTAAAAACCCATTTCCAGATAGTTCTATTAAAAATTTGCGAAAAAAATTAAATAGTTCATCTATTGGTATTAAACTACTTACTCTATTTAACTTGAGTTATTTGAAAGAAAAATAGGATATTTATAAATTGATCAGAGAATATAGAAAAAAAAGGTGATTTTAGATATTTTCGAATAAATGCTTGGAACTGCACATAAGCCATAGTATTGGATTCTAACTGTTTTCGAAATTCTGCCATCTTCAAAGTTTTTTTAACTTGTTGCCTTACTGGCCATCATGTAAAATTTCAATTGATTTTGAGGTTATTCGACATGCACAATCTATAAAAGTTTTTCAATACTTTTTCCTATATCTATGTTGAAAATTGACTAAATATTCAACCTGTTTCATTTTTGATGGCCTACTCTCCTATGAACATCTCATTTCGTATACAGGGTAGTTCCTTTCGAAAAATGAATGGAGTTTTTTCTCAAATGTCTCGGACGGACACAGTGCTCTTTTTTTTAAACAAAATAGGAGATTTTCCACGAGAATTCAATTGGTGTTTCTGAAATAGTTTTTTTATCGAAAAGGAAGTCATTTTCAATCAAGAATAAAATATAATTTTTTTATTATAACAATATTATTTTAGCAGTTGGCATCAAATGTCCTTTTTGAGTGACAATTGTCACTTCAAGTGCAATTGTCATTTTCAATGACAATTGTCATTAAGTGACAATTGTCATTCGAAGTGACAATTGTCACTTCAAAGTGACAATTGTCAGTTCGAAGTGACAATTGTCAGTTCTAAGTGACAATTGTCAGTTCAAAGTGACAATTGTCACTTTGAAGTGACAATTCCTAATATTTAAAAAAATATTTTGTTGTTGGCCCTTATACGCCTTCGTAGTTGAGCGCCTAAATCATTTTTATGAAAAGTGTGATCATGGCTCGTAGTTTAGACGATAAATTTGAAGCAGTTTTGATATTTGGAGAAGCTGGAAGAAATTATCATCTAGCAGTCCGTATGTTTAATGATAGATTTCCCGAAAATCATATTTCGAGGTCATATTTGCGCAAACTTTTAAATAAGCTCCAAGCAACTGGTACGCTGAAAGGTGCTCCAAGATCAGGAAGACCGCCTCTTTCAGAAGAAATAAAGGTAGAAATTGTTGATGAAATGGTAATCAATCCGACTCTGTCGACATCTGCAGTTGCTGAATCCTGTGGAGTAAGTTCAAGAAGTGTCCAAATAGTCTTAAAAAAAGAAGTTTCATTCCTATAAAATGAAAATCCTGCATTCTCTCACGGAGGATGATCCAGACCAGAGGGTTGAATTTTGTGAGTGGTTTACAAGAACAATTGAAGGAGAACGGGGCTTCCTAACACGTGTATGTTTCGCAGACGAATGCACGTTTTTTCTTAATGGAAAAGTCAACAAACAGAATGTACGATACTGGAGCGATACTAATCCGCATATTTTTAGAGAGGGACATACCCAGTTTCCTTACCTAAAAAGGGGATTTTGGGCAATCGCGTTGTTGGACCGATTTTCATCAGAGGCAATCTTACAGGAGTTCTTTACAGAAATCTTTTAGAAACTGAAATTGAAGCTCGAATAAGACAAATTGTATTAAACAATCAGGAAGGGTTTGAAAATCGTGAAATCATATTTCAGCAGGATGGGGCACCTCCCCATTTCGATCGCATGGCTAGAGAGTTCCTCGATACAAACTATCCTGGGCGATGGATAGGTCGCAGGGAAAGTACAGAATGACCACCAAGATCTCCGGATCTTACACCTCTAGATTTTTTTCTTTTGGGGGTATCTGAAGTCAAAAATCTACGCCACTGAATGCCAAATAATAGAAGAGTTGGAACGCAGAATAATAGATACATGTGAAAAAATAGATTAACACACTTTCATCAACGTGAGAGAAGCTATTTATAATAGGGCACTTTATTGTCAAGATTTAGGAGGGGGCCACATTGAACACTTGATGAAATAATTGTTGGGGTTGAATAAAAGTGTTATTCAAAAATAAATTATAATTTTTTAGCTAACTAATTTGTTTTGATTGTGAATTTACACTACATTCGTAGGCTTCGAGATTTTCCGGTAAGCGGTACTGTTTATCCTTAATAAACTCTCTTTACGCCTCTTATTAGTCGAATTCATTAAGAGATTTAACTACAAATTAATAACAACGTTTAGTTAGCAAAATGTTTTACCGGAAGTGACCAAAATCCATACTTCATTTCAAGGCCGGAATGTCACTTTTCAAACGTTAATATTTCGAAAATAATTGAGTTTAGTAGTAAAGTGTATTAGAGAAAACTGTTGAAAATTATGAGCAGATTTCGAAAATGGAATAATATACGGGGTGTTCTATTTAAAAAAATTATTGAAGATGGCTCTCAGCCGCCATTTCAAAACGTTTGACTGTGATTTTTTCATGAAAAAGTAGGTTTTTATCTCCTATTTATGCCCTCCAAATTTCGTTGCGAGCACTGTATATTAATTCCACTGAAGATTATCTACATGAAGACTATAACTAAGATGAGATGTAATAATATATGTTTGAAGCAGTTAGTTGAAGATGGATTGAAATGAACTACACTAAATTAATTGAATAAACAAACATTTTAATTATCAAATGGCATGAATGAATTATGTTACTTCTGACTACGGGATATTGGGATAGGAAGGGACAACAGGAACAGGCATAGACTGGAAGATTGAGATTAAGCGTTGATTGTTTGAAACTATTCTAGTACCCAAAAGCAGATAATTTTGAGTTGTGCAGATATTTCTTTAGGGCAGCTCGGAATGAGGTGAATGAAGCTTTCTTGGTAATATTAGCAGGGATACGATTCCAAAGATGAGAAAATCTGACAGAAAAACTATTGTTAACTAGATTGGAAACGTGGGCGGGTATCCTTGGAAACAATAAAATATCTGGGTTTCAAGTTTATTTACTTTGATATACCTGTCACAACAGATATCTTATGCAATTATTGTTTGTGCCTCCAGGATAAGTATAAATATGTTTATAGTATTTGCTGAAGTATTACACATTTATATACTTATCATATAATATTATCACTATTATAGCGATAATCATCGCGATACGAGCTTACAATGAAGTTTTTCGCTTGTATCGAGATGAATATTTAGAAATATTCTCCTGATATTTCGTTTCAGTGGAATAATCTTTTCATCTCGTCACGTAGCCTGGCTAGATATCAGTTGAATTATGAACTTTGATCAATGCAAAAAATACTTCCTGGAGAATATAGATCGTGGTCACGTCTGATAGCCGACAGTTGTCAATTCTACCAGTTGGATAAATAAATGTATTCGCCTTTCATTTCAATGTAGAAATACTTCATGTTCCTCTTATTCGTAAGCCTTTCTACATTAAGTTTAAGGCTACCAGGGCTGGCTGAAAAGTAATCGGCCTGGGCAAGAAAATTCAGCAACTTTAGATTAATACGCACTACGTCCAACGATTCTCCAATTTTTCGACGCCCACCGGATAATACAATTTCATGAAGTCTTCAAGTAGACCTCTGTTTCAGCAATAGCTTCCTCATTCGACCCCAATCTCTTACTGCCGAGCCATTTCTTAAGGTTTGGAAATGGATAATCGTCGCATGGGGCGAAATCTGCAGAATATGGTGGAGGAGTAACCAATTCGTAGCATAATTCAAATAATTTTGCCATTGCGACTGCCGGTGCATTACTCTAGTGAAAGAGCACTGTTTTCTTCGCCAAATGCTGTCTCGACTTTTCCTTGTTCTATGTAGTGTGGTGATGGATCCATGTTTCGCCCAAGGTTAAGAAAAAAGTTTTTTTTGTTGCGCTTGAATATTACCAAAAAACTCCACCCCATAAGCTCGTCTGGCCGTAGCTGCCGATGACACTTGGGCCATTTGGCCCATTGTATGTTCCTCTTCTTCTTTTTCGCACAAGGTGGGCTGGTTCCGAAGAACCCCGTACACGTAGGCCTCTCTATTTGGGCCCTTTGTGCGCCCACTTGTTCTGAGAAAATCAGCTGGGCATACCGATTTCTTTGACAAAATTCAGCAACTTCCTCAGCTGAACCTCCTTGACGTCCTCTGGGTTCAGAATTATGCTCCCAAGGTTGATCTCCCTCTGGTGCACCAAAGCTGGGCACTCAGTGAGGATGTGCGACGATGTCTCGTCATCTTCCAGGCACCATCTACATAGGGGATCATCTGTGATCCCGATGAGCTCCATGTGCCTGTTCAGGTGATTATGTCCCGTTAGGAGCCCAGTCATAGTCTTGATGTCCCGTCTGTTAAATGACAGGATCACTTTAGACATTTTTTTCCTTGGCTCCTTAATGTGGAGCTTTGATTGCCTCATGCCTGGCGCGTCTTGCCATGTTTTAAGGAACTGCTTTTGTAGCCGGACATTCCCCCAAATCTTGATCCATCTGTGTACCAGGTTGATCCATGGTTTGGGGGTCTGTCAGGCGCATTGTCTTTCCATTCCTCCTTTGTGGGGATGGTTATATTGGGTCCTTTTCTAAAATCCAGAACAGGCGGGGTGCTGTCTCTTTCCATTAATAGGACTGGACATGCTTCCTTTGCCCTGTTCCAGAGTGTCCATGGTCTGCCTCAGTACCGATCTATTGGCTTGCATCTGTATGCAGCACGCGTGGCTTCATGCTCAATCACAAGGTGCAGAGGTGGTAGTCCTAGTAGAACTTCTAGAGCTCTAGTAGGCGTGTTCCTCATGGCACCTGTTATTCCTAGACAAGCCAGTCGTTGTTCTTTATCAAGTTCATTTCTGGACTTGCCCTTTGTAGTACCGCTCCACCAAATGATGGATCCATACGTTGGTATCGGGCGAATGATCGCCGTGTATATCCAGTGTTTTGGGTGTCAAGCCCCACGTGTTGCCGAAGGCTCTTCTGCATGCCAAGTAGGAGCAGGTAGTCTTCTTGGTTCGATTTTCAATCTGTTCGTTCCAGGTCAGCTTGGAGTCTATGATGACTCCAAGGTGTTTGGTCGACGCTTTATATGGAAGCTGTCTTCCTGAGATTAGTATCTCTGAAAGAGTTCCTATTTTGCGTTTCTTGGTAAAGAATACCAAGTCCGCTTTTTCCGGGTTGACTCTCAGCCCCCCGGCAGAACACCACTGTTCTACTCTGCCAAGAGCTATCACCCATTGTATGTTACCTGCTAGAATACAGGTCCAGGAGATAGAGTTGATCTGTTACACAATAGCTCTCTCCTTGTCCCTCCCAGACCTATTTCACCACTGCCGTGGCTACCTTGTACCTTGCAGGGCTGGAGGGTCATCTGGATGACCCTTATAGTTTGTTCAGTACCCTGAAGAGTTATCTTCCGATCCTGCAGTACGCTCGGAATCGCATCCCCTCCAGTGCCTTGAAAGATACATCATCAACCGACTTCTCGGTTGATGTCCTCATTCCCTTTCGGTTTTCGGGCTCAGTGCTCAGTGGTCATTTGTACCCACGCGAGAATGTTTCAATAATGGGTCCGTTTGGGCTACCTTCATTATTATCTCCTTCTAGTGTATTCCAGTCTTATCGCGATAGTCCATTTTGTAATCTACCTTCATTCAGTTATGGTAAATTTGCGAGTATAGAGAAATAATCGAATATTAAAGATTCTTACGTCACGAGTAACGAGCTACCATTGCTCTTAACATTAATATTGCTTCCTGCGTGCTTCTTCCCCTTCTTCTAAAATATCTTCGCATACGTTTATTATTTTCTCTATTATCATTCCTAACACTTTCCCCGGTATACTAGATAATTTTATTTCTCGATATAGTCGAGTATTGTGGGGGTTTTTGCCCTACAAAAGGTGGGGTAGAAACAAAATCCAAGTTTTCGACCATAAGGTTGTCCGCCATCTTGGATTGATGGTACAAAACATTGGGTTTTTCAAAATAAATCATCAACGGTTAAACCTACGACAAAAATGTCTAATACAAGAAGACTAAATTTCCTACATTTTTTGTATGAACACTTTTTTTGTAAGTCTGATTTTTGATAGAATGTTCACGCTTCCTCCGCTGTAACTGGTTACAATCAGACTTACAGAAAAATGGTTCATACAAAAAATGTAGAGAATTTAGTCTTCTTCAAATTTCCAGAAATTTTTGTCGTAGGATTAATCATCGAGAAATTATTTGGAAAAAAACATGTTTTGTACCTTTAATCCAAAATGGCGGACCGCTGTTAATTCCTAATGTTTGGGAGGATGCCTCAATTTTGCATAATTTTGAAATATAAGTGTAGAAGCGGTAGGGTTCTATTAATTCTCTCGGATAAAATAAAATTGGTTGTTACAAGTAGGAGACGTTATCTGTAAATTCAGACAACTATTAAAAGCGAGTTGAACTTTTGATGAACTCAAATGGGCTATAACGGCATGACAAATAAAACTAGACGTGTAACACACACGAAACTATCCAAATATTCATTTTTATTGGCCATTCCACGAATGTAAACACAAATAAACTACTTTTGAGGGTACTCCAATGATATATAATTCGGTTTATGCCCCATAATCTGCTTTGGAACATTTCTGGTCAGTTCTATGCAAATCTCACAAAAATTCGGTCTGCAGTGTTTCTGATAAGGACTGTCTAACAATCTACTTTTAATTATCCAAATTCAATGAAAGTTGCATTTGAATCCGTCGATCTATTTCAAAAACTTTCACTCTAGTAAAAAAACCGTTAATATTCCCAGAACCATCCCCAATAACTTGTAATAGATCCATCCGAAATCTCAATAATCTATATGAGTTTTTAATTAAGACTGGAATAGAAAATCAAATAACTATCTGAATGAAAATGCAAATTTTCAATTTCAGATTTTTTCTTTTGAGTAAGGGTCCTATCAGAATATCTATTAGATGTAGTTCAATATCCAGCGTGGCTTTAGCCGGGGAAGTAGTTGTTTTCTGTTAGACATTCACAAAAAATTACTTAATTTTTATCGTGGATTTTTCAATTGACAGAAAAATATTTCTATTCAATATTCAATTGAGACTGGCATCATATCAAGCCAACAAAACAACTGGTTAAAATACATAACTCAATTGACATCAGACCCTTTACACGTGGAGTTCCTCGGGGCTCGGTTCGTGGGCCTGTACTCTTTATCGTTCATAGATAGATATATTTCAATAATTCTTTTTGGTACATATTATGTAGATTGGACAGGTCATAGTTCTTGATAAATACAACAAAGTAAATGTAAAAGTTCTCAGGTATATACATTTATACACATATACTCTAAATCTAAATGTACGAACGTAATGTATGTATTAAACAAAAATATAAAAACATGGGAACACACTGAGACAAAAACATTTCAAAATAAAATTTCAAAATAAACACGGTCGCACATTTCCCACTTCAAGTGTAAATTCATCTACCGTGTAAAAACATTCTTCTGATAAGAGTAGTTTCGATTTTATTTTGAAACTATATGGGACAGGGTCTTCATATCATTTGTCAACATATAAATGCGAATGCCAACAAAATTAGGAGATTTTTCATATTGTGCGTGATGATGTTTCCGTTATTCCTAAAATTATAATCGTGAATTTCTGCTCTTATTTGTATTGCATTGAATATATGTTGATGTTTTCAAAATGATCATACTTCATATCAGTATTTTGAAGAAGTTCTATAATCTAGTTTGAAAATCAATCTCAGTAATGCTTGCTTTATGAAATTCATGTCTAATCCAGTAGCTAGTTCCCAAACAGCAATGTTGTAATATATAATAGAGTGGAACTTAGCATAATTTACTGATATCAGGGATTTTGTATCTAACTTACACTTGAGAGATTTTATCAGATAAAATCTATATGTTCTTGTGTGAAGAGTGAGTCGATCATTGTTCCCAAGAATTTTGTCAAACTGGACAATTCGGAAGTTTCGTTTCGGAAACTGAGATTGAGGTGTAGGCTTCGAGATAAATTCGCAAATTGCATGTAAACTATTTTGTTGAGGTTCACAATGAGTCTGTTCTTATTACACAAGTCATTAAATTCAATTAGAATTGTATTGACTTATTGTTTCATATCATCAGATGATAGTTACAGGATGATAAACGTGTCATCAGCGTCAATGTATATTTTTCCATAACTCATGTTATTGGGAAGATCATTCACATATAGTAAAAATATTAGTAATCCAAGAACGATGCCTTGTAGGGTACCAGTTTCATTACAGGAAACTTATCTGACATAACATTATTCTTCTTCTTCACCTGGAAACATCTATTGGTCAAAAGAAATACAAGTAACTGATATATGGATGACCTTTTCGAAGAAATATTACCACAATTGACCTTTGAAGTTCCATTTTTTTTTAAATGTGTAGATGATATTATTTGTGCAATACCAATGGATAAATCCGATGAAATTTTAAGAAAAGTGAATAACTACAATAAAAATTTACAATTCACAATTGAATTCGAAAAAAATAAAATTATTCCGTTCTTAGATACTAGAATAATCCGTAGAGAAAACAATTCACTAATCACAGATTGGTATATAAAACCAACAAACTCTGAAAGATACATAAACTATAATTCCTTCCACTCAAAAATTTGTATGAAAAAAGAATCGAGATGTTGGTTCATCCTTCATTGAAAAACAAAAATTTTAAAATTCTCAGAAATATTTTACTAGATAATTCTTATCCCAAAAAACTTCTTAACAGAATTCTTTTCAATGCCAACTCTGATAGACAAATTAATAATGATGACACAAATAATCAAAAATTAGAAAATAACAATAAAAGGATAATTTATTTTTCAATTCCTAATATAGGAATTCTATCATCAAATATAATTAAATTATTCAAAAATGAAAGTAACATAAAAATCTCACAAAAAAATATCAAGACTATTGGAAATTTAAATACGAGGTTGAAAGATACCACACCAGATTTGAAGGAATCAAATGTTGTCTACAGCATACCATGTAACAACTGTGATTTGAACTATATTGGTACAAGTTCAAGAACTTTAAATAACCGTATTATCTCTCACAGAAGTGATATAAGACTCAACAAGAAAGCACAAGTTTTACATTCAGAAAAAAGTTTCTCTAAAATATTATTTCTTGAAATAATTGAAATTAATAAATCCAATCAAAATATGAACAAAAAAACATATCGAAAATCTACAGTTATCTTTTACAAATAGATCAAAACTGATGATTTTTAAAGAATAAAAAAATTTACACACCCACTACAATATTTTATATTTTTCTGACGATTAATCATAATAGGTAGTGATTTCAAATCCTTCAATGTCACTTGAAACGTCAAAGCTATAACACCATTCCGACCAATGTTTTCATATTTTACGTTTTCTTTTTCTAAAAGTTAATGTTCATTAATCAACCACTAACATTACTGTAAGTACTTCCTCCATTTTAAGTATTTTTTCTCAATAATGTAATTTACATATTTTAAGACCCTGAAGAAGATTCAAAATTGAAATGAAAGCTCGGTCCAAAGTATTAAAGAGTTTTTCATATTTCAACACTTGTGCTGACTGGAGATCCCCGTTATTCCCCACTGTTCATATATATACAATGCGCGTCAAAATTATGGAACAAATTCGATATTTCGCAAGCCATGTACTTTTGACAAAAATCCTGAAATAGGTCGATTCTTATTTTAAAATGCCGATTTTTGTATGTCTATTCTAAAGAGGTTATGTCACTGGTTTTGACATGGTGACGTAATTGGTAATTTTTTTAAATTGGAATAGATGTCTTGTGATACCTCATCTGAAAGGCCTTTCAATACTGCATTCAATGATAATAATTAATTAGATTTTTTTTTGTACAGGGTGAACAAAAATTAATATTTTATTTCAATAAGAGAATAACTTTATATCCAACAAAATAGCACAGTTAAATAATATGTTCGAAATGCCATCCACCAGTCTCTTGACAATAAGCAAATCTACGGACACATTCCTCTTGCACATTGCGAATAACTTCCGAAGTAATTCTGTTAATTTCGATCCTAATTCGATTTTTCAACTCTTGTAGATTTTGCGGCCTATCTACATAGATCTTCGATTTCAAATAACCCCACAAGAAAAAATCCAGGGGCGTAAGATCTGGAGATTTTGGGGGCCACTCTATCGGTCCGCGTCTACCAATCCACCTCCTAGGAAAACAGTTATTCAAAAACTCGTGAACATCACGTGCATAGTGCGGGGGTGTACCATCTTGTTGCAACCAAATACTTTCATTTGGTGAGTTAGGATTGTTGGCGTTTGGAAAAATATCGGCAAGGCTAGGTATGAGTTCATTTCTTAAAAATTCCAAGTAACGCTCCCCTGTGAGATTTCCTTCGAAAAAATACGGGCCAATAATCCTGTCGTTTATTATCCCTGCCCAAACATTGACTTTCTGAGGGTATTGAGTATGCCCGTCCATCATCCAGTGAGGATTATCCCTACTCCAATATCTGCAATTCTGATGATATACTGAACCATTTAGGCAAAACGTAGCCTCATCGGAGAACAGAATTTGTTTTATAAAACGTGGATTGCGGTTACACAAATCCTGCATTATTTCACAGAACTCCACACGGCGATCGGGATCATCATCATTGAGTTGTTGATGTAGCTGTACTTTGTATGGATGGTACTTTTCTGCTTTTAGAATACGTAATACAGAACTTTGGGATATGTCAAGGTCTGCTGCAATTTGTCGTGAAGTATTGTGAGGATTATTCTCTACACCCAATAGAACATCAAGTTTCACGTTTTCTTCTATTTTAGGACGTCCAGCATTCGGAATATGTTTGACATGACCAGTTTCTCTAATTTTTTCTCAATCTTACTGACTGTTGAACGACTGATAGGTCTATTTGGATACTTCGCATTGAACAAGTCGCATACCTCTTGCTGAGTTCTGGTTCTATCTCCGCATCCAATAAAAATTAAAATTTCTATGCGTT
Source organism: Gonioctena quinquepunctata (assembly GCA_018342105.1). Lineage (NCBI taxonomy): Eukaryota > Metazoa > Arthropoda > Insecta > Coleoptera > Chrysomelidae > Gonioctena > Gonioctena quinquepunctata. Next base: position 344,324 of record JAFIRS010000187.1, read on the forward strand.
GGGTTTCACTTAAAGTAGCCATAGTTTACTTTTAGAACCTTTTCACTTAGAATTTGTGAAGAATATTTGTTGATATTTCAACTGACATTTATTTGACACTAACTTGCCTATTATGGCATTAATTTGTGATTGTCTTTTGTTTCCATTTTAGACTAGGAAATAGCTAACTATTAATATTTGGAAAGGATCCATTGGTGTAGTAGAGCACTGACTCACTAGTCTGCCAGGGCTGTCTAAGGGATTAGAGCCTTGGCTCAAAAAAGTAAAATTTTGCATTTTTAACACGCTTTTATTATCTTTACTTGTAACTAAATAACTCAAATGTAATAAAATCTTGGAAGTAAATATTCACCCACTTCCAATCTTCCGAATAATCTGAAATTTGTCACACATATCAAGGACCGATGACAATACAAGAATTTCATAATCATAATGTAATAATAATAAAAATATATTTTTCCAAACGCCAACAATCCTAACTCACCAAATGAAAGTATTTGGTTGCAACAAGATGGTGCACCCCCGCACTATGCACGTGATGTTCGCGAGTTTTTGAATAACTAGGAGGTGGATTGGTAGACGCGTACCGATAGAGTGGCCCCTAAGATCTCCAGATCTTACGCCCCTGGATTTTTTTTGTGGGGTTATTTGAAATCGAAGGTATATGTAGATAGGCCGCAAAATCTACAAGAGTTGAAAAATCGATTTAGGATCGAAATTAACAGAATTACTCCGGAAGTTATTCGCAATGTGCAAGAGGAATTTGTCCGTAGATTTGCTTATTGTCAAGAGACTGGTGGATGGCATTTCGAACATCTTATTTAACTGTTCTATTTTGTTGGATATAAAGTTATTCTCTTATTGAAATAAAATATTAATTTTTGTTCACCCTGTACAAAAAAAATCTAATTAATTATTATCATTGAATGCAGTATTGAAAGGCCTTTCAGATGAGGTATCACAAGACATCTATTCCAATTTAAAAAAATTACCGATTACGTCACCATGTCAAAACCAGTGACATAACCTCTTTAGAATATACATAAAAAATCGGCATTTTAAAATAAAAATCGACCTATTTTAGGATTTTTGTCAAAAGTTCATGGCTTGCGAAATATCGAATTTGTTCCATAATTTTGACGCGCACTGTATATATATATATATATATTGCCTTGATTTCCTATGTTAGAAAGCTTTTCTGTTACAAATTTAGTGTTTAGAGTATCGAAAGCCATGCTCAAATAAAAGAAAATTCCCATATTTTTTTTTCGTCAATTAAATCATATATGTGTTGTGTTTAATTGAGCTAAGGAATCTTTTGTCTCAAGAAATCAGCTGAAAACTCGATTGAAATTGACGGAAATTGAAATATTGAAGTGGAGAAACTGCTTTTATTTCATGTTTGAAATATTCAATTTGAAGTAATCAGTGAAACGAATGAAGAGTCCCCGATCGTTCATTTACATCTAATAGAATCATCCATAATATGAAAAGCCATCGTTGTCTGTTGCATTTGGCAGCTGTTTCTGTTCAAAATACGCGAAAGTAGGTACCTACGCAGAGTTGTCTCTGAGAATGAACCTGGAAATTCACGGCTTTCAAAATAGCTAGACTAGTCTAGCATCTGGTGGTGTAATATTATTTTATATTTTTGGACAAGATGTTTCGACAGACCACTACAAGCTAACCCGTTCCCAAAATAAACTATATATTTTTCACACTTATACCAATTCATGAAATGTATTTTTACCGGGCCACTATAAATAGAGATATCTTCTTTGAGAGGGTACAATTGCTCTATTTCATGGCTCGATTGAATTTATCGTGAGACTTTTGTCCGGAATTAATATACAAGTGCGTTGCTCAAATGTTTTATAACGCCTTTGCCAAAAGTTATTAAGATAACATGAATGAATATTATTGGCGTTAGCGCACAAAACGTTGCTGCTGGTCAGTTGAAATAAACCAGATGTTAATCGTTCGTCCTAGCAACTGCGTATCTCTCCTGATTTTTGGCGATTTCGGTTTTGATTTTCTGGTGTACCATGTGTACTGAATAACTTGCAGCTTTAGCACGTTCCAAACTATTAATATATTTTTTCGAAAAGAACTTTAGTTGATAGTTTTTTGTTCTACTTTCCTGGCTAACTCGACTAATATTGGATTACATAGTGGTCACATTCTAATTTCTTGGATTATAAATTAAAGTGGTTCGATATAAGATAGATATTGATAACATTTATAAATTTTTCGTGTGGACGGCAAAATTGGGTACATAAGTCAAAAATCCCTTGGCATAAATCTCGAAAAAACTGCTACTTCCCCAGCTGATTATGTGATTTGCAGATCTCTGATTTCGTATGGTGATTACTCGATGAATTTGATTATTTTCTGTTGTACGATCCAGTGGAATATCCCGTTAAGTTGTCATCATGTTATGGTATTCTCAACTGATGAATTATAGTTGACTTTGAAGACCAGCTGTTTTCAAAATTAATTTGATGCAGATTTATTAATTTATACCTACGTTTATTCAATTATGATTCGAATAGAATGGAGTTTTTTTTAACGAAATTATAGGTTTCATGTTAATTGATACGAAAATAAATGAAGTTTTTTTCGACTGATGAAAAATAACCTATTATAAATATTTGTACAAGTTCTTGTGTTGAATAAATTGAAATCGCAGTGACTGGATTTATTCAAACCCTGCCATCAGCGAGACGATCAAACTTCAGTTTATTTTCGGTTCGTATGCGAAACTAATTTATTTTCTTCAACGAGAGTTACATTGTTTTGTTTTATGTTTTCATCGACGACTTTTTCAACTTGACATGTTTAGGGAACAGTGTACAATATGAAATGTTACTCCGTGAGATTCCGTGTAACAAAAAAAATAACTTTTATGAGATCACTCACATGTCGTCTGCCTAACTGTTACGGCATGTTTTTTCAGAAACTGTCGCTAATTTTTTTCCTATAGAACTTGAAAATATCTTAAAACGGCGTTTCTAGTTCATCCAAAGTTTACAGTAAACTGCAATATATCTAGGTCTTTCCATTTCTTCTTTGATTCCATCTTCCCACGTTTTTCGCGGTCTCCCCTATATTTACCCTCTACTATTATAAAATTGTAATTGTCTGTTTGTTTGTTTGATTGTTTGTTTGTTCGAGCATCACGCAAAAACCACTGGACCGATTTTGTGTTTGAAAGCTTAAAAATGAAAATCAATTTGATAATAGCTATGAAAACTAGAATCGAAAGAATCACTCATATCAATTTACGACAAAAATGTCTAATCGAATTTCAGAAAATATTACTAGAAAATTCCTATCAAAAAAATCTCATTAATAAATTACTTTTTAACCAAAGAAACTCTTTAATCCCTTCAATATCCGAACAAAATTCCAGAACAGAAGAAATGGGAACATCTATATTTAGATCTCTTTCCCATATCCACGAACTCACTCCAAAACTAATAAATGTATTGAAAAATGAAACTATCAAAATCGCAAAGAAAAATGTTAAAACCATATCAAAATTACACACAAAAGTGAAAAGTTCGATTCAAAATAAACAAAAATCTAATATTGTTTATAGAATACCGTGTAGAGACTGTTCTGAAACGTATGTCGGTCAAACATCAAGAAACCTTAACAGTCGTATCATATCCCATAAGAGCGACTGTGAACGTAATGTTAATTCATGTGCTCTTCCTGAACATGTGAATAAAAGAGATCATCGGATGGACTATGATAATACAGAAATTCTAGATAACGAGACCAATGAAAACAAAAGAATATTTCTAGAGATGGTTCACATAAAAAATGATAAGGAATCAATGAATAAAAGAACTGATTTAACAATCTTATGCAAATCTATACTTACTTGCTAGACATGAATAGAAAAAAAGATATATCGCCCTGTGATCAAAATTTTCCGCCTTGATTTTGAATTGATTACAAAAGAAGTTGTCATTGTCAAAATGTATTTCATCTTTCATGAATTTCTGTTCATTTAATGTGCTAATTTTACATCAATCTCACGTTAGTAAGTAGACAAACAATATATATTTTCATTATGTAATCCATACCATTGTAGTCGTCCTGAGGAAGGCAATAAAGATTGCCGAAAGCTTGCCGGATACCAAAGAGTTTTCCTAATCAGCCCTATACCTGACTGCAACTCCAAATAGAATCAGCTTGTATACAATATGCCAGTCACTAATTCACCACATATTAACAGGATGGGGTTTTACCAATACATCCAACATCAGTATGGAAGAACATCATCGATGAAGAACAGAAAAATATTCCTCCTAAAATGTAGAGAACTCAATTTATTTCCAAAACATATCACCAATATGGAATACAGAATGTGACAAATTTGATGAACCATCAAGAAGGAATAACAGGATATCAAATTAATAACTTCAATAATAAATTAAGAAAGAAAATTTTGAATTTGGAAATTCAAATTACCATGAGCGATATATCTGAAATGACGAATGAATTTCAAAATATAAAAGAAAAAGTATCAACATTGATTCCTCAATATATCATTTCAGAATTTGAGGGCCAACATCAATTATAATAGAAAAATCCATCTAATTAAACATAGAAATATTCATAAAATCGAAGAATTGAAAAATATGGCTTGTACCTGGATTCTAGGGGAATATTTTCCAGAATCTTCAGATTTCCAATCAGATTTCCAACCTTCTAGTTCAATGCCTGTTGCAGTCTGAAGGCACTTTTTGTCGCTTCTTTCATTACATACAAGTGCAGTGGCGGAAGATTGAGCATTACCTCTAGTGCTGCAGTGGGGCTCGTGAATATTGCCCCTGTGATTCCCAGACAGGCTAACCGTTGCACTTTCTGCAGCTTGATTTGTGCCGAGTGCTGTTGGGTTTTTGGCCACCATACTAATGAGGCATAGGTGAACATGGGTTTGATAATTATTTCGGTGTTATATATGTGGAAGAATATAGAATGAGAATTATTTCTGTGTTAGTTCTCATTCTATTTCACTAGATCTTTGTGGGTTCTGATGAAGAAATCATTGAAAAGAGACGCCACATTAATAGAATAAATGATCAGTTAACCATTTCTGTTTTTGATGATGATATTGGTATTTTTTTCTTGCTTATTTCATAATTCCCTTACAAATATGCATTTGATAGTATTTATTGTCTGCTTTTTTACTTACTTAAAACTAATGTTTAAGTTTTGCATCTTTATAAATACATTTACTCAAAAATTGTATATACTTTTTCGATGTTTTTGCTGGACAGAATATCTGACTCGTCAGCTCAGTTTTACTTCAATTTTTATGATAATTGGTGCGTTTGGAAAAGCACATACAAAATTATGAGGAAGTATATTATAAAATTGTTGAAATCTTCATTTATGTCCAGCATATCGACAATATTCATCTTTTGGAAAAGTCTTGGAGTAATAATATCTCATAAACTAAGCATACATAAATATAATTATCTAATACACAACAAGAACCTTCATTATCAACATTAATGAAGATTTGATCTAGGCATATTCTGAGTTGACATTTTCTGGCAAATAACGATCATTACCCCAATTCCCAGACATGATATTATATTTATGATGGAGTATTACATTGTTTATTGTGCGGTAGTTAAATCAAAATTGCATTTTATTTTGTAAAGGTTGAATAATCAGTTATTCGAAACTGAGTTAACACATCTCAGATGATTATATCTTTAGACCTTCGATAGTAAACGATTGATGATTACTAAATTGATGAGTCATCAAGTCTGAATGCAAGTGACGTTTCTTTGAATCCTAAGAATTCTACAAGGCACGTCAACATGATCATTATTATTAGATGAACGCACACACTTTCAGCAGTTTTATTATTATTTTTGCTTATGCTTATTTATGTGAATATAGTGTCGTCGATGAAGATTTTGACTGTGAAAGATCTACAATAGGAAAATTATTCTTATCGCAAATCATTGTATCTTTGGAAGCCAGCATTTGATATCATATTTTCCCGGAAAAAACGAATCAGTTCTACTTATTTTTTATGTATGTATACAGAAAACTAGAAGCTTCCTGCCTAGCATGTGTAATCGAAATATTCGAAGGTTGCTGCCGGTTCGCATCCTATTCAAATATTTTTTCTCGACGTTTTCCTCAGTGTGCTTACAGATGTCATGTTGATATTTTATTTCCAATACTTTTTTCTTCTGTATGGTTAGTGTCCTAATTACATTAGTGAACAGGGTTCGTCCCGTTTGTATTTTTTGTTAAATAAATATAATAATAGGTTTTAGATTCAATAGACATTATCAAATTGTAGAAATTGAACTACAATTGAAAACCACAATTTCAGCATTTTTCTAGCAAAAAATAAGTATTTCCCATTTTACTATAATTTTTACACAAGATGGGATGGCTCTTGAAATGGGCATTGTTTCAAAATTATTTTACTATCATTTTTATACTTTTATTCAGGTTCCTCCGTCCTATATTCCCTTCTGAATTTCTGTTTCTGAAAACGATATGAATACAAAGAACCCATGTTTTTTGGAAAAATAAAAAATGTTTTCTTTAACATATTTATATTTTCTAGTAGCTTCATTTTTATAAAAAGTTATATTTTGTATTGCATAAATGATTATTCAAATTATTATGATTTTGAAAATATGAATCAGAATCTGTGATTACAAAATTGAACAGTATTTTTATATGGAGGATCAGAGGGGAATATATACTTTAATATATATTTTGCCGACATTATTTTTTAAATGTCTTCATATATTGATTTGCTATATTAATTGATTGATTGACAGTTCTATTTTCTCATTTCTCAAGTCGCAGATAATAAATTTCAATCTTAAAAATTTAGTTATTGAATACGAATATTTTTGTTAATATATTGTATACAGGTAGAATTAAAAAAATTAAAATATGAAAGCACGCAAACATACATATTTTGTTTTCAAACTGAGTACATCGAAAGACTAGTTTTTGAATTTCTTATTCAACTGATATTTTGTGTTCGACTGTAAAAAAACCCTAAATACCAAGTTTGATAGAATTGGACCATGGATAACAAAAATCGTCCGTCATTTTAAAGTCGCCATCTTAATTCCTTGCATTTTTATAAAATCCTTTATCTCTGATTCCAAAGAATAGATTCTGATCATAAATCACCAAATACGTCTGCATTTTGAAGCCGCCTTCTATACAAAATCGGTGTCTGCGCGTTTTTGGGAAAGCAAATTATGAATTTTTTGTTTAAATTCAAGAATTAAAGCTGGCGACGTTGAGGTGGCAGAATAGTTTGGTGATTTACGGTCCGATTCTATTCAAAATCGGTGTCTGTAGGTTTTTGGAGAAGCAGATTATGAAGTTCTGGTTAAAATTCAAAAACTAAAGATGGCGTCTTCAATATGGCGTACTAGTTTTCTGATTTATTCTATTAAAATCTATTGGAGGATTTTTGGAGACGCGGAATATGATTTTTTCTTAAGATGGCGAACGATTTTTATGATTCACGATATGATTCATAATCGATGTCTGTTTGGTTTTGGACTTTAGTCTTGAAAATAAAATATTTACGAGGCTTGTATCCCAATGAACTCTACTCCAATCGATTGAGAATTCAGTTTTCTATGAAGTAGCGGAAAATGGAGAGGGGTACTTTTCCAGTTTTCCCGCAAACAATTCTAAAGTAGAACGGTGTATATTTCGTTTTGTGTTCTCGGAAAGTCGACGGAATATATTTCCAGAACTCGAATCGTATAATACCGTATGCCATTGGATCGAAAATTTAGAGGTGGACAAATCGAGAGTGCTAGTTCAGAAAACTTCCATTTTCCGGTTTATCGGTACCAGTTTTTCGACATTTCCGTGGTTTGAAATTTATGTCGCGAGAAAAAGCATACCAATATATATTTTCCGAAAGCGTGCGTTACTTCCTACGTTTTTGTTACGGTCCCGAGTGGATAAGCCGATTTTAGAACAATTTTAGGGTCCAAGCCTTGTGCGATTTCTCCGTTTTTTTTTCGAGTTTTCAAAATACACTTCCGGGGCAAGGATCACGGAGAAATTATACGCCAACCGATCGGAAACAGTTTAAAAATCGGCAAAAATATTCGAATTGCATAAACCCCTAAACCATACGATCGGAAATTTAGTTTTCTCTAACGTGATGACGGACTAGTTTTATGATTCGAACTCGGTGCTTGAGTGTTTTTGAGGACGCGGATTATGAATTTTTGGTCAACATTTAAAAAAATCGGTGGTGACGTTAAGATGGCGAACTAGTTTTGTGATTTATCGTCCGATTCTATTTAAAATTGGTTCTGATTGTTTTTGGGGACAAGAATTGTGATTTTTTATTCAACATTCTTTATCAAAATTCTTTTTTATCATTCTTTATCATAGCCCTGCCAAGAATTCAGCATGCAAATATCTGAAAAGAATGAAATCAATATAATCAAAACTTCAAGAAGGCAAGCTTTTATTTCAGTATTCTAAGAAGTAAAATATTAGATTGGGAGTATAAGTGTAGTTTTTTGTTCTTATCGAAAAAGTGCCTTGATGTGTTTTGACAACATAAATGTGTACTAGATCTTCATTTCTAAATCATTTGGAATGGAATTTACTTCCTCTTCAAGTAGCAATATCCACCTTAACTGAACAGGTCTCTATGTTTTTATTCCCATTCAACAGGATACAAGAAGCTTCTTTCAATTTCCTTCTCGTTTCGTTTGGTTCCGTCATTAGATTTTTTGTTGTTGTTTCACGTAAAACAGTGGTCAAAACAGGAAATACGAGATATATTTCAACCGTTGAACGAGGTTTGAACTACGGCAGGCTATATATACAGCTTTTCATGTGTTCGTGGTCAAACATATACAGGCGATACTCAAGACAATTAAGAATGAGAAAATCTGAACACAAACAAAAAATCTCCAAATTGGAAAATCGAAATTGGCTCAACATATTATCGACTAATGGCACATACATGGTTGCCTCAAACAATACAAATATTCTAATAGAATAGAATAGAATTTATTGGTGTTTTTGAATATTTCTTTCATTACACAAGTCAAGAAGTTTGGACCATGTCCGTAGTTAAGATAACATATTACAGGAATATTGTGAACATAACAAATAAAACAACATATATACATACACAGCAAATTATGCTTTAAACAACAAATTACGGTTTAACATATGTTTGAGTAAGGTGTAAAATATCTTATTATAGTAATATTGTGAACATAACAATTAAAAGCAACATTATAAATACACATAACAAATTATGTTTAAAATGAGTTTGAGGAAGTAAGATGGGGGTTTTCATATATCGTGGCGTTTACGTAATATTGCATTCTGTTAAAACATCTGACAAAAATTCGTCTACCGAGTAGAAACTATGTTTCAATAGAAGCTGTTTGATGGCTTGGAATTCATTGTAGCTGAGTTTTTTGAATGATTCGGGCACTTTATTGTATATATTTAAATTGATTGAATTTTTTATGGATGTATTGAGGCGAAGTCTAGGATTGATGAGCTGAGAGCTAGTTCTGGTGGGATAGCTATGCAGATCTTTGTATTTGGTATAGCAATGAATATGTTTATGTATGTAATATACGTAAAGTGCAGGAAGTGTCAGAATTTATAATATCCTGAATAAGGGTTTGTGAGAATATATGTAAGCTGCTTTGGCAATAACCCGGATTGCTTTCTTCTGCTGAATGTAGGCAGGATTTGAGTTACCCCATAAAATTACGCGATAACTTATGTGAGAGTGAAATAGAGAAAAGTATGACATTCGCAGGACTTTCTCGTCCACAGTGTCTCTCAGCTGCCTAAGGACGAAGGTTTGACTTGCCAACTTTTTGCAGAGTAAGCCATTGTGTTCGTTCCATTTTAGTTTGCTGTCTAGGGTGATGCCTAACAGCTTAACTGGCACGTCTGAGGCAAAGTGGGTGATGGAAGAAAATATGATTGATTGGGTTTTTGTGTCGTTTTCAATTGATTCTGTTAGATGCTTCGACGTCCTTCTGGTGAAGTTCTGTCGTAATCCAGGCGGAATTGTAGAAAGTTATGTCATCAGCGAATAAGATACACTGAGCTGGTTTGATGTGGTGGAATATGTCATTTATAAATATTATGAACAGGAGTGGTCCAAGGACTGATCCTTGGGGCACTCCTGAGGTTATCAGTTTACACTCTGATGTCTGGTTATTATATGTTACGTATTGAGTACTCCCACATATATATGACTCGAAAAAAGAGTACGATTTCCCTCTTATGCCGTATAGTTCAAACTTGTCGAGTAAGCCTCGATGTGGGACGCAGTCGAAGGCCTTGCTGAGGTCACATAGAGTTAGTGCAGTATGTTGTCCATTTTCAAAGTCCTCGACCATGTCCGACGCCAGTTTACGAACTGCCTGTATTGTGGAGCAGTTTTTCCGCGAAACAAGAAGAATCATGATGAAGGTTTTCTTGTTTCCCCTTGAATAGAAATGAAAACATGACCTGTTCTTTCGGTATGGCTCGAAAAAAATCAGTACTGAATGAAACATTTTGAAATGAACAACTAGTACTTATATATATACAACAATTTGTTGTAGTAATTAGATAACAAAATTGAAAGTGGAAAATATCTGTTTGTGATTGAAGGTGATAGCAAATCAATGTAATGTAATGCGCAATTCATTAGAATATTTGCACAATACCATATTACTTTCACGAGCTTAAAATATTCGTTTGACCCATCGAAGATCAAATCTATTGGGTAATTATAGAAAGTTTTAAACTTTGACACAGTGCCATTCATTAAGGTTATCTCATCTCCGTCGCGTGTAACAATATTTTTTTCGTTGTTGGAATAATAAACAGGAAAATATGGCCGGAAGTTTATCCGTGAATAGTATACAGGGTAGTATAGATAGTATAAGCAAATTATTTGCAAGTGGACTACCAGTTTTGAAAGCACAGTGCAGTAAACATCGATTTTTAAATCTATTGAAGTATTTCCCGGGAGAACTTCATAATCTATGACTTGAACTCGGATGAAGTTGTGATTTTGTTTTTTGAAATCGTCGTTTCTGACCATCAAAAATACACAGAGTCGAAGAAATACATTATGTGGTCGAAGAAATACGAGTTGATTTGTTCCATACTGTTAACTTACATTGCCTATCATAGTTATCAAGTTATTCATAGGGAATTATTATTAAAAAAAAACTACGTTAATCAGTTTGGATACCTAGAGGTCAGGATTTTGTTGATCTTTCATCAATTTAGTCTAGTCGAGAAGTGAGTTTCCTGCGAAAAATAGTTCCAAGTCTCCAAAAAATATGAGCAGGAGCTCATTTGATTTGGGATGCAATTCTGAGAAATACATTCTTTTTTTTCTTTTTGGCTAACGAAAATTGCAATTGTTATCAACAAAAAACAAAAAAAAAAAAAGTTCAGTTTTTTTTAGAATAACTCAAATACTATGAGTGATAGCGAAAATCGGAAAATAGATTCTTAAAAATAAGGAAATTTCCAATAAAAAAATTCTCATGGAGTTCTATCTCCTTTATTTATAATTTTAATTTAACGCTGAAAATAGGGCTCCGCACGACCGCTACGGCATGCGCGCGCTATCTTTAAAGAGAGTACACCACATAAAATATTTTTTTATAGTATTAAATATAATTTAAATTTATATTATGGTGTTTTTTTTTTTTACTTGAAAAAAAATTAAAAAAAAAAAAAAATAAAAATTAAAAAATTTTTTATCATGTTTTGCTATTCTGTTTTTCTTCTAACAAAGGCATTTAATAACATTCGAAAAAAAATGTTTAGGACTTTTGTTTATAAATTGATTATAAACAAATTTATTAGTTTAATATTTTAAAAAAATGTTTTTTTGCCATGTTGTTGTCTAGACAATATAATGATTAAAAAAATGATTGTTTATAATAATTTTTTTTATTGTAAAAATCATTGACGTGTTCTTTTCTTTAACACGTTAATTCACTATACAATTTCCGTAGTGCACACTGAACGGTTCTTTCTTGTATGTACATTGAAACGGAATCTAATGGAAATTTGAGCTTATGCTATTTCTATTTGTCTTATGCATTATCCACTCACATCTCCCCTTCTATTCCGCAAACCATTTAGAATGTCAGTAAACATTGGAAGACTATACAGTCATAAACAGAAAAGGGTAAAGGTTTTTTATGACACCTTCTCACTCTTGGTATAAACAAACAATTAACGTCCTCCTGTAAACACCAAAGTGAAGCCTTATAAAAATCTATTATCACGTATATTCATTCCGCGGGTTATGCTTATTCTAAAGAGGGATACTTGGTGATTCATTGTTCGGGATTTAGAATATTTGAACGAATAACAGTTCTTACATATTTTTTTGTACAAAAACATATTGATTTTTTATACAAATCTGATAATGCTTTGAGTAAGTTCGTTAATACAACAAATATATGAAATTTGTGGTCAGTCCAGGCTCGGTCAGCAATTCTCGATTCCATTGTCTCTCCACGTTGTCCATTTGTGTGTTCTGTTAATCTCACGCATTGTGGTTTCTTTGTCTTTCCGATATAGGAATCTCCATGGACTTCATTAATACAGTTCTTGCTGATTTCGGTTCTATTGTCAGGTTTGGTCTTGCTGAGGAAGCTTCGCAAAATACTGCTAGATTGGAAGCACCTCTTGATTTTGTACTTGTTTCCCACCCTTCTGATCTTCTCGGAATCATCCCTGATGCATGGAAGGTAGACAACTGGGCTTTGTTGTTCTTCGGAAGTCTTGGTTCTTTCAATATTCCTCACTAATTCCCCCAGGAGTTTATCGGGGTAGCATTTTGGTATAGGTCCTCTGGTTGTTACATATGTACATCGATCTTTCCAGCAATGTTCTTACCATCCCTCACTCTATTGAACTGGTATGATTGGAGCTGTAGTTGAGATAGTGTCCCGTATGAGTCTTTTTTCTGTAAAGAGGGGTGCAATTGTCTATTCTCTCAACATTCCTCGAGGAAAGTTAGAGCACTGTTGGTTTCCGTTTCCATTGTGAACATGATGGAATCCCTCATGTATGGTCTTGGTGAAAGCTGATGAAGGTGTCATTCACGTATCTTAACCATAGTTCTCATTTATATTCTGCCTCTCGTATAGCCAATTTCTCGACTACTCCATGTATATATTGGCGATTATGGGAAAGATCCCATCGGAAGTCCGTCGTCTTTAAAGAAGAACCAGCCCTTTTCTAGGAAATATGAGTTGTGTAGGCATCATCAAGAAAATCGCTTGGACGGGAAGGTCAGTCCTTTCGTTATCCTCTTTGAGTTTCCTTTTGATGTTGCTATGAGGACATTGGTATGATGATGGCATTGGTATAATGATGCTGATCTGATCTTTGATTGCTTAGAATTAATGACGTACGAGCTGTTGCTTCCTTGTAGGTTGGTGAGTTCCGGGAGCTGGTGATCAGTCTCAGTGGCATGCTTGGTTTGTGAATTTTTTGAAAGATCGTAGAGATAATATGATTTGCTGTAGTGTGGCGTCAGGTGTGACCATTCCTCGTCTGGAATTAACGTTTTATATTTCCTCAGGGTGTTGTAGATTTTCTTTTCTATGGTGGTGTTGGATCCTTCTGTATGAGTTTATAGTTCCCTGATTGGGATAATGTCAAAACAAGTCCAAACCTTATGTCAAATGTAATTTTTTTGAAATAAATTAATTTCAAATTGTTTTTTTATTTTACCTCGTGGATAAATGAGATTTGGTCAAGGCTATTCACAATGAGTCGCACATAACAAAAAAACATAATTTTTTATGAAAAATTGTTTTTTGTGTCACTTATTGATGAATCAATGCAGTCACATCACATTTTGATCAAAAAATATTTTTTTTCAAATGAAATCCCTATGGGTGGCCCATGTCTACATGTCTCTCTAGAACATACATTCAGGAAAAAAATTACATATCATTTTTGTATTTCGGTGCAGTAACAAATTGCATACGTTCAAAAATCTACAAGTAGTTCATGAGTTTCCTTGCAGTTCGAATAATTTTTCAACTTAGTAAGCTGTGGAAAACAACATTTCTGAATCTTTCAAAAATTGTGTTTCGCTGTCATCTTTCTAAACTCCGAAAATTATAACTTCCAGAATTAAAGGAAAAAAAATTTTTTTTAAAAAAAATTAAATTCTGAAATGTTGTTTTCCACAGCTTACTAAGTTGAAAAATTATTCGAACTGCAAGGAAACTCATGAACTACTTGTAGATTTTTGAACGTATACAATTTGTTACTGCACCGAAATACAAAAATGATATGTAATTTTATTCCTGAATGTATGTTCTAGAGAAACATAGGGGTTTCATTTTTTTTTTTTATCAAAATGTGATGATGAATTGATTATCAATAAGTGACACAAAAAATAATTTTTTAAAAAAATATGTTTTTCTGTTATGTGCGACTCATTGTGAATAGCCTTGACCAAATCTCATTTATCCACGAGGTAAAATAAAAAAACAATTTGAATTTAATTTTTTCAAAAAAATTACATTTGACATAAGGTTTACACTTGTTTTGACCTGTTGAACTTGAATATGTAAAAATATACAGGGTGTTCCATTTGAAAAAACAAAATTGCTGACATTTCCAGAAAAACCGGAAGTCTGCCATATTGGATTGTAATGTGATCAAATCCGAAATGGTTGCTTATATAACTGTACCAAATTCCAGAAAAATCCGTTCACGAATGCAGAAGTTACAGGGGTGGCCCGATATCCTGTGTCACCCGGTATAGATCAACTTATGTTACTGTAAGTATTTACAGAGGTCAAACAGACAGAACATTGAAGAAACGAATATACGAACATACGAATTATATCATTGGAAAAACAAATTGCGCTTCCGAAGATTTAAAAGATCGTTGGATAATAGTCTGACTTCAGAAATATTTCAATGCAAAATGTTTCCCAGGAAACGGTCTCATCTACTATATACTAAATGAATTCCCATTCAAATGGTTCATAAAAATATAAGACTGCCATTAGTAGTGCTGGAGTGTCTTTGCAATTTTGCGGGTTTTTCTATTCATGGCACTTTTCAATGAATTTTTGTTGAAGTAGGGTAATGGGATTCTTTTATTTCCGCAGTATTCTAAAACTGTTTCACGCCTACGACGACGTTGAAACTGTGCCTTACGGTAGAAGTGCATTTCTATGCACTTCTATTATTAATGCAAAACAGTTGTCACATAATGTGTGCCAACGGGGACAACTGCACTTTCCATTTTGATAATTACGATAAAAATGCGCAGCGTATATGCGATGAAATGCAGTTACATACGTTACTGGTTAATGTTTAATTAAAATTTGATCAAACCTGAAATGCTTCCTGTTCATAATAAAGTGTCTTTCGAATTTCGAGCTGAACGATTTTTTGAGGAGAGGGGGAATTCACAATGGACACCTCTTGGTAGTGTGAAGAACAGACAACTTGATGTAAAATGTCGAGTTTACACAGTGAATTTTCTGCTATATTACTGAGAATGATACAAAATTAAAACTTGGGACATACAGATAAGAATAAAATGGAGAATATGTATCATATTTCTGAGCATAAACTCGTAAACATAAAAATTGAAAAATAAAATAAAAACTAAACTAAAAATCATGAAAATATATACAGTGCTTCTGAAAAGTCCACTCCCCCCCTCTTATTTTTGGATACATAAACCAGTGAAATTTGGAAACTTAATATTAAAGGTTGTAAACTTCCCTACTAGTGATGATAGATGACGAAATCGTCAAAGATGACGTCACAAGGCCATTGTGACCAATAATTTTAAATAGAACCCTACGGCAAGCGACACCTCTTTTAAAAGGTATCGAAAAAACCTATTCAATGATACTAATTTTGTTTGTGTTAATGGCAGTTTTGGCAACTCGCTTTTAAAAAACACAAAGCTGTGATGAATTAAATCACTTAATACTAAAATTCCAAATTCAAGCTCCGCCTCTGGATAGTTGTCAAATAAGCTGACGTTTTTGTTAGTCTCCCTAATTCGACGTTTTTGTAATTGTCCAAGTTTTTGTACATTTAATAATTTGTGTATTGTTGATCGAACGTTTAACTGTTTTAGCAGCTTTTGGTACTTTTAATATTTTTGTACATTTTAATAATTTGTTAAACTATTGTGACCGAACGTTTAAGTGCTTCAAGAAGCGAAATGGTACGTGCTTTAGGTGATAAAGTAGCAGCGATCCTAATTCTTGGTGAAACTGGACAAAATATTCATGCAGCAGAACGCATTTTTAATGAGAGGTTTCCCGATCGCCCCGTTTTGAGGACTTATTTAAGGGAGCTTCTTCGTAAGTTTGAAACAACGGGTAGTATTAATGATCTGGCAGACCACAAATTTCTGGTGAGAAAAAAATTGATATACTGGCAGAAGTAATAGTTAATCCTACTTCTTCAACAACTCACGTTGCATCTACCTGTGAAGTCAGTCGAAGTACAGTACACAGGGTGTTGAAAAAAAACAAATTTCATCCATACAAATTAAAAATGGTTCATCAACTCTCCGACGACGACCCAGACCGAAGACTAGAATTTTGTGAAAATATGGAAACTAAAATTAACCAACAGCCAGACTGTCAAAACAATTTGTTTTAGTGACGAAAGTACTTTCTATCTAAATGAAATGTAAATACACAGAATGTGAGATATTGGAGTGACGCAAATCCTCACCTGTTTCGTGAAACACATACCCAATTTCCCCAGAAGGTGAATGTTTGGGCAGGTATCCTGGGAAACCACATCGTTGGGCCTCTTTTTTTAAATACTAATTTAACTGGTGAGGTTTATCTGGAGCTGTTGCAAAACGCAATAGAACCGTTGATCCTTGAAATTTTGGAAGATAATCCAGATTAATTCGGCAATTTGGAAACAACATTCCAACAGGATGGTGCTCCTCCACACTATTACGGTGCAGTAAGACGGTATTTGGATGAGGAGTATCGTGGTAGATGGATTGGACGACGAGGTTCAACGGAATGGCCAGCTCGATCACCGGACCTCACACCTTTGGATTTTTTCTGTGGGGGTACCTTAAATCGAAGGTTGACGCCACTGAACCTGACAATATTGACGTTTTAAAACAATGTATTGTTGCAGAATGTGAGGCTGTTTCCGCAGACACATTTGCAAAAGTACGAGAAGAGGTTAAAAATAGGATATTTCACTGTCAGGAAGTAAATGGAGGTCACTTCGAGCAATTTCTTTAAGTAGATACTGATTCTTAAATCTGTAATTAATATCATACTGAATGAAATTTAAATTTTAATGTTTACTAATGAGCCATTAAAACTGCCATAAACACAAACAAAATTAGTATCATTGAATAGGTTTTTTCGATACCTTTTAAAAGAGGTATCGCTTGCCGTAGGGTTCCATTTAAAATTATTGGTCACAATGGCATTGTGACGTCATCTTTGACGATTTCGTCATCTATCATCACTAGTAGGGAAGCTTACAACCTTTATTTAATATTCAGTATCCAAATTTCACTTGTTTATGTATAATCGTTCCAAAAATAAGAGGGGGGGAGGTGACTTTTGAGAAGCACTGTATAAAAATTCTTGATAAAAATAAGTCTCGTGATCAAAGAAAATACACTATTTTCCTAATATGTATATACATTTTGACTGTATCCTGCTGAAAATCTAAAAAATGCAATACAGGAAAAATTGGATAACTGAACACATGATAGTTAAAATGATTTTTTTTATGAAAATCTAAAACAAACTCCAAATACCTAACGCAAAACTAAAAAATAAAAAAATTTCAAATGGAAATTTTTCATCAACAGTTCGGGAAAGCTGGTACAAACCCTAAAAAAGATGGGATGTTATCAACAATGAAATAGGAAATAAAACCAAAGATATGAATCTATTAACCAATTCATAAAAAAAATTACTAACTATATATTTACAAAAAATTTCGAAAATATACTGAAAATCCAATTAATAAATTTCGTTATTGAAAATGGTGGCTTTGTTAAATTGTACTATTAGCAGTAACATATGTCATATGCAACATTATGATCTTATGGTGTAGGAATATTTTTAGATATATAGTATTCACTATATTATAATAGACACATATCAAAGTGATGAAAAAATGGAGTTCCGCAAGGTTAAGTTTTGGGTCCATTTCTATATCTGATTAATATTTAAATAGTATAACCAATATCAAAATAAATAGTCAACGTCTTCCTTTTACTATTCTGTTGAGCAGCCGGTCCTATATGCGTATTGGTCGCGATCTAGTGGTCTTTCTACCAGTGTCCCATCCATTATGTGCCCATCTATCAGCTTCTCTAGAGTCTTCAATGCAAAGGATATGAGACTGAGAATATTCCGCCATGGCTTTGGTATGTACCCAAGAGCTAGACTTCCTCTGAGTATGTTGCAGAGTCTGCTATGCAGTAAAGCTACCTTCGATCAATATTGGATAATGTAGAGATTTGTTCCTTTCCCTTCCAATAGATCTTTAAAAAAACATGAAGGCTTTCCAATCATGTCAACGAAAAGTTCGCAATTTGGGCATCTTCTCTGCTCAGCAAATCTTTCAATACCTACGCATGTCAAAAACACCTACAAAAGGTCTTAAATGATTACTGGTTAACTAACTACATGTTTGATCACAAACCAGTGAAACACTCACTTTTCAGTCCTTCAGCAATACTAGTCTAAACCATTTATTGACTCATATTGTGAAAGAAGGTTGTATGGTGGTCAAATTTAATTATGATCCTTTTATGCAGAAACCTGGTAATTGACATGCATCATTTGTAGCAAGTATGCTATTTATAGATATTCGTACTTGTTACTGATTATAATGCACATTGGCATCTTTTTTCAAAGTTGCATCTTACATATTTGGTAAATGATCGCCATATGCAGAAGATTCAGGACTTACTTGGTTATTTCAGTTATTCTCTTCTAATTATTCTCTAGGCGATGCTTAGTACATTTGTATGCGTATTACCCTCGTTAGGTATACAGTGTTGTAAAAGTGCCGTTCCCGCCGACTTTTTGCTTGAACAGTTTTAAACGAATGCGAATGGAAGCAGTGACCATTCTCGAGTTCTTCCTGAACTATGGAAGCGATTGACGTATAAATTTTGTTTTTAAGGGCATATATTAAGTTAGGGTCTTGGTTGCCTTGAATTTCACCAGGTTATCCGATCGCTATTTCAGAATCATTTCCAGATCCTCGCCAGTTTCCTGGGTGATCATAGACGATTTAGAGTTAAATTCTTGTGAAATATGCTGTCGTCTGCGAAGGAAGCTCCAGTTCTATTCAAAATCGCCACTTTTCTTATATAATACCAGTAAAAACGCATATTTAATGCTTGTCAGACAAGAAAAAAACATTTCTGTTTAAACTAAAATATCGCCAAGAATCTATTATTCACTTATATAGAAATACAATAACTTTTGTCACGCACTTAAATTTAAAAAAAATCTCGGTGCATGTGAATGAAAGCTGGCCTTAAAAATATTTGTTGTTATCGCCAGATAACTGAATATACAAAAGAGTAAATAACCTACTTACCAATGAAGAACGGGGCGAGTAATTCCAGGCTTCTAGAAGGTAAAGTAAAGTAAAGCAATGGTTTGTTCCTAAATTAAACTAAAAGACGCAATATCTCCTTTCAACCTAACAATAGTTTTCATTCGTACAAAAATTCAATGCTATCAATAAAACATATTTGAATCAATATTATCGGAATTTATTCAATCAAGAAATAGTTCAGTTTGATCTTACGTTGTGAAAAATTATATTATTTGACTGGTTCTCAATACGATTTGAGAATAATACTGCAAAGTTAAATTTTACCAGCTATTGCTGTGCTCTAAATCTGGTGGTAACTCAGTCCTAATGTAACTTCAATCACGTCAATATTGTATCTTGTCTCTACAAATGCATTCTGATTGGTGCAATGTGAGTGTTCAAGAATAAGTTTATTATTGCAAATGCCATAGTTTTTTACTGTGTATTTACCGCAATGATAAAAGCGTACGCAGTGGTTTTTATGTCAATGATAATTAACGAGTACAATTATAAATTAATGTAAAACCACTTCTTCCTGGGTATTGGAAAGGAATGCCATATTTTCCTTACCTGGAATTTATGGCTTTATTAATTCAATTAAAAAGTAAGAGGCAGACAGTCGAGGTAAGTACGCTAAAGATTGTCATGGCATTTATTACATAATTTCGTTTCTGCAACCAGCATAAATTTTGATACGATATAATAATCCGATTGGTTTGCAGCCATTGGAAGCAATAGCAAATTATGGGCAGGTGTTCTAATATATGCTGAATATTTTATAGACACACATTAGGAATTTCAATGGTGCATAATGTTGCAAACCCGCTCAACAAACAACTTGTGCTTGATGTAATGGTCCACAATGATTCTAATGATCCCATTCGTTTAATAGCCTGGTTTCTCCTCTCATTTTCAAGGAGACACATTTTGAAAATCCCATTCTTTTTCAAGATAACATTATATTCTCTTTAAAATAATCGGTCAAGTGCAAGCCGGGTCTATCACAATGAACGTTCCGTACAAGTGAAAAATAGTAGATAATCAATTTTTCTTTGTTTTCATTTTATTTTTCGTTGATTTTTTTCTTTTACGTATATGAATAATTTTCACATTGAATCAGCTTTCTTTTGATACCTGACTGACTCAAGCTTCTTTGGAATGATACACTCCATGAGATTTTCCCGATCGTGTATACAAGCAACTTTTGCAGTTTTTTATGTTTGTATTTTGGTGGAATTGTTGTTCAGAAAGAATCTTCACTAACGCTATATAATATGAGCCCACGGGACAATATACCAGTTTGTTGTTACGAAAACAAATATACTACGCCACAGCATGATTCGTCGTACGACTGGCTGAGGTAACGATTGCAGAATATACGGAGATTACCTAGTGCTAATAACCTGATAAATGGAAAGCGGCTTCATTCAGAATATGTTCATATTCAAAGCAAGTCGGAACAGAGTCCAATGAAGTGCGCGGTATATTTTCGAATTGAAATTTTATTGAGGTATGCAGTTGACAGAGTTTATTATTGTTTCATGAAGTGTAAATAAACGGAGAATAATCCGTTCAGTATTTTAATCACAAACCCCAGATATGTAATAACAGTATTCATTTATATTGGATAATATAGGTTTTATAGCATGTGGCAGTATTGGTTACATATTGTTTTCTAGATTGGTATTTCAATATTCGTCCCATATTGATTCTAGAGCTGAAAAACATTATTGTATTTTTCAAGTTCGATAACATATTGGGGGAATAGTTTGTCAACAATATTTATTAATATCGGACTATAAAGTTTTTCATTTTTAAGTCGTGTTAAACCCAGTTTATAAAACAGTTCCCTTATAAAAATGGATATAAAAAAATAGTCGAAGGAATGTGTCTATAAACATGGATAGAGATTGCACATTCATAAAGAACTTGTTGTTTTTTTAATTTATGCCTCCACGAAAAGTCGCCCTGTACTAATGCATCGTAATATTCATGGATCGGCGGGAGAGAACAGATAACATTAGGATTGGAAAGTGGGAAGGAAAATTGGGTGTTTATTAACATTTTTCTTGAATGTTTGGAGAAACCTTCTCGGGTAGTGAATTTCGACATGCGACCAATAATGATTCCTGATGAGAGATGTTCGGCAAGTTTCGAGCTTAACAATGGAAGGGTGGGCTGACTGAGTCTTTCTTGCAGAAACTTCTCGAGGTGGATTAAGAGATGTGATTTCGAAGGAACATCTGCCTTGAAAGTATCTGAAAAACAAAAAGATGTCGCCCAATTTTCTGCAATGAACTAAAGTTGTCAGAGAATTTGCCAAGAAGCATATTTACAAAATAGGGAAATGAGTTACAATAAATATAATTAAGATTATTATTTTTTAAATAATATGAATATGGATTTGAAAGTAATTTTAATTAATTCAGGAAATAGAAAATAGTAAGAACAAATAATAAAATGGAAGAAATTTAATGGACATAGCCCTCAGAGAAAAGTGTTAACCGAAGACACGTGTTTCGGGCTTTCGGCCCTCATCAGTACGGTGAAGAAGTGCAAGGATGAACAACACTTGGTAGAAAACGACAAATCAACGGAGTCACCAAACAGAAGCCAGCTGCATATTTGCGGTTTCGGTTAGCAGACCCTGCATTCCAGGGCAACAACCAACGACACCACGGAGGCAGCTATAGCTACCTGCGTGACATCCGAGTCCAGGATTATAGAAATGAAAGGGTGGAATATCGAAGGGACTGTTAAAAACAAAATGGAAGACATTTGATGGACATAGCCCTCAGAGAAAAGTGTTTACCGTAGACACGTGTTTCGGGCTTTCGGCCCTCATCAGTACAGTGACGAAACGAAAACGACAAATCAACTGGAATGCAGGGTCTGCTAACCGAAACCACAAATGAGCGGCTGGCTTCTGTTTCTTGACTCTGTGTATGTGTGTAATAAAATTTGGTAAAATGTTCATTGCATTATTTACATTAGAACCAACCCCCCCCCTCGTATTTTTTCTCTGGGTACGGCCTTGACCCAAAGGTAGACAGGATCGGGACAAAGAAAAGTAAAACATGAGAAATACGAATATTAGTGAATTAATGGCATGACCAACCATTAATGAGTTATTTTCGCATTGGGAGTTCCAACTGCAATTTAGGGAGGGGAATATACCGAGGTTCATCGTAATTTTGTCGGTTCTATACAGTTTGTGCCACAAAATGGGTTTCGGATATAAAATATTAATGTATTATTTAACACCGTGCATCTGAAAGGATTCCTATAAAAAGTTGATGATGTTAATCTGCAATACAATATGTTGCTTAGAGCCGAACCAAACAAGCCATTAGGGAAAAGAAAAACTGGATTTGTTGGTCGTCCATTTTGATGGAAGAAAAGATAAAGTTCTTGAAAAAACCAAGGTTGGCGCACCTGTCGCCATATTCAAGTCACCTTCCTCCGTAAACGCTATAAAACGGCGGCAGCGTAGAGAAACGAAACAGGCTGGTTTCTAAATGCTGCCATACAGGGCGGATCTCAAAAATGCTACCATTCACTATTTATAGCGCTTCTTACCCGATCTCGGATTTCATTGGTAATAGTAATAAAAGCAACGGGTTGTTTGAATGGAGGCAACAGCAGTCGGAGAAGAAGCATCTTCCGCTAGAACCAGTTTTCAATTGCGTTTTTATATGCGTACTTCGAGATGATGGTGATTACAAAATTTTCAGGAAGAGGAGAAGACATATATTTGCATGCAGTGTATTCAATTTATGTTACATTTCGCTATTATTCACCATCATTAAGTTCTTGGTTTATGTACAAATTGTCGTGTAACGATCTCATTTGCATTTGCTTAATATTCGCGATGGCTTGGTAGAAAATTGTTAGGATTGATGACACACGCCGTATCAAATTAATTTGATATTCATTTTGCCACAGGCCATGTTTTCCAATTACTCAGTTTTGCAATATCCATTCCTACCTACAACATTGCGAAAAATACTTTCAATGATTAAGGACGTGTCCACTCAATCCCAAATTGTCTTTTGTACAGTCCTTGTAACTGCAGGCACCACTTGAAAACACGTACAAGAATTTTGAATAAATCCCGATATTTACAAACAATGGAAATTTTAAACTTACTTTCAATGCGTTACGTGTTACTGTGCTATTTCCGATGTTCCAGCCTCCGTGGCAACCAGTAGGTATATGTTTTATCGGAATATAACATTCACGAAAGAAACCAGTTTGTTTTGGCTGCATTATGTGAATTCTTGGTAAAACCCGAACTATAATTACTGAAACCGAAAATAAGCAGATTGATAGTGAGCTGTAGAAAATGAACAGACTATGACTATGATAGAATACTATATTTATATTCAACGAAATTGAAGTTCTATATAGGGTGTTCTCGAATGTTAGGCATCTTTTTGACACTAGTTAACATATGGGTTTCATAATAACAGAGATATAATTCATAATTTTTTGAAAATTCCTGTACGATCCTGGCGAAATCACTTTTTGCAGAGTAATGCCGAATTCAAATTACAGCACTTCCATCATCAGCATATCAGAAAACCTAGTGTGAGCGAGCTGTTGTATGTCTCATTTGTTGTTTTTGGTTATGTAAATATGTGGATTCTTGAAACAGACATGTTTTCGAAAACAATGAAATTTCCGTTCAAAAATTTCAAATATGTCGTGCTGATAACAGTTCCGTTCATGCCGTTATCGAAGAGTAAACATACGAAACGAAGTGAATAATTTTCATAATACACTTGTTTGGGCAGTAGAAAATCCCAATGTGGTGCGACGAACACATGAGAAGTAAATAAAGTGGAAGAATCCGCATGCGAAATGGAATTATTCAACAAATAACCACGTATCTTTATCGATGGCGCACGAAGCCAAGAATATGAGACAGTTATTTTTTTTTTCTACGTATTGTTTTATTTTGTTCATAGTGCGTTATTATGACTTCTGCTAGAATGGGTGATATTTTTTGTACTGCATAGAGGTAAAAAAACCAAATCAGGGCCATGAGTTGTGTTGATTCTGACGGGTTGATTTATCAGCCCGCCTGAATCGCTTCAGCTGGAGCTTTGAAGTAGAAAGATTAGTCCATACGGGTTCGCAGGCATTAGTTGTTTTCTATATGACATACCCTGTACTAATGGGAGGGGGGACAAAACCCCCAGAACCGGTATTCCGCTGGTCACCCCAAATGAGATTGGTTAGTAATATTTGCTTCGCAGCAAACATTTTGAGGTATTGTTTCTGATGGATATTCGACCCACTTCACTAACCTATGGTATGGGTTAGCTTACAGTGAGCTATAATCTGGACATCTTCTAGCGGCTGTGCCAACTCCCTGAACTGTTATTGACAGATATACAACATGCGGAAAATAAATAGATGTACTCGTCATCCATGCAAGAAAGCATTCCGAGGTCATTTATTGAATTTTTCTACATCAACACCTTCAACGATACGCTAGTGAGTGATAGGGACACAGCACATAGCGCGTCTTTATGAGTGAACTGAAACATTGAATAAATAGTATTTCGTAGTATGTCAAAGATGTATAACCTAAAAGGTTCACTCGGAGTTTTAAATTATTTCAATGATAGATGCCTTTCAATATACCAGTGTTTACGTCACAGGAATACTGTGAGAAGGTTGAGAATACAGTGATATGCAGTCAGTGAATGTCATGTAGTGTTTTTTGTACTTTGGTGTAGTGCGACTAAAACCAGAAAGTCATTCCTCAACAAACCAGGTTTTATTGTGTTGTGCTTGTCTTTTGTTTCCACTCTGATAGAGGGAAAGTGATTCGGTGGTCAACCTACTGGATAATGCTAATGCTAAAGCACATTTGCCATCTTCTTCAAAAAGATCAATGATAGGGAGGCATCGGTTTTAAAACGATGTAGAACCCGTCAAAATAGATCATTCCACAAAAAATAACCTATATTGAAATTTCAAAATAAGGAAACGAAATATTCAACTCTTGCGGGGCGATCTTGTGTATGTAATACATTCGATGATGGTATGGGTCAAATTGTTCCTGTTATACTCTTCCATATTTGACTGTATGTGAAAAAATTGGTAGAGGTTCATTTGAACTTTACAATTTTTCAATCGAATCGAAATTCTTCACAATGTTTACGTCGTCTCATTGAATTTTCAAACCTCGATTTGAAATTCGTTATACGTGAAACTTGAGTCGAAGGATATTGCCTGAAAAATCATGTGCACATGCAAAATTTTAAGTGTTTTAGAACTAGGGGAAATCGTGTTGTAAAACTTCCATACACAAACGAAGGAACATACCAGTGAAGAAATAGGTGGAGAAAATTAGGTGTTATTAAAATTGCTGTGCCGATTACCTCTCGATGGTTAAGAGAGGAAACGGAAATCTGACAGAAGATCGATGCCATTCCGAATTTTCCGATCTAACCGAAATTGCCATTATTAGTGTACCACTAATGATCCTTCTGTGTAATTATACGGGTATCGTGTACCACCCAGTACTTCCAGTGATTCGGTAACAGTACAAGAGTTGCAGAGGCGAACCACAGAGGGACAGGTTTTGTCTTTGTCGCTGAAAGAGCGTGCGTATACCTACGTAGGCTAGCCTTGATTGGTCGCCGTATAAGAGGAAAGTGAACTTAGTACGGCTCGTATTTTATTCCTGATTACGTTATTGTTCGTTTTCAGGGCCATACACCGTGATCACTTTTATGACTCGAATCTCGAATACATTATAACATTGATCGCAAGAATGAGATACGACGTGATGTAAGAAAATATAACATGTGTATGAGTGGCAGTCGTAGCCATTGTTGGGTAAAAATTGAACGTCTAATGAGAAAATGTTTACATTGTTTTTATTGCGTGAAACATTTATTGCTCTCATGCACTCGATATTTGAATAACGCATACATGTTCTTCGATATGTCCATTTTTTTGGGTTTTCTCTGATCAAGAAGGCCATATTAGTTAATTTGCCCCGATACGTACTGTGATTTGGTATTATTCGAAAATTCCGATTATGATAAATTAACAAGAACTACAGAAAAATTTAATTCATAATGTCAGTAATGTATATTTTTTCAAAAATTCTGAATAATACAGTGAAATTGATGTTATCGAAGAGACTGAATTCATTATCAAATGAAATCAGAATTCAAAATAAAATTATAGTGGATACACCCCACAAAATAACCTCAAACATTTCTACTTTAGAAAACCAAACTATTACTAGATAATTGAATCAAAATTGTACATGCTGTAAAGGGAGGGCAACTATGAGTCCGAAAAGTATGATCACCACAACCTCATATATTTTGAAAAAAATATGTGAGGTTGAGTAAACCCCCTCACTTCTATAGTCTTTCAACGATTCACAAACCATGCCATTGAGACCTTTCGTTAGCTCTTAGCTTTCGAAATTTATTTATGCATTGGCTGGAATCAAAGAGAAAAACTTACATAACATAGATTTTCGTCAAAACGACATTATGGTCAGATATGGTCTGTTTTTTCCAATGCTACCTGTAAAAAAAATACTTTAAATGATTCATCAAAACTAAAGAATGATAATACACTTCCTATTCTCTGATTTGGTCTATTCTTGATAGGTCGTTGAGATCTTCAATTTCGTTAATGTTTTTTTTTTCGGCACCTGTTCAAAATATTTTCTCCACATTTCACCTACTCAGTATCATCTCCACCTGAAGGACCTGAAGGAGCTATTATATTACGAAACAGCCTAGCTGAAAAAAAAACATGTTTCTAAAACGGGCTAAAAAGTATAAAATAATTTATCCTAGCCCCATACAGATTTATAACCTCATACAGATCCCTAACCCCCTACAGATTGTCCTGAAAATATGTCATTGTGAGTTTTTAATAGCTATGGAGATACTTGTAAGGTTTAAAACGAAAAACATGGGGGGGAAGGAATAGATAATTGATGCATGAATAGTTCACCTAAGTCACACTGCAAATGATATGAACGACAGCTATTCCATACACTCCGTACTTTATCTATTCGTATTTTTTATCTATAATCAAACTGAGGAAATGCATTACCTTTCAAAGTAGCTAATGAAAAGTTTTGTCTAATTAATATATATATATATATATATATATATATATATATATATATATATATATATATATATATATATATATATATATATATATATATATATAGATCTCCCAGTGGAAATGTTGACACTTTCATATACAGACTGTCTCATATATTGAATGAATGCTCAAAATCTTACAAGAATATTATAGTTTGTGGTGATATAAATATAGATAACCTCAACATTAAACAAATTACACAGAGGAAAAAAGAAAAGAAAATTTCCATAGACCTTCTAGACAGCTATGAACTCAAATATAAAAACTGCCTACCAACACGAGAGTTCACAGATAATACTGGAATGACTAGTGTATCTCAACTTGATTATTTGGCCACAAATATTGATTATTCTTCGTTTGATGAAAAAATTGGGCCTTTCAATATCACTGGCCATCATGGGTTGTTATATACACTGATTATAGATATGTCTTCAAAGCGTCATAAAGATAAGTCAAATAAGAAAATTATATTGAAACCCGATATCCGAGAGGAAAATATCCATAATCTCCATAAATATATTGAAGATGAAGATTTCCATGCCGTATATGAATGTACGACAGATGTGAATCTTGCATATAATTGTTTATATCAAAAAATTGTTCATGCTCTCGACATAAACTGTCCCATGAAAAAAATATAACTTGGTGGATATAATGAAAATAAAAAACATGGATATTGCATTATATTGAAAAAAAAAATGACAATAAAACAGTAGAAGATTCCCTAGAAATTGCTGCTTACTATTATTATTACAGACAAACAGACAGACAAGAAAGCGAGTTGATATTGCATTATCATCCAGTTCTGAGCAATGTTTAAGTTTGAAGTCTCCAGTTAGTTTAAAACAATTGCTCTTATTATTATTACAGAAAACAAACAGACAAGAAGCGAGTTGATATTGCATTGTCATCCAGTTCTGAGTTATCTTGCTTGCTTACTATTATTATTACAGACAAACAGACAGACAAGAAAGCGAGTTAGTATTGCATTGTTATCCAGTTCTGAGCTATGTGAAATTTTGAAGGTGTTCATAATCCCGGTGACAATGCATTATGGATTTTTTTTTGTTAGCGAAAAAACAAAATAGCGGCTCCAATATGGCCGACGAGTATTGTGATTATGGTTCCATTCGATTCAAAATTGATATGTGGGTGTTTTCGGTGTTTTTGTCAAAATTGATAAATTAACGTTTTTCGTAAACTAATCGAATTTTCAATGAATATTTGACGTTCTGTGTATCCCAATCCACCGAATGAAAGATGTATCGATGGTGGATTTTGATCAGAATAATATGTTAATTAATTATCAAAAATCTGAATTTTTTACCGGAAGTCATTTTATGAATATCCCAATAGTGTCAATATAACAATCCAACAAATAAAAACAGCACCACCAACCTTTTGTGTCAAATATAATTTCATACATTCCTGGTCAAGAACAAAATTCTGTGTACATTGTTGCATGTGTTTGTGGCAAAACTTACATTGGAGAAACGCAAAGATCTTTAAAAATGAGAAAATCCGAACTCAAGACTAATAAAAATGAGAGAAATTGAAAGATCGGAATTAGTTGGACGTATATTAATACAAACTGGGGCACATATCGAGAAGAAAATTTAAAGAAGTTTCGTGTTTTTGTTGAACGTAAATAATAATATAGCAGCAGTCCTACGTTCTTTCAAGAAGTGAGGCTATATAAATTGCAAACCAAATAGATTGCATTTAATTGAACATCCTGAAACTGTGCTTTCTGTCAGATTTTGACGAGCAATTGTCAAATCGGCAGAAATCTTATTGAGAGCAATTTTATTCTGTACAGAAAGAATTTCGATTTGGGAAAAGGGACAGAATTGATAGTTCGTACACCTACATCATGTAATAATAGACGTCGTTTGTAGACATCTTATGGCTGTCCGAGAAAAGACATTCATAGGGAGTACATATGAGGTATATGGGCGTTTCATCATGAAGTGGCCATTAAACAGCTTCCTAAGGATATTTGTGTGCTTAATTGGTTCAATAAGTATTCATAAAGACCTAAGTTAAAAAATCGAAGGCAAGTAATTGGAGCCATTGAGTTTCAGAATACCTACCTAAAATCCGAGTAGTATAAACTACTTTTTGTGATATCTTATTACTGGGATTGAATCAAATTACGATTGAAGCTATATATGGCAACCTCAATCAACACACGAAAGTGGGTAGTGATATGTTTTTGTTTTGATTTGTTCATGGCCACCCACATTTGTTGATACATATAACGTCATCGGAACAACAAAATAGAGAAAGGTTCATGGATATGTTAAGTGAAGCCTGAAGGATAGCAAGCTATTTTTGAGGTGTAATTCGAGATAAGGTATAATTGCACCTATCCAATATATTCGAAATATACCCGATGTTTTAGGTTTTTATTTTCATATTGCAAGATCTGATGTTTCATTTATTTATATCTTTATATACACGTTTTGTTTCATATATTCGCATATATAAGAATAAATCAAAGTTATTTTGCACTGTTTCACAATTTAGGTAATCTTCAAAGAGTAACAAAAAAGTCAGCTGTTTATTCTGCTTAGAGTCGTGAGACAAGATCGGATTGGTTGCAATACAAATATTCCTAAAATGAATATAAAAACAATTTCATAGATATTGGAAATGAAAAACGATCTATTAAAATTAAAAAAATTAATATAAATTATGAAATAATTGATCTTTAATGATTACTCGATGCTAATTTTTTTAAATGAAAAATTAAAGATGTCGACACCAAAATGGCAGATGAATTTTGTGATTCATTGTCCAATCCTATTCAAAATAGATATCTTGGTTTTTTGGGCCAATTTTTTTTTCAAGATGGCAGACGATTTTTGTGATTTATGATCTAATCATATTGATGATTGATATTTGGGTGTTCTTGACGACGTTATATATTGTATGTCAAAATTCAAGAATTTAATGGATTATATAAGAGCAGATGCCATGATGAGGATGAATAAGTCACTTCACATATATAACGTTTTTAATTGTCTTCTTTTAAAACGTTGTTTACTTGTTTTTTGTATTTATTCATTTGAAACAATTTGGCGTACAGAAAATTAATATTTGAATTGCAAAGAATGTACAAAAATGCATGACCAGTGTCTTCGGTCTGATAAGTTTCATTGTACATTTTAAATAATAGCCAGTGACCATGGTGAGTTATTGGAGAAATCTTACGAAGCGTTTCGAATGAATTACCACCATGGCTTCGATAAAAAATAATTAATGGTTTAATTACCAGAAAGAGTGAATCTTGGGCGATTTTCAATTAAGAAAACAAGCAACGCAAGGCGCTTGATTATGCCCGCCTGCATAATTGAAATATTTGAATATTAAAAAAATCGTTTATAGTCTAAACTGGATGAATCCCAATTACAGGACAGTTTGAATAATTAATAATTAGAACTAGGAGATATAATATTTGTTGGACTTTTTTTTTAAAGAGCTTGATTTCTTAATGTCGAGATTATCACAGACTTTTTTACACCATTAGTACAATGGATATTTTACTAGAATGCTGGTTTTGTATTTTGATTCATACTTTTTTTTCACAATCTTTTGGATAACTTCCAATTTGACCCAGTTTTCACAGTTATTTGTTTTTTAATTTCAGCCAAATCGGTGATCACATGGATATGTCAAAAGGTATTTTGGGCTCTTATACAATAACTTTTTATGGGCCCTCCATCTCCAATTTTTGAACAATATAAACATCGCAACTGAAATCACCGTTATGACAATTAAGTAGTTTAGTTCCAAGTTTGTTTTTTTATATTGGGCACGAAATTTATTAGTTATTTAAGTACCTACATTAATTTTTCCTCTTGTAAAAATTTAAAATATAAAAACAGAATAACAACAAAATAAATTATATATATATATATATATATATATATATATATATATCAACTGAAAAGCAAACAATTAAATAAACCTTCTTAGTCTTAATGATAATTGAGCTCGAATGTGAGTAACAAATTTTGAGTCGGCGCCAAACAAACAATTAACGAAGATCATTATATTACTTTGAAGAAGTAATCAAAACGCCGCCGTGCATTTTACGCTTTATCTAATACAATTGCTAGTTTGTTTGGCGCCAACTCAAAATTAGTTACTCGCATTAGTTTAGGAGCTCAATTAACATTGAGACTAAGAAGGTTTATTTTATTTTTTGCTTTCAAGTTGATTTTTTCGTCGTTTTAATTTTTTGTTAAAATTTTTTATATTATTTGTTTTATGAAAAAAAGTTATTCTTGATAAAAAGTTCTACATGTCCTAAAACCCAAAATGAAATAATCAGATATCATTTTTTTGCATTTGTATACAAGGTTTGTCGAATAAAATTTAATTTTGCTGGAGAGTACCTTCATTTTTTACAATATCGACAATATTTACTGAGGAAACTTGATCCCAATTGAAAATTACGTTCAGATATCCAAAATTATCCATCTACCATGAAAAAATGATCTTTAATCATTTTTGGATATAAATAAATTATAATTTAATTTTGCATTTTTTTTTTTTTTTATGTTCTGGTTCCCACGAAAAGGGATATCCTGTAATGTTCAGAGAACATCGTGGGAACCAAGGGAAAGAAGGTAGGAGTTGGTGTTCTTCTTAAATTTCTGGAGGTTGTATGCCTCGGGAAACACCTCCCTAGGCAATGAGTTCCAAAGTCTCGCTGTTCGTTGGATGAACGAGTGTTTGGAAAGTGATGTTCTGCAGGTCTCCAAAGTGACAACGAAGGGGTGTGATGACTGAACTTGACGGGTTAGTCTCGAAGAGACTGCCAAAGCAGGAACGAT
Organism: Gonioctena quinquepunctata; assembly: GCA_018342105.1. Taxonomy (NCBI): domain Eukaryota; kingdom Metazoa; phylum Arthropoda; class Insecta; order Coleoptera; family Chrysomelidae; genus Gonioctena; species Gonioctena quinquepunctata. The sequence goes on from JAFIRS010000187.1 coordinate 376,981, forward strand.
TGTTGATATTTCAGAAGAGCATCGCCCATGAAAATATCTATAAAATAGAGACAAATCGCCAACTTTTCTACGGTGTTCCAGACAAGTGAGCGAGTTTGTAAGCGAGGCATCACCGACGAGACGAATTGCTCTTTTTTGGACAGAATCCAATAGCCTCAGGATATGTTTAGGTGCCGCGCTCCAAATATGGGAACAGTATTCCAGGACAGGTCGGATCTGTGCCTTATAGATCATAAGCAGCTGAGTGGGGGTGAAATAGCTCTTGGCACGAAACAAAAAACCAAGTTTTTGGGATGCACGTTTGGCAATGGACCTCACGTGATTTTCCCAGGAAAGGTTATTGCTGATAGTAATACCAAGCATCGATATGGATGACTTCAGTGGTATGGTTACTCCTGACAAAGTTATGTTAGGCACAGTGAGATCGGCTTTTCTAGAGAAAAGACATGCTTGTGTTTTGTTTGCATTGAATTCTACCAAGTTATTAGATCCCCACTCGAGAATTGTTGCCAAGTCCATATTTATATTATTAACATTTCTTCCTCGTTCATTTCTGGTTTCACGGGCTGATATAGGGGCCCTGGAAGAGAAAGCGGTATGGAGGGTACTATCATCGGCAAAGCTGTGTACTGGACATGAAGTTGCTTTCAACAGGTCGTTGATGTGAAGTAGAAATAGTGTTGGTGCGAGAATAGATCCTTGCGGAACACCAGCATTTATGAGTAGAGTGTCAGATGAAACTCCATCGACCACTACATGGAGAGACCTGTTTGAGAGAAAACTAGCAAGCAGAGAACACAGCTGAGGGGGCAAGCCATAAGACGGAAGCTTGGCGAGGAGTCCCTGGTGCCAAACTCGATCGAACGCCTTGGAGATATCTAATGCCACAGCTAAAGTTTCTCCATACTTTTCAATAGATAGCTGCCATATATGTGAGACGTAAGCGAGCAGGTCACCAGTTGATCTCTGATGGCGGAAGCCATATTGCCTATCGTTGACAATTCCTGAGTCTTCCAGATATTTCATGAGCTCGATGTTGATGGCTTTTCCATGACCTTTGAAATAATAGATAGCAGTGCGATAGGTCTGTAGTTGCTAGGTAGGGCCTTTTGCCTTTTTAGGGACTGGCTGTACTCTTGCAATTTTCCAATTGGACGGAAATACCCCAAATTGTAAGAGTGGTTGAACAACTTGCAAAGAACAGGTGTTAGTTCGGGGCACATTTCTTGAGAACAATCGGCGGGATTCCGTCAGATCCACAGGCTTTGTTGGTGTTGAGACCCAGCAAAATCTTTCTGATAGTACGTTGGCGAAAGGTGATCTCGGGCATGTGACTGTCAATAGGTGTAATGTTCGGGGTTGTTTTCCCGATGAATCCAGAGTGGAATTTCCAGCAAATAGGTGCGCAAAGATATTGGCTTTTTCCTGGGCAGTCGTTGCTAGTGTTCCATCTTCTTTGGTTAGAGGAGGAAATGAGCTGGAAGTGAAGTTTCTTCCCACAGCTTTGGCGAAAGACCAAAATGAACGGGATCCGTTAGGACATTCAGCAAGTTTTGATCTCATTTTGGCATTGTGGGCATCTTTTGAGCATTCTATTATCTCTTTGCATATGCCTCTAGCCTCGACATATGCTGCTCTGGTCTCAGGGCCCGGATTTTTTAGCCATCGATGGTATGCTGCCTGTTTGGAAGCCACAGCTCTAGAGCAGTTTCTGTTAAACCAGGTCTTATCGGATGATGTTCTTCTTTCGGTATTCGGTATGTAGGTTTGCATCCCCAACATGATGATTTCAGAAATTGTCTCAGCACATCGTGTTGGATCTACTGAAGAGAAACAAACTCTCTTCCATGGAAACGCTGAGAAAAACATACGAAGACCTTCCCAGTCGGCCGAATTGTAATGCCACATGAGACGGGGTGGTATTGTGCAGCTCGATGGTAAATGAAAAGAGCATGTTGTGGAGATGAGGGTGTGATCAGAGTTTCCAAGTGGGGCACAAACTTCTATTCTATACGGGTCAGGATTGGTGGTGAGGAAAAGATCTAGTGTATTGGCAGACTGGTTGTTGACATCAGGGATGCGGGTTGGTAGCTCGACCAGTTGTTCTAGACCATGAGTGATGGCGAAGGCCTCGGCTTGACGACCCGCATCATATCATAAACATGTATTGTATTGATAAACATTTGTTTTTTCAGTGATTAAAAGTCGACGTGTAGACAAATTGATACTACACAGAATTTGTTAGTGCATCCTAGATTAAATGTCGATTTGTAGACATAAATTATCTATACTAATACAGATGAGAGTTAGTAAAAATAACAAAATCTGTTTTTTCATGGTATATGGATAATATTGGATATCTGGTCGTAGTTTTCAATTTGGATCAACTTTTCTCAATAAAGATTGTCGATATTGTTAAAAACAAAGGTACTTTACTCTTGAGCAAAATTTACATTTTTCGGCAAACCTCATATACAAATGCAAAAAATTGATATCTGATTATTTCATTTTGGGTTTTAGGCCATGCAGAACTTTTAATCAAGAATAACTGTTTTTCGTAAATCAAATAATAAAAAAGTTTTCCATGTGGTGCCGACTTAATTGGACACACTGTATATATATATAATAAATAATGCTTTTTAACAAACATAATAATATAAACAGTTTTTCTTTTCGTTTTTTAGCCTCTTTAATGGCTTCATCCAACACTATGTTAAAAATTGAAGGACTCAACACATATCACTGTTTGACCCCGATTTGATTTGTAAATTCCGTTGACTATTATTATTTGTTTTTATTATGATGCTGTTGTTTCTATAGTTAATGTTTAAAAAAAAATGTCGATCTTCCAAATTGGCTAAAGTGTTTTAATCCTGTTTTAAATTCAATGTAGCAGCTTCTTTAGAAATACTATTCAGTCTTTCTCCATCGTTAGAATTTCTACAATTATTTTTAACAACAGCTGTTGCGGAAAGTGTGAAGAACAGTATTAGAACTGTATATAGTTCTGAAAATTCGCTGTCTGAAACACCATATTTGAAAAACAGTAATTCTTAAAATCAGTGTCATATTTAATTTCATTTCATTTTTTATAAGATATATTATGAATAAAATGGTTTGTGAAATGAGGTGTAACAATTTGACAATACTCTTAAAAAATTGTACCTTTTTTATTTTTATCTTTCACCAATTAATTTTAAATACAATAATTCTGGCACTTAGGCTATAATAGTATCCTTCTCAACAATGGTGTATACATATTTTTTTCACTACTACCAATACAAATTACATCTGTCAATACCTCTGCCCCAAACCATGCATATATTTATTTTGGAATCAAAAATATTTTGAATGTTCATGTCCAGAAATAGGCATATCTATCGAGCAGAAACGAATGATATGAACTGTCATTTCAATATGTTACCTTTCAATATACAAAAATAAAACAAGTTCCATGCAAGAAAAATCAAATAATTACAAAATATGCTCAGCTCACTAAACTGGGTTTACAAAACCACTACACGTGTTTTGCTATACAATAGCTTCTTCAGGTGAGATAATACTAACTATAGCAAAACACGTGTCGTGGTTTTGTAAACCCAGGGTTATAAAAGCACTTCGCTATCAAATAAGTTTTTTGTATAATCAATAGATTTTATGTCCGATAGTTGAAAACCGGCTACTGCTGAAGATTTAATAAAATAATTATAGTTATAAAGCAATCAAAAGACATTCACTTCACTAAATTGGGTTTATAAATGACGTGTTTCGCTATAAAATAGCTTCTTCAGTTGGGGGTAGTAATAACTCAACAATCATCATTTCAAATAAGCAGAGCAGGTAGTAATCGGTATAACTGTAATTAAGGATAATCCAATAGAGATAATTAATAGGGCGGGGATTATATCCATTATTGTTCATTAATATCAAAATCAGAATTGCATTATTTTCAGGAGGTAAAGGTACGTTGTTTTTTGTAAGAATAATTATCTCCTTTCCTCGATAAGAGTATTTGAATTACAAATCAAGGTTTTTCTAAATTTATTATTACGTGATTTATTTTGCACCAGGTAAGCAAATGATCTAGAACAACATTTGCTTTTATATTGTTTTTGCCGACACAAGATAATTCGTGTGCAAAAGGAATAGCAGTGGCCCTAGAATGTTCCCTTGTGGAGTTCCACGGACAACATTGAATCTTTTAGAATAACTTTCACTGAAAGTGATTTTACCTGTCCAGGGAGTGAGGGAAATTGCAGAGAGTTCAATTTGATAAATCGAAAATTTTCATTTTGAAGTGTATCAAGAATTCCTAAAGATTGAATGGGACGGACAGTATTAATTGTACAGCTTTGAATCCAATAGTAAACACTTGCTTTAGAAGAAAAACAATTTCTCGGGATGTCAATAATGATAATTACTGATGATAGTAGTGAAACAAACTTTAATCCGAAAGTACCTATACGAAATGATAACGAACAAATGGGTTGCGTAATTTGCACTTGAAATGTTTTCGCCAATCAGATATAATCGCAAGGATACCTATCGTTTCTCACGTAGACAAGTTGGCTCGTATTTGGCTTCAAAAGTTCGGCGTAAGTAACTTTTTATTTTGTTCGTGGGAATTCTGCGTGAAAAACAAATGAAACGACCTCACTTATGTCAAGGCTCGTTTTCTATATTGAAATTTGAATTATTGGCGTTTTGCAATGTGGGAGTTTAGTATACACAGATTATGTTTATTATTGTTTTCTCATAGCTGTGAGTGTATATTTCCATTAAAATTTCTGAAACGAACCATTTTCTCTATCCAATTATCAAACATAAACTCAATTTTCGCATATTTTAAGATTTTCTTGCTTCGAATGAAATCGAGGATTTTAAAACTATGAAACAACAAGTCTTTTTCACAAAATTGTTTTGCTTTCTGGTGATCAAGGTCGTTGTTGGGAATTATCCATTCTCGAATCCGCTACAAAATCAAAGCTGCAAAATAGCACACATGGAATTACAGTAAGAATAATTTTATTCAATACTTCAAATGATGTTTTCGTTTATTTTATTGTAATTTTTCATTGCATGTGAGTCAGATATACTTGATAATTGCCATTGTTGATGTTCTGCCAAGATAATCCAATAATTTTTTTCCATTGTTAGGAGACTGCCTAATTTTGCGTTACAGAAAAAACTATAAAAATGATGCATCACTTCCAGCTGTGTTTATCTAGATAACACTTTCAGAAATGTGTGTTTTTATCCCAGAACGCATTTTTTCGTGAATAATTTGCTCATTATGCTACCAGTTGGTACAATGTCTAACAACAAATTGATCACGAGTTTGCCGATACTTATCGTATATTAGGAATTTTGTTGATATACTATTAACTGGTTGAACATGGAAACACCTGCGATGACGCGGGAAAGGTTTTGACAATGACTGTCGCTCGTATAATTTTCGAATTTGTGCTTGAATTTTGATATGAAAGTTAATCATTTTTGTTGAGTGTATTTTTTGTTTTTTTGAGTAGGGGTATAAAGAGAAAAATGGAGCTTTAAGGATCACTCACCTAGCCTTGTGATAGAACTTACCAGCCCGAATATTTTCAACAATATAGAATTTCATCTGATAATTTTGGTAGGTAGCCAAAAATAAAAAATGAGATAACTGAATTGCGAACCAGAGAACTATTAACAAAAATTAAAGACATGAAGAAAGCATGGAAACCGTATCTGAATACAAGGAAGATACAAGATCGCGGTATATAAAGGAAAAATAAAACGAGTAAAATGGCAGTTGACATATTGCGTGCCGCAGTAATTTGACAAATCTCACTTTGGGTCCATTTTTTTAATTTTTGTTTGAGTTATTTTTATTATTATTCATTTATTTAAATGTCCGTTTTCGCCGTGATTCCATTGGGTCTTTGTTCACAGATCATAAGCCAAAATGGTTGGTCGGGGTATACATACTTCACTTTTGTTTGTATTGTTATTTGATAATAAAATAAAGGTAAATAATAATTTTAAAATTCAAATATCCAATCTGCCCGGTCTGCATCAAATTCTGATGTCCCCTGGGACCGAACCATTGACTAGCTAAAACCCATAAAAAATGTGTCCACGGGTGTGCACACAGCGCTGAATGTGCAAACGCAAAATATAATCACAGAAGAAGATAAAATAATGAAAAGGCGGAGAAAATACTTTGGAAAACAGAAGCAAAGGAAAATGAAATAAACGGAAATGAAGATCTCCACGACACATCAGAAATGAAACAAATCAAAGAAAAGAGGAAGTGAAAATGCAATAAAGAAGCTAAAACTAGGAAAAGCGCCAAGAAGGTACAACATAATCACAAAAATTATAAACTACATGGGATATGAGGGAACAAAACGATTGACAGAAATAATGAACGAGATAGTACAAAATAAAAACGGAACGGAAAATCACACATGAAAATTAAAGATAAAATAGGAAAAATGTTTTGCTAGTTTCGGGAATAAGATAGTTCCAAATAGGATGAAGACAGAATTGATCAGAAAAGTAGTAAGACCGTCAATCACATATAGCAGTGAAACATGGAATCTAAAGGCCCCCACAGATAATGAGATCGGTATCGCTCCACATCGCGATACAAGTATATGAGATTTGTATCAAGAATCAACGTGTCCACATAGGCTGAGATGGAATCAGGAAACATCAGTCGCGCGCATGTTGTATCGCCGTTTCACGACAGTGATTGAGACGGTGTTACAAAGTTATACGGATACCGTGATACTTAAACAACCACACACACGATGCAATTTGTATCGCTACTACGTAACATGCAACATGTAGCGATACCGATCTCATCGTCTATGGAGGCCTTAATAGAAAAGAATAAAAGCCGAATAATTGGAAAAAATGAGTTTTTTTTAGAAAAATCTAGGGTGAAACAAGAAAAGATAGGATAAAGGATGAAACGTGTAGACAGGAACTACAGATGGAACCTATAAACGATAAGACAATAGATCAGCTGAGATGTATATGGGATTCAAAAATAAAATAAAAAATAGGTATATGAAACATGAACACAGTGGAAAAACTATCAGGCGAAACCATTAAAAATATAGGAAGATGGAATCAAAGAAGAAATGGAAAGAAAATATTATTAGGGGTGAAATCAAAGGACTCGCACAATACAGGAAAAATGGCGAACAAGTTATACAAGATAAAAAATCAACCCCAACAGCGTTACACCCAACGGTTAAAAGGCAAATGAATAAAAATAGTCGATTATGTGGAAAGGCTGTTAAAAATCCCAAAACATGTTATTCAGGATTCAGGTAGTGATTGCAGCAAAAATGCGTAAAAAATATCCTCCCTCTCTCTCCGCAACTACCAATGCAAATATTATATCCACACCGCATCAAAATCTTCAAAGCTTATATATCAACTGCATGGCGAAAAGTGAACGTCATCTACATGTTGTCATACAGTCCCATTAGTCTGACATCATTTCTCAAAAAAATCTTGGAACGATTTCTTGGCAGATTTATTAGAGACATTTGATGTATACGCTCAGATGTTCTCCATCTTGGAAAATATCCAACGAGCTCCAAGATTTTGACCATATATGGAACATGTGCTAATAATTCAATAAAGATTCTTGGTTACAGGCAACCCTTCCGGTGAATCTTGGAGGTTTGGGGCTCCGGTTGGCTTCTTCCCTATAGCTTTAGCAGCTTTTTGACCTTATATTCTATTGTCTCATCTATTTTTTTTTCTGTTGCGTCTGATTATTTTTATGATAACATTGTTCTTCGGTTATGACAAACCTCTGGCGTGGGACTTCATATGTGCATTTGTGCTGACACAATTGCAGCTTTTAATTTAGAAAATACTATAAAGTCCGCAGATGCTGCATCAGTATTCAGAGAAAAATTGAATAGGAGAACATATCAAGATCTTGGAAATAATTGTTTTCAGTGCCATATCTGTCGAAACATTTGATGTAACATCTGTATAGAGAGGTATAGCGAGATTTGGGAGGACCCAAAATAGAACCCTGTGAAACCCCAATATCCCAATATTTGATTTTTAATTCTCTATTTCAACATATACTCCGGAATTGCAAATATGATGCGAACATGTAAATATTGTACCTCTGAATCCTAGGGAATATAATTTGTTTTTAATTATGGCGATGCTGGTAATATCAAAAGCTTTTGTTAGATCGAAGAAAAGTGGCCACATACATCCTTTGATCGAGAATAGATATATTTGAAAAATGAAATTGGAGGACTCTCCGTTGGTATGCCTGGAAAAAGAAATATGTAGATGTTTGGATACAAGATACAATATTAAATGCGATTATAAAACTCAACATTTGATTGTAAACACATTTTTCAATGACTACTTATCACCGATGGAACAGTAATCGGTGTGTAGTTACTTATGTTTCTGATATCATCTTTTTTATTTATAAGAAAAATTCTACCGATTTTGAGAGAATCATGGAACTCACCAATACATACTGATTGATTAATGATACGGGACAGTAGTTCACCTATGTATACATCCACCAATTGTTTTTATCAGAGATAAGGCTGCTCGCGTAGCGTTTGTGTTTTTAAGAGATCTAATCTCAACCAAGACTTTTTGGAAAATAAAGTGAAATAAAATGTTTTATGCACATACACTGTGGTACAATCAAGAAAATTCAGATCATCAGAGTCATCAACTTCTTTGCTTTCGCATATCAGAACGCATCATCGACTACAATTTCGTTGTTGTTTGACTTCTAAAGACCTTTGGAAATATATTTTTTTCGTATCCCTTATTTTTTTGGCTATACATTTTTAATAAACACGTGTCATTGGATTGTCATCAAAGCCAAAATAACATTTTCAACCCCCTTCCCATGTTTATCAACTCATTGTCTACAGCAGTTACTTTTTGTATTTTTGATAATTTTATGTGCTCATTTGACATTTTTGCACCAATGAATCTTTCGTAGACCGAGTTGACATCATGGAAAATTACAAATATTGAGTCACAATTATCCAATGACATAAAAAGTTGTAGGTTTAATAAATTTTATTCACAAGTGTCATCAGAGACTCCTATTTCTATATTTGGCATAAAAGAACTGAGAATTCAGAAAATAGCTGTTTTATTATCATGATCAAGTGTCTTTCGAATCCCACGGTTTTGTTGGAATATTTCAAGAATGATTTTTGTATGGTGAATATAAACAATACTACATCGAGAATAAAGGAGAGCTAGTGTAAACTTCGTTTCATTGAAAATATCTGGCATCCTGATTCTTGTGCGAAAATGGTGGATAATTCACATTTTATTCGTCAAATTTATAAATCCCAGTTACCTTCTTGTTGCGGATTTTAACAGGTTGAGATGCATACACTTTCACATCGGCATCGCTTTTTCACATCTGTTTGTCTGTCTGTTTTGTTTGTTCTAATACAGGGAAGGTTTAAAAAAAAAAAATAGGGAAACCCCAAAAGAACAGCTGAAAAATCGAAAAACGGACCTATCGTCTAACTGACGTGCTATACGAAACTGTAATTTTTTCCGTGTGGTTGTGTAAAAATAGTTTTTAAACGTTGTCATTTATTTTGATCTGCCATTCTATTTACCTATATTGACATTGTAGGTAACCACAATTTTTTTAGTTTGAGGTTAAAGTGAAAACAATGTTCATTACAATGCTGACATAGGTCGTCGAAGTCAATCAAATGTGCGACGAGCTACCTCACGTGCAAACCACAGCGAGCAACAGATAATGATAATAGTCGTATTGGTATGTCCGAATCGCGTTCGAGAGTGACTGAAAAGTTCAAAATGGATAGATTTAGAATGCAACGAGTTCGAGCACAGCAAACGCAACAACAGCGAGCACGACACAATGAACATGAGCTATTGCACCGACGCAATGCTCCTGTGAACCTGGAACGAGCGGCAAATATATATATATGAAAAGCATCAAATTATAGATAGTGACACCTATAATCTGGGTGTTGCCGGTAGGTATTAGCACTATGAGATATTTGATACGAATTTGAAAGAGACGACAAGCCGTCCTGATGATTGGGAAACCATGAAACAGCTGTTGGCGGATGGTGGGCTCTCTTGGATTTGTAACAAATTTCTCTTATTCTCGTTATATATATAATAAAACGGCATAACCGGAAAACGGGATGACGGTATAGGGGGGAGACGGGATAAGGGAAAAACGGGATAAGGGGAAAACGGGATCACAGGATAACGGGAAAAAGGATTAACAGGAAAACGGGATAACGGAAAAACGGGATAATGGGAAAACGCGATAACGGGCAGAGTCAAAAGCATAACCTAGATGAAACAACACAAAAAAAACATAGAAAAAAATAAATTCTACGCGGACGAGAGTTTTCAGGAAAACAAATTGAGGGAATATAGAAATTTGGACAGGACAACGTCTGACAAGTCAGCTAATGTTCAGAATAAAATTCAAAGGAATTTGTTTGAAGGTGATTTTATGTCAGGATCCCAAAGATTATGCAGCTTTACTTTCCATCATTAATAGTAGCACGGATCGGCTTGTCAGGTTGACGAAAGTCTATCGATATATGAAGCCAAGCATCGCCGACCGCAGTGAGTACTTGGATGGACGACCGCCTGTCAGGGAAAACTCGCGTTAAAAGCCTGTACAACTGCAGCGTAGTAGCATATCGCAGGCACTATATCATGATATAGTGTGATGTATGCCGTCCTTCGGAGGGGATGTTGAGCCGGCGGTCCCGAGCTCATGTTGAGCTCGTCAAAAAATCACTATCTCTGTTTGGAAACACTAGAGGATGCGACAAAATTTCCTACTGGGGAAAGGGTGCTCACCGAAGATAAATAATTGATATGTAACTATAGGATTTGAAAAACATAATAGCTTTTCGATATTTTTGTAATAACAACAATGTCTAGGTCGACCGATAAATACGATTAGGAACAGTTACTATCGCAATGGGTTTGGTAATAACAAAAACAAATAAATACCTACATTGTTTGTTTGTCATAATATTTCTATTAGAGTTTTGAGTTACGAAGATATTAAAAGGCAATTTGGCCAAGAATGACTGGTAGATAGTGTATCAGTAGAAATAATTTCAAGTGGTATTTGTACAGATAATTTAAATTCAACAGTAGCGCAGTCAGGGAGTGGTCTTTGGAGGTGCCCCAACCAAGCCGTCAATATTTATCTGTGAAGTTTCTCCAGAATACGGAAACCTCTGTATGTTTTCAGAATTCTGACCAATCGCTATTTGCTACAATATCTATTGTATACAGAAAAAATCAGTCAAGTGCGAACAAAGCTCTAATGTGGACGAATTAACCATTGTCCGCACTAGTCTAGCTTGTACACATCAGTCAGTGAACCAGTTTGTCGGGCAAAATATCAATCAATATCATTAGGAATAGAAGCAGGTTCATTTACATGCAGCCTTCGAAGTTTAGTGCAAAATGTATGAAGGGTGAATCAAAACCTAGTGGCCGCATGGGGAAATTAAAAATATCTTCAATTGATATCTAGGTATTTGGGTTTAAAAAAAAATACATTTGTATGTTATCTTTTATGAATGTTTTTGACGCCATGGAAACTTTCCATGTACTTTGAGAATATATAAGCAGGATCGTAGTATAACTTTTCATTTTTCTACAACTATGACTAAGGGTTTTTCTGCAAATGGGTGTTTTGGATAATTACCACATCTTTGAATTCAGCTTTTTTCTTATTATCCAACGATATAAAAAAATTCGGCACAGTCGATAATTTTCATATGAGAGTAACCTCAAATTTTATAAATAAAATTATCTTTCAAATTTTGAATTGATGCGGCCGATACTTGATTGAAATCCATATTAAAGCAAACAAAAGACACCCACTTCACTAAGCTATTTTAACCAGACTGGGTTTACAAAACCACGACACGTGTTTCGCTATACAATAGCTTCTTCGTGTTAAATAATCAAGGCAGGTAGTAGTAGGTATATGAATCGAATTAAGAATATCAAGGATAATCCAATAGATAATTAATAGAAGGGGGATTATATCCATTACCTGTTTAAGCTTCATTAAAACAAATTCAACAAACGAGAAGTACTTATGTTGATCTGGTCATCAAGCAAATATTGCGACTTTTTGTATTTATTAATTCCTAAACTTTCTAGAAAATCGATTCTAAAATATTTCTTTTTTTTATGTAATATTTCGAAATCGTTAACAAAACAATGTTTTTCAGTCAAGAGGTGAGTAGCATAAGTTGAATTCAGATACATTTGTAAAACTCAACAATGATCCCACATTATTTTACCAACAATAAGTAAAAGAAACACTGAAACTTAACCTAGCTGAAGCCCCTCTCTCACTCATATTAAGCCCTTCTCACACGAAATTTGGGTTGAAGCGCGCAATTCGTCTATAAAAAGCTACGCGACGACAATGTATCACACATGATTATGAATCCACAAGCGCCTAAACTTTATGCACTAGTTACAACTCTATATACATAATCACCCTATTCGTCCTGTCGTATCTTTCATAACAAAACCGTCTGTGAAACTTACTGAAAAACGAATATATTGTAATTTCGTTCCAAAATTCAGCTTCAAAAATAGGCAACTCCAAACTTATCTCCGTTGATGTTCAAAATTTATTTAATATTCCACCAGAAGACATTATTACATTGATAGGTAATATTTTGGTTAGGAATAATATCAATCCGATTATCAAACAAGAGATATAAGATTTCAATTCTCCATAGACCTTCATATACAGTCATCATAATACACACATACCTCAACACTTTCTAGAAAGTTTAAAAATTAATAAATGCAAAAGTCGCAAGATTTGCTTAATAATCAGATCATTCTTGAATTTGTTTTACTGAAGATTAAACAGGTAATGGATATAATCCTCAATATTCTTAATTATATTTATATACCTACTACTACTACATGATACATCGTCATTGTTTAGTTATCTCCACCTGAAGAAGATATTGCACAGCGAAATACGTGTCCTGGTTTTTTAAACCCAGTTTAGTGAAAATCATTTAATGAAGTGAGCGGTCTTTTGTTTGCTCGAATTACCTTTCGCTTAGAAGGGATTTCTTTGATTTGTTCTTCATCTACAAAATGATTAACAAATAGTAAAGAAATAGTTACTCAGCTTTCATTGAACTGCATAATATGTTATAGCACAGAAATGTGTTTCACATACCTATTTTCACTTCAAATAATTTTTGTAACGCTCCTTAATCACTTTCAATTTTATGTTAATTGATAGTAATATAAATACAAATAATAATAAAAAATAGTTGAAGCAGCTTTCACTTTTCCTCAAGTAGAATTGATTGAAGACATCACTATATTTACACATGGTAATATTGTACTTACCCTGTTATTGGCATCAAAATCTCAGTAATGTATATATGATTTGTCGCCATTCTTTCCTTTACCTGTTGGGTGGCAACCCTTTAAATAAATAAATACTTACGAAAACAAATGATAGATATGTATTTCCGTGAGCTTAACGACCCAGAAAATGAGCTTAACCTATTTTCAATCTGTTTATATGTACAGGGTGAGTCAGAAGTATGTGTGTCCGCGATTATTTAACCGATTCGAAGATACAATTTTATTACAAAAACTTAAAATATGAAAATTTGACTTCAGAAACCCACTTCTTACTTAACATGTCATAACTTACCTGTATATTTGGTTGAAAACTATGTTTGAAAAATACCGACACACAAGGAAATATTATCTTCACGTTTGTGCAATCAATCAATCAAAATATACTTTATTATCCAGGAAAAACATCTTATGGACAAAGCATTTTGAAGAAAAGGAGAGTAAAAATACATACAAGAAATAACATTTAAATATAATTTTGTAAAAAATGTTGATATGATCACATAAATCAAAGCTAGGTGAGCGATTGTGTCTAATAAATAATAATAGTATGCTTGGTTATCAAAAGTCTGAATCTTATTGACGAAGCTTTGGAAAGTAACTTATTCATATCTTGAAATTAGCAGTTTTCAGTAAAATAATAGAATTTTTTCGTATAACTTTGTATTTATTTGACGTAAATAGCTGATTTTAAACGACCTTACTTATCTGGGGGCAATTGAACCTTGCTTTAAGATATAGGATCAGATAAGAAAAATCGAGATATATACAGTTTTATCCGTACTTTTCATGGGTGTTTACTCCGAAGTCTAGGTATTACAGAACCGAGAATGTATTGCAGTTGCAATCGAATTCCCAAATAACTCATGTCTGAATTTATTTCAACTTCAACGTGGAATGTGAGTGTTTAAGCGCGCTTTTCGGCAAAGCGGTTTATAATATTTTCCAAACGTATAAACTCGAATGTATTTTAAGCTTCTGTAGCTCATAATCTGTTTTTGTTGCAGGACCAGAATGGTGGGAAAATGACGCCCAAGACTTGAGACCCAACACAGTCCCAAAATGCCTCCGAGTGCCTTCCAGTGCCTTCCAAAAATTCACTTCCTGCCTTTGATAGTTCTTTGCTTCGTCAAAACCGGCCAAGGATGGCTCCCAGACACGAGCACAAAATTAATGAACAGCGTCAACAAAATAGCTAGCATAACTTTTTCGGGTAACAGCTCGTCACCCGATCATTTCACTGTCTTGTATCAAGACGATGATTCCATCCTTCTGGGTGGCAGAAACCAGATATACAATTTATCGGTGTTCGATTTTTCCGAACGAAGGGACTCAGCTATTTTTTGGCCATCGTCCGAAGCGCACGCGCAAATGTGTAACTTGAAAGGAAAGGCTGAAGAGGATTGCCAAAATTACATCAGGATATTGTTCTCCACTGCGCCTGGGAAGTTCCTCATCTGCGGGACCAACTCCTACAAACCTCTCTGCAGAGTTTTACACCAAAAGGTAAATATCGAGAATCAGTACACCACCTGCTTCCACTGGGAAATAAATTATGAAAACACTTTTTAAAACAACGCTTTTATAAATGTGCAAATTTTTTTCTGATCCCATAGTTTTTTAGGGTTTTGTACCTCCATAGATCACTCGCGCCCGTCTGTCACGTCCGATTTTCTCACAAATCATGCGACGTAGAAACTTTAAATATTTATATATGAATTAAAGAGGGTGGCAAATTGGGTACTCGATTTTTTTTATTCTATATATCATGTAAATTATCATTCAAAAGGGCCTTGTTATAAGGAACAAAATCATATTTTTTTCATAATTTTGAATAGCATATTTGAAAAGATATTCCGAAAAATATGCAAAATTGTCTGAAACCACTGGACCTTAAATTGCAAAGAAATTAGGTAAGATAACGCCTCATTTGAAGATCTAGGTCTTATAGATTTCTGGAAATCAATTTTATCTATTTTATGCTAATTAATTTTTCGCTCCCAACGCTTTTGGTTTCAATAATAAAGAATAAAAACAAAGTTTTTATTTTATTTAGTAGTACATTTATAAAAACGTCCTTCTGCAGAGTTTTTTTATTAATTTTATTGAACTCTATTTAGTTTTTGTAATGAAATAGTGAATGTATATATAATAAGAGTCCAACTGCTAACATGGGGCGTCCGCTATATTGGGGACGTCACATAACTTTTGTATTTTACTAGTCAAACCCTTTCATTTGATACCCATATTAAGGGGTTTTGAAAAAATTAAGTAAATCCTCATCTTGGGGCTTTCCCCATTATGGATTTTGAATGACGTCACTATAGCTTATTGTATTTTACTCGTCAAACCTTTCCATTTCATACACATATCAAGAGGGCTGAGAAGAAAAAGGTAATCCGCCATCTTGGGGTGTTCGCCAAATAAACTAAAAATATTGATTATTAAGGTACGCAGCAGTGAATTGCCGTGTCCCATTCAAAGCGCACTTCTGAACATTGCACTTTTCATCTGAAGCGTTTCGTGACTATTCAGGTACTCCTATAATTCAGATCTAGGTAGAAAAGAACACATTCATGGTTTCAAATTTGTTTCTGTTATAGTTTTCGAGATATTCAATTCCGCCTATATACTCAACACAAAATTGTTCGATACATATCTCTCCGTGATTGAATTATTACTAATAATGTTCTCTTAGTCGCCAATTATTTGCGAAAATTATGACTGAACATTTTTAGGATCCTCAGTTTGGATATTATTCTGCAATCTGGAGGTATTCTGCATTAATTTTATCCAATTTTCCAGACCCCTTTATAACGGCTTTTTCCGCGTGAATTTCAAAAAGTTCTTACTTTTTATACAATTTCCATAAATGGCGCCGTGTTAATACTACTCGTTATTCAAAGTAAGTTGATATACAGGGTGTTAGTGAATAAATACAAACAAACTTCAGGGAGTGATTCTGCATGAAAAAACAATTTGCTTTATAACTTTCGTCCGCAAAGGCTTCGTTTTTCGAGATACGGGGTGTTAAAGTTTTTCTTAAAAACTGACTATTTATTTATTGCTCTGAAACCGGTCGAGATATGCAAATGAAATTTGGTGAGTTTCAAGAGGTAGCTATTGCACATTTTTTGACATGCAATTAAGAATTTTATGTTCATCATTGGCGCGCATAGGGAAAATGATCTCAATTTTTTAAAGAAAAAAATGGTACGCCACTGAGATATTTCAAATAAAAAATCATTTTTGAATTTATCGTTCAATTTGTGACAAAAAATCTCTCTTGCCTTTTTTTCGTATGGAGCACCGTTTTTATGCAAAAAAATTAAACATCTTAACGCGTATTTTTCATTTCTTTAATACATTATCAAGAACTATCTAATACTATAACGTTAAACCAGAACAATAACAGAAAATAACACTAATAAATAAATAGGCGCAAAGCTACAACAAATGTTCAAAATGACCTCCCTCAGACGTGATACAAGATTCAACTCTTTGCCTCATTGATTGTCGAATTCGCGCAAATATTCCTGGTGTATTTCTTATTGTCTCACCCGGCTATAATTCGATTCCTCAGGTCTTCAACATTTTCGACGGGAGTGGAATAAACTAATGACTTAAGAAAACCTCAAATGCAAAAATCTAGAGGATTTAAATCCGGAGATCGAGCAGGTCAATTTTCCGTACCTTCCCTACCTATCCAACGATTGGGATTTTTAATTTGGAATATCTCAGTAACGTACCATTTTTTTCTTTAAGAAAATTGAGATCATTACCCGTATACGCGACAATGATGAACAGAAAATTCTCAATTGCATGTCAAAAAATGCACAATAACTACCTCTTGAAACTCACCAAATTTCATTTGCATATTTTGACCGGTTTCAGACAATAAATAAAAGTCAGTTTTTAAGAAAACTTCAACACCCCGTATCTCGGAAAACGAAGCATTTGCGGACAAAAGTTATATAGCAAACTGTCATTATTTTTTCATGTAGAATCACCACCTGATGTTTGTCGCACTTATTCACTAACACCCTGTATATTAGCGCAGATGGAATTCTAAAAGAAATCCCACCATTTGTTATTTAAATCTTCATTTGTTTTATTCTTTATACTTGATTTTATTCATTATTTGTGCCTTCGACCTATTGGGCAAAATGCCTTGATATCCTCTTTTTTTTTCACTACTGGTGAATCTAACGTAAATATGACGTAAATTTCATCATCGCTAAATTCAGCAACAAATTTCAAAATATTAAAGTGGTAGTTTTAACCCCTTAAGATTTGAATTTCCTTCCTCCGTACGCACCTATCCCTGGAATTTAACCCTCATGCAATTTTTTTTCTTCTAGTACCTATACTCTTTGGGACAAAAACTGTTGTATAATTGGGGTAGTTTTCACCCCCTGAGTAAACATAAACCTTTGCACATCATAAGGTGGATCAGTACCACTAAGAGCGAGTCCAGAAATGAACTAGATAAAGTACAACCACTGGCTAGTCTAGGAATGACAAGTGCCATAAGGACGACGCCTACTAGAGCACTCTACTAGGACTACCACTTCTGCACCTCGTCATTGAGCACGAAGCCATGCGTACTGCCTACAGATTCGAAGGAACAAAGAGAGATTATCCAAGTTCCCCTAGACAAATATGCCTCAGTGTTCCAGGCCGAACTACTATACTCCCCTGTGTTTAGAAAAACCTCGACAAAAGAAGTCAAGTAATCTGCTCGGACAGTAAAGCAGGAATGATGGCGTTGGGATCAAACAAAATAATATCCGAATTATTGGTGTCCGAGTGTAGAAATCCATAGAATAAGAGACATAAATCTGTAACATTCTTGATAGCCAGCCATAATTTCATCAAAAATGAAAAATGTCTTATTCCTCACGACAGCTGACTATAAAAACCTATACAATAGGTGTATGTTGGTCGTATATCCATAAAAAAACAACTATTTCCCTGGCTAATGCCTAAGGTTTGGCAAAAATAAGGAGCCTCAGGTGTTCCTGGGAATTAAGAGGAATCGGGAAAGACTCCAGACCGGAAACATTTTCGGGAATACCCAGCAACATTATGGAGGCCCTGCTGCAAAAGCAGTTCCTCAAAACACGGCAAGAAGCGACATGCATAAGACAATCAAAGCTCTATATAAAGGAGTCTTCGAAGAAACTGACGAAAGAGATTCTGTCCCTTAACAGACGGGATATCAGGATTGTGACTGGGCTTCTAACGGACACAATTCCCTGAACAGGCACATGGAACTTATCGGAAATACAGATGATCCCCTGTGCAGATAGTGCCTGGAAGATAACGAGACATCATCACACATTCTCACTGAGTGCCCCGTACTGATGCACGAGAGGGAGACCAACTTTGGGAACATTATTCTGAATCCAGAGAATGTCAAAGAGGTTTAGTTGAAGGAACTGTTGAGTTTTTGCCAGGGAAATCGTCAGCTGCACTGGGTTCTTTAAAACCTGCCCACATTGTGCTAAGAAGAAGAAGATACAATTCCTAGCACTTATGATAATTATACTCGATAAATCTTTCTGGGGAACTAACTATAACAATAGTTTCCGACGTTCCCATTGCGGTGTTGACACCATTATTCGTAAATTGGGTCATTTCCAACACTGATATATTTTTCTGGGCGTCGAGGAAGTGACAAATTTATACCTCCTCTCATCTAGTAAAAAGAATCTCATTTGATTCAATTTATTCACTCCTCTGACTTGCAATCAGCTTGTAACTCTTCATAACTCATATTATCATCCTTGTGTAAATAATTTTAATTTCAATTGCCACATAATTCGTCTTCAAATGGCTCTGTAAATAATAAACATTTGTCTTTTAATAGGTAGTTTTGCGAATTCTGCGTGTTTTAGTTACGGGAAATTTTTATCGCTTTCATATGTGGATATATGAGTTGAAATGTAATGGTTATTGATAGAGGATGAATAGAAAATTTCCGGTAATGCGAGAAAACCATTCGCTCTTGGTGAATGTGTTAATTATTTATAAACAATTTACAGCTTGGTTGTGTGCGCTAAAAATATAAGACTTGACATTCAAAACTGTCTGGACAGCATCTTCGGATATAACCGCGGAAATTGCCTCGCGATGTATTTTCCATATAATTAATTATACGCTGCTGCACAAACGTGTTCCTTACGACTTTTTTACTGGTTTATAAAGCAAATTAATTAATATATATATATATATATATATATATATATATATTATATATATATATATACCTCTATCTGCGGAATAAACTAATTTTTATTTTTTTATGTATATTAAAAAAATTTTTTTATACTTTTTTATTTCACATGCTTTTTCTTCCACTTTATTCAGTGAAAATGTACACCATGATAATTTTGTCCTACCAGAAAATGCATTATGAAAATTATTCACTTCATTTTGTGTGTGTTGGTCATTGTCAGAAACCACTGGGAATATTCAACTCTTGTGGGACGTCCTGAGATTGCAATGCTTATATCCTTCGAAAATGTTTTGATTTGGAAGCGAGGCAGTATTCAAGTCTTGCAGAACGTTCTTGAGATTGTGATACATTCAATGTTATGGATAAAATTATTCCAGTCATATATCGCCCTACATACTTCACAGTGGATAAAACGAGTGGTACAGGCATCTCTGTTGTTCATTCAAATTCCACTCAACACACGTCTTTGGAGTATATTCACTTTGTTGTTAATTACGAGTATCTCACTTTTTTTTTCAACGTAAACAAAAAACAGAGTCTCCCGATTGACGGCGTACTTATACTGAAGTCAGAAGCGTTTACTCGTGCTCAGTGGAAACAAACAATGGAAGAACCGGCAAATTTCCAGGACCGTACTTGAATTTTCAAAAAATTCAATTAATAATATCTTGTTTTGTGAAATCGCTTATTTTATCGAGTTCTACATCCTCTTGAAGAAGATGCCTCACCTTTAAGAACAAACTATATATATTAAGGTGTTTTTTTTAAGAATATTTATTTATTTTTTCGATCCCAAAATTTTGTTGGAAAGGACCAAAAAAACTTCCCTGAAAATTTGTGCTCTTAATATTAACATTAAGTACTTTCCCAGAACGTGGAAAGATTTTCCATTTGAAATACACTAAACTTTGTTTTTTTTTCAAATATCTATTACTCATCGGAATTTATGCTATTATATCGTACCAAAACGCGGATTTACTCAAGATCATGCTCTACAAAAGTGGCTGTACTCTGCACCTGTAAGATTGTACGGGTCACTAAATCTGATTTTTGTAGAACATTCTTATTTTTTGGCGTTTTTTCATAAATGACTAGATTTATGGAAAACATTTAAATAACAAACTTGTAGAAAATTTCTACCCGAATCGCTAAGATTGATATTTCCCGAGATATAAAGCGTTAACTTTGTCGTAATATGAAATATTTTTTTTAGAATTATCAAATCAAACTTTTCATATTACGACAAAGTTAACGCTTTATATCTCGAGAAATATCAATATTAGCGATTCGGTTTATAGAACTTTTTTGTAGGAAATTAAATTTTCTACAAAACGTTTTTTCCATAAATCCAGTCATTTATGAAGTAACGTCAAAAAAAACAAGAATTTTCTACAAAAACCAGATTTAGTGACCCGTACAATCTTACAGGTGCAGATTACAGCTACGTCGCAATAGGCACTTTTGTAGAGCATGTAATCCTGAGTAAATCGCGCTCTGATACGATATGATAGCATGAAATACCGCTGAGTTATAGATATTAAAAAAAACAAAGTTTACGTGTATTTTAAAAGGGAAATCTTTCCACGCTCTGGGAAAGTACTTAATGTTAATATTGAGGGCTCAAATGTTCAGGGTTTTTTTTTTACATTTCCAACAAAATTTTCGGTTAAGAATGAAAAAAAAAAAATGAGCGTGAAAAAAAAACAGCCTCTTTTATATATATATATATATATATATATATATATATATATATATAAATATATATATATATATATATATAAAACTTGAGAGGTGTCAAGGGACACCCGGATGGAACGAAGTTCCTTTCGATTAATTAGTGAAGGAATTGTAATAAAATTTAATTTTTTTTAAGTTATAATAATATTTTATATATATATATATATATATATATGCACTCTGTCTGTCTATTCTTTCGTACACGTCATAGATGCGCGGGACTTTGTAAACACAACAGAGTGTGTGTATATATATATATATATATATACTCTCTCGACTTCGTAAACACAACAGCGTATAGGTTAGAACACGCACGGCTTGCTAAATACACACGCATTGATATTGTAATATTAAAATATAATTTGCTTTTAAATTTATTAAAGTTATGACGCGTACACTTGCTAAACACACAATAATGGAGAGATTATAACGCGTATGACTTGGTTAGCACAATAGTAAAGAGAGGTTATAATGCGTACTTGCTAAAAATACATAAGCATTTATTATTGTCTGTATAAAATCTCTACTTACCTAACTCCATCAGCAATATCCGGAACTTGTGCAGAAACACTGTCAGGATTCATTATTGTTATTATTTTTTATTATTTATTATGTACAAAAAACCTGTATACACTCAACAAAAATAATCGTCGCGACACCACAGTGTTCAATGTGAAATAGAAAGACGAAACGAAAATAACTGGCTTGCTTTCTATGAGAGAGAGAGAGAGAGACAGACAGAGAAACGCGCACGCCGCACGGCTTATAACCATAGCAAAAGTCTCGTTACAACTTTTGGTCTTAATTTATTCCGTCTAGCCCTCTTTCGCAACGCGCGATAAGGAACTACGTTCCAAAATAAAAAAAGGTGAGAGGTGTCAAGGGACACCCGGATGGAACGAAGTTCCTTTCGATTAATTAATGAAGGAATTGTAATACATTTTTTTTTTTAAGTTATAATAATATTTTTTATATATATATATATATATATATGCACTCTGTCTATTCTTTCGTACACGTCATAGATGCGCGAGACTTCGTAAACACAACAGAGTGTGTATATATATATATATACTCTCTCGACTTCGTAAACACAACAGCGTATAGGTTAGAACACGCACGGCTTGCTAAATACATACGCATTGATATTGTATTATTAAAATATAATTTGCTTTTAAATTTATTAAAGTTATGGCGCGTACACTTGCTAAACACACAATAATGGAGAGATTATAACGCGTATGACTTGGTTAGCACAATAGTAAAGAGAGGTTATAATGCGTACTTGCTAAAAATACATAAGCATTTATTATTGTCTGTATAAAATCTCTACTTACCTAACTCCGTCAGCAATATCCGGAACTTGTGCAGAAACACTGTCAGGATTCATTATTGTTATTATTTTTTATTATTTATTATGTACAAAAAACCTGTATACACTCAACAAAAATAATCGTCGCGACACCACACTGTTCAATGTGAAATAGAAAGACGAAACGAAAATAACTGGCTTGCTTTCTATGAGAGAGAGACCCTGGGGAACTTCCAGTTGAAGAAGACCCAACACCGATAGCGGGTATGGAAGTCGAGGAGATTCCAGTTGAATCACACTTGGCACCAGAAACCGTAAACCCAACCGAGGAGGGATCAGCAGATGGTCGAACACCTACTGAGAAACTCCCGGAAACAGAGTGGATTCCAAAGCCATTTGGTAAAATGGAAACCAAAAAGATTCTTCAGCTCATCAAAACCCAGGACATGGGGATAGATACTGAAGAATGGCTTGTCATCAAGAGGAGGCCTCGGGTCTAACTCTTGTCTTTCAATCTTCGACTGTGACGCCCTAAGTAGTAGGCGACACAGAACCTTTGGAGAGATCAGCCCGGAAACAGGCATGAATCCGAAGAACCTTATCAACAGGCTTCTAAACCTAATTAAAGGCACAAACCTGTTTGAATGAGGAACCACTGACGACAGAGTGATACAATAGATCCCAGCTGGTCGCAGTGTCAAGGGAAGCTAAGTGCCAACCCTGTCACAGAGAAACACGCGCACGCCGTAACCATAGCGAAAGTCTCGTTACAACTTTTGGTCTTAATTTATTCCGCCTAGCCCTCTTTCGCAACGCGCGATAAGGGAACTACGTTCCAAAAAAGACGTATTTCGACCGTACTATATGTTAAGGAGCAGGTGAGGTTTCAGGTATGCGGTCCGTGACTAATAACAACTCATTCGTTTTTCATCATTCTCAATATTTCGTTAATGTTTATTAACTTCATCAAGATAGATCTCAAAAAGAGCAAAAACAAAGGACATAATGTGACGGGCAATGATAAAGATACTACTTACAAAACACAAGTAAGTCAATTGTATAAAAAGAACAAATTGTTGGATTGTTAGCATCACGTTCAGAACAGGACTGTATGTGTTTAAGTATTCATTAAAGAAGAGGAGGATGAATATAATTTTTTCATCTGCCTCTTCTTTGCTGAATACTTGAACATATGCAGTCCTGTTCTGAACATGATGCTAACAACAACAAAAAAAAATTTTTATACACTTCATTATTACATGCCTCCTTTCCAGTGATATTGGTGCGTCGTTCGAGTTCTTCAATGCGGAGGTCCTCTCATATTGACGCGGACATCTTAAATTTCTAAATTTGTATAAATAATTTTAAATCTGCAACCCCGAAAACTCTTAGATATCGAGTTTGAGTTGGATCGAAACATAAATAGCAACATTCGCCATCTTGAATTTTGATTAAAAAAATGTAAAGCTGCAACCCCGTACCTATACCTTTATAAATCGACTTTATGTATCGGAAATAAATGACGAAATACGTCCGCCATATTGGAGTTGCCATTTTGAATTTGCAGTACATAAACTCGTTTAATCGCGTAGCAGATAGACAACAAAGCAAGTTGAATAAGAGCCATTGTTTCTAATAAACCGTGAACTCTAGGCCAGGGTACCTAATATGAATGTTTTCAATCTTCTTTTAATTAACTTTTGACTTCATTCGGAAAAAATATTATTAAGTTTTGGTGGCAAAAAGTCGTTAGATCTTTGACCAATAGATTTTGCCATAAAGGGTAACAGATGTTAATTTTTTTTGGCGGGTGATATATCATGAATATTTTATAAGTTGCATGGTCAACTATTGCTATACATTTATAATAGAATTCCTGTCTCAAATCAAATACTTCATATTGTTTATATGTGAGCCCTTTTTTATACAGCATCAGTTTCAATAATTAAGTCATTATTCCATATTTCAAATGAACCAACGAATGCGAAATATAAAACTTCAGCTCTTAGGTAGTAGCTAACATGAATATCGGAATTCAAGAAGTATAAATTGAAATGTTTGTCACTGTATGTTGGATATGAACATTCCATCTAAATGAAGACTGCCAAATAAATATATTACCGAATTGCCAATAAGATATAATTTTGTAGTGGTTGAGCAATGCAGTGGCTAATCAGAAAACATCGATGTACGTTCGAACAAGAACTCGGCCTTGAATTGTCTGAATATTTAATGAATGGCATCTCTGTTATTTGGCAACTTATATATAGCTATTTTTTTAAATAATATATTTTCATTAATTCTATATTTTGTCAAGAAAGTGCATCAATTTTGAAAATACCCTGTATAATTGTGTATTTTTCATTCATGTGTCTAATAATTTCATAACTGGATTGAAACAACTTCAATTAAAATTCGAATATAAAAATATTTTCTAGGCACCTTTAAATATGCGTTTTATAAGTTAAAGTTGTGTGTGTGCATGTGATAATAATTTTTTCGGTCCTTGCTCATTGCGTTTTATTTTCATTATTATCATATGGCTTTCAATAAAGGATGCATTGTAAATCTCCGGTAGTAAGAGAAAAACAAATTTCTCGGCGAATCTGTTGATTAATAAACAATTTCCAGGTTGGTTGGGCGTGCTAAAAATATAAGACTTGACATTCAAGACTGTCTAGGCAGCTTCTCTGGATAGAAGCGCATCAATGGCCGCCAACAGATTTTTTTGTTTATCATTATACGGCGGGCTCATAAATACCCCTTTTTATTCTACCGCTTGGTTCAGAAAATGGGAATTGTAGTGGAAATGCAAATGTTATTTGTGTACAAATGGCGAGGGCAGCTACCTTTTTCCAAACGGGTCGAGGATAATAATTATTAATTCATTTCGGGCATAAAAAGTGCCAGTAAAATATATTCTGTTTGAGACAATCCTGAAAAAAGGGCATAGGTGTCAGGTCGGGTGGTCGAGCGAGCATTCGGCAGAAAATAACTGTATCTTTGAGAATTACTAGTATATGAATCTTCACCAATGAATATCCATTGATGAATATCTCAATTAGGTGTACCACATAGACATGAATATTTCTTACCTGAAATGTAAAAGATCACATTTTGATCAAGATACATTTTATGTCTGACAAAGAGAGCAGCTGTCACAATTAATAGGGAGGGTAGTTAGGCAAATGCCAAACTTTTAGCGGTCTTACCACTTAATGGGGCCTGAAATGGTTTTACCAGGTGTTCGCCGAATCCTACCTTCATTATTTTGCAAGCTGTATTGTGATAATTTCATATACTGATAAGAAGGGCTTGTTGAAAGATTTCCAAATCGAAATCATTTTAATAATTCACATCACTCAAAAATGCTATTTGTAAACTTCATAGTTATGATAACAATATTATACACTCGAAATATGTCACAAAAGAACTTGTCCTCAGTTTTTTTGATAGCCTTGTCATAGACACAACAGAACATTCCCAAAACGTTTTGCGCACATTAAATCGCTGTAAATAAAACATTTTTAGAGATCACTTTCTGAAGTGTTTAGTTATTTATTTGGACATTTGAAGGGGACACATTATATTTGGAATGGAGTTTTTTTTTCAATTTTTATACCACCAGGAATGCATCCCTCTTTTAGGATGTTCATCATGTAATCTAAATGGAGATTATTCATGAAAAAACGAACTTGACACATTCTGAGTCAAACTTTTCCATTAATTTATTCTATTAGGATGATAGTGTTGATGTGAAAACAAAAATAAAGTTTTTTTATAACTTCCAGGGCTTTTATATTTCTTAGGGTACTGAAATTAAGATTCATCTCATGAAACAGATAGGATGTGTAATATACTAACCGCCAATTTTGAAGATAATTGTAATATGGTTAGATATTATCTTATACATAATTTCAATTGTATCTCTGGGAAGGAAGATTTAGTTGAAATTGTATTTTGAAAAATATTCATTTTCACAGTGATTCTTCAGTTTTATCACAAACCGATTCTTCAGTTTTATCACAAACCAAATTCTTCTATTTGAAGAGTCAATACATTTCAGTTCGTATAAGTCCGTTAGAATACATGAGGAGTTGTTTTTTTATTTTCCAACTCCCCATAATCTGAAAACTAACAAAGTTCCTAATGGAAAAATGTATGAATAAGAGAACAGGTGTTTTTTTTCAAGAATCCTCAATGATACAGTTTGAACATGTCATTACAAATTCGAACACCCTATCAAAAAATCACATTTTACCTATGCTTTTGAGGTTATATTATGTTTCTGGACTATGCTAATACATTTAATTATTTAATTCATGTAGTACTTACTGTATTTACTTATTCAGTGATATCAAAAATGTCTATTATATAATTGGTAATGTTCACTACACTTCAAACACTTTCCATGTTTTTCTCAGTTAAAAATTAAAAAAAAACAACCAACGCTTCACAGTATTCCATGTGCCAACAGTCCAGTATTGTTCTGCGAGGTTTATCAGGTTCACCACACTGAATGGCCAAATGGTGTCATGGCGGGAGTTTTTAAATGAAAGCAGAAAATTAGTGGGTAGGTCATTTGGACATTGGTTTTTATTAATAATTTATAATGAATAATATTGATTTCATTTGCTTATGAAAAAATAAGAATGTTATTTCTGTCCTGTGGTAAATAGAAGGTATTGGTATTAAAATGAAGGAATATAAAATGAAATAAATAGCTGAAAGTGAAGGGTTCGAAAAATATAAATATTCTAAGATTCAATTCACATGATTTTTTTTACTTTTTTGTGTGAAATGAAAAAAATTGACGAGAACCATTATGAAACTGACAATAAATGTATATTCAATATTTGGGATGAACCTCTCAAGGCGAACTATGTTATGTTAGAAAGAACATCCACACGTTAACATTTTTTTACTTCACCAATACCTGTCAGTAGGCATACAAAGAAATGCCACAGAAGAACAAATACAATACTTCCAACATCCTTTAAAGTCCTCTTTGGGAAGTGCATATTGCGTCTCAAAAAAACATCCTCATACCTACATTTTCAAAACATCCCAAACCCTCCCACCAGAGCCGGATTAAGAGGGGGGCAAACGGGGCTGCAGCCCCGGGGCCTCCACAAGAGAGGGGCCTCCACAATATAAATTTTTAGGTTAAATTTCCTAACAAATACCGAAGGATATGCAAAATTATATATAAAAAATCTGACAACGAAAGAGCAGTTCTCCCACTTTTTCCTCTCATTTTTCGTTTTTTAAACATTCAAAAACATGTTTCGTATTCTTGTCAAAATCCATGGTTAATATTAATCTTCGATCTGATGAATCATGTGTATATGCGAGAAACAATCACCAAGTAAAACATCATACTATTATACAAAATATTATATCGTATCGAAATTAGCTGTAAAAACAAAAACAATTTTTATTAAATGAAGGATTTTCTGTCGATGTATTCTTCGAATGACACAAGCGATCTAGATACACAATGAAATTCAATAATCATTAGCAAAAGAAAATAATATTTCAATTTATGAATATGATTGCATCAAATTATTTATAAGAGACCTGTGCGCATTCCATAATAGAACAAAAGTTCAAATTCTGTTGACTATTTTTCGCCGATTCTACAAACACTTTGCCCGTCTATACCTGTTTTTCCTATTTATTGGCGTTGACAAGTGTCCGCTTGTAACAGAGAAATTCCAGAAATCTGAAAGTGTGAGTCTAAGAGAAAGATGACATTCCACAACAAATGTAAATCCTTCTGAAAAGGACTATCTATCTATCTATCTAAGATGTTCTACTATCAAATTCTTGAAACCAAAATTTCAGAGCTACATTCTCAAACATTGAAATTACAGTGATTATTTTTTGACATTGCTAGAAACCAATGGAAACGTTCAATTCAAATAATTCATATACGTTTTGGCCAATCAATAGTGGGAATATTCTACCTAGAAAATTGACGCGGGAATAATTTGAGGTATTTTGTTTTTATTGTCTAACAACCTATATTTTTAATTTGACGTCTGTCATCAATTCGCATGAAAAGTGTGAAATGAATCAAAACCGGTTTAGTACATTATATAATTTTGCAAGGAAATGTGTTTATGATCGTAACATCAAAAAATAATCTAAAGAATACCACACGAGAGTTCGATATAGTAGAAAATAATTATCTAGATTTCTTTCTCAAACTTGTTGAATAGCCACTCGAGTCTTGTCTATTGCCTGGCAACAAGTTTTCGAAAATCTGTCGAATTATTTTCACTCTCTTGTGTTATTACAACTGAGAATGTGATGATGTCAAATTGCACTGGAAAGCGCTCGTTTTCCAAAATGAAAAAAATAGGCGAATTACGATGAGACAAAGCCGCCTATCAAAGTTATCGCTTCTTAGCATTGAGAATGATTTTCTCCGGATGCTGGATTTGACCGAAATCATCAATGATTTTTCGTCGAAAAAAGCTCGCAAGAATCCCTTTGTTTACGCTGTAATTTAATTTATTTCTTGTATTTTATTATACCTACATATGCTCGTGTCGAAATAATTTGATTTGTTCCGCAATAAATAAATAAAAAAACTTGTTTGAAAAATAATTAGGGGCCTCCACTCCTTTGTTGCCCCAGGGCTTCCACACCTTTTAATCCGGCCCTGCACGGATGTTTGTGCTCGCTGGGATGGAGGTAAAACTATATGATAAACGAAAACAATCACTGTCAAACGTAAATTAAGGGTCGCGTCCCTTATATAACTCGACTTACCTATCTCACAAATACGTTTTTAAATAGAGAGGCCTATACGCTAGATCGCCCTTGGAGGTGGCGAAGTCCAACTATTAAAAAACACCTTCCTGGTTGTCAGTCACTATGTGTTATACCTTTTTTTCATGCGCATTCCTCTATCTTGAAATATCTGTTGTAAAAAGTATTGTTCGTATGAGCTACAAATTATATTGTTTTCAAGAAAAAAAAAGTTTTTACCAAAAAATAGCATTCACTCTACTCTTCACAATCTCACTGGCTGGTTATATGTACAGGCATTCTTCATATCTCAATGTTTGCCTTTCCAAATGCCACAAAAAAGTAGTATCTCTGGCCTAGCCCAATAAACACAACGAAAAAGTCACGCTACCCCAAAATATGACAATTTTTTCTTTTTTTTTCAGAATGGAAAAAATTTCATCGAGAAAGAAATGCAGGGGATTGGATTATGTCCTTTTGATCCCGAACATAATAGCACTGCAATATATAGCAATGGACATTTATTCTCGGCTACTGTAGCCGACTTCTCAGGAACAGATCCTTTAATATACAGGGAACCTCTACGCACAGAACTTTCTGATCTCAGGCAGCTCAATGGTAATAAATAATTTTTAATAGTTTCAATATTTTATTTTTGATATTTTTTCATGGCATGTAAAATGAACTACTTTTTCAATCAACCGATTTTGATGAAATTTGGTGAACCTTTTTTATGCCATCAAAAGATATCAAACTGTATATGTTAATTCGGTCCAAAATTAAAGTATCAGAAATTTTATAAAAATTGAGTTGGTATATTTTCAATTCGCGATTTCAGCTTACCTAATTAAAATACCCATTTGAGGGTTGGAGGTATATATTTTCTCCATATACCGGGTGATTCTAATTTGATTATATTTATGTGGATCTTGAAAACTGTCAGATATACAGAATAGGTTAACATGACAAAGTTGCGGAATTCCTTGATGGAAGAAGTTGCGATTGATATACTTGTAAACTATAAAAGAAAAACCGAAAAGCACTTTGTGATTGTAATTGCTACTTTTGAATATCATGGATATGTCAACAACCCAGTTTCAGTTCTTTGTACCATTATTTTTTTTTTCAAATGAACAAATATTTGTTCTATGTATTTCAAAAGTTGATGATGGTTCCAGAAAGACGAAACGTTGCAATATCTCCAGTAAGGTAACCTCGGAAAAAAATCGAAAAGTCTTTTTTTTTCAAATATTTTGGGATAAAAAAAACCATTTCATACAGCAAGGAATTTCGCAACTTTGACACAATTAAACCTTCTCCAATCTCATCTAATTAGTTATCAACCGGTTTTATTAGTTTTTCGAATTTTATTCAATTTGGTCGGGTACATATCAATGAAACTATATCGACTTTAAACCTTCCGAAGGTGTTTTCAATTTTCCTCTAATATAATGATTTTTTTTCAGCTCCAAATTTTGTTAGTTCTTTGACATATGGGGATTACATTTACTTTTTTTTCCGCGAAACTGCTGTGGAGTATATGAACTGCGGAAAAATCATATACTCTAGAGTTGCGAGAGTTTGCAAACATGACAAAGGAGGTCCACATCAGTCGAGAGATCGATGGACCACTTTCCTCAAAGCAAGACTGAATTGCTCCGTTCCCGGAGAGTATCCCTTCTATTTCGATGAAATACGTAAGTAGAGCATGAATAATTATCGTCATCCACATAGAATAATTGACTCCCTGAAAAGAAAATTTACCTAAATTACTCATTACTTAACTTACCACTATGATTATGAGATGAACGTTTGGCTTTATCACAACAATAGAATGATAGAGGAGCAGTTGTAGCAATATTCTGTGATTTTTCAAAGGCTTTGGATTTTATTGGTCATGAAATACTGCTGCAAGAAGTTATCAAAAAGGTCCAACCCTGACAAAGTCTGAGTAGGTGAACCACAGGGGTCAGTTTTTGGCCCTATCCTATTTCTGTTGTATATCAACGATTCCAGCCACAATTCTCATTCAATGAAAGTTGACATTTTTTGGTGCTGACATCACTATTTTACGATACTGTAGAGATGTAAACCACTTAAGGAAAGTAATTACTTCTCCTGGTTTGGGGACACCACTTTCATGGCACTGTAAAGACATAAACCACTCAAGGGAAGCAATTGCTTTTGATACTGCTGAAATCAAACCATGCTGTACCCCAATTCATTGTGCCTCGATTCAAATAGAATAGACATTTATTTCCGTAAAAAACCTAAAGTTTATTGGAAAGTGTATAATCTTAACAAAACAGATACACCTGCGTTTAATAATATACATATGACAACATAAAATAACACAATTATATATACAGTAGTATAAAAGGGCGAGTAACAAAAATACGTTCACACAATTTACAAACTAGAAACATGACGTAATAAAAAAGAAAACAAAATAAATCTTTGGCACAGAATACATATATCAGTAAAAACCGGTTATAACGACATTGAAGGGACCGTGATATTTCGGACGTTATGTCCGATAGTTGATATAAGCAATATACAGCAAAGTATGTATGTATATATTATGTCTGTTTGTAGTATGGGATAGGTTATGCATATGACTTGTTTTCAAATCATTTATGTTCAGATGTCCTCATCGTTTAATTCGTTCAAAAGTTGTTCTCGAAAAGAGCTTTTATTTTATCTCTATCCTTCAAATAGGATTATCGTGAGATTGAGGACATCACTTCTATGAATTTCACTATTTGACTCGCATTTTCTAATCTCCATATAATATGTGATTTTTCTTCAATATTAAACACTTTTCTATTTCTTTTTTGCGACATAGTAACGCGTAAACACACGATCTAAACCAAAAGTTTTGAAATCAACCTGTAATTCACGCGGTCAACTATCGCACTGAATAAGTCGTAAAACATGCAAGGTCAAATGGCAAAGAGCAGGAAAGAGGTTCTATAGCAAAATATTCCTTCATATTATTAGTATAAAGGTGAAAATTGTTCGTAATGTTTTGTTTTGCTGGAATAGGTAAACGGTTGGTCGTTATAGCCGATGAATAGCCGATGAATATCGATGAAGTTTCGTCGTTTTAAGCGATATGTCGCTGAATCCGATGTCGTTATAGGCGGTATGTGTACTTATTAGTTTATATAGATTCGGCCGGGACCTTGCCATTCGGTTGTTATAACCGATCTGTCGTTATAAACGATGTCGTTATATTCGGTTTTTACTGTATTAGTATACCAGGATGCACTCAAATTGTTTCGTTGAGGAAGTCATTGATTGAATAGTACCCAAGCCTTTTTCAATAGAAGTTTTTTTACTGATCGTTTGAATTTGTGAAAATGCATATTTTTAAATTCAGTGGGTAATTTGGTGTATAATTTAGCTCCGGAGTAGTAAACACTGTTTTCGAAGAACGATGTGTTGCATTGGCGCGTAGAGGATGAACTGAAGATATAAAGAGATCTGAGTGTGAGATATGAGAGTGAAGCATAGAGCTTCAAGAATATAGATAGAGGGAAAAGTTAAAATACCCAGTTGGGTAAAGTGATCTTTGCATGAATCTGAATGACAAAGACCTAATTCTGACAGCTCTTTTCTGAAGTACAAAAACAGATCCATCACATTCAAGTTCTACTGATCACTTGTACTTAGGAAAATATACTTCAAGTCTCAGTGGGTGTACCACAAAGGTCAGTTTTGGGCCCTATGCTGTTCCTCTTCTATATATTATAACACCATTTTATTGCTGTGTAGACACATACCCTTGAGAGTCAATGGCTTTTGATAAGGCTGAAATTAAGCTATGGTATAGTAAAATTTCTTGTGCCCTCAATTCAAATAAAAATATTCAGTCCTCTTCAAGTTCTACTTTGATTACTTGAACTTAGAAAAAAAATTTGTAGTGTAATCTAAATACCAACTGTCTTGGCCTCTTATAGACAACATAGTGAGTGAACTACACAGGTCAGTTTTGAATCATCTCCTATCCCTCTTTTATATTAACGATTTAGCCACCATTGGCATTCAAGGAAAGTTCACTTTTTTTTATATGACCACTATTTTATGGCACTCCAAAGAAATTAACCACTCGAGGAAAGCAATTGCTCTTGATATGGCAGAAATTGCGCTATGGTTTGGCACCAACTCGTTATACTTCATTTTATGTGTGTGTGTGTGAATAAGTTTTGGCTTTGGGGTATACCAATTAGCCAACTTCATTTTAAGTAAAACAGATTTAATCACCTTCAATTTCTACTTTGATCACTTATGCTTAGAAAACAACATTTTAATGTAAATTGAACACCAAGTTTCTAGGCCTGCTTATAGAGAACAAATTATGTCTCAGGGGGTCTACCATAGGGGTCAGTTTCGGGTCCTGTTGTATTTCTGTTGTACATAAATGATCTAGCCAGCAAGTTCTCCATTTTATTCTTATATTATTACTATATTCCAACAACACCTTATCCATTTTTTTTTTTTAGAATCCACTAGTGAAATTATCGAGGGGCAATACGGTAATGAATCCAAAACGCAAATAGTGTACGCCACACTAACCACGCCCAACAATGCAATCGGAGGCTCCGCATTGTGTATTTTCAAAATGGAAGACATCCAAAGTGTCTTTGAAGGCCCCTTCAAACATCAGGAGAGCATTAATGCCAACTGGCTCCCCATTTCGGACGACAAAGTGCCAAGTCCCCGGCCAGGAGAATGTGTCAAAGATAGTAGAGTTCTTTTGGACAAAAATGTGAATTTCATAAAGACACATCCGCTTATGGAAGAAGCTGTGCCAGCATTCAATGGAAAACCGCTTATGATCAGAGTCAGCCTTCATTATCGATTCACGGTGGTTGCCGTTGATCCACAAGTTCGAACTGTCAACGATGAAACGTTTGACGTTATTTACATCGGAACAGGTAAATGTCATACAAATGTCTTGATCCAACTTATTTTAAATCGACTTTTTTTAGATGATGGAAAAGTGTTGAAAGTAGTGAACATTCCAAGCCCGAACCATGCCAAAGCATTTGTTATATCGGAAAATGAGGTATTCTCCAAAAACACTCCAGTTAAGCAGCTAAAAACAGCCCTTGGTTATGGCAAAGTGGTTGCTGTGAGCAAAAATGAAGTTAAACTGGTAACCCTGAATCATTGCAAAACCATCAGTAGATGCAGGTAAGTTTCTATATTAAAAAATACTTTTCTAATAGCCCCTTCAACATCATTTTGATATGTACCTTCATTCATAGACATTGAAATTACTACCTTCCAATATATAACAAACACTCAGATAAATGGACACCCAATAATCAAATAAATTTGGAATTATAGAGTCTCCTTTACATATACATTTTTTTTGTTATAATATGGACACTGTTATATTTTATCATTATCATGATTTTTTTTTTCATTTTTCTACTCATTTTTTCCGTCTAGTATGTCTATCTAAATCTTACATTTTGTATCACTGCCATAACTTCAAATTATAGTCCCGCTTTGGAATAATAAATTGGGGTCCCACCGTCTCCACCACATGAAAAAAAAAGTGTGATAAGCAACGAACAAGAATTTTTATGTGACAAGCGACCGGCGATACGAATTTAAACCTGAGAGTTGAGATAATTATCAATTGATGTCGTTTTATTTTTGCAAAAACGTCAATTTTAACCATGTATGAAAACAGGCTACCTATGTACGAAATGAATCAAACTTCTGATATAATTACATACTTTTGAGGCTGAAGGACTCCGGTCGGTAGCCTATTGGGTAACCAATAAAGTACTTTTATTATTATTATTTACATACTTTTGTATAGGTTGTTATCCAAATTCTCTATAAAATCACACACTTCTAGAACTGTCCATAATCAAAATATTCTAAGGGAAACAACTTTACTGCAACTGAACTGTACCCGAGGATGGTTCACTGATACTGACCTATTTACTAACACAGCAGCGTTATTCGGTCAGTCGAAGTTTACTAATAATACATGTTAGAGATGAAGGTCATGTGGTCGCGGTTTGAATTGTTTTTTTCAAAATTATTTAATAGAAAAATATTTTAAATTTTTTGATACACTATCAACTGTTGAATTATATATATTGGTGAAATTTAAATGAATTTTTGTTTACCTTCATTCATGGACATTGAAATCACTCTCTTCCGATCTATAACAAATGCTGAATGAGCGAATATCCAAGTTTTCCATAAATTTTGAGGGTCTAATGACTTGTTGTGACAATTATCTTTTTCGTTTTTAGTGAATGTATAGAGCTTAGAGATCCCCATTGTGCTTGGGATTCGATAAAAGAGGCTTGCGTCAGTGTGGATGAAGTAACGTCTTTCAGATATTTGATCCAAGATGTGAGAAGAGGCAATATATCGAAATGCAGAATACAAGCGATAGGTAAAAGTATTTACTCACATATACGATACCTTATATAACATGTTATTTCTGTTTCTTTCTATAGACAATGTGATACCTGCTAAAGAATACGATACTAACTCAATTGATTTGATCCCCCCTGAGGAAGACAAAGGAATTGTCGATCCCTTGCTGAATATAGACATAGAATCGACAGACTGTAACGAAGTTGATGGGCAGAGGATAACTGGCTGTGCTTCGCAAAGTAAACTAAATCTCTACACTTCCGAGTATTTGCACATTATTGTAGCTGTCGCTAGTCTGGCAGGATTGTTTGTTGGTTTTTTATGTGGATACCTAGTCTCGCGGCGATTTCACGTGCACGCGCAGTGCCCTGAGGCGCCGTTTATCGAGCAGCACAATCACTTAGATAGGTGAGTACATATTTCAGGCGTCTTCTGTGTTGTGGAATGTCTATTTTGGATAAACAAATTTATACCTATGCATATGAGAGTCTGTCAAATTCGACAGTGTTTACTCTAGGGTAGTTATCAAGCTTTAAGGGTCATTTTATTAATCTGCCCTAATGTTTTTACAATCGGGGGAAGAAATCGCATTTTTCAAGGAGTAGATCTCATTGAAATGATTCATGGTGTAATTTTTGGAGTGTGATTTTTTATACAATGGCGTCAGTGTTTTGTGGTGTTTTCGAACCAAGAAATCGGGAGCACTTGTGATAGCTTTTTGTGGAGACGATGAGTGAGTTTTGTTGAAAAAGTATTGTGGCAGTTTTGGGCAAATAATCCCATTGGAAACAATGAAGAAACACATCTAATGCTTTGGGTAACTTATGTGAGAAAATAAGTATACGTTTTGTTAACCGGTTTAACAAGACTAACTAATTGGTGCTTTTGTTCATGTGTCTGCTTTTTGTGGTCGTGTTAGGAACAGGAAGTATGTTTTGGAAGTTATTAATAATGAATTTGTTAAAAAACTGGGATTTATTGACAGAGTACTTCATGTAACCTGTTTGGTGTATTTGTGGTGAAGGTTGCAGTTTTATCATGGTATTTATCTAATTTTTAGACTGGAAAATAAAAAGATTACCTAATTACAATTTATTTTCAGAAGCTGGATATATGGTCTTGTTCAGAAAGAGGAAAGTCATTATGTCTTGATTGTTCATAAGTGAATTGTGAAGACAGGTTTTTTTAAGATATTTTTAAGATCATTGATCTCAGTATTAATACTTACTGATTGTGATAATTTTCACTATATTAGTGATTTTTTATATTTTTTTGTATTTATAATATTGTATATAATGTGAATAAATGTTTTAATTTAAACAAGTTGTCAATTTTTAACATATCGAAAATATAATTGGTTGGTATAACAACCAGTATTAAATCTGAGAGAAACTACTTCTGCACATTATTGTCCTTTGAATTGTGTCCTTTCAATACCATGTATGGAAACAAAGTAACCTATGAACCTGGCATGTACGACTGACTCGCCCTTATGTTAGTAATGATTGACAATTAAGTTATAACTAATAAGATTGCAGCAGGAAAACAAAAAAATGAAACAAACTACTGGAATATCTACCATAATAGGTTATAATTCAGGCTGTGTAGATTAAATCAATCAACACAATTTCAAAGCACTATCCACAAATCATTTGGATAAACATCTTTGCAAAAAAATCACACTCTGGTATAGTTTTTTCGAGAAACAAACAAGTTATGGGACACTGACTGACCAACATATCCTCAGAAGACCATCATGGTAACCTAACATATCGTTGCGTGTTTCAATCATTTCAGCGGTAGTTTGTACCAAAGTTTTATAGGAATTCTTTTTTTCCCTCTCACTTATCAATTTATCGACTAATGTTTTCACTAGATTTTTTTTTAATGGATTATGAACTATGAGCAGTAGTGCAACATAATAGTTCACACCCTATATAGAAATAGGGGACAACGGTATATACGAATGGATCTGCATTCGTTTGTGTGCGTCTCTTCTTAATTTTCAAATTAATACTGCAACCTCATTGGTCCACGCTGTAATGCGAAATTGCCACATGTAGATGAGCATATGATTTAGTATCTTTCCATTGACATTTTAATAGCTCCAAGTATACACCCAAACAATATGATGTGATTTTTACATAAAGAACCATAGATAACTGGTACAGATAAATTTTGAGGAATAAAAGTTTACATTTTTCATGAATCAGTATGTGCAACAAGTTTGGAATTTTCAAATATATATTTGAAAAAAGTCAGGTAATTTTAGATAAAAGTGAATGACATTAAATATTTTAAAATTATGTCCACAAACTTATTTAAATATAATGAACTACCTTTCATTAAAAAAATATGAAAGTAAAGGAAAATTTTCCGGTAAAGAATATAATTTTTCCCGCTTTTTCTTTTCTCTTTTCTTCTTCTATGAACTAATGTTTGGATATATTCTTTATTTTCTCGGAATAAGGGCCTTAGTCAGTCTATATATTTTTTATTTCATTCGACGTTTTGACATTGTTTATGTCATCTTCAGATTCAACAACGTTCATTCGATCATGAAACATCAAATGAAATGAAAGAATAATAGTTGAATTATATTTTACCTGAAGATGACATAAACAATGTCGAAACGTCGAATGAAATAAAAAAATATATAGACTGACTAAGGCCCTTATTCCGAGAAAATAAAGAATATAAACATATGTGGTCAAGAAATTAAGAAAAAAAAAATATATATATATATAGAGAGAGAGAGAGAGAGAGAAAAGAGAAATCTGTTACGAATCCAAGA
Source organism: Gonioctena quinquepunctata (assembly GCA_018342105.1). Classification (NCBI taxonomy): domain Eukaryota; kingdom Metazoa; phylum Arthropoda; class Insecta; order Coleoptera; family Chrysomelidae; genus Gonioctena; species Gonioctena quinquepunctata. The sequence goes on from JAFIRS010000187.1 coordinate 415,687, forward strand.
GAGCCCACCATCCGCCTACAGCCTGTTTCATGGTTTCCCAATCATCAGGACAGCTTGTGGTCTCTTTCAAATTCGTATCAGATATCTCGTAGTACTAATACCTATCGGCAAGTACAAAAATGTGAAAAGCATCAAATTATAGATAGTGACTGACACCTATAATCTGTGCGGTGAATCTATATCTGTGCGGTAAATGTTTGTACTCTTTTATATTTTAAATGCTTATAACTATTTTATAATTACCTTCTAGCTTTGTCAATGACAATTTAATTCTTTCGATATCAAAGCATATTTGATTTGATTTGAAGCTTGACCTTTAGCTGATTTATGACACGAGAATTTCGTCAATTATAGTCATAAAGATTCAGCATAGTATCCACACAATATTGTATCTAGTGCTTGAGTAACTAAATAAATCAGAATAAGAAATTGTTACGTAAAGCTCATCATGCTAAGTTTAGCATGGTTTCATCATCAGGACGGCTTGTGGTCTCTTTCAAATTCGCATCAGATGAAAGAGACCACAAGTCGTCCTGATGATTGGGAAACCATGAAACAGGCTGTAGGCGGATGGTGGGCTCTCTTGGATTCGTAACAGATTTCTCTTATTCTCGTTATTTGTTTTGCGTTACTCAGAACGCACTAGGAGTACGACTATTGGTGTCGTGGATTGGCCTATGCTGACATCTGTTGGTGACCTATTAATGTGCACGAAATTTCGTGTCATTAAAATAGCTTCACAGATTATAGGTGTCACTATCTATAATTTGATGCTTTTTATATATATATATATATTTATTATTTTTTCAAGCGTGATAATTATCAAATTTTCTGACACGAACTTTGCATATTCAAAAAATAGTCATTATCACGGAAACCTATCCGAACATTTTGAAAAAAAAATCACATATATAAAAGGTACAACACTCACTGATGAAGCTGGTCCTAGAGTGTCTATAATGGCTTAAAAATTAAATGTTTGTCCACGAAAATTGTCAGAATTATAATTTCTGAAGATTATACAAATAATAAATTATATAGTTGGATTTATAGGAAATTAGGACCAGGGAGTAAAACTATTTTTTTATCGCTGACGTTTCGGAATTATTTTATTCCTTTTTCAAAGCTTCAAAACTAAGTTTTTCCTGCTCATGAATTCAAGTTTGTTTTGAAGCGAATAAAATAATTCCAGAACGTCAGGGATAAAAAATTAGTTTTAGTCCCTGGTTGTAATTAAATCTAACTATATTGAATTCGTGGGACAATGAATCTTTTATCAACATAATGAATTATGTTTATTCATGAAAGAAATAATGTCCATTGAATCAACTTCACATTTTTTTAACAAATACTGAGTTGGCAAGCCCACTAAAGTTGAACTTCTTTACTCAATGATGTGGCCTAAAAAATCATTTTCTTCTTTTATCCCTTACTTCCTCTCTCCTTATTTATATATATATATATATATATCTTTTCAAAGTTGTTTGTCAACAGTATAAAAGTTGCAAAATGAAGAAGGTACAAAATTTTCCGATGATTCTGATCCTATTACAGTTCTGTTATATGAAATGTTTGTATACAAACAATTTCACACACGTTTTCTTCTACTTTATTCACCAAAAATGTATTTGTTGTATGGCATGTGGATTTTCTACTGCCCAAACGAGTGTACTATGAAAATTATTCACTTCATCATTTGAGGTGTTTTGTAAAACTGTCGTTTTTATGATGTTGATTCAGAAGCCAGCGACAAAATTCAATTCTTGCCAAACGAGATGGATAAAATTGTTCTCAGCGTCTTCCATACTTTACTGTAAGTCAGTCCAACTCGACTTGCTATTTCCAACTTGACCTAGTTCTCGTTGTTTCAGCCATTCTAGGTGGTACAGGCCTCCCTTTAGTTCCCCCTTTCTTCATTCAGTGACCAGTTCAAACGCGTAAAGCTGTCATATGAACTCGGAATTAGTGTGGCACATTGATTAGACAGGATCATACTTGAATTTCCAAAAAAATCAATATATCCGTTATTTTACAACTGATTTTTTTTCAAAATTATATGTTTTTTACCAGTTCTACATAATTTTTAAAAAGGACTCAACTTTAAAGAATACCCTGTACATGTAATGATTAACACCACTGCATCATTTGTTCAATAAATTACCAGTTGAAATTTAAAAAATTAGTGAAGATTTATTCTAACATAAAGTGAAAAAGTTATTTAGTGAATATTGTTCAAAATATTTTTTTTTGAGGATATCGGTTCTCAACAAGGTTTTTTGGGTTCCTGACCTTCCACAATCTGAAAACGAAAAAAATGTATATAAATATATAAGTGGTTGAATTCAACCAGTTTTGAGAACGAAGACAGATATAGTCCCCACTTTTTCATCCCCTAATAATCAACAACGTCTTACTAAGATGGTTTTATTTCAGGTTGACAGTGAATCAGAATAGTTTTTTAGCCCCGAGGACCAAGACGGTTAATTTGGACGTCCACAATGTTTCGACGGACTCGTTACCGATGAAGAAAGATAATTTGGGTTCGTTGAAGAATCTGAATATCACAAATGAAGGAACATTGCAGAAGATCAAGAAAACGTACATTTGACTTGCAAATAGAAAAAATTCCCCAGTTCAAAACAGCTGACTCAAAAATACCAATATCTTTTTTGGAAATTCTTTGCAGATGATCTGAATCCAGATATGATGGATTCATTCAGAGTACGCTGAGCGAATCCATAAAGGTTTCTGGTTTTAGAATTGCAAGCATTCTATGTCAGGTTGGGTTTATCAAGTTCATCGTAACAGGCCATAAGTGTGCTATATAAGGAAACACAAATTATTGTCATTTTGAGAATCCGGTATGTAGCATACTTTTGTTGTGGACCTCCATGAGTCGGGTGAGTGTAATCTAGCAAAGGCTTTGATTCGAAATGTCGAGAAAAAAATGTCCCAATAAGCTTGAACAGAATTATTTTCCGACTCATCGAGTATGCTTGATACGATTTTTGTACCTGTTTTATCATTTATAGACTGCCTAATATACTCCGCTGCATTGTGAAAGTGTAAAGTTTCTAAAGAAACGCTCATCGGCTTCATTGTCCAAAAAATATATGGATGCAAAGTTATTTCTTTAGCTCAATGTAATATATTATTTTTTTAATTAGGCATAGCGAATTTTATTAGTTTTTATCACTTTTATTAATTTGTATAAAGACGAGGCTACAATAATTACGATAAATGTCCAACAAATCTAAGAAGAGAAGAGAATAAATCTATGTGATGTATTATATTTTTCTTTGTTTAGTTGCATTATTTGTGGCAGTGGAATCTAGTTCATATCTCCCATGTCAAATCATTACATCATTACATCTCAGATATGTCCCTGCGATATCACAATGTGAATATGTGAGATCGCATTTCGAATCCCAGAGATTTTGCAGCAATGTTATTTTGTCTCACCCATGATTGAGCCATGCGACAAATTTTGTGATGTAACAGCAATGTCTGATTGCGATGTTGCACGGACATACACACGTGACATGAACTGAAATACTGGATAAACTATACATTGAATTGTTTTTATAAATATAAATACATTCAAATCTAGTATAGAATCCGGTGATTACATTTCAAGGGTTTCATGCGGTAGACATCGAAACACTAACATCTACTGGACATTATAAAAGTTACATCTTCGGGTCATTGCAATTATCACATCCTAACATGACAAGTACCGAACATTGCAGCGATGAAACGAGAGTGGTAACAGTTACTTATCAGATACGTCCCTGCTATATCACAATGTGAATATAGGATATCGCATTTTAAGTCCCAGAGATGTTACAGCAATGCTATTTTGTCCCACTCATGATCATTCCTACGACAAATTTCGCGATGTTGTAGGGATATGACATGAAATGGAATAGGAATGTTCGTTGCTGCGCCATCGGGTATAGGAACTGAGTATTTCATTGCAACAGTTTCATCTACTAAATATTGAAACGGTTACACAAAAGTTACATCTTCGGGTCATTACAATAATCACATCCTAACGTGACAACTACTGTACATCGCAGGGATATTGGAAGGGAACCTCATTGTGACATCTCAGAGGTGTCATGTCGCAGATATGTTTGCTGGGCTTGGGATTTAAAGAATATACATCAAATTTGTATCTACAAAACCTATGAATTACTATCAATTCCATTTTAATACTTTTCTTGGCTTGGTTTTGTCAAAGTTACTCTTTTTAGTGTTACATACAGTATCGGAAAGTATTTATCTTGGGTACGGTGGTTTCGCGAAAAGAATAGCTTGCTTTATGTTGAGAGAGCATTACAATTTCTCCTCGACTCGCTCAAGGAAGGGATATTTACGTCACGACACAGAGATAGGAGAATCAGGGCGGTCCCGGCGGTCAGCTCAGGACGTCAGTAGCATACCAGCAGCAGTCGGGAGAATATGCAATGAAGAAGAATTATTGACAATAATTTCACTTCAGATAATTTGAACAAATTAAACTGAATCATTGATTCAATTTAATCTGTCGGACGACAGGTAGATCAAAATATCTTTGGTGACAAAAGAAAATTCTCAAACATAAACAAAAGCAAACGATATTTCTGTAAGACAATAAAAACAAAAAACTTATTTCTAACAGAAAAACAATTATTTCTTGAATGGAGAGAAAAAAAATATTTACAAGAAAAGATAAACCAAATTAAATATTTTGTGTACGGAATTATTTTATTAAATTTTCGAACAAACCACCATTTTGGGTCAAACAATATCCGAATCTATTGTACTTTCTCTGCGGTTGTGTAAATAGGCGGCATGTTTCAAAAGGTAATAATTGTCACGGTCTTTTGTTTTCGCAGAACCACGCTCGGCAAGAATGAGCCGAAGTCAGCTGCGCTTGTCGCATTGCCAGCGTGGTCAGTTAATGCGCCGGTGGGGTAACAGGAGGGGCACACAGCAGTGCGTCTCTCTTGTTTATGTGGTATTATCATATCATTGCGTTCCTTGTTGCTCGTGTAGATTTCTGTCTATACCCCAGATAAAATGTTTCCGATACTGTATATGTTACATTTAATTTTCTAACAACTATATTACAGACGTTATCGCAATATGCCCTCTGTGAAGTCTTTGTAATATTACAATTTTTCACTTGATAGGGTATATGGATGCCTTAGAGAAAGAAGAAGTGAGTATGTTCTTGAAATATCAGTTTCCCATATCAGTATTTTACAGAATTTTTCTGTTGATTCCACTGTTACTTTTATATTTTAATGAAATATTAAAATAGTCTCAACAGGATAGTTTGCATCAAACTTTAGTTATTAAAAATATCTAATGCTGGTTTTACACAATAAGAATGGAAAAGCAAGTGATTGGATGTTGAGAAAACTTAACATTAAATATGGTCTGGTTTTTGTGAGTCAATGTGACGACGTTTGTAGAATATATGTGCCTTTCATGTTCCACAGAAAATGTTCGTCTTCTGATGTAGCAAACATGTAACTTTCTAGTAAACACAGATACGTGTCAGCCATATATCATTCATATATTTCTGTTGACACAATATGTTTCAGACCCGTCATCTGAAGAATCTTTATGTAAATGCAACTTGAATAAAACGAACAAGAAAGATGTTTGTTAGTTCCTGTCCAAATTGTCCTAAATAGAAAGTGTAAAAACTTGGTATATATCTCATATACGTAAGTTTCTTGGTTATGGACTTAGAGCATGGGGGAAGAGTTTAACGTGCAGCGCTGCAGTGGCGGAATCGGAAAAACTGATCCAGACAGTATCACTTATCCCCATTTACCGCTGTGATAAAAAGGTTGTCTACAAAGTGCGATAGTTGAAAAAATTCGGTCGCAAATGTCAAAATGGCATTTGTATTGTGATTAGATGGGTAAAAGCTTCCTATCAAAGAGAAGCACAGTGTCAAAAGCGCGCCTGCAATAAACAAGTCGGTCGCAAATAACCTTGAATAAAATGTAAATGACGTGAAGGAAAATAAATTATTTGTGAAAATATTCATTCACCTCTAATTCGACAGAGTACTGATTTGTTGTCGCTGCTGCTTGGCTAATCACTTTCGCATGAATGCTGGAATAATAAATTCTTTTTACTTCCTGCACCTGACACACATGACCCGACGCACCAATGCTGCTCCTTTTTTCACAGACTGATTCTCGAAAACGATGTGACTAGAAATGTGTAAAACCCAATGGCAACCACCACTTGATCCATCACGAATATAAAACTATTTTCAACTTGACAATAAACATGTAAACACTACGATGACAGGTGAATTACGTATTCGCAGTGCACGTGTTCAGTCGGTTAAATGCGGTTCGCAGACTACTCATCTCAATCTGCATTTTATTCATTACTAGGGCAATTTCCGAAACCGGGGCTCAATTTCATTCAAAGTTTATACATGCCGAATCACAATGCAACCGCAGTTTTCACGTTTGTAACGAACAAATTTAAACTGTTACACTTTAAAAACACTCTATTCATCGCAGGGGCAAATACGGATAATTTGCGCTATCTGGAGTAAGTCGTCCGATTTCGCCAATGCGGCGCCACTTACAAAGGTGCATGGATTTCATCAGTACTGTTTCGGAATTCATATTATCAATATGTTTGAAGCAATATTAAACATGAGCCACAGTTGGTATATGACAGACATATATGTGTGTCTACTTGGTCATAATTGTGTGAAACCAGCGTAAGTATGTTGAGGCAATAATGGAGTTGTTTAGGAAAATTTCTCATCATGATTTTAATTGGTAATAATTGTGTTTTAGGCGTTTCGTTATTTGCTGAACCATTTTTTTTTTTGCCAAGGCAATCTGTAAATGTGGGAAATTTGAATGTAGATATTATATAAGGCTAGGTTAAGTCTGCTAGAAACTCGAAATAATACGTCCTTAATGTTTAATGAGGCAGTTTATGGCTATAAGTTAGTATTGGTAAGAATGCAGGTTTTTTATCAAGGCCAGACGAAGAAAAAAAATTGTACTCATTTTAGAGACGACGATATTTTTTGATATATTAAATATAAAGTATTGAACCACTGTTTTGCCAAATAAGCTTCTTTGTCATGTTAGCATTTATTCAAACAACAAATACTCCAATAGCAAAGAAAAATGGATTATAAAGTCATCTGATAACTGTCATTCAACTTTTTCTGTTCGAATCCAATGAAAAATTGTTTTATTCCCAAAAAAATAACAGGCAAAATGTTCTGGGAATCCAGATAACTATTATGGAAATGTACAGATATTTTCAATCGATGAGATATTTTATTAGGATTATATATTTGATGAATTGTTGAATTTCGAAATTTTTTGTAAATCCTTTGAAAGGATAATATGAACTGGAAGAAATATGTCCATTAAAAATTTAAAAAGTTGTGAGCTGAATTAATTGAATAATTTTTTAAACCCTGTATTATGTAATTTTGTATAATAATTTGCCCACGACCTGCTAATAAATACAACTAGATAAGCTCAATGTAAAAGTTACTTGTAAATATGTTTTTATTCTTGTATTTCACATTATTTTCTGTTTGGCTGTGAATTACTGAACAAAATCTATCGATCCTTCTATCCACTATGAATTTAACAAATTTATATTTATACATCTACAAATCATTAACCATTCTACATCTTTGTAATTTTTATTTTTAAATGTCCGATTTATACAATAGAATATACATTCCATCCCATAGATATTTGTTTAAGGCAATAAATTACTAAAAAAATTATATTTTTTCATTCCCCCCGTACTTTCCCTTGCAGGTTGAACGATTTTTCCATTGAAGTGGAACTATTTTTTTTTTAAAATGTTTGAAAGAATGTGATGGTTCATATTTATCACTTATGAAAATAGACCAGGGCTGAAGCCTTTGAAAATGGTAAAAAGTTAAAAAAAAATAGTAGGATGAAACCCATTGCAAAAGAAAGAGAATATAACAAAAATGAAAGGAAAAATAATTTACGGGCGATCTGAGGTCGGGAAGTGGAAGGGGTTGAGTTTTTAAGGGTAAAAAACGGTTTATCTCAATTTCCGGCAAAACTACAAGTCCTATGGTAAAAAGTTGAAATCTCTACTTTCTGATGGTATAAAAAAAATATACATTACTATGGTAAATGTTCTCAGAAAATGCAAAGAATCGAAAAAAACTCGAATCCGAAATTTTGTTTTCAATCATTATTTATTAAAATTTAGACTTTAATTACTCGAAAAACGTAAGATTCCATATTACATTGATAAACAAAAAAATTGCAAATCGAAATATACTACTATAATTAACAACCAAATAAGTTAATAAAGTTAATATTTAATAAGACATCTACAATATTTTGAGAAAGTTGTAGAATCTTCTTTAAATTATATGCGTAGATGCCTATTTATTGCTATTTTAAGATAACTTATATACCTGAGTGACCTACGGAAAATTTTAGCCCATCAAAAGGTATTTCATAGAGAAGTGGGGAAGGGGCTAGGAGGGTCTGGGCCTTACCACCTGTTATTTCTTTGCATTTTCTGAGAACATTTACCATAGTAATGTATATTTTTTTTACACCATCAGAAAGTAGAGATTTCAACGAACAAAAAGCCCACCGACTTTTTTAAAGAAGCTGATATTTTGACGGGAGAATTTTCGATTGAAATTTAGGGTGTTTTTTCGATATTAAGTCAAAATAAGGTGAAAAAATAAATATTTTAAATCAAAAAAATTACAGTGTGTTTGGGACATAAAAGGTAAATTTTCAATTTTCACCAAATTTCGTGAAATTTTTTTTTTTTGTAAAAGATAAAAATAAAAACCAAAAACTTGGTTATTTGAATTTTTCACATATATTTTGAAATCATGTGAAAAAAGTGTGAATACAAAAGTTGTAGATCTTTTTATTGCCTACAACTTTTTTGCTTGAAAAGTGAGTGAAGAGCACCCCACGCTTTCTTACATAAAAGAAAATTTTTTGGTCAATGACTTTATTCTTATTATTTTTAACTTTTTAGTCCTTATTGCCCAAATATACGTGTTTTTTTAATATTTTCAAACTATAATTTTATTCTTAACTTTTTAGTTAGAAGACTAAAAAGACTACCTGAGAAAAACTCTTCAATTGATTCATCAACATGAGATGAAAGTTATTAATAATTAAATTTTGGCGAATATGCTGAGAACCAATGTCATAAATCTGTACTGGTTTTCGATTTACAGTTAATTAGCTTTCTATGCACAAAAAATCATCAAAATCCAATTACTGGTTTTGAAAAATATAAGCAATTAAAAAAATCATCCTGGAATTAAGCCGCGTTTACACTATGTAGCAAAACCTGCTATATAACTTTTGCTATCTATATTTAGCAATATTATAGCAAAAGCTATATTTATTAGTTTTACCAAAATAGGCCCATGTTATATTTAGCAATGTTACCTACATGTAGCAAAAGCTATTGAACCAAAATGGACCCATGTTGCATGTAGCAAAGATAATGCAGCAGAGTAGTTTCATAGATGTCAAGGACATGTAGCAGACGCTAGAAACAAACATCGCGTATAACATTTGCTAGATGTAGCAAATATGTTACATATATCACTTTGATCTTAAGGAGGGTCCACACTTGCTATATAACACTGCTACAACATGTTACATCTTTTTTAATCATATTTAGCTAATTTGGCTGCTATATAACTTGCTAGATGTTATCCATTTTAAGTCAGTAATTATCAAAAGATGGTGGGCGACATCGCTACTGTAACATAAAACAACGCATCCAGACTTGCAATATTTGTAGTTTAACTTCTCATATTAATCAGGGTGGTGCGCGGATGAGGATCGTTGTATGGTGAGCTGATATTAAATTCATTTATTCACTTTATTACTTTGTGGTCACCAATTATCATTATAATGGAGTGGAGCAAAGAACAGACCTGCAAACTAATTGGGTTATATAGGGACAATATAGCATTAAGGGATATCCGTAATCCCTTATTAAAATTGAAACAAAAAAGCATGATGCATGGATAGAAATTTCCAAAAGTATGAGTTTGGCGAAATAAGTTGAGATTTTATTTTTTTAAAGTTCCCCTTGTATTCTAATCTCCAATTCGGCGAGGCACGATAATAATCCTTTTTTATAATTTCTAATAACTGAGTTCCACTATATCTGGATCTGTGTGGACGTAACCCGATTTTTCAACATATAGCGTGTAACATTTTAAATAGCGATGTTATATAACATGTCATTAAATGTGGACCCTCCTTTACCAACTCCCAATGGATAGCATATTTTTTGCTAGATATAGCAAAAAAGCTACATGTAGCATCAAAAATTGCTATATGTAACATTTCTCCGTTTTGAGTTTTGCTAAATGTAGCATTTGTTATATAACTTTCGCGGTATGAATATGAAAACCTATCGAAACCAAAAAACAGTTCCTTTCAAAATTTCTATATTAACGAAAAAACGACTTTTGACCGTTTTTTGTCCAAGCCAGATCACTGGGATGTCAAAGAATCAATGGTCACCATGTTGCTATTTCAAAACAATAACAAAAGGTAGTGACTCTTTTGCGGCGATTCCGAATTGGGAAGTCAGTGACATAACTATTCCCGTATGCAAAGAACATTTCATAGTAATCTAATCTAGATACCTATAATTACCATTAGAGTGGCAACACCAAAGGCGACATCTTTACTTCATTAGATGAAACAGAGTGGTGTTCTGGAAAGCAATGACATTTATTGCTGTTGTCTTACAGAGTCCTATTGCTAGAGGCAGATTTCATTTATAGCCATTTTGCTGCAAATTGCATGTAAAAATTAAGTTTTAGGCCAGCATAAGCGAGTATAGGAACAAATTCAAAATTTGCGTGTTATCCAAAGCCATATTTTCCCAATATAGTGGTTACAAAACTTTTAGGGCCAATTTATGCAACATTGTCATAGTGGCCATAGTCACTGTCTCAATCCTAGACTCAGTCCTTGTCTTCAGACATTTTTATATTTATGCATCACAGTATATATATATATATATATATATATATATATATACTGTGATGCATAAATATAAAAATGTCACAAATATATATATATATATATAAATATTTATCTATATATCTCTTTATTTAGTTGAAAAACTAATTCATTTACAATAGTAAATACATTGTCACATTATAAATTAAATTAAATTAACATGAAAAAATACAAACAGCCTGATTAAAAATCTCAGTCTTTAGCATTATTTCAGCAATTGTTTTCCCCGAATTCCCAATGGCGATTTTGTCTTGGAAAAATGAATCTTTTTTTATCCCAAAGGTGGGGATATTTTTCAATCATTTCAATAAGAGTACCCTCTTCCCAGACTCATTTTTTTCAGAAAAAAAAGTCGAAATGATGAATTTTTTATGTCTTTTGTCAAATAGGTTTCTATGCCGTCTTAATCATAAGCATAAATATTGAAATTTGCCAACTTTGAAGGTGATATTATTTTTTTTTTATTGTTTTATTTAACATCGGTCTATTTCTGCTACCAGGGCTAAACACCTACGCCGGTGAGCACATTCCCCCTAACCGGAAATTTTGATGAATCCTCTGCTGTTTCAGAGGTAGGGTTCTTTAACGAGCTCAACATCAATGAACTCGGGACCGCCATCTTAACGTCCCCTCCGAAGAAAGGCATATCTATCATCTTATCTCGTGCTCATTGATAAGACGCCTGCAGCTGCGAATATGCTACTACGCTACAGTTGTTAGAGCATTTAACGCGCACCTTCCTTGTCCGACGTTGCTTGGCTCAGATATCGATAAGACTCTCGTCAACCTGACCAGCCCCCGGTGCCCATATGGTAATATTCTTATGATAATAATTGGACTAAAACTGAAAAAGTTGAACAAATGCTCCCATTGAAATGATACAGATTTAACTCGATTTTATGATTGAGACAGAGACTGTGACTATGATAGTGATATTGTTGCATAAATTCCCCCTTAGTCAACTTGATTTTGATTTATATTTGTGAATACTTATCTGACTGCAGTGTAATAGTACTTCACAGTTATTCTCAGTGTTTGCTGGGATGTACAATTGGAATGATCTGAATTAATTTGAAATAATTTCACGAGAAAATAAGGCTTAAATTTTAATGATGTAAGATGTCTATCAGCGAATCCCATTGGTAAAACGGTTGCACTGATTATGCACCAGTATTGCATTGATAATTGGCCTTAAATATTAACGACAGAGCCATTAGCAATATTATCTTTCTCAACTTTTTAAAAATCCGCCATATTTTGCACTGTTACCAGTTTTCCCAATGGAATACAACAGTACACACCAGTTTTACCAATGGAATTCGCTATATATATATATATATATATATATATATATATATATATATATATATATATATATATATTTACATACATATATATATATATATATATATACAGGGTTTATGTAATAAGTGTCCGATATTTAACAGGACGATTCCTCGGTTATTTATAAGGTGAAAAGTTCATATAAGCATGGGTCTGCAAGGCATTCATTTTTTATATATAGGGTGTTGAAAATTTATTTTTATTTTGGTTTTTCGTAAATAATTTTTAAAATAATGTCGATATTTGGACAAAAAATGGTATTTGGGGATATTTTAATATGAGAAATTCAAATTTCATCTTAGTTTGGCCCTTAATTGTAGGGAGCGCCGCCTACAGGTCTTTGTCTCTTCTGGGGAGTAACAACTTTGTCGTGCATGTATGTATCACATTTTCCAGAAGAAAAATCGATTCCTCTACCATTTTTACGTGAAAGTCGCTACAAGCAGCCGTTTTCGAGATATTTTGATTTAAATTAATCGATGCATGTGTTTGTCAAAAAGTTAAACAATTTTTAAATCTTTTTTTTAATTCAACAGAAACATTCCAAACGCTAATTTTTAAACAACAATAAACAATCATCAATCAAATATATCACAATAAATGTTCGAAATGTCCACCTCCTGCCTGTATGCACGCATCCAATCTTCTCATTGATTTGCGCACTCTTTGGAAAATTCCTGGAGTATTTTGAATCGTTCTACAATAGTTAATTATTCGATTACTTAATTCTTCTTCATTTTGGATAGGTATCTGGTGAATTGAGGATTTTAGATGTCCCCACAGGAAAAAATCCAATCTGTTAAGGTCTGGTGACCTATCCAACGGTTGCCGAAAGTGTTATCTAAAAATTCTCACGCTTGGATGCTAAAATGTGCCGGGGCACCGTCATGCATAAACCACATTTCATTTCGTAGTCTAAGCGGCACATCTTCCAGTAAAATAGGCAAATCTTCTTCAAGAAAATGACGATATCTCTCCCCGTTTAATCTTCCCGGAATAAAGAATGGACCTATAAAATAATCTCCAAGGATTCCTGCCCACACGTTAAGAGAGAACTGTTCTTGGAAGTGATTCCTGTATCACATGGGGGTTTTCCTCTGACCACAAATTATTGTTGTGATAATTGCGTATAGCGCTGCGTAAGAAATTTGCTTCGTCGGTAAACAGGATTTGATTTCAAATATATTAATAATCTTTATTTCAAATAGGCATCCTAATATACAAAAAACATTTTTAAAATTGGATGGACATAGTCACAGTCCAACTTCATAGCAATAAAATGTGTATGCTCGGAATTATCCAAGCATTCAGAGAATAGAAAAAATAACAATATTAATTACAAATACTAGATATATATGATATTATAATATCAATGTTAATATGGATGTTGTATCTTCAAATGACTAGTAAGTCCTTTTTTTAATGTCATAATAGATTCACTTTGTTTTATCTCAAGCGGGAGGTTATTGTAGTCTAATAAAGGATTTTGAATAAGGCATTGGAAAAACCAACGACAGAAGTTGATACGTAACGGAAAGTCACGAGGGGTAGTGCCTGAACTCTTTGAATATGGTAGGGATAAAACAAATTATCAATAAAAAAATTCCATACCAGAACATGAGAAATGTTTAACACGTTGGCTGCCACGGCAATTTTCAGAATTCCGGTCTAAAAAGCCAATTTCATTTAATCATTTTATATTATTAAAAACTCTAATTATATTACATAGTAATTATCAAGAAGCATATAAAATGTATTTAAAAAAAAAAAAAGGTCTTACGAATTATCTCGTAGTTGGCTTATGTAACAGAAATATCTTCGCGGAAGCCAACTACGAGTTAATTCGTACTCAGACACGTTTAGACCTGTCGCTTCGCTAAAGCTGAATCAGATATATGCGTCCATATTCGTCTGGAATTGACCGATCAGATCAAATGCTGTCGTACTACACATCTCTAAGAAAGACTATTAGATGGCCTAAAAAGGTTTCACTACATATTATAGAGATATATTTACACAATGCGCACAAATTTTTTCAAAAAGTAACTTCTTCTAAAATAAAACTGATAAAGTTTAGAGAAGAATTCGTCGTCGCGTTGATTGGAGAAGAGATTCAACCAGTTTCGAAAAAGATAAGATTGCAAGAGCTTCATTATTTAGAGAGTCTGCCACCTACCGAAAAAAAAACAACGTCCGACAAAGCCATGTCGTATATGTACCCAAGCAAAAAAACGCCGAGAAACGCGTTATTTTTGTCCGACCTGTGAAGAGAAGCCAGCCCTTTGTGTGGAAGATTGTTTTAAAAAGTTTCACAAACAATAAAAATATTTTTTTACTTCTTGATTTAGTATTAATAAAATTTCTGTTCATGTAGCCAGCATTGATTTTTTGTTCTCTTCCCAGAAGCCATCTATCCATATTAGCACTGATATGCTACGAGTTTCATCGTAGCTACGCAAAAATGGTAAGTAAACATAGTACGAGATAACTCGTAGTCGGCGTCCTAGCAAAGAACGCAATCTACGAGTTATCTCGTAGTTGGCATTCAACGTGTTAACGTCAGCGCTATTTTTCTGGAGCTTGTTTCCGGGTGTTCTACCAGATTAAGAAATGCTTCCACGGTTTCTGGGGTTCTTACCGTCCGATGTGCACCTTTCTAGCTTTCTCAAAACTTCATGTTTCCCTTAACCGAGCATGAATTCTTGAAAACGTTTTTGAAGTAGGAGTTGTGCGGTTCGGATAACGCTCCTGATACAAACGTCTAGCCTCATATGCATTTCCGTTAGCAAGTCCGTATGTAAAATGTATGTCAGCATACTCTGCATTGGTAAAGTTTACCATTTTTTAACAAATAATCACAATAATAATAAATAAAACTATTTAACTATGCATCATGATATTATTTTTGACAAGACAGCACAAAAATAAATTTACTAGCCTACTTGATACTTTTATTTTCAAAGAGTTTGCGAATCAATGAGAAGAAGATTGGATGCATCGATTAATTTAAATAAAAATATCTCAAAAACGGCTGCTTGTAGCGACTTTTGAAAGAATACCTTTTTCCTTAAAAATGATAGAGGAATCGATTTTTCTTCTAGAAAATGTGATACATATATGCACGACAAAGTTGAGACTCCCCAAAAGAGACAAAGATCTGTAGGCGGTGCCCCCTACAATTAAGGGCCAAACGAAGATCAAATTTTTTTCACTCTTCGTTTTTTGGACTATTTTATATTTTGTAGAAACTTATTATCTTATGATAATTACAGTCGTTTTCAAAAAGTTTCAAATATAAAAAAATTCCATTTGATTTTCAGTATTTTTCTTCTTTAGACATAGAAAGAAAAGATGTCATTAAATAATTGTTTGCGCCATTAATGACGTACACAATGCATTTTTAAATACATGTTTTTTGGAAAAACCAATTGGAATTTTCTGATCATCCCCACTTTCAATAGGTTTCCAAACGATGTTTTATTTTCCGTTAGGCTTTGGTAATCTCCAATTAATAAAAACACTGAAGGAAAAAATATTCCATAATCTCTGGAACTGTATGGAAGAAGTTAAAAAAAAAAGAATCGTTTTCTTATGTTTATTAAAACAGACCCTGATCATCAGCTGCATGATTTGGCGGAGAGAACAATTAATTGAAAAAATCCTTAAAATATAATCATAAAATTATCACTGGATACAAACTGAATAAAGCACAAATTATCATTCATATCTGAGTGAGACAACAAATGAACTAAAAAAAGCATCATTTATTTTGAGATGTTGTGAGCATACACCATAGAACAATCTTCAAGAATCCATACTAGAGTTTGAGAGATCAACTGTGATCAGAAAATTTCAATACTTCCAATAATTGTTTTTCAAAAGAATAACAGATTTGTGTTTTGACAATTGGATAGCATTACCCAAGCAGAAAGACACCAATCTACCGGTCTGATTTTTTGTTTTATAGCAAAGTTAAACTCTTATTTTTTTATATTATATTATTTCCCCTCAATTGATAGATTGTTGTAGCAGAATGTATTTTTTTAAACATTTCAGGTTCCTCACTGCAAAGTGTCATTATTCATTTTCAATCTCATTTTTCAAGTCCATGTAATGACCATCAAATCAAAATATTTCAAAGAAATTAAATTTCACTTCAATATCATTTATTAAATAAAAATGATTTGAAATCTCAATTTTATGACATTCTACAGATCACATTAAAATATTTTATTACACCTCCTCTTAATTATTCCTAGTAGGTATATAATTATGGGTGATCTTATTACAATCGTATAGATTCTTTAAAATGTCCTTTATTTTGGTGCTTGAGAAACCCAATAAACTTCTGAAGATTAATAAGAAATGTTTATTGACTACTTTAAAGAGTAACCCAACATTTACTATACAGTCTTAAAATGTTGTCAACTGAACATTAGCTCTTATGCAGGCTTTGCCAAAAGTACCATGAAATTAAAGAATTTTACAACAATATGAAAAAAAGTTCTAACTTTCGACAAAACCCGTTTTTTATTATCTAATTCATACAACTCCAAATTGATATTAAATAAACTTAGTTATATGTACAATGCAGGAAAAAAAGGCCAGAATTCATGACTGGACTAGATTGTTTTTTTTTTCACAAAGTATTCTAGTTCGAAGAAACTAACTATAAAAGAACACAGATCGAATAAAAACGGTACCTTAAGCAACATAGTTGTACTGATTGGGGTTGTCCTTGTCTCTTTCCATATAGTCTCTGTCAATTAGCGACTCTATGCGTTTCTTCAAGTCAGCAGGCTGAAAAAAATCATCCAATGATACCAGATTCAATAAAAAAATGACAAACAGAGGTGTTTAAAAAATTACCGATTTTTTCCCCAGTACTGAGATTTTTGCATAAATAAAATTAACGTGTTAATAAAAATTTTGAAAAAACTATCAATATTTTGAAAACGGTAAGTTAAATAATGTTGTGAAAGGTCTAAAGAGCTGCTTGGAATACAGGGTGTAACATAAGTACGTTAAAATATTCAAGTGACGTATTCCTGAGACAATTTTGAGAAAAAAGTCTATATAAACTTGGTCCGGAAATGCTTCATTTCGGAGATACAGGGTGTTGAAATTGATTTTTTTTGTTCGCTTTTTAAAAATAAGTTATTTGCACGAAATTTGACGTGGGAAATCATAATTTCGTATTAATTTTCATGTAACATCTAGAGGGCGCTGCGTACGTTGTCATTATTTATTTCAATTTATTTTCATGAAAAAACCTTATTCCCACACCTTTTCCAAGTAAAAAAGGTACACTTCCTCAACAACGCTGGAGGTGATCGTTTTCGAGATATTTACAATTTTCTATATCGATGCATGTTACTTAGCTCCTAGGGCGCTAAGTGAAGTTGCTGAGAACATTACAAAAACTAAGTATGTGGTAGGTCTCGTCAAAATAAACTACTTTTTTCCTATGAAATGTTTATCGAAAAATGATTTGTTTTCGAGATACAGATTGTTGAAATTTTTCAAAACATGGTTGGTTTTTGTCATAAGTTATTTGCAACTGCAGTTATTTTCATCAAACTTTAAACACAGACTTCTTTCAAACCGAGCATTATCAAAATGCTTAATCAATCCTAATTAAAAAAAATTTGTCAGGTTTAATTATTCAATTAGCATGAGCTACATTTCGGAGTTTGTAAAAAAACAATTCTGAGAAGTACTATGTTATTTATTAGGCAATTAAACATATAAAAATTGAACGAAACAACTATTACAACTCTTCAAAGTGACGACCCCCAACAGTAATACAAGCTTCTGCTCTCCTCATCAAAGAATTCCGCACCCGTTGAAAAATTCCGGGAGTGTTTCTTATTGTTTAGCAGCAAGCTATGATCCCTTAACATTTCCTCGTTTTCAATGGGGCTAGCATAAACTAGTGATTTTAGGTGTCCCCAAAAGAAAAAATCGACGGGATTGAGGTCCGGTGTCCTCGGGGGTCAATGCTGAGTGCCTCCTCTTCCTATCCATCGTTGGGGATATGCTACGTCTAAGAAATTTCTTGCTATCAGACTAAAATGAGCAGGGGCTCCATCGTGCATAAACCAAGAGTGATTTCGGAGACCAATGGGAACATCTTCCATAAGCTGGGAAAGGTCGTGTTCCAAAAAATTTGGTAAGCATCTCCATTCAAACGTAAGGGGAGAAAATAGGGCCCAATTAAATAATCCCCAATTATGCCTACCCATACATTAAAAGAGAATCTGTCTTGGAAATGAGTTTGCGTTATCGCATGTGGGTTATTTCCGCCCAGATGTGGTTGTTATAAGTTCATGATACCATTTCTTGAAAAATTAGCCTCATATGTGAAGAGGATTTTCGATAAAATTTGGAAATGTTGTTTGACTTTTCTTTGAAGCCATTGAGCAAATTCGATACGTGATTGAAAATTACTTAGCGTAAGTGCCTGGACACGCTGAATATGATAAGGATATGATTGCTGTTCCTTTAAAATTCTGTAAACGGTCATGTGACTCACATTTAAAGTTTGACTAATTTTTCTTGTACTTGTCTCTGGATGTTCACTAATTTCTTCGAGAACCGCCTCCTCCAATTCCACAGTTCTTGTAGTCCGTGGCCGTCCTACTGCAGAATTTCTTTCAAAGCTTCCAGATTCGGAAAGTCGCCGGAAAAGATTCGCAAATATCGCTGCACAAGGAGTGACGCGTTGGGGATACCTTTCCTGATAGATGCGTCTGGCCTCGGTTGAATTTCCGTCAGCCAAGCCGTATGCAAAAACCATATCAGCCATTTCAGCATTCATAAAGTCGGGCATGGTACCAAAAAATCACTTTATAAACTCCGAACTGTGAATTTGTCAATGAATAGTTAAAATGTGACAGCGAACTTCTATTTTTATAAACGAACGTTCATAGCCTACTCGATTAAATTAACTTAATTTGCAAGCGGAGTGTAACAAAAATTATTGAAATCAAATTTGGCTATACTGATTAAGCAGTTTGATAATGCTCAGTTTAGAAGAAGTCTGTCCGGGTATACTGCGTATAAAGTTTGAGGAAAATAACTAAAATTGCAAAAAACTTTTGACAAAAACCAACCATGTTTTGAAGAATTTCAACAATCTGTATCTCGAAAACAAATCATTTTTCGATAAACATTTCATAGGAAAAAAGTAGTTTATTTTGACGAGACCTACCACATACTTAGTTTTTGTAATGTTCTCAGCAACTTCACTTAGCGCCCTAGGAGCTAAGTAACATGCATCGATATAGAAAATTGTAAATATCTCGAAAACGATCACCTCCAGCGTTGTTGAGGAAGTGTACCTTTTTTACTTGGAAAAGGTGTGGGAATAAGGTTTTTTCATGAAAAGTACCAAAAGTTTACTGTAAAAATGTTAGGGCAATTTGAAATAAATAATGACAGCGTACGCAGCGCCCTCTAGATGTTACATGAAAATTAATACGAAATTATGATTTCCCACATCAAAAAAACCCCGGGTACCAAATTTCGTGCAAATAACTTATTTTTGCAAAAGTTATTTTTAAAAAGCGAACAAAAAAATTCAATTTCAACACCCTGTAACTCCAAAACGAAGCATTTCCGGACACAAGTTTATAAGACTTTTTTTTCTTAAAATTGTCTCAGGAATACGTCACTTGAATATTTTAACGTACTTATGTTACACCCTGTATATCACAAGAATATTCAATTATTCATTTGAATATGATTTCTGAGAGGAACTTCTTTTTTCTATCATCAACAAATTCTGACGAATTGAAAGATACTCTGAAAAGCATGAAAAATAAACATACATCTGGATGGGATGATTTGCTCCACCTTCCAGATAAAGCCTGACAGTCCAAGCATTTTTGAAGCATAATGTCCTTAGCACTTGCCAGTTTGACTTTCAAGAAAATAAAATGTGGCACTAGTTATGCAATGTTTGCCTTACTTGAGAATATGTACAATAGCAGTCGGTAATGCAGTGCCATCTGTGACCTTAACAAAGCTTTTGACTACTTCCCCTTCTCCCCGCTACTCATTAATTTTTGTTTGATTCCTCAAACCGCACCTAAATAATTTTGTTTTATTTTTTATAGTCGTAAGTAATCATCCAATTTGAGAGAATTGGCACAACACAAGCATATTCTATGCTTAGGTGTAATTCTCGATAATTTGATGAATGTAAAATTGCACATTAAATGTTTATTATGTAATTGATTATTTGAATTGAATAAATTTGATTTGATTGATTTGACTTTGCAGTTCACAAGGTACTGCTACGAAATGTATAGCTTTAGGGACGTTTCATCGAGATGGCTCCACTCTTACTTATCAGATCATACTCAAATGGTCTCACTCAACAAGGAGATATCAAAAACTCAATTTGTAACTTGAGGTGATTCCCAAAGATCAGTACTGGGCCCACTTTTATTCCTGCTATATATAAATGATCTTATCTTTCGTTTATATTAGAGAAAAATTTACTCTACTTACAGATGACATCACAATAGTATGGCGAAGCAAGAGCATTATTGAACTGAGCATTTATGTTACCACAGACATAATAGTAAGTAACGAAATGGTGTGATGCTAATAAATTATCATTTAATGCATCCAAAACCTGCAATGGCACTTCAAATGAAATTCTCAGAGGCAATACAAGAAGAAATTGTCATCAGGGTGCTTTGTAACAAGATTCGTTTCGAAAGAATTGAATATGTCAGCAGGAATACTGCTCTTACTATTTTGACTACCATGCGAGTTATGGAATATGTTTCTGGAGAAATGGCTCTCAGTATCTAATAAATGCTATAGTTGTCATACAGAAGAGGCCTGTTAGATTGCATTAAATCCTGATATGGACTTGTGCTTTTATTTTAGAAAGTGTGTGGTGTACGACTCATAGAAAATTCGTTCCAGAAATCGTTTCTACCTACCATTATAATGGTCAAAGGCGCCAATAGGAAGCAAGGACCACAAACATAGAGAGACCTACCATTATATAACACAAGGCATGATAACAGGAAGTTTCTTTACCGATTCCCAGCAAAAAAATCGATTATAAACAACGCCAAATGTCCAATCACCTGCCAATAATTATTCTATCATGGTCTGTACATATCATGTTCAGGAAGGCTGTCAAAAAATTACTACGGGGTACAGCTGATTACACATGGGAGGAAACATACTAAATTCTAATTATTTTATAAACTAGCTGACCCGACAAACGTTGTCCCTAATTTTTTTTTCCTAAAACTCTTGTCCGCGTAGAATTTATTTTTTCCTATATATATATATATATATATATATATATAAACACGCCCGGGGATTGACTGACACTGAGCTACTCGGACCTTTACTAAGAGCTTTTGTTGGCCAAATTTCTTGAATTTTCCAATTTCTGGGCAACTTTTCTAAAAAAAATTTCTGTATCAACCATCCTCGGGCTATTACGAACATTAAAAAATTTATGACTTTTGAGATTTACTTCATCAGCAAAAATGTACTATTCCTTGGACAATAAGATCTCTCTCTCTCTCTCTCTCTCTCTCTCTCTCTCTCTCTCTCTCTATTCCCTATATAATTTCTCCAAATACTCTTCTAACTGTTATAACTATAGTGCAGCATAGGCTTGTACCACGATTCGCTCCGCCACAAGTGTCATGGTGGGATCCTCTACAAGAAGTGCCCCACAGAAGGAGGGATAGTTCTCCTCCCTATCCATCAATCAATCAAAATATACTTTATCATCTGAAAAATTAATTCTTATTGTTTTGTCAATAAAAAAGATGAACACTATAAAAAGGTGTAATAATAATAAATAAATAAATTTATATATATACTAACTGACCCGACAGACGTTGTCCTGTCCAAATTTCTAAATTACCCAATTTTTTTTTCCTGAAAACTCTCGTTTGCATAGAATTTTTTTTCTTTGTTTTTCTTTGTGTTGTTTCATTCAGTTCATGCCTATGACTTGGTCCACTTCCCGTTATCTCTTCTTCCCGTTATCCCGCTATCCCACTATCCAGTTATACTGCTATCCCGTTATCCTTTCCCCCCCTTTTCCCCCCCCCCCTATCCCGTTATCCCATTATCCCGCTATCTCGTTATCACGCTATCCCTTTATCCTTCTATCCCGTTATCCCTCTATCCAGTTATATCGCTATCCCGTTTCCAGTTATCCTGCTATCCCTTTTTCCGTTATTATTCTTATGGATAGCGCGGGAAATAATTTCCATTTTCAAATATCTGTGTACACCAATTTTCATGGCGATCTGTACGTAAATCATCTAGGCCCCCACTTGAATGCATTCACAAAAATTCATTCAAATCGATCCAGCCGTTTAGTTGCAGTATAGATAAATAACCTAGATACCGACTGCAGCGCTATCTGCCGGGCTGATTTGTGAATCTAAATCATCCAGGCCCCCACTTAAATGCATTCACAAAAATTCATTCAAATCGATCCAGCCGTTTAGTTGCAGTATAGATAAATAACCTAGATACCGACTGCAGCGCCATCTGCCGGGCTGATTTGTGAATCTAAACCATCCAGGGCGCTACCCAAACGCATATAAAAAAATTCATTCAAATTGGTCCAGCCGTTGAGGAGGAGTTCAGTGACATACACACGTACAGTAGAATTATATATAAAGATATACAGGGTGACCCATCGAAAACTTGACTTTTGTGTAATAATATCGTAGATGTGGAAAAATACTTTAACACAATAGAACAAACAGATAGAACATGTGTGTATCAGTTGATTACTACAAGTGATTTCCATTCGTGTACTTCTAAAGTATTCTAAACTAGAAAGAAACAATGGTGTACACAGTTGCAGAGAGGGTTGAGTTGATTGAACTGTATTACAATAGATGTGCGAAAAGGGCTGCTGAACGGTTCAATCAACACTATGGAAGGACTGTGTCGCGGCAGTATGTGTCTGAATTAGAGTTACAAAGTTCCGAGAAACGGGATCGGCAGCAAATAAAAAACGGCAAATCAAACCACCACGCCAGTCAGAAATGAGACGACAACAGTTTCAATTTTGGGTCATGTTGCGCTTGACAGCTAGCAACTGTTTTCCGGTGTCTCACGAACCAGCATTCAGCGTATTTTGAAACTCCACAAATTTCATTCTTACAAAATTAAATTAACACAAGAACTGAAAGAAGATGATTTTGATCGACGTTTACAATTCTATGAGGTAGTAAGTGAGCAGGCGATGGCAAATCCACAGTTTCATTTCAACATCTGTTTTAGTGATGAATGTGTTTTTTTAAATGGTGTAGTTAATCGTCATAATTGTCGATATTGGACCGATTCAAATCCCCACATATTTCCTAAGGTACATACGCAACATGCCCAAAAATTAAACGTATGGGCTGGTATTTTAGGTGATCGTCTCGTTGGCCCTTTGTTCTTAGAAGGCAATCTAACAGGGCAAATGTATCTGGAACGGCTTGAACCCATGTTAACAAAACATTATTGAAAATGACCAAAATGATCTGGAGGATAAGCTGATATTTCAACAAGATGGCGCTCCTCTGCACTATACTCGGCCTGTTCGGCAGTATTTAGATCAACACTTCCCGGGTCACTGGATTGGTAGGCGAGGTGGACTTTCCTGCTTAGTAGGCATATTGTTGCTTGTGCAGTGGATTACACTGCAGCGATTGTTCTCTTAGGTGCCAATCCACCAGCCTTTCAAGCTTTTTCATAAGAAAGGACGTCAGGATGATGGGTCGGCATGCCTTGGCATGAGAGTAGTCGGTTTCCCCAGGCTTTGGAATAAACACGATTCTTACTAGCCTCCATGCTTCTGGTATGTAGCCCAAGGCCAGATATGATCAAAGTATTCTTATGAACAGGAGGATGATACTACCCAGTCTCTCTTGGAGAAGATCCGGAAATATACCATCCTTCCCTGGTGATTTGAATGGTCTTATCGGCCCATCTCACCTTCTCGTACATTACCACTCTTGAGGCCATTACGTAGTCCAGTTTTCCTCATTGGCCTCCTCCTGCATTTTGTTATGTCTAGCCGCCAATGCATGATTCCAAGAAATTTACCTGGAATAAACAGGACGAATCTAGCCATCTCAAGAAAGGCCGACGAACTCCCGTTAGGAATTTTCTATGGCGAATGACTGATTTAAAAGCATGCCACAAAACTGACAATGAGTTGTTGTTGTTATTGTTATTGATAAGTACAGTATAGTTATTCAAGGCAAAGTCAGTGACTCGCGCGGTATTTCAGAAGTTAATTTTGATGTATTTAATTGTCAGAGTGCAGTATTGTGTTGATTTTGTGAAGTGTAAATAATTAGTTGATAGCCACGAACCCCAAATTCGTAAAAATAGTAACAGAACGCGGATGTGAATTTATTAACTTATTTGCAGACGGCACACTTTTAATCGTGAGTTAACAAGTAATCGTATGAATCATTATGTCAGGATTACTAGTAACCTTAATATGAACAAACTTAAATTAAATACTAGCAAAAAACTAAAACTATGATCTTAAAAACATTTTTAAAATATAAAAACATACATTTTTATAAAAATTATTTAAATCTAATTGAATCATACTCAATAAAAAAATTATTCAAGATGTAATTATCATTTTCAATATATGAAGAAAAAAAATACTTTTCAGCAGGATTGTCTTCTGTCTTTCTGCTCAGACTAAAATTATCATTTATAACACTATTATACAAACCCATTTCAATTACTGTACTAGCATTATTTATAACTTTGATTTAAATAAAATAGAAGCTTCGCAAAAGTTACAGGATAATTTTAAAGTGCAATTGATACACTAATATAACTCTAATGCTTGAAACTTTACAATGGAATTTATTAAGGATAGACTCTATTTTATAGCTATGGTTTTTATTTGAGGAAATGTATACCTACAGAGAGTCAGCACTCATAATCAACTCGTCGTATGAATAAAATATTTCTCTTACCTAAAATTAATGCGACCAGTACACTGAAGTCCTTATTTTACAAAGGAATAAGTGAGTTTACCTCTTGCTATAAGATCAGCAAAAACACTACCAATTTAAGAGCATGCTTAAAAATCATATGCATAAACAGTGAATCAAAAATCCATGTTGTTTGATGGGGATAATTGTTTTATTAATCAGGTATTTATATAACTGTGATTTCGATGTGTATGTGTAGTTAAAAAAAATATTATTTTGATGTTAAAATTAGTGCTTCTCAAAAGTCCCCTCCACCCCTCTTATTTTTGGAACGATTATACATAAACAAGTGAAATTTGGAAACTGAATATTAAAGGTTGTAAACTTCCCTACTAGTGATGATAGATGACGAAATCGTCAAAGATGACGTCACAAGGCCATTGTGACCAATAATTTTAAATGGAACCCTACGGCAAGCGACACCTCTTTTAAAAGGTATCGAAAAACCTATTCAATGATACTAATTTTGTTTGTGTTTATGGCAGTTTTGGCAACTCGCTTTTAAAAACGCAAAGCTGTGATGAATTAAATCAGTTAATACTAAAATTCCAAATTCAAGCTCCCTCTGGATAGTTGTCAAATAAGCTGACGTTTTGTTAGTCTCCTAATTCGACGTTTTGTAATTGTCCAAGTTTTGTACATTTAATAATTTGTGTATTGTTGATCGAACGTTAACTGTTTTAGCAGCTTTTGGTACTTTTAATATTTTTGTACATTTTAATAATTTGTTAAACTGTTGTGAGCCTTAAGTGCTTCAAGAAGCGAAATGGTACGTGCTTTAGGTGATAAAGTAGCAGCGATCCTAATTTTTGGTGAAACTGGACAAAATATTTATGCAGCAGAACACATTTTTAATGAGAGGTTTCCCGATCGCCCCGTTTCGAGGACTTATTTAAGGGAGCTTCTTCGTAAGTTTGAAACAATGGGTAGTGTTAATGATGCGTAATGATCTGGCAGACCACAAATTTCTGATGAGAAAAAAATTGATATACTGGCAGAAGTAATAGTTAATCCTACTTCTTCAACAACTCACGTTGCATCTACGTGTGAAGTCAGTCGAAGTACAGTACACAGGGTGTTGAAAAAAAACAAATTTCATCCATACAAATTAAAAATGGTTCATCAACTCTCAGACGACGACACAGACCGAAGACTAGAATTTTGTGAAAATATGGAAACTAAAATTAACCAACAGCCAGACTATGTCAAAACAATTTGTTTTAGTGACGAAAGTACTTTCTATCTAAATGGAAATACACAGAATGTGAGGTATTGGAGTGACGCAAATCCTCACCTGTTTCGTGAAACACATACCCAATTTCCCCAGAAGGTGAATGTTTGGGCAGGTATCCTGGGAAACCACATCGTTGGGCCTCTTTTTTTAAATACTAATTTAACTGGTGAGGTTTATCTGGAGCTGTTGCAAAACGCAATAGAACCGTTAATCCTTGAAATTTTATAAGATAATCCAGATGAATTCAGCAATTTGGAAATAACATTCCAACAGGATGGTGCTCCTCCACACTATTACGGTGCAGTAAGACGGTATTTGGATGAGGGGTATCGTGGTAGATGGATTGGACGACGAGGTTCAACGGAATGGCCAGCTCGATCACCGGACCTCACACCTTTGGATTTTTTTCTGTGGGGGTACCTTAAATCGAAGGTTTACGCCACTGAACCTGACAATATTGACGTTTTAAAACAACGTATTGTTGCAGAATGTGTGGCTGTTTCCGCAGACACATTTGCAAAAGTACGAGAAGAGTTTAAAAATAGGATATTTCACTGTCAGGAAGTAAATGGAGGTCACTTCGAGCAATTTCTTTAAGTAGATACTGATTCTTAAATCTGTAATTAATATCATACTGAATGGAATTTAAATTTTAATGTTTACTAATGAGCCATTAAAACTGCCATAAACACAAACAAAATTAGTATCATTGAATAGGTTTTTTCGATACCTTTAAAAAGAGGTGACGCTTGCTGTAGGGTTCCATTTAAAATTATTGGTCACAATGGCCTTGTGACGTCATCTTTGACGATTTCATCATCTATCATCACTAGTAGGGAAGTTTACAACATTTAATATTCAGTTTCCAAATTTCACTTGTTTATGTATAATCGTTCCAAAAATAAAGGGGGGGAGGGGACTTTTGAGAAGCACTGTATGTAATGATAATGTTTTTATTTTTGAGAAATATTTGTTATTAAACTCAATTATAAATAGTGATTTAATTTAAATCTAACTCAATCAATGAATTCAAAAAATAATAATTTTACATTGGAAGTCAAGGCAGAGGTAGGTAAATTTTCCTTTACCATCAATTTATCAAGAATCATATGGAGCTCTTGACTTCTTGATATGATGAATAAATTTGTTAGATCTCTTTGAAATTCAATGAGTTTTTTTATTCCTTTCTATTATTAGTTAACATTGTTTATAATGTACACATCAGAGTACCAATTCTGTAACAGTGGCATTTAGAATGTGTGAATATCATGCTCCCTATTTGAATAAACGATTTCAATTTCAACTTAATGGTTCCAGAGTTCATTGGATATGTCAGGCATTTTCCAATTAAATTCATAACATACTCTCCATCCATCTCAGTTGCAAAATTCTTGTTTAAGTGTGGCAAACAATAAATGGTATTCAGCAAACATACGTACCTTCACTGGAAATTTGAGTTGTAAATAGAGTTCGCTGATGAGCAAATTGTGACTGAGGGTCTTGCGCATTTTCATAATACGAACGATAGCAGCATCAATTTGATACTGCCTATCCTGGAATACTCTTTCTTCGGTAGCTTTCTGTTCTTCAGTCTGAAAAAAATATACATCAGAATTCACGGAACAGCCCTAATTTTCTTACTTACAGTTTCCTTCATTTGTATCTGATTGATCTTGATCCGGAAGAGCTTGTTGGTGAATTCATTGTTGAACCTGAATTTGTCACTGTCTCCGATTTCTCTACCTTTCGGTAATTTGTTGAGAACTCTAGCTTTCCCGCAAGCTAATGATTGCAAAGTCCTCTTGAGTTCTCCATCCTCAATATTAGTGGCTGCTTTGATATATTCAAAGGTAACCTCATCATATTTATTGAACAAGAGAATCACCAAAGTCTGAAAGAGGGAAACCACCAGTTCTTTAGGACCCGTTTTGAAGCTAGCTCTAAGAACACAGTAACCTAACGTCGGCTGCCACTGTAACTTCCTACCGCTGTGCTTGCTCAGGTAAAAATCTTTGAATATATCCTGGAACCCCACCATTTTATCTGGCAGGGTAACATCACATGGAGGGTAAGAAGGCCAATAGCCCATGGTCAAAATACTGACGGTCATATCGATGGGTCCTAGATTTCGAGTATTCACATTTGTATGTTGTTTGAAGGCTACGTTAATATCTTTGCTGAGTTCCATGTCTTTGAACATCCCCTCGAGCTTGGAAGTAAATCCACCCCCGCATTCCTGTTTTAGTTTGCTCAGCATGCTCTTTTCTGCATCTACACTGGCCGATTTGCCAACGAGAAGTCTCTTGGCTAAGTCTTTCTTGTAGAAAGCTTCAAATACATCTTTGCC
Source organism: Gonioctena quinquepunctata (assembly GCA_018342105.1). NCBI lineage: Eukaryota > Metazoa > Arthropoda > Insecta > Coleoptera > Chrysomelidae > Gonioctena > Gonioctena quinquepunctata. The sequence continues at coordinate 444,703 of JAFIRS010000187.1, forward strand.
GTGGATGAAACGGAAGAGAACCATTATTTTATCGAGGAGTCTTTCTAATTCTTCTTCGGTGGCCTCTTTGTTACCAGCACGTAGCTTGGAATCCACAAATTTCGCTGCAAAAAACATCTAGATTTGAAGCAAGAGGACAAAGCGGAATAATAGCAAATTAAAACCCAAGTAATAAAACAATATATACCATAAAACATAATATTTTGATAAAGAGTTCTGATTTGGGCTCTCATTGTTAACAGGGTTAGTTCTATTGGATCACCTTTTTTTAGGTTATATCAATGAACAGGAACTCACGATCAAATTTACCAAAGAAATGAAAGGAAATTACAAAATTTATTTTCTAGATACAGGGTGACCCAGGGGTGCATGCAAGCTCCATCCAAGCTACTGACTTGATTTTTTTAAAAACAATAGGTCCGACAATGAGGCACATTCCAAAAATATTTCTATTTATACACAGGATGCCCCAAAATAAGATAAACAATTAAATTGATTTGTTGAAAATATAAACAGGATGTTCATAAAATCAGACCTAGTGAATGCGATGTCTCTCCTGCGTCAATGTTACGAATGATTTCTGGTGAGTACTCTCTTTTGGAAAACATTCTTCTTTGCCTCATTCATCTTTATGAGTTCTTAATCAAGACTGGAATAGAAAATCAAATAACTATCTGAATGAAAATGCAAATTTTCAATTTCAGACTTTTTCTTTTGAGTTAGGGCTTTTTCAGAATATCTATCAGATGTAGTTCAATGTCCAGCGTGGCTTTAGCCGGGGAAGTAGTTGTTTTCTGTTAGATATTAAAAAAAAAAAATAACTTCATTTCAATCGTGGATTTTTCAATTCACAGAAAAATATTTCTATCAATATTCAATTGAGAATGTTTCCCTTTTCAACATAAACAATTAAGTTCTGTTTTTTTAAATGGCAACCCCCCATTTTTGTTACAGTTTTGGATTCGCCACTAATCTGGCGATATAACGCACCTGGGTTTCTTACTTAGACTTATCTGCAATAGTTGTTTATGTCAATTTATGTTTCAAAATAGCGTCGTGCTTAGACCCAGAGAAAAATTCATAACTTCAGAACCATTCAAGATAACTCAACCATCTATTGAGAACTGGGAGTCAATGTTCCATCGCCTACTACGATTTTTTTAATATGACAAATTACAAATGGCAATCTCTACTTTTTCGAATGCAACACCCCATAGTTTATTGCATCATTGCATGGCATTTTTCAAGAGCTTTTTGTTGATATAGGGTTTATGGGGTCTACTTTGTAAAGTTAGAAAGATTTGTTGCAAAATAAGAAACATTGATGTTTTTTTTTTGAAAAAAAAAGGAATTTAGTAGGTCGCTGTCATAAAATTTGACAAATCCGTGTACTTTCAATAATTGTACATAACTAATTGTTAATAATGAATTTCACTCGCAAAGAAATAGTGAATATGGTCTACTGTATTGGCGAAGCTGATGGAAATCCTTCATTAGCAAGCAGAATCTACCATCAAAAATATCCAGAAGCAAGAACTCCATGGGTCTCTTCATTTCAACAGTTAAGAGATCAGTTTGAACTCACTAGTTGTGTGTCTTATACCAAAAAGGAAATTGCTTTTTGAAAATACAAAGGTCTGTATTACTTCAGAATTGAAGACTGAGCAGCCCATATATCGCAAGTTTCATTGATGAAATGACGATTTATGAACATCTGGTATCAATAAATGCTTGAATCTAGTTTCATACATTGAATCAAAGTATGTTTTTTGACAATTCAGCCACATGGTGATATAGATTGAACCAGAGGCTCTAACTCCTATATTCGTGTCAGCTACAATAATGTTCGTATAATTCGCATATTACGCAAAATGTATAGATAAGGAAAAGATCATTGTGGAATGCCTCTATTAATGCATTTTTCATCATTTCATTCGTTCATCATAGACTCCATCTCACCTGGAACGAGCAGATTGAAAATCGCACCAAAAAGGCTATCTGCTCCTATGGGGCATGCAGAAGAGCCTTCGGCAACATGTGGGGCTTGACACCTAAAGCCCCATACTGGATATATACGACGATTATTTGCCCGACATTAACGTATGGATCCATCATTTGGTAGACCGGCACCACTAAGGGCAAGTCCAGAAACGAACTTGATAAAGTACATTGGCTGGTTTGTCTAGGTGCCATGAGGACGACGCCTACCGGAGCTCTAGACTACCACCTTTGCACCTTGTCATTGAGCACGAAGCCATGCGATCTGCCTGCAGACTCAGAGGCGCAAGCCAATGGATCGGTAATGAGGCAGACCATTGTCACACTGCTATTTCGAACAAGGCAAAGGAGGGCTGTCCAATCCTATAAATGGAGAAAGACAGCACCCCGCCTATTCTGAATTTCAGAAAAGGGCCCAATATTGCCATCCCCACGAGGGAGGAATGGAGAGACACTGTGCCCGGCAAACCATCAATCCATGGATCAAGATTTGGGGGAATGTCTGGCACAGGAGTATACGACGAAGGAACAAAGAGAGAAATCTCAGTTCCCCTAGGCAAATATGCTTCAGTGTTCTGGGCCGAAGGATATGCTATACTCACCTGTGTCTAGGAAAACCTCGACAATAGAAGTCGAGGACCTACTGTCATCTACTTGGATAGCAAAGCTGCAATTATGGCATTGGGAGCAAATAGGATTGTATCCAAATTGGTGTCCGAGTGTAGAAATGCCATGAAAGTTTTTCAAAAACAAGCAAAGTCAGCCTCATGGTATCCCCGAAGAGGCAGACAGATTAGCCAAATCTCTCAAACATGGAGGAACTGCTACAAAATCAGTTCATCAAAACATGGCAAGAGGCGCCATGCATGAGGCAATCAAAGCTCCATTTAAAGGGGCCTTCAAAGAAAAGGTCAAAAGAGATCCTATCACTCAACAGACGGGATATCAGAACTGTGACTGGGCTCCTAATGGGACAATCACCTGAACAGGCACATGGAACTCATTGGGATCACAGACAATCCCCTATGCAGATAGTGCCTGGAAGATGACGAGAGATCGTCGCAAGTCCACTCGAAGGCATTTATACCAAACCCTTCAAAAGAAGAACATCAGCCCTGTTAGAACTGAATAGGAAAAACCTGAGGATTATAATAGGGATGCTGACAGGTCACCGTAGACTGGAAAGCATCTTAAAAAAATCGGGCTTAGGGAGAGCACAGAGTGTCGCTTTTGCCAAGACGAAGAAGAAACACCAGAGCAAATCTTGTGCAGATGCAAGGGTCTGGAACGAACAAGATTCTACTATATGGGTTACAGGCAGCTAGAGCCCAAAGACCTGGAAAAGGTATCTCTAAGCGTCATCATCGACTTTGCGCAGTACTTGAAGGTGAACTCTAATTTAATTAGGATCGAGCCACAATAGAACTGCTGAAAAAGTCGCAGTGGAAGAGGCAGTTATCGCCCCACTTGAAAATAACCTAAACTAGCCCATCTTAGAGCATTTTTCAGTCATTAAAAATATCCAGTTTCAGACTGCTTTCATAGTGAATGTATATTCTATAATACATATCGTTTTGAATCCTGAATACTCCATTTGGCGGTACTTACCAATTAGCTCAGCAGGTTTATTCGTTCTTTGATTGATAAAGTGTTCAAAGGCCTCTTTGAGAGAATTGCCGAACTTTTCGTTCCTATTGAAACAAGTGATTACAATATTATCCATCATTTCTTTGAAATCCAAGAGCTCCTGAACCATCGTTTTATCCTTCTCAGGGTCGATTACAATAGTTTTCCCCCTCTTTTTGATGAAGGCATTAAAAGCAGTACATAGTTCAATAAGACCATTTTTCACTCGACTCAATAATTGATATAACAAAGTCAAATCACTTATTCTATTTTCACTCAGGAGTTGCTCAAGGCCTTTCTGAAGAATATTACTAACATGCTCACTCAGTAACTGCTTTTCAACAGTATGGATAAGCTGATACTTTGTACCAGAATCCAAATAATGCAGTACCCGTTCGTTTTCTTCCATGATTCTCTTGTCTACGTGTGCTAAGTAATCCGGAATCTCTAACTCTTGCATGAGTCTCTGCCCTTCCGAGGCATATAATCTTTCCGTTGACTGTAGGAACTTTTGCTCGAATGCCTTGTCATATATTTGCAAATCAGTCAACATTCGCAATAATGATTTGAGTAAGGTACGATCAACTTTATCTCCTTGCCTTTCTTTTTCGATGAGCATCAGAAGTCCTTCGACCACTCGAGTTTGCACCAAGGTGTTTAGAATTATATATTTGCTAAAAAGCTCCAGCCCCATGTCCCAGATCGATGAAATATTGGGATTTTGAAGCACATAGGTCCGATCTAGATACAAAAAAATACTCCTTATCATGATCATTTGATTACAGTGAGCTAACCACGTATCATTCATTTTCTTCAGAAACAAGAACCGATCCATAGACTCGGCTAGGAATTGTTCTATATTATGAGATACGTGATTCTCAGTTAAATTATAAAGTTTTGTGTATAATGTTGGAGCCATTTTATGATTGCACATATTTTCCACCGCTTGATAAAGTTCTTCCAATGAATACTGGTTTGGTTTGGACTGTTGTATGGCAAGTACAGCACTTTTCAGTTTTTCCCATGTTTGTTCTCTATAATCCTCAGGAAGTTTAGGTTCGCCTGAAAAATAGCAGTTATCGAGAATCCTTATAAACTTATCACAAACATTGTTATACTTACTTTTGAGATTTTTTATAACTAGTTTCTTCGCGGTTGGTTTGATATTTATGAGGTTCAAATTCCTATTTATTCCATTCTGGGGTATATTAGAAAAATTGGGTCTACGAGCGCTATTCATCGTATTTTCACTCATTTTCCTTGGTGTTATCAAACTGTGATCTTGAAGGTAACTTTCAGGAACGTCCCCGATTTTGTTTTTCGCAATAAAATTCCATGCCAATATGGGAAAGTGGAGGATTGTGTTGAAAAAGAAAAATCTAAACACTCTCTAGTTGAAATCACTATCACTTTTCATCAGCATGCATATGTTTTTATGAAAAGAAAAGAACGAGAAGTCAACATTTCCAACATGAACAGCGTCCAAGGTTGCTAAAATATCGTCTTCTTCTTCGAACTGTGTATCCTGTCGTCTAATGAGACAATGACACTGAGAAAAAATTTGTCAATGATGTCTAGTGCAGGAAAAAATGAAACGTTCCGCATTCCAGAGCATTCAGCATTCCTTATTGTTAAGGAACAGGCAAGGGCAAAGAGAAGAAATATATTCATACTTATTGAATAGCATCAAAAAATAATATATACATTGAATTGCTTCAGAAAATGAACAGGGAGAAAGAAATGAATGAAGAATGAAGCTATTTCGCTTAACCAGGGATTTTATTTTTCTCTGAATAATTTGTTGAGTGAAAAGTTACATATGCTATGATCTTGTACTTGTTCTGAAAATCTATCGCTATATTATGTCACCCCAGTGTTGCCGTTTGACGGATAATAGGGAACACGCATGTTCACCATTTCTAAAATATTTTGATTTGCACATGAAGATTACCACTGATGGACGTATGTTAACTTCACACAGTTCAAACTTTTACCGCAAGTTGTTTCGAACTGTCAACTATAATTTAATCTGTCTTCGTTTATTTGTTGTACTGAAATACTTATATTTTTATTATCATAGTATTTTCAATTGTTACTGAAACATTACATTAAGAGTAGAGTTGAATTTATGTTTGATTGTAAGAAATAGTATTGTGTATAAATATTCTTGAAACAATCACAATTGGCGCTAGTGCTTAAGGGAAGTTATTCAAGTGAAGGTCAAATCGAGTTTAAATGAGCCTTTTTCCTAAACTACGAAAAATTTCCCACAGCAGCCCTAGTAGTTCATCGGTAGGGACAAATATTACCTGAACTCACATTAAAACACGTAAAAATAAACATAAAAAACATGTGTTTGATAGAAGACGACGTTTTAGAAGCCAAATTGAAATTTGCAAATGTGAAGGATAATAATTTAGCAACATTAAAACGGTGGATTGCTTGTCAAAATCTTGAGATTTGCGGAAAAAAAATTAAATTGATTCAAGAGGTCATTTTTAGGCACCGTTTTTGCGCAAAAAAATCATTCACAATTTCTCCTTTATACCTACCACCTTAAACTACAAACACCAAATCACTCATTTTCGGTACAACTTTGCACAAAATATAGCCGGTTTTATAAAAAAAATACTCCTTCAACATCTACAACTAAGCTAACTTTACACATTCACTAAATTTCATCTGTCAAAGATGAAAAAATAGTATTTTTTCGATAAAACCGGCTACATTTTGTGCAAAGTTGTATCAAAAATGAGTGAGAAAGTCAATATATCTCGGAAACGGTATGAGACTGCTGCTTTCGGATTCGTGTTCAGGAGGCAAAAACACGTAAGAAAAGTCAAACAGCTATTCTCAGGGAGCACGAGCACGACCCCTTAACATTTACCTAACCTACCTTACTAATCGTTGCAGAAACTGGATCAGGATTTTCTTCAGTTGGACTTTTACCACCAATGAAATATTTAGAGCAAACATATGAATATTTATTTTGTTAAATCCACTCTCCTCGAGGCATGCATCCATTTATTACATCTAACCATTTATTACATCTAACCTCATATATTACATCTCATATATCGATTATCCGAAGTACAGTTCACAAAACTACAATGTTTTGTAGGCATTGCGGTTTAAAAAAAGAAATGTTTTTTATTTACCTAATTATTTTAAATAATTCAACACTGTATCATTTAAATAACACTATCTTAAATGGAGAATGTTTTGTTTGTCCCTACCATAGTGTCTCGTGACAAATTCGACATAACTTTGGGATTTGAGGAATTATTTTCACAAAATTTTATTTTTGAGGACCGAACTGATCTGTTTCCTTCTATCCGATTTGCGGATATTTTTCTGACCCTCCTGGAAATCGGATAAAAAAAAATATTTCAGCCGACTCACAAATCGACCTACAATCTGCGACGATCACAGGGTGATATGTGGAGTAGATACTATTAGGTGTTGCAATTATTTATTCCTTATTGTTGAATGTCTCGGTGGAGTTTAAAGTTCACCACAACCACAAAAATGTTGATCATGGGCTCCTTCCATTATCAGTTAACATACACAGAATGTTTCCCGTTTCATATTGACGAAACACTTTATCCATATTTATCAATCCACGCGTGAGAAACGGTAATTTATCTTAATAAGTTGTCCTTCTTCGGTAGGTAAACGGACTAACTATTTTTGGATTGGATAGCTTTCAACGTAAATAGCCGTGAGGTTAGCTAATGATTAAAATAAAATTGGTATTGCTAGACTCAAGTGTTTTCTCACGTGGCACTGGAGCAGACGAACTTCTAAGAATGCTCAAAGGATCTTCTTCTTCTTCTAGTTCATTTTTTTGTGCTCGGTTATATAACCATATACACAGATCCGAGGGCCTCGTGCGGTAATACCTCACTTGCCCCCCTTCGTATGGCACCCTGGAAGTCTCACTCGAAGTGATACCAGGAGTGCCCGAGCGCCCCTTCTTCCGACAAGTCCGTTGTCATCCAGCCTGGTTACTGGCGTAGAGAAGAAAAAGACTATTTCATACACAAAACTTTTTTCGACTTTCACAATTTTTAGATCATTTTTGTATTGCACGTTATAAAACGGCAGACATTCACAATATACATTTACTTGACCTCCAACCAGTTAACGCCACATGTTAACCTTACCATGGTCAGAGGTCGAATCCCTGCTTTAAGGATCATCATACTCATCCGATTGAACGCAAATCAGAAAAAAAACCGCCGCATAAACGTTCACACTCATAAAGCAAAAAATTGGGAATATCTATCGATTCGTAAGAAGAGCAGGTAATTAGTTTATGCATTTTATTGAATTGGTGTACCTGAATACTACCTTTTTGGTTTTGGCCCAACTATGGACAATAGTTCGTCGAACTGAGGTCACTCTAAATGAAATTGAAATATTTATAGAGATCATAGATCTGCATAACTCTAATGATATTGTGATAATCTCCCTGCACTTCCAATGGCGGAATGTTTCACGAACACTACTTGTTCTTTTATTTTTCTTTGCAGTACTTCCTATAATTCAGAGACGGTATAGTCGGTGAATTTCGTAACTATTCAACAGATCCTCCATCTTTAACGTAAAATTGTCACTTGAATGCCAATAAAAAGATTCAGGTTGTTGTGTGTATAGTGAGTTCAGACTGATCTAGATTGTGTTTGGTCCGAATCCACAAAAAAAAATATTAAACTTTATTGCGGGTCTGGCAGCCATTTTGTTGCAGGAAAATTGCGACATGCGAATGAGTAGTTCTCACCGACATAACCTTAATCTAGACTGCTGATTCCGTATGATGAGAATTCATCCAATTACGAGAAATCAAAGAGCTTTTAGAGCATGCGTATTTTGTGTCTGTGACGAATCAAAATCACATAATGGCTCCTCGTTAGATGTCAATGTCTGAAATGGCATTATTTGTGCAGACACGTTCTCGTAAATTCTATTTGGATGAATTTTTCGAGTGGGGGGATATGACCTCTAGCGGTCTAGATTAAGGTTATGTCGGTGGTAGTTCTCACCCACCGACATAACCTTAATCTAGACTGCTGATCCCGTATGACGAGAATTCATTCATCCAATTACAAGATATCAAAGAGCTTTTAGAGCATGCGCATTTTGTGTCTGTGACGATTCAAAATCACTTAATGGCTCCTCGTTAGATGTCAATGTCTGAGATGACATTATTTGTGCTTTCTGCGCTTTGCGCAGACAGGTTCACGTAAATTCTATTTGGATGAATTTTTCGAGTGGTGGAGATATGACCTCTAGCGGTCTAGATTAAGGTTATGTCGGTGTTCTCGCCTTTAATGCAGAGTTCATATGAGAGCTTTCCGTGTTGTTGCTTTGTGATTGGTCAATGAATTACATAGAACGAGAAGTTCTCAATCAGTAGTCAATCAGAAAACAATACGCCATAAGCGTCATATGTATCCAGCGAAAGCGGATATAGATGTCCACTTCAAATATTTGAGTCAATCACAATATGGATTTGAAATTAGTTTGAAAATTCAACATTTCCGAACTACGCATTCTGCTGAAGATTTCCTGTTAGTCACCCCACTACTCATCATTCCATTCCTTAGATGCTGTTCATTAGAGACCGCGGTTTTTTATATTAAGTTAACGAACTCAACCTGAGAGTTCAAAATCAGCCAATTTAGTAAAGTTGGCTCCACGTTAATTTTCAACTCTCGACTGAAAATCCGAACCTTAAACGGAATAAAAAATGGCAACCAGAATAGGAATCACTGTTCATTCAACCCAACGATTATACACCAATGAGAAGGATGCCTTATTTCCTATCCAAATTTCAACTGCACACGCGCGGATTTGCATCGTCATTTGACGTCACCTGAGAACCTGGTCGGTTCGTATGCCATAAGTGCCCATGTATTTTTCTACTTTTTCACAGCGGTATTTCTTCCTGTAAGTACCATTTTTCCGTCGTTTTTTAGTCTTAATGTTTGCTGAATCATTTAACTGGATTTATAGTGCCATATAGTTTGTCGTGAATAAGTGAAAATTGAATCGACTGTTAAGTGCGTGTTGTTTAACTGTTTTTCGATTTATTGAAAATATTTGAGGTAAATATAGCTCTCGAAAATGCTGAAGGGTTGACATAATTCCTTAGGCAGTGAGTTCAAAGTGTTTTCACTTCAGATCATACCTGGAAGCCGTAGTTTCTTGTAAGAACCATCAACAAGCTCTCAAAAACTTCAACCAATTTTTCAACTCATAAAAATATCGAGACAACTCATTAATTCCTATTCATTATAATGGGCCCAAAGTTTCCACAAATATTTTCAATAAATCGAAAGAACGAAGCCCTATCACGAAATGACGTTTAAAACGCGCTTAGCATCAGTTCAATTTATGGGTTATCTACAGAAAACGCGGGCATCCGAAGTTCTAAAAATTCACACACTGACCAGAAACCCTAAAAAAATCAACAGGTTCAAGTTGAAAATACCAAGGTAAAAGGTTTCAAAAATCGTGAAAAATGCAATTGCTCTTATGGCGAACCAACTATAGTGGTGCCGCGGTGACGTCACGTTGGTGTCAGAGAGTGGGGGGGGGGGAGGCAGATAAAATCGACTATACGTGCGTTTAGTGAATACGTCACGACCGCATTTTTTTGTTGAGTTTGTCAGTCTTTGGATGCAAACAAACCGTAACCAAAGAGTAGATAATAATCTTTGCCGTAACGCGTATAATGTTAACACAGCACTTTATCCAAACATTTTATTTAAAGAATTCTGGAGATATTTAAGCACTTATAGCAATATGCTTATACGATATTATGGGATTATAATACGTGCGTTTAGTGAATACGTCACGACCGCATTTTTTTGTTGTTTGTTAGTCTTTGGATGCAAACAAACCGTAACGCGTATTTTGTTAACACAGCACTTTATCCAAACATTGTATTTAAAGAATTCTCGAGATATTTAAGCACTTATAGCAATATACTTATACAATATTATGGGATTATAATACGCTTTGTTGACATCCAAAGACTGATTTACACCAATAAAAATTGTTCGCGTGACGTCACACTAAAAAGTAGATGCCAGCGACAGAGTGGCGAAAATGCAAACCAGACATAAGTACTGTCTGTTGTCAGTTTTCTTAGAGGTTATACACTTGTTCCAAGATTTTCTTAAAATCTTTCCATTTTGTATTCGTTTCCAGTTTTTTTATGTGTAGTGTTATTCATTTCAAGACTCTAGTGAAGTGGTGTATTTAAATCTCAAGACATCAATATCATTCGCAAAAACTCACTTTGAAGGAGACAAAGTATGTTCTAATTTGCTTGCAAACAAAACATTTTCCGTAGTTTCTGGACAGCTTAGTGAAGTCATCTGGAGTTATTATTATGAACTATTTTGAAAAAATGTTACACACCGTTTTTTGAATGTTCGAATTGAAATAAAACCAACAAAAAACTGTTTTTATTTTCATTTCATCTAAAACAAACAAGATGGTGTGAAAATGTGACCTTATTGTTGAGAATGTTCAAAGTTTCAGCATAGAATGTCATTTGTAAGTATTATAAGTTGACAATGCCCCATCACTAGTTGGTAAGACAATTGGTCGTGTCTTTTATTTAGTAAATACCTACTTAACACTCATCACCTAGATATACATATATAGTCACTCTTTTTCCATACTGTATGAATAATCTTCGGCACGTTGGATAATATCCCTTTTTTCTCTCAACTTTATTTTCTTTCTCCTCAACTCTCTTTAAAGGTTCTCTTTTCACTTTTTTTTTACCATAGATGATACAGGAAGATTTTGGGAAGGAACTGTATTTTTCTTCCAAGATGCCAAGAGCCCGTCGTCCGTCTATAGACTCACTCAATCCTAAATTAGTCTAAACCAGAACATTACGTTCATTTTCTCACGGAAAATTATGAAAACGTCTTTCGTAGGTACAACGGGATCGTTTTGCCCAAGAGGAGATTGAGGTACACAACAATAATTATTTGAACTTGAATCACTCGAGGACGTACAATAGTCAACAGGACATTCACCAGGTAAACCAGAATTTCATTAAATGTCAACAATCACAAGAGATTCGACAAGTTTTAAGTATACAATGGCTAAAATCATATAAACATTAATGTTTCAAAAAGTAAACAATGTACTTATGTATAGTTTCAAAACATGGACACCAGAGGGAGCATCCCTTATTTTGAATTCACAATCCTTTCCAGTGTATAATCATTGCATTCAACCAGCCCATGCTTTGACGAAAAAGCAAAGGCAACTCATGTGATGTACCCCCCCCCCCAAAGAGGTTTGTTCGTTTATCGGAATATTTTTAATAGCTGCGTTTTGTTGCAACCATTATTTTGGAACCTCTGATTTTATCGTTTTGTTGATAGATCTAATTTTCTACCTCTATTAATTTGAAAAGGTATGGTTGCTCTATGTATTTTGACCATGAGGGTGGAAATTCACACCAAAATCGAAATGCTCGGAACTCCCCTGGTAATAAAACAGTTCTACAGAAGGGAAAATCATACCACAGAAATGAAAACGTTTTTTTATTTTTTTGGTGTTACAAGAATTATATAAAATGTAAAGTCACAGTTTATTAAACAAATGACGATTTGTTTCAAAGGCATATAAATTTCATATATTACAAATTTACAGTCTCTGGCCTACTAATTTGTAGACCTATTACAAAGGTGTTTCACAATATTATTTTTTGAATTCTGTACAAAGTTCACCCACATACACCTCGATTTATAAAAAAAAAGTTATTTGCCAGATACCTGTGAATGAACTATAATATATTAGGAGCAATTCTGAAAAAAATATTGGTAATGGATCAATTTATTCATTCAATCGGATGAAATTAGACTATGAAAATGTTTTAGAATGGATATATTGAATACGGAGTTGACTTTCACAGGTGTTCTCCATTATATAAAAAAAATTATAACTTGATGAAAGATAGTGATATGTTCACCAAAATCAAATTCTCATAATAACTTGGATAACAGTATCTACGCACTTAAAATATACAGTATGAAAAAAAAACAGTTAACTGACAATTTATCAATATTTCCTAAACGTACTTATCAACACTGGTATGTATTCAGTAAAATGCTTTGGCAATATGACCATGTACTACATATTGTAATTGGTGTTATAAAAATATTCTTACTGTCCATGGGTAGGTACTATATAATGTTTATTAAGAAACCATAATATACAAATACACGGGTTTATGTTCTTCAGTCCACAATTTCTAAACATAGAAATTTCAAAATATCAGAAATATTTCTTAGATATATATATATATTATCAGGTAACAGTAGTAAAACAGTAAAAAATTTCAAACGAGACACTTTATGACTAGAAACAATGTACTTTCCATCTGCAGGTTGTTCTCAGGGTAGCTCTAAATAGTCCGATCAAAATATACAATAATAAATATACAAGTTCAGGTATACTTCAAATATCACTGCAGTCATATTTTTCAAACTCATAACTCAGGATTGCATCATTTTCACTAAATACATACCACAAAATTTCCTTCAACGGGAAATTACTGAAATCTAGAAATGGCCACCTAAATTATTCCTGTTGGGTTTTTAATTCATTACGTTTTTAAAAATTACCATTTAAATGAGTTTTTATGATTGAAATTTAGAAAATTCTTGGAAGAAACAGAAACCTTTCAAATTATTTCCTAATTCGATAAATATATACATATATCAGGCCTCTTCAAAATATCAAATAATTTCCCTTCAAAGAACAATCGACAATCATTAACTCAGGTTTGGTAAATTTGTAACAATGTTTATTTTTCCAAAACAAATCATATTTATACATAATATATTGAAAAGAAAATATCAACATTTATATCTATCAATATAATAAATGATAAAGTGTATTTACTAATATACATAGTAATCAAAGAAGTGTATATAATAGTCACGATAGTTAAGCAAGGTACATTTAAAAAAGGTAGTATTAAAACAACCAAGTTGGAACTTCAATAAATATTGTTTCCCAAATCATTCAATGTTTTTCATAAAGTAATGAATGACATTACACATAAGATATTAAAAAGTCTGCATGAATATCTTTCACAATCACTAAGTCATAATAATTTCATATCTACTCTACATAATCAAAATATGTATAATTGGATATACTCCCCTAGTGATGTATTCAAAAAATCACATCCAAATAGAATAAGCTTAATGGCGAAAAAAAGACATCATTATACCTAGTTTTGAATTTGAATTGGTATTTATTGATGAAACTGTAAATTTTTAATAAAAAATAAATTGCCGTTTTGTGTATCGGATGTGAAAAAAAAATAACCAACTCAACAATGTGTGAACTATAAAAAAATAGGTCACGTAGTTATGGCAAAAAAAGTATGATAAATCACAAGGATAGTCTTAATGTTAGAGGCAAAATCATACACTTATATACACACCTCCATGCAATATAAGGTTTGTCTTTAATAAAAATGGCAAGCCCTAAATTGCACGGGATCCTAAAAAAATTGCATTATGAGACTTTCATGGTCAATTATTGAATTCATTTCCCATAATATAGGTTTGGTTCCGTTGTCCTGGTTTAAATAATACCGTTGTCCCAGTATTATTTATATTTTTGGAATGCAAAATCGGGGTTGCCAATATTAGCGAAATTTCAAGCTGATTACAAAACATGCTCCGGGAACATTGACAAAATATTAGAATACTTCAGAATATCATCGTCGGTAGTACTAATCCTATTGAATTCATTTATTTTTATGTTCTCACAACAAATACAGACAGGTCTTGAAACATGTAATTTAACGTAGACTAAGCTTTGAGTAATAATTTAATTAAAAAAATGTGTATACGTTATTCATAAGGGCCTAGTTTATCTGTAACAACTTTTTTTTCATCAAATTGTGTTGACATCAATGTTTCAGATATGATACCATGTATATATGTATCAAACAGTTTTTTTATTATGACCTCTCATATTTAGTGTAAAGGTTATTAATTGGTACAATTATTGTATTAGATTTCACTCTCATCAATATGGTAAATTTGGTATTTGTAAATAATTGAAAATGAACATTACGGTTCACGATCGGGGCTATACCAATTTTGTGGGGAATAAGGAACACGCATGATTTTATTGAAGTTTCTGCATCAAATCGGGACTCAAAAATTACACTTAGTGAACATAATTCCTCAAATCCCAATTTTTTTTGGAATTTTCAGGTTTGAAAATTATCTTTAATTCAAACTCGATTTGGTCTTGATTTCCGAATAACTTCCCCCAAACACTAGCGCTACTTGTGGTTGTTTCAGGAATAACCGTACTTTTGATGTGATGTTTCAAACATAATTACATATCAAAAGATTACTAAAACACACAAATGAAGATACAAGACATATGAAATGATATTTGGCAGATCCAGGCAAATGAAAGCAGTAGCGCTACGTCCATCAGAGGCGCTAGGAGTACGTTTTCAAATGAAATGAAAAAAAAAATGCATTTTCAATTTCAAATTACGGGAAAGGTAAAATGTTTTTCAAATTCTGAGTATGTTGCTTACCTTCTCGGGTGGTAATGTTTATGTGCATCAAAATCAAAATTTCAAGGAAAGGGATCATGCGTGTTCCCTATTAATTTGTAAATTTCCTAGTTTTGGGGAATGTTACCAACATTGCTGGGTATTTTAGAACATTGGCAACCCTGTCCACAATCTCAATTGAGGACTTCAGCTACAGAACAGAAATCCTTGTCTGAAGCCTCCATTCCCTTTGGCAATCGGGTAAACAGATGTATTGATCAAATGAAATGAAAATGTAAAAACCAAACCATATACTATCAGCATCACAACAAACAGTGTGTCCCAGCCTTTGTTAACACCATATATAAATAAGTAAATGCCCAATAAAAAATATAACTGGGTAGCCCCCTCATTTAGTGTATTCTTTTGTAGAAAAACCTTACAAGAGTGCATTATTGAATAGTTAAATATATAGAAAAAATGGTAATATATATATATATATATATATATATATATATATATATATATATATCCCGGAAAAAAAAAAAAAAAAAAAAAAAAAAAATGGAGTATGTCAAAAAAATATTGTAAAATTACCTCAACAAAATATATATATATATATATATATATATATATTTTCTAATCGATTTGACAAAATAAACAAAAAAGGAAAAATAAATAAAAGTGGTAGTTAATGAATCCTCTTAACCAATTATTCAATGAAATAAAAAAGGAATCGGTAGTTATTTTTAAATACTTTTACCGATTTAACTGAAGTCATGTGAGTCAAGATATGAAACTCGATTAAAAAAGATACTTATCCAACAAGGAAGTTTAAAAATATTTTGGTTTTATAATGAACTCATGTAAAATTAGCAGCGGTAAAATTGCAAAAAATATAGGTATACAATATAAGCGCATTTCATGATGAGCTTAATCAATTCATATGTCAGTTCTGAAAATTTCAAAAGGGAAATTCATAGAAAGGGGTATTTTGATTAGCCGAATTCCCAAATATTTGACGAAAAATTTCATAACCACTCAACCTGATATTCGTGATAATTTTCTTGAACAAATTATAGAAGCACAGAGAACTCATGCTACCTGCTTCAATTAAGAACTTTTCTACTCTCATTGGTTAGGAAAACTCAAAACCCCTCATAAAAAATATGTAGTGTCTTGTAATGTGTATTCAATAGTATTAATTTTGTCTTCGTTTTCTTGTTCATAATTTGTTCAATATACCTACAGACAGGCTTATTTAGTACTTTTGCAATGGATAACTGCAAGTTTATATTTTAATTCATTTGAATATAGTATTTGAGATTAATTTAATCACCTTTTTTTTAGCAATAGCGATAAGTTAAGAGTTACTTTAATTTTAGCAATAACGATCTTTTAAGAACGTGACCTTGAATATTATCTACAATGCGCATGGACAATGGCAGACGTGAATACATGTTCCATACTCATACTGACAACATGTTCCATAGTTCCATGTCAATTAAACTGCAGAGATATACTTGCAATGCTGTCGATGCTAGTGAAACACTTTCCCATTTGTTCAACTCAATAATCACAAAATAAACACGTTTCAAATTGAAAATAGAGAAAAAGATTATATTTACTAGAACAGAAAACTGAACGAACTGTCACTCATCATACCTGTCCTGTCATTCTCAATTTATTGCTAAATCAAAATCCGTTGTATAAAATGGTTTCAGTGTACAATAGGCGAGATCACAAATTTGCTTTATATGTGCTTGAAGTTGAAATATAGTGATAAAATATTATAGATGCATAGTTTTTCCTAGAAGATATTGTGTAATATTCAAATAACCGCTGCTCTAAAACCCTCAAATTCAGTGAGACATTCAAACACAGCGTTATTGCCGCTTCTTTTGACGACATAAGTCCATTGATTTGGCATTTCCCTGAATTGCCAGTGTCACTATTTTGCGGAACTTCTGAGGAAACATTATTCTCTTTCATCCTATGAATTAATCAGAACTTATGTCAGCATGTATTATAATGAAATGAAGACTCCTCATTTGATAGCTGTCCTTGATTTAGTTATTCTTGAATAGTATGAATGTATACCGAGTGCTATGTCATAATTTTTTCGGCCTGCTCTTATTGTAAAGAAATATTATGAATAACGCTTGGCAACGATGTAATTTCTGGCACTCTACGCGATCGACGAGTTGCCAGTGTCAAGTGTCACTATTTTGCGGAACTTCTGAGGAAATGTTATACTGTTTCATCCAAGAAATGAAACAGAACTTGTGTCAGCATGTGTTATATTGAAATGAATAATATGTATGTATACCAAGTGCTGCTCTTGATTTAGTTATTCTTGAATGATATGTATGTATACCGAGTGCTGTCATTATTTTTTCGGCCTGCTCACATTGCAAAGAAATATTATGAATAACGCTTGCAACTCGGCATTCGGGGATAGATCTGAACTTGTTACGTCACATCCTGGCGCGGTTTTTGCGGTGTTCAAACAGGAGCATTTCTTTGTGATTTTTTTTTGGAGAAACTACTTCGAAAAAAAAATTTGAAAAAAAATCCAAGAACTTTTCTGATCGTTCTGGACATTGTGGTATTTTTTCCAGAAATTAGTGATCTCGCCTATTATCCTTACGTTTCTCACTATCCTTAATTCTATTACTAATGCTAAATCGGAGTTGACTAAATCAACCTTTATTCCTGACAAATAAAAAAACTCTTCAACAGAATATTCTGTCAAATTCCCACCTGTTGCTATAAACTTCTTTTATTCAAATGGTGTTCTTACTTTTCTATGATTTACTTATTTCTGTAGGTCGATGAATCTCCGTACCCATATTTCGATTTCAATATCTTCAAAACTGAGATATATTGTTCAATGAAGCTCTTCAACTGCCTCGTATGGAGTTGGAGCACCTTTGTAAGTGGCGCCGCAGTGGCGGAATCGGGCGAATTAGTCCACAAAGTGCAATTCATCTGCATTTGCCCCATTGATAATTAGAGTGTTTTTAAAGGTCAACAGTTTAAATGTTTTTGTTACAAACGTGAAAGCTGCGGTTGTATTGTGATTCGGCCTGTATAACCTTTGACTTAAACTGAGCCCTGGTTTTGGAAATTGCGTAAGTAATCAATAAAAAGCAGATTTAGACGAGTCATCTGCAAGGCGCGCAAGGCTACATCAAAGTGATTCGCCTGTCATCGTAGTGTTTACATGTAATTTATTGTCAAGTTGAAAAGTGTTATTCGTGATGGAGCAAGTGCTTGCAAATGGGTTTTTACCCATTACAAGCCACATTGTTTTCGAGAATCAATGTGTAAAAAAAGCAGCAGAATTGGTGCGATCGGGTCACGTGTGTCAGGTATGGGAAGTAAAAAAATTAATTATTCCTGCATACATGCGAAAGTGATTATCCAAGCAGCAGCGACAACAAATTAGTACTCTGTCGAATTAGAGGTGAATAAATTTTTTCACAAACAATTGATAAAATTTAATAAAAACTTACATGTCTAATGTTGCAATAAATTACACTAATAAAAAAACTACATACATACATTTTCACATATTTTTCATATTGTTCATTTACTGTCAGAATTTGACAAAAAAATGACTTTGAATGTGTAATACACAGTGGCGGATTTACAGATTTGCCGCCCGTAGGCTATTATTCAATTTTTGCCGCCTCTAAATTTTGATATCTTAGTCCACAATCATATCAATTTTCTATCAATAAAATTCCAACTTTATGATTTGTGCTCCATCATCCTCGTTACATCAACTTTTCCCATATGGTTAGTATCATTGAGAACTATGGTACCGTGTTACATCCTTGATTATTTTTACAGCAAAGAATGATCAAAAACCAGTATTTTAAGTTTTAAGCAAAAAATAACTCAATCATGTACCACTTTTAAAGTAAGGTAAGGTATGTCTGAAAACTATACAATACTTACATAATATGAATAAAGCTTACATAGAAAATATACATTTGGGGAACGTTGATAAATATTTATTATTACACTCACAGTTTAAAAACATTACAATAAATATATCTTTTGGCATTTTCTGAAAAAGTTGGCTTTGTGAAAAAGTTATGTACTAATGTAAACATTCAATTTAAATAATTCGTGTACGACATGAGCGCTTAAGGCATGCTCATTTGGATTTTCCAAACTTTTTCTTACTACAAATAAAATAATTAACTGATGAAATGTATCAATTTTCTAATCAGCAAATTGTCTAACTTCATATTTTGTGGAGGTAATTTTTTTATTGTCAAGTCGCAGTCGTTCAAATATCAGTTATTCGATCAATTTAAACCAAAAGACTATATCTCTCTAAGATATTGAACTAGTTTTTTATTTAATAAAAATTAGTAAATTTTTTTTAAAAAATAACTTTCTGAAATTGCAAACTTGCTGCAGCAATCATGATTAGACCATCGATATTATATCAAGATTGAATTGTGTAAGGAGATCTCATAATTATTAGGTACACGGAGAAAAAATTATAGCAGTTATCAGTGAAGAAAATATGCAAAAATAACTAAAATTTCGATTTTTGTTAAATATTTTAATTTCTCTCCAATTTTCGAAATTCGTATTTTGTGTGTGTATATTTTTTTTAATTTGTAAATCGAAATAAAAAATTTATTAACTAAATTTGCCGCCCTAAGCTCCAGCCTACTCAGCCTGCTGGTAAATCCGCCACTGGTAATACATAAATAAAAATATGTTTCATCTATGTTTTTTTAGATTACTGTATTCATTAGTATGACAAAATGTAATTGTTTATATCAATGTAAAAATACATTCCAATACATTAATGTTACCGAGTTTTTCAACCCAAATATGCACAAAGAAATTATGAATTGAATTTCCAAGTATATATACCGTATAAAGTAAATATCAATACTTTATTTATTGCAATTTGTCAATAATTTTCAACAAAAAAATAAAAATACTAGTTGTTAATTAGTGTACAATAATAACGGACTTTTCTCTTTGGTCACGTTTATAGTTTACGGTAGAAAAACCATAAAATTTCGTATTCGTGGGTGCATTTAAACGCGTATTTGTGCACCCACAATGCAGCAGTGGTCACCCGGAAACTTTGTTTTACTTCCTTCACGTCATTTACATTTGATTCGAGGTTATTTCGGCCGACTCGTTCATTGTCATTCATTTATTATACGCGCACTTTCGAGACTGGCCTCTCTTTGAAACGAAGCTTTTACCTGCCGAATCACAACACAAATGCCGTTTTGTAGACACATTATCACAGTGGTAAATAGGGATAAGTGATACTGTCTGGACCAGTTTGTCTGATTCCGCCGCTGCACGTTAAACTCCTCCCCCATGCTCCAAGTCCATAGCGATTAACCAAAACTGATTAGATCTAAGGGCGGGTTGTAACACAGCTGGTCATCCTTTGGTAAAGGTGTCTGGGTCATGGCAATAAAAAGAAAGAGAACTTGCAGTTAGCAAAACCAAAGATGACCAGAGGTTATGACCCGCCCTAAATATCATTTGAATAACATGACATGACATTAATGGGCTAGATACAATTTGTCCAAATGATAAAACTCTCATCACATATTTAGCTCAAAAAGTAGGACGTTCAAATCCAATTGAATGAATTGAATATATTGCTTAAAGCTTTCATTCTCGACGAGTTTTTTTTTGTTATAATAACCTTTCAAACTCTGGAAATCTAGACGAAAGTAGAAGAGTTAGGAAATGTCCTGATAAGTTCTATTAAATATTCAAATAATGGTACAGTACAGGTACAGTACAGATTGGTCTAAATTTCGTGGTTTGTCCGAATCCGCAAAAAAAAAATATTTGAACCCTACTGCGGCATGTCTGGCAGCAATTTTGTTTGCAGAAAAAATGCGACATTCGGATCAGTATTTTTTCGCCTACATTTCAAGTTAAATGGAAGCACAAAACATACAAATATAATAATAGATTGTGAAAGGTTACTTATTGTACCCAAAAATGTGTCGAAAATGATTGATGAACAGAACATTCAATTATTTTCATTGCAACAGCTTGAAGAATATTCTTCGAAAAAATTTGCAGTAGGCTTTGCATGATATTCTAGTGCCAAGTTCATATGACAACCTTTCACATTAGAACTTAAAGCGTACTGCTTTCTGATTGGTCACAGAATGACACACACAAGAAAACAATACGCCATAAGCGTGATCATAATATGTAGCCAGCATTTGGACAAATAATATTTTGAAACGTCAGACTTTTGTGTTCTAAAAAGTCCAAGAGAATGTTTTGGACAATTTGTATGACCTAAACGATTTCAAGCTGGCTAATAAAAAAATCTGAATTTGCTTTAAGGCCACATTTGTACTAATCTAGCACTAAAGCTGCTGATGCATAACTTACAGAAGAATCATTCATATTGCGACACTGACTCGATTGGGCATATTTTAAAAACTTTAAACTAGCGCTTTGACTACTGTCATTCCTGAGTAATTCTTGTATTGCCTGGAGAGAGAAAAAAAAAGAACATAGTAGTAATACGGTTGAAAAAGGGCTAAAAAGTATTTTTAACCTCTATCTTGGTTGCCCTATTAACACTCTGAATACTTTGAAAACCATATAAGTTGTTCCACTTCAATCTGCCTCCGATGACGAAAATAATTTTACCTAACATTGCTCAATAGGAAATACGCATGTGCCCCTTTTCTAAAATATTTTGCTTAGAACACAAAGATTACCCTAGAAAGTTCGGCAACAAATTTAGAAATTGAAAAAATATTCAATGTTTCTCATAATTCGAAATTGAAAACGCCAATTTTTTCATTATTTAAAAACGTACTCCTATTGCCTCTGATGCACGTATGCATCGTTACTTCAGACAGTTCAAACTTTTATCGCTAGTTGCTTCGAACTGTCAACTATTATTTCATCTGTCTTCATTTATATGTTGTACTAATATTTTCATCATCATAGTATTTTCAATTGTTACCGAGACATCACATTAAAAGTGAGGTTGAATTTATGTTTGGGGTTGTAATATTCTTGAAACAACCACAATTGGCGTTAGTGTTTGGAGGAAGTTATACAAGTAAAAGTCAAATCGAGTTTGAATTGAGGAGCACCTTTTAATTTGAAGATTTCGCCAAAACTTTGAGATTTGAAAAATTATTTTCACAATGCGTGTTCCCTATTCTAACTCTGCCTTGATTTTCGAATAACTAGCGCCACTTCCGGTTGTTTCAGGAATATTCACAGATACGAATATTCCTTAAAACTATAAAATTAACCTTACTTTTGATGTGATGTTTTAGTCATTCTAAATAATATATAATCAAAATATTACCTGTTTTATTGTATGAAGAATGGTTTGGATGCTCTCCAATAAAACGGTAATTACTGATCCCACACACAAACGTGACATTCCAATACCGATTCTGTCCCTAAACATCGAATCGATAGTGTTTGAAAGACTCCACCCCAAATACAATAAAACGTCAATTCTCTTACACTGGGGTGTAAGAATAGAACGCATCTATTACTACAACACAAACGGAGACACAGACGGTTTGAAGTCCTAGCGGTAAAAATATGAACTGTTTGACGTAACCATGCATACATCCATCAGAGACGCTAGGAGTATGTTTTTAGATAAAAATGTACAAGTATTTCTTCGAATCCCGAGCATGTTGCTTATCCTCTCGAGTGGTAATGTTCATGTGCAAATCAAAATATTCCAGGAGGACTCTCTCTCTCTCTCATCATTTTTTGTCGTCTGCTTCCAGAATGGCGCAATATGGACATCCCCCGGCGGAATTTCTCATCTGGCCTTCAACCGCCGTAGACAGGGAGGTGTATTGAGGGGATGCAGATAGTCTTGCTCTAAGCAATACTGCATCCCTTTATTATTTATGCTTGCACGGCTATGACGGTGGGACAATCACAACATAGAATGTATCATTCACACAGTGTTCTGGGTAGGCCTTGTTACCAACTCCATACGCCACATAGGAGCAGCATTGTTAATTTGAACGCAACAGCGAATCATCGAAGGATATCCCGGCTACAAGATTTATAATTTAAATTCTCACTATTCAAATAAAAAATATCTGCCCTGGCTGAGGATCGATCCCTGGACCTCTCGATCTCGAGACGAGCGCTATCCCCCCCCCCTAGTTTTTCGATATCTTTTCTCCAGCGCCACCTAGGTCAAAAATGGCTTTTTCAAAAATTATAGAACATGAAATTTCCTGCAACTTTTGTGTGGAACATTTTTCAATCAGATGAACGAATAATTTAATTTATCGGCGCTTATAGGAGCCGACTGCCAGTAAGCATGCTTTCTTTGTGTATGCACACTTAGTCAAGTTAGAACTACTCTCTTGGTGGGCAGTTTTGTAAACAAGTGAGTCAATCAAATTAGCTCGCATGGGGGTAGGGAGTGAACATATTTACGCTCCAGTAGCAGTTTTTAACAATTTCCAGAGCTAAAACGTAAATATACACTTGGAGCAGTGAGCCATAAGAACTTATATATACATTTGAAGCAATGAATAGGTTGATTAGCTCTAACCATACCACATTCCATCACATATATGACTGCAATTTTAGATTTCCTGCCAAACTCTTTCAATAACAATCTACATCAGAATGAGGCTAAGACAAATGTTCATAAAATCTGTCACATTTATATATTCGTCAATATTTTTTTAAATATCGAATTTTATTGTAACATTTTTTATCTAGCTTGTTCCAAGCAAGGAATGTCTTAAGAAATTAATCTAAGTATCTAAAAACATATGAGAAACTCTTATAATTTTAAGACCCATTTAAAATTCCTTAAGCCTAACTAAAAAATAAAAATTATATAAAAAAAACATTTTTAAAGACAAGCTTTTATACAAATGCACTAAAAAGAAAAAAATAATTTATTTCATTGTTTGATCTAGTTTACTCTGTGAGTAACAGATTCAAAATCTTGCCCCGCAAGATTACCTATTTTGTATCAGCGGCAAGTTTTTGAATCTGTTACTCACAGAATAACCTAGATCAAACAATTAAAGAAATTATTTTTTCTTTTTTAGTGCATTTGTATAAAAGCTTGTTTTTAAAAAGGTTTTTTTTATAATTTTTATTTTTAACTTTTTAGTTCTGTTTTTATTCTACTAATAAAAGCTTGTTTTTATTTTATTTTTTTTCATTTATTTATTTAATTTTTTTTTTGTAATTATGATAGTAAATAACTAGTTAAGTAATTTCTATCTAATTTATTTTTGAATTTTGACAAAAAAATCATAATTTCTGACCCCGAAAACCCTAGATACCAATTTTGAATAGATTCTGACCATAATCACAAAAATTGTTCGCCATATTATTGAAGCCGCCATTTTGTTTTTTTTTTGTAACAAAAATTTAATAATGCATTGTCACTGGGATTATGTACACCTGCCAAATTTCAAATCAATCGGACGATTAGAAGTGGGTCAAATTTAACTTGCAAGATTTGATTACAAACAGACAGACAGACACCGGGACAGATGAAACTAAAATAAAAGCTTGTAAAAAAAATATTGACCCCCAAAAACCTCCACATACCAATTTTGAAAGAATCGGACCATAATCACAAAACTCGTCCGCCATTTTGGAGCCGCCATGTTGAATTTTGAGAAAAAAACATAATCTCCGACCCCGAAAACCTCTAGATACCAATTTTGAATAGAATCGGACCATAATCACAAAAATTGTCCGCCATTTTGTTTTTTTTCTTAACAAAAATTTTATAATGCATTGTCACCGGAATTATGTACACCTGCCAAATTTCAAATCAATCGGACGATTAGAAGTGGGTAAAATTTAACTTGCAAGATTTGATTACAAAAGACAGACAGACACCGGGACAGATGAAACTAAAATAAAAGCTTGTAAAAAAAATATTGACCCCAAAAACCCCCACATACCAATTTTGAATAGAATCGGACCATAATCACAAAACTCGTCCGCCATTTTGGAGCCGCCATGTTGAATTTTGAGAAAAAAAACATGATCTCCGACCCCGAAAACCTCTAGATACCAATTTTGAATAGAATCGGACCATAATCACAAAAATTGTCCGCCATTTTGTTTTTTTTCTTAACAAATCGGACGATTAGAAGTGGGTCAAATTTAACTTGCAAGAATTGATTACAGACAGACAGACACCGGAATAGGTGAAACTAAATAAATGCTTGTAGAAACATTACTATTGTTGTAAAATGAACTCACCTGGAGAAGTATTCCTATTGGATGTCTGCCACAAATAGTATTACCATATTTTTTGAGATAGTCTGTAAATTCAGTCGGATTCAGATTTTCTATAATACTCATACCCTGAAAATAAAATATCAGAGTTATATAGGGTGCCACTGGAACTTACTCATTGGGGCCTAGTCGCTGATGCTAGCCATCCCCACCAGTACTAAATCTGCAACCACAACTGAAAAAGCACATTTCTCAACAAACTGAACACGGGAAAGAAATATGTGTGGAAATATAAATTTCTGCTACACAAACAACAACTTTATGATCTCAGAAATAAAATCCTCAAGGTATGTATTTGAACCAGAGAACCCAGACACAAATTATCAGACAGAGGTGCCCATCACTGGAGTGTTTCAAAGCATGGGATGCTAATTTAGTATCCTTCAACATTCTTGAGGTATACACTGACAAAAATAAATTTTCAATATTATGTCAAGCACCTGGGAAAAAAAACTTGATGTTATGGAATGGTCATAGAAGCCAGTAACAGCTACAGTGGTTTACCATGCCCTGATTGACTAACACAACGATATGGAATAGCATTCTGGGGAACTTGCAACGAAGAGAACTTCAACTCGATTTTTGTCATGCAAAAACGCGCCATCCGCTATTTATGTTGAAAAGGACTGAGAGTATATGTGCAATAAACTGTTGACTCTTCCATCCTTATTAATCAGATCATCTTGTGAATATATTTCAACCCTTTCCTAAGTGAGGTGTAACAGTGTAAACTGTTATGATTTGGTGTACCCTCTATGAGTGGTCCATATTAAAGCTAGATTTGATTGTTCTATTACATTTTTGAAGGAAATTATTGATATGAGTAATAATTTAAATTTTTCTGTGAAATATTTATCAAAGGAAGTAATTTACAGTGGGAAAATTATCTCAGCGGGTGCAGCTGAGGAAATAATAGTTGTAGACTAAACAATCTCGTATTTTAGGTAATAACATTCCTTTTTGACAAAGGGTTTGAACGGATTTTAGTAACATATGGTGAGGAGATAATTGATAAAGGTAACATAGGTATATTTTTTATTGAAAAAAAATGGAGATTATAATAAGTATAGTTTTTAATTTTTTTTTCGTCACCTAGGCACCTCAGGAAGAAGAGGATCTATGTCAAAGTCTAGTTAGGACCCTACCAAGTGTCATTACCGAGGGGGAAACAACTCTTTCAAGTGTACAAACAGAATTTTCTAATATTTCCATACAACTTTCATTTCTTCATCATACTTGAAGTATTTCAATATTTGATTCACTCATTCAGTATTTTCAAATACCACTTCAATCTCTAAATATTGTTTTCATTCCTCAAATATTATTTTCAATATGACCTTCATTACTTAATTATTCTTAAATTATTTCATTATTTCTCCAGTCATTCAGTATTTACAAATACCTCTTCTATCTTTAAATATTGTTTTCATTTCCTAAATGTTATTTTCAATATTTAATTACAGTTTTCATTACTTAAATCAATATTCGCAATTATTCAAATCTTTTTTCAGTTTATTGAATGTTTTTCATTCTCTTCACTTCAATACTCTTTCAGTACTTGAGTATAATTTTCAGTACATAGATACTTTCAATATGTCTTCATTCTTCAATTACTCTTAATTTTCAATGGTAGGTAGAGGAATAATTTGATTATTGAAGAGGATATTTCATTCCATTTTCCATTCCTCGAAAATATTCCAAGGCTTTGGATTTCAATCAACTTATGTATATTTTCAAAATGGTATTAGAACATAATTACATTTTTTGTCAGTATCTAGCTACTAGTCAAGACGGTAATACTGCGGTAGGTATGTATGATAGGTAGATAGGTATTGGTATACATTTTTTAAGTGATCTTGGAGAGGCACAATGTGGTTAATATTTAATGAAAATTTTGTTATATTTAAAAAATGGGCTCAACAGATGAGTTTCTTGTCATTCTAATAATAAGGGTTATACGTATATTTATTAACTAGATGTTTTTTTGGAAGGTGAAGGAAATCCTTTATGGACACCTTGCGGAAGTGTGGGAGTCCCCGAGACAGATTTACCTACTAAAACCTCCCCGCAGGCTCGTCTGGCCGATGCCTCCGATGACACTTGAGGCTTTTGGCCCATTGTATCCTACCTGATTAGAGTACAAGTCCGGGAGATCCCAGTTGATCTGCTACACAATAGCTCTTCACTTGTTTCTCACAGACATATTGTTTTACCATGTCATATCTATGGTTCCCGATTAAGGGCCACTTCGAGGTCCCTCCTAGCAACTGCAAGAACTGCCGGGGCTACCTTACAGTGTTGGAGGTTCATCTGGACGGCTCCTATCATTTGTTCAGCACCCTGAAGAATCTTCTTCCGATCCCGTATAACTCTCGGAATAACATCCTCTCCAGTGCCCTGAAAGAAACCGAGAACGCCCTCTCGGTATTTTGGATCAGTGAGTGACGGTCCAGCCCTGTGGTGCCCCCTACACAGGGCTAAGGCTGATTACTCCGAGATTTCACCTTGTTTCTCGGAGGCTCTGTTGCAGCACCGTTTCTTTTGAGGACCCGGTGCCATACATCTGTAGCCATGGCGCTCACAGCTTGGATTTAGGTCTGTTTGTCAGAGCGTCGTTACACGTGAAGGTGAAGTTGGACTTTAAGGAGCTAACAAGATGTTATTTGGATCTTCAATTTTCCGAAAGACTGATGGGGTAAGCGACATTAGTAATTCCGAGAGGCGTTTTGTTTTACGGTAGTTCGCGAAAGAACTGCGCGACAGGAATTGGAAGTCGAAGCAGATAAATATTTGAATAAATATAGCTTTTGCGTTTACAAATTGTGTCGGCAGGCATTGAAGGTCACGCTTTTATGAAGATTGCTGGGGAAGGAAGCGCACGCACGCGCAAAATTCACATTTAAATCACCAGTTGGATAAAAGAGTTTCAAATCTGACTTGAAATGCATTTACATCGGAAGTGGGTGCTCTGTAAAGGCAGAGCAGAAACAAATTATTTTTACACTCATGTACAAGAGATAATTCAAACTCTTTTTCCACAATTAGGGAGTCATATTTTTTTTTTTTATTTATAGCGATAGGCCTAAGATTGTCCATTATATTTTCATTTATAAGAATCATGGTTCCACCATTTTTATATTGATTTCTACAACTTTTTGCAACTACAGTATAATTTGGAATATAACAAGGTTCATTGTTTAGCAGCCAGTGCTCTGTTAGTATGAATATTGGCATACCCTGAGCATCCACATATATTGATTGTTTTTGCATTTTGCATTTCAAAGTTGGACTTATATAATATATATATATATATATATACATAATCATTAGTTACCATTTTTCGAAGTTAATTAATAATAGAAGTACTGTCAATTACAAATTGGGCTATCGCAATACGATTGAAATATACCAGAACTAGATAATAGTGAGGGTACCTTCAAACGGACCGATTATTGAAAAATTCTTGGAAACAATGCAAATGCCAATTAGGTGCAATATATTTGAAAATTGTATTTAGATAAAGATTCTATTTTTAAGCGTAGAATTGCACTAACTCACTCAAATTATCCAATCGCTGAAATTGTAGTTTTTAAAATGCCAAATTGGCCTTGTGAAAATTTTTAGTCAATACTGAATGATAAAATATTCATTATTAAGATCTCCAGATTTAATACTGTTACGAAACTAGAGTTCTTGGCTTATAAAAATACGGACCTAATTATTCGTTTATTACACTTCACTAAAGACAACACTCGCCGGATAGGCTCACTCTTATATAGGTCATCAACAACGAGAACATTCGTAACGGTACTTTGTCGAAATCGCTAGATTGGTCCCGATTATTCCACACAGTTTTCTTGGAATTCCCGATTGTTCACTTGGAAAGTCCGGTGACGTCAACCATTCCAAATTCTTGATATTTACTAGACGTAAACAACAGGCAGTGGCGTAGTGGATTCATCACAATCCTTTTTTTTGTGATGTTGATGCCTCTTAATAGATGAGTGGACATTTGTACTTTCAGAAGTGTTGTAGATCTAAATTTTCAACTTCTTGATATCCTTATGGAATGTCAGAGTTTAATCAAACCGAAAGAAAACCAGTTTGGTTATATTTTTTCATTTTGAGTTGAGTTAGATTACAAAATTTAGGTTTAGGGGTATTTGCAACCTATAACTTTATGTCCCACAACATGTTAACTTCATTGATGATAATTTCAGAATCAGAAATAAGTTGTGAAATATACTGTAACGAACCTAGGCCGGACCTGTCGCCTCGCGCGTTGCCGTCGACAGCGATGAGGTCATCCCCGGAGATGTTCGAGAACAGTCCAGTCGCTCTGCCGTGGAGAGCAACGGTCGATATTGGAAACGATTGGAACATGCTGGTCGCCAACTGCCGGAATTCGAAAGATCGGGAATTCTGTGACGGAGATAAATAGGTAGCCCTCAAGATGGCACGGACAGTCTGAACGAGCCCATACGATCGAGCTATACAGTGGCGTAGTAATATAAATTAAGTTGTAGATTAAGTGTGAAATAAATTAGTAAAACCAAGTTAAGTTTATTTACGTTACAATACCTTTCCAACTGGCCAAGCCATCGTTTTTTTTTTGTTTTTAGTAGCTCCTAGATTCTTGATATCATTGTTCATATTTTATTGAAGAAATGAATGTGTCGTTTCAATCGAAAAAAATACTCTACATGATTTCAAGTATAACCTTGTGGATACATAAAAATACTATTGTATTTAAAAGATCGTCTTCCTAAATAAAAAGAAGAGAAAGACCAAAGCAGATGATCCACAGAAGAATCGGGTCTCATTCACATGATTTCAACCTAATTTAACATGGAGAAATTATCAAGCTCTATAAATATTTGGTCAATTATATAAATAATCTCAGAAAGAATATTTAAACGTAAGTGAAGAGATTGATTTCAATGTAAGGATAGCAGAAAATTCTCCTTAGATGCTTTTTCATCACCTGGTATTATGGTACCAATTTATCGGACCCGATATTGGGGGGCCAACGTCGGGACTCGAAATTGTGACATATGTAGGGCTCATCAGCTGACTAAATAATTGCGTTCCTGATATCAGGTTGTAAAGAGGCCCGGACCTCCCTACCAAGTAGATCGGTCTGATCCCCTACCTTTTCTCCCTTTTGGTTAGCACGTATGTAGCACGATCGGACCTGTCGGGACACGATTTCCTTTCCCTCTTCATTTCATAGGGTACTTTTTTAAAATACCGGTTTATTTGGCGGTGTGGTGTGTCTATAATTAATGATATCAAATTTGCTATTGCTTTACATTCGGCACATTTAGTTCTTTCATTACCTTCATAATGTTTTCATTATCTTTATTTACCTAGTATATGTTTCCTTCAAATTCAATTTTTCAAATTTTATTTTTAAATCTAATTTCGGCACATTTTCAATATCTTCATTACGTTTTAATAATTTTTACACTTCAATATCCTTAATACCTTTCAATACACTTTAATCTCAAAACCTTTACGTATTCTTTCATTATCTTCAATACCTTTCAGTAATTTTTCATTATCTTCAATGCACTTTCAGTTTTATCAGTACACTTTCAATCTTTCATTATTCCATTATTCTTTCCAGTACAGCACAGTACCGGATAATTATGGCGTATATATTTTGGGTAGTTGTTTCCCCCTTGGAAAAATCGCTGACTCTGAAGTTAGGTATGTTATCAAAACCGAAATAAATCCAAAAGTGACACCAGAATTCAACCTAATTAAAGGAAAAATTTCAAATTTCAGATCCTGCAACTAAAGTAATTATGAGGCATTTGTATATATACAAAGTAAAAATGGTGAAAATCTTATTTGACTTGAAAGTTCCTCGACAGGTTTTATTGTAACCCCATTCGATATACTATACGGATGGCCCTTTTCTGGGTGGTAAATATTTTCTGAGTTCATTTATGTACAATCCCAGGAATTAGCATGACTCCTAGATAAATTAGTGATAAAAAAAAGGTTAGTATAAAGCCAAACTAAAATAAAGATAGAGTGTCAAATAAAGGGTCCAGAAAACAATTAAAAAAAGTTATATATAACCACAACACTTACCACACGATCCAATCCTTCGATGGACTGATGGATATTGCCAAAAGAACGATCGTAGTAGGTGTATCTGAAGCGGTGTCCCCAGTGGCAGAAATCCGAAGATATTACAAACAGATTTTTTGGATCGGCTAAGTAACTACACAGTATTCTTCCATAACAAGCTTCTTTTTCTGGACTCAAAGACCCCACAAGAATAGGAACAATAGTAAACTGATTTTTGTAACTAAAACAGTGGTAAGATTGTGTTTTTAATAGGACCCTACAAAAGAAAAACATGTTTAAAATGTTTCATCACTCACTTTTCCATAACTTTAGCAACATAAGGTAGGTGCATTTCAATACTGTGCTCATTTTCATCAGTATCCAAATCCATCCACTCAAACTGACCCGTCATTTCTAATTCGCTATTAACTGGAAGAACAATTTGTAATGTCGGAATTGTACATCAATTGTTTGTAATGAAACTTGTAACTAGAGGGTATCATTAAAAAATATATATATATTTGATCCCTCAAAAGCATTTTTTGACTAGCACTTTACTTGTCATGGCTTCGCTCTTCTCTCTTTTTTTCTTGGATCGTTTCCCTTTCATGCTAAGAAAGCCTTAATTCATATTTCAGCGCCATTATATAGCAAAATTATATGTTAAGGCACACAATTGTAGGAGATAGAAAAAACCTGACTCAGTCGATAACACCATCAACAATGCTTTGCGTTGCGGTTATCATCGATCTATATCTTTCCACTCTCATTGCTCCGCCCCAGATTAGGGCAACATACATCAGTACCGACTGCACCACCCCATATAGTACCCTCCTATTTTGTATACCTGGCCCCCTAATGTACGGTAGTAGTTTGGTTAGCGCAGCCGTTTGTCTAATGGCTTTCTCACATGTTTTTCTGACATGTTCGTTCCATCTGGTCTTGTCGTCTAGCCATACACGAAGGTATATGACGTATTTTTGTTCCCTCCAGGATACGTCCTCCCTCTTCCTCGGACCTTTTGGGATTAGCGATACCTATACCTAACACGTGAACGGATAGGACTTTGTTCACATTTTTTATTATAGACGCTGAACGGATCTTAATATATTTTTTTTTGAAAAACCATTCGTGAATGCAGTACTATTGTAGGATTAATTGAAAAAATAATGGTAATTTTTGACCGTTTAGTTTCGAAGATATTGACTGAGATGAAAAATATTAATTTTACTGGGTACAGAACAAAAGCACGACCAACTGTGATGAATTGGCAACAGTGTACGCTGCAGCAAACTGATGGGGGCCTGGTATACTCCAGGAATGTGAAATGGAAGCATCAATATCAATTGGCCTGGAAGGATGGAGCTACACGCTGAATATGCGGTGTTGCCAGGTTACAGCACCGCTCCCTATACGCATAGCGCATCTATTCATTCATGAGGTGTGATTCAAAGTGTAGAAGCTCTGTCAAAAGTTCGAGACAGGCAGCATAATATAAGCCGAAACTTTTGGCTGATACACGTGTACATACAGAGATACCTTTTATGACTGACCGCCGGATTTTTTTATTTTTTTTTGGGTTAGAGAGGCGTTTATTTAAAAAAAATTAATTTACCAATCTGTGGATTCTCCGTAAATTGCATTTTTTTGAAATGGAGCACAGCAACTCCAGTCACAAGTTTCAATTAAATCAATATTACTATGACAAAATCTTACCCTGTGAGTCTATGTGTAGATCATAAAGGGGTGTTTTATATTTTTGTGCACTAGACAAGGCACAACCTGATAGACGAACATGGTGAGAGGGTCCCAAAATAAATATTCGACGTACAACAACTGGACTTATTTGTCTGTAAGCATGGCCACCACAAGCTCCACAATACTGGTACCCAGCATGCCTAAAAAGGTGTTTTGCTTTCTCCTTTCTTTGTTCACAAATATTTGTTGTCAATTTTTTTTCTGATTTGAACTTACGGGGCAATTATAGCTCTGGCAGGTCCATGACTCAAATCAGCTTGATTTAGCCAATAATCCAGTTGTCTAGACAGTTCGGATCCTGAAAAATTCAAAGAAAATAGGAAAGATGTCAATGACATCTAACTTTGTTCATAGCTATAAATTGAATATGAACAGCTGATCAATGTTTTGGATTCTTTACAATACCTGAATCAGTGTACCAACTTCCTGCATGTAGAGCTCTTCGCACAGGCATTTTATCTCAGTCTATGGATTTTAAAAGAGCTAATATACAAATAAAAAGGGTAAAATATTTAATAAGTCTATTTGATAAAAGTCAACTCTACATCAGAAAATACGACAGTACGCTTGCGCTGAAATTTTGACGGCATTCAAGTATCATTTTCGGGGATATGTCAAATCCACAGAACTAAAAGTTTCAGTTCTACGGTCAATCACAGAATACTATCATTTTATAGATGTGTTTTATTGTGATTCGATGGAGTGGAGAGTGGTTGGGATGCTTCTCAATAAAACTATAATGAGAGATTATAAAAATTCGGCCTCTGAACATTGGATCAGTAGGATTCAAAAGAGTCCAGCCCAATAATCCCAACCAAAATAAAACGTCAATTCTCCTCCGATGGTGGCACGGATAAGGTGAGCACTGCAGTACGAATAGAACACAGCGCACCTTACTATCTCTGTGAAATCTGTGATCCTATATCACAGAACACTGTTTTCATTGATCATGATTTTTTAGGGATCTAAGAGCTACGTTTTTTTTCTATCAAAACGATAGGAGAATATGTGTTACCCCTTATGACGGTTTTTTTTATAGTTACTTCATCATGCTGCAATGTTACCAGCCTCGAAATACCAAATTATCCAATTGTTACCCAATGGGTAACACGCATGTTTTTTTTTCTCAGTTTGGTCCTCGGATATTATATTTTGTGAAAATAATTTCTCAAATCCCATTTTCTTTTCGAAATTTTCAAATTTAAAGGTGCTCCTTAAATGAAACTCGATTTGACCTTCAATTGAATAACATCCCCCAAACACTAGCGCCAATTGTGGTTGTTTTAGGAATATCCATAGACGATACCATTTCTTATAACCCAAACATGAATTCAACACACTTTTAATGAAATGTTTCAGTAACAATTGAAAATACTATAATAATAAAAATATCAGTGCAACATATAAACGAAGACAGATGAAATTATAGTTGAAGCGATAAAAGTTTGAACTGTGTGAAGTAACGATACATGCTTTATCCGGTAAACGGCATCACTGTTTTGCTGGGTAGACATGATAGCCGACCACAGAACTTAAACTTATGTTTAAGTTCTGTGTAGCCGACGCTTATAGCGTATTGCTTTGCTTTCTAGTTGGCCCGATTGAGAACTCATTATGTGCATCAGCGGCCAATCAAATGACAGGAATAGCTGATCCGGTATCAGTTTTGGTGATAATGTAAGAAACAATCCCAGCTACGGAGATTCAGTGAAATGTCGGTGAGCATGAGGCCAATGAAACACGATTTGATATACTTAATTCACCCAATCTGTAGGTTGTTATTCTGTGGCTAATTAAAAGTGCTTTTAGACTATAAAAAACGCAGACTGCAAAAATGTCAAATTAAAATATTTGAGCCAATCAAAACACACCATCGAATATTTAAAATGTTATTATTGGCTCAAACACTTTGAATATAACATTTATCTAACGTCGGCCTGATTCAGCGAATAGGCTCCGTGAGCACACTTCCCCCAACCGGAAATTTTTCTGAATCTTCTGGTGCTTCCAATCAGAGGTAGTGTTCTTTAACGAGCTCAACATCTATGAACTCGGGACCGCCGTCTTAAGGTCCCCTCCGAAGGATGGCATATCTATCGATATATCTTGTGCTTATTGATATATCACCTGCAGCTACGAGTATGCTACTAAGATGCAGTTGTACAGGGGCTCGACAAAGTAGGCAGTAGCCTACGAGTTGTTTGCTCTGAAACATCTGACATGAACGAACCCACAGGCTAGGTTTTCTGAAATATCTAACACGGTAGCTTTGATGGACCATCATATTTATCAAATTGAAGGGCTTTAAGAATGGAGAAATTGCCTCAAAGAGCTTAAACTATGGAAATAAGATATGAGTCATAAAAACTTAATATTAGTAGGTTATAATAAGGTTGATAGGATAATAATAAAATCATACATTTTATTTCAACGATTTAATTTCAGTTCTATTTAAATAAACTTTATACATACAAAATAATACCTATTGTTTTCCCAGCTGATTACTGAGCATTTGTTCAAAAATATGAAAATACGGTTATTATAAAGAATCTCTCAATCTTAGTTGTAGGTACAAGGCATGTTACGAGCACCAACTCTCAAAAAGATTTAGAAGATATCACTTTGTCTCATTTTTCCCTGTAGAATTTAAAGGTGATATGGAAGCTCCATTATTGTTAGTCCACGAAGTTGGAGACAAATTGCTCTGTAAAAAATAAACTTCATCAATCTCACTATGAATGTTTCAATGAAGAAATGTGGCAATATCTTGGGAAGTATATTGAGATAACCCCTTTCTATAAAACAATTGAAAAAAAAATCTATAAAAAGAACGTAAATATAAGGTTCAAGTAGCGAATATAACTCACCAATCTAGGACAAGTTTTTCTATTACTCTCGTTTTCAACATCAGACTTTCGTTTCTTCTTTTTGGCTGAAATTGATTCCTGGCCACTGTCGCTATCTTCAGAATTGGAACTATTATCTTTATCAGATTCCGAACTAGAACTAGAAGACGAGTTACTCGAACTATCAGAAGCAACTCCAGAAGGCTTGTCTAAACTAATTCTATCAGCTAATGCAGCTAGATTTGGTTCCTTTTCTCTTAAAGCTTTGAGCCACTTGCGCGATAACTTAGGCCTGCCTCGCGCCGTTTTATGCCACACTACGGGGAAATTTGTTCGACTACAGAAGTTTTGGGTGACCGCTATTGTGATATCTAGGTTAAGGACCACATGCCACCAACCTCCAGGTACAAATACAGTCTCTCCGGGTTTTTGGAGTATTTCGATTGGTTTGCAATCCTCTGGCCAAGTTGGCTTTTTAGTTTTGGGGTAAATAACATTGAACCATGTTATTGCTTCATCTCGTTGTTTGCCACCCAAAGGTACAGTGACTTTCAGTAGTTCTTTTGGAGTATGGGTCGGAAAAAGGCACCATCTAAAAATAAGGGATTCAAAGTAAAGAAAACGCCTCTAACAAATCTATATACCTTTTATGACCAATTACAAGAGCATTCCAAGCACTAGTGCCGAGAGGATCAATATGGATGCCTGTTCCGGATCTAGCTGGTCCCATAACAAACCATCTATATGGTGGTCTCTTGTTCTCCCCTGAATACTTCAGTAAATCATCACGAAAATAATAAGGAACATCATAATCTTGCAGCAATTTTTTTCTTCGACGATGCTAAAAGAACAAAGGTAAAAATTCATCATTCATATATAGATATATTTCGCCTACTTCACCATAGTTGCTATCAAAAATGTACAGTGGACTATCGTCTTTCGTATTCAACATGTAGTGAATATAATACTTCATTTTCATTTTGACACTATATCCTTCATTATCTTCACCACATTTGAACTTTTGGTTTCGGTATTTCCTAGCTAATTTTTCTAAAGTCCATTTTTCATTGGCTTTCCAATCTACTTGGCAACCTGTTATTACTACAGGTTTGTAAGGAAGTTCGTAGTTAGAGATGAATTCCCTTTGAGAGGATTTCTTTTGATCAATTCTCTCACAGTTATCTTCGAAGTCTTTGAATCTCTCAAAATCTGAAGCATATCCTTGTTGTTTCCATGACTCTTTAGTATTCAGTTCTGAAAAATTATTTGTACTGAGATTACAGTTATCCTATAAAGAGTGAATACAAGTAATTTTATTTCAAATTTTCGAAAGGATAAGCATCTATGTTTAAAATTTGGGTTAGGGCTACGCAAAAAAATTTAGGTTATGTGTCACGTAGTAACAAAGTTTACCTGGTCTAGCTTTTTTCTTGACTTCTTTTATTCTTTTTCGGGCTCTGTGTGCAAATTCTACATCATCCATTACTTTTACGAATGTATAAATAAATAGGATTATCTAAAAACCAAAAAGCACATTCATTGAATAAAAAAATTGCTCCCAGTCTTTTTTCCAATTTTGAAGTGACATGGGCTCAGGGGCTGGCTGTGGAAGCTGGGAGCAGTGTTGCCAACAGCTCTTGTCAAAATTACTGGTTAAAAATGATTCAATTCCTGGCAACTTCTCTCAAAACTATCTAAAATCTTTAAAAACGAATGGAGCCATACGAACAAATATTATTTCAACATATTTTATATTTAATAGGATAATGAAAAATGCATCGTTTTTCTATTTAAGATATTTTTTGAAATGTATAGGTAACTAAAATAACTAAATTAATTATTTAAGTATAAACTTGAAAGTTTAAAACAAAAGAACTAACAAAATAAATAATATCATCAATAAACAATAAGAAACTTAAAATGAAATAGGTACTAGGTACCTACAACATATTGTAAAAAAATCAGTACTCTTTGTACTAAAACCATCTACGTTTCTGTGCATATTGAGCTATCAAGCATCTTATCTGATGGTGTAAATGAATTTTAATATACCTCTTTTTGATGCTAAATAGAATCTCTAGTTGATAATATTGCAACAATAGTGACATCAGTTTTTAACCTGTTTCTCAAACCTGTTTCAACATTATCAACTGAACAGTCTTTCGACACTAGCCTTTAAGAATGGCAATATTAGCAACAAACTAATTACAACTTTAAATTAAAAAAAAAATCTAAATAGCATTTTTCAAATTGAAACCTTTTGCCCAATGAATGACTTCTAAACCATCTATTAATGATTTTTGCTCATATGTTGGTTCCAGAACATGAATAGTTCATCTTCTAAAAGTAAAATAGTATATTACACTACTTATAAGAGCAGGAAATTTTTCGTGCCCGTGTGGTGTACACTATTTTTCTTTATAGCTGGTCGAAAGCTCGTTGTGCTGTTATGTTTAACTTTTGTCCCTCTTTCGGATACTCACAAAGCTTAAATATTTGCTCCCGCTCTTCGTCTCTCTCTTTTTCACTTTCTTGCGTGTAATCCCATCTATCTCGGTGTACATGAAAAATATTTGCTCCCGCTTTACGGAGAACATGGTCTGTCAATGTCACCGATGCATAAATGCAAAACTTTCTACTTTGAAATCGATGGAGAAAGTACGTAGGTACTTTCGACCGAGGTATAAAGAAAATCTCTTTTATTTCTGAACAAGCCTAATGCTCAATTTTAAATAAAAAGAATGAAAAACCTTGTGGTTAAAATTTGCGTCCTTTCTCAGCTCTTATAAAGATTCGTGAGCAGATATTGGGATATATTTTTCCATTTGGTAAAAAATAGAAAGATATTAAAATCTCGATTATTGTTACTCAGGTAACCTTTCAATTTGTCTGAAACTTCTTTGAGAGAATATCAATTAATAAATGTTTTGATATGCTGGCAAATTCCTGCTATTGTACCACTACTGGCATAATTACTGGCAAAGCTCATTATTTCTGGCAAATGCCAGGAATTACTGGCAAATTGGCAACCCTGGCTGGGAGCTGCTGCAGGGCTGTAAGCCGTCAAAGAGATTAAACGTTATCTGAATAGGAGGGACTAATAAGCTCTAGCCAATCAGAATCTTGTAGCATGACCCGTCATAGTGACGTACATGGACATGAGTACAGGTGGCCCAAAGAGAGTAAACGTTATCTGAATAACGTTTACTCTCTTTGCAAGTGGCCCACGTATCATACAGGGTGGTCCAATATACATTCAAGAGCTGTAACTCTCAACTACCAGAGTGCGGAGTGCGCTAGACCGCCACTGTACAGAGAGAATGGTGGCCATGACATATCCATATATACGTCACTATGACTCACAAATGATCTTTCATGTCTTTCTATTTGTGTCACCATTGTCTTATGGGGAAAAGACTCTCCTTTGTATAAGTGTCA
This sequence comes from Gonioctena quinquepunctata, assembly GCA_018342105.1. Taxonomy (NCBI): domain Eukaryota; kingdom Metazoa; phylum Arthropoda; class Insecta; order Coleoptera; family Chrysomelidae; genus Gonioctena; species Gonioctena quinquepunctata. Next base: position 484,330 of record JAFIRS010000187.1, read on the forward strand.
CCATTGTCTTATGAGGAATAGACTCTGCTACTCAGATAACGTTTCTCTTTGGTAAGCCGTCACTAATGTGGGTGACCCTTGGACAAAGATTATTGTTCTACAAACTCTACTCTTTGCCTTGGACACGATTGGGATGAAATTTTGTATTGAGATAATGTTTTGCTTTTTAAGAATATATCTATATAGGTGTCTTTCCTGAAAAAACGCGATTTTACACGAAAAACATTTTTTAAGGTAGGTTTTAGAATAGGCGAATCCACCAGAATCAACTACGACGTCTGGAATACCGGTAGGTTAGGTTTGGTTATAAAAAGATGTTTTTTCTTGAAAACTCGCGTTTATTCAGGAAAGACACCTGTATGAGATGGCGTTATAACATTATCCGAATATTTCAAGTTTATCTAGATGAGTATCTCCGAAAAAACACGATTTTCCAAAAAAAAACACGTCGACCGAAACTCGGTCGCACAGGTACTTCAAATTAATGAGAGCATTCATTCCATAATGATGGACAACACTAAGATTTGTTTCCAGTTATTATCAATTATACGAATCAATGATTATTTGCAAAACAAAACTATGACATACTTCGTACCCGTTAACCATACCCGAATAAAGATTATTGGAACTTCTTAGGATAAGTAGAGTTCATTTTGTAATTCATGTAATAAGCCCATTTATCGCTCACAATATAAGTGACACAGGGCCTGTGCCAGGCACCTGTAAGCAGGCATACAAATGGTAACGAATATGTTGAACATTTGAGCATTTTATCTCCTTTCCCCAAACTGAGGATTTTTTTTCCATCATTGAAAATAATTCAAGGTCGACCAGCATAGCACTGATTATATTGGATTATTTGGTCCTAAAACCGATCCTGTTCGTTTAGCGAAAACCCTGGAATACTTGATCTAATCGTAATCATAAACAGCATTTTCGTTTATTTGTTTTCTGGACTGTCCTAGAACTATCTCGGATTCAATATATTGCGCATCTGGTTGTGCGCAATCCTAGAACATTCCCAAAGTTTAGGTTTGTTTTGGTTCGCAGTCAGAATGGTTCTGAATCGGTTCAAAGCAGTAGGACAGTCGTGGCAAGGAAAACATCGTGCGAGCCCACTTCGAATCTACGAGTGTGCGACTGTTTTGAACGGTTCAGAATCGCTAGAACCGCGAACCAAAACAAGCCTTTTGTAACGCGAGCAAACCTATAAATAGCGTTTTCGTTTATTTGTTTTCTGGACTGCCCTAGAACTATCTCGGATTCAATTTATTGCGCATCTGGTTGGGCGCAATCCTAGAACATTCCCAAAATTTGGAACGCGAACAAACCTAATGAGGTCAATAAAACACTAGTGTGTCGATAGGCCTTTTCACGACCTTTTCCGCCACGTTAAAAAAGCGGGTAATATGATAATTTCGGGCACTTTTAGTAAATATGGCTGCACAACACGAGTTATTGCCCTTATTATCAGTGCAAGTAAATGAAAAATTAATTGATGGTGCTTCATTAGTACATACAACAGTTGAAGGACATATAATTGTATCCAACTACGACGATGATCGAAATGCCATGGCCGCCCATAAGGTGGAAAAAAGTCAGAACTTTTAGAAAGGTTGGGATAACAATGTCATTCATGTTAGATTTAAATCAATTAATATATAAATAATTAGAACAATGAAGATAAATAATCAGAAAATATAAATTATTAATAATAAAGCTAAACAGGTCTTTGCTACTTTTTTAACAATTGAATAGATCAAAATTACCTGATGAAATGATTCTTTTTCTACACAACTGATGGGATCAGCATGTTCTGTTGGACCATTTTCTTACAAGAAGTGAAGTGAACAAATATATGTATCTTCATTAACATGATCAATAAGTTGAAATAGACCATCATCTCATCCACTTCTTTCAACCCACAAATCACATTTAGCACACTTGGGACAAATTTTTAGATGTATTTGATTCGTTGATTTGATTACTTTTCGACGATATTCGAGACAAGGCTTTCGAAAACTAATAAAATAATATAAGTTCTCCGAAAATGTTTTACTACGTGTATCGCTGCGACATTTTCCATAACAACAGCATGTTTTTGCCTTTTTTTACTGATAACATTATGTATTTTTATTGATTTGATTGTATTATTATTTTATTCTTAGTATGAAACAATTAAAATTAGGAACTGATCGTAAATGAATGATTGAAAAGGTTTTTTTCGTGTTCATAGTTTCAAACAAATCAGTTTTTTCTATATATTGAAACCTTCAAATTCACGGGTTATACACACCGACATAACCTTAATCTAGACTGCTGATCCCGTATGATGAGAATTCATCCAATTACAAGATATCAAAGAGCTTTTAGAACATGCTCAATTTGTGTCTGTGACGATTCAAAATCACATAATTCCTCGTTAGATGTCAATGTCTGAAATGATATTATTTGTGCTTTCTGCGCTTTGCGCAGACACGTTCACGTAAATTCTATTTGGATGGATTTTTCGAGTGGCTGGGATATGACCTCTAGCGGTCTAGATTCAAAGAGAGTAAACTGAACGTTTACTCTCTTTGGTGATTCGACTTTCTGGTGTCGTGGTGGACGGACGTCTGCCACGCGGGCAGAAAGTCAGGTTAATGTCAGTTTTTGTACAGCCGTTCCACGTGCATTGAAAAAGTTATTAATTATTGTGAAAGTTTTGGGCATTCGTGGTATCATTTCGAGTGAGACAATCCCGTTTGCCCACTGAAGGGGGGTCGAATTTGTGGCTATAGCCCCCGTTTACTGGTATATTATCCAGTATTGGATAAACCATAAAAAACAAGACAAGACAAGACAAGACTCTCTTTGGTCTAGATTAAGGTTATGTCGGTGGTTATCAGTGTTGCCAATGACAAATCAACAAAGTACACGCTACTTTGACCCAAAATACCCGATTTTACCCGCGGGAATTTCAAAATACCCGCATTTTACCCGCTTACAATTTTGAAGTGTATCAGTCATAGGTTTTCTACTTAGATCATGTATCATAGCATATATGAACTGAGGTTTTCTCCCCTACGCCTCTGGCGGGTAGGTGGGAAAAAACTTAAGAACGATCAGTCGGAACAATCGAGATGAACTTCGTTTTATTGGCCATTATTTTTATTCTGGAAGAACTAATCGGTACTATTGGCATAACTGTCAATACTAAAACATCGATATCGTTACTCTAGAATAAGAATGGTCAACAAAATGCATTATCAATGGCAATACATAGTAACAGAGTCGTTTTCAGGCAACTTTCAATTGAGCTGGGCGGATAATCTTTTATCTTTTCGTTCGGCACCAATTACTATAAAAATCTTCTGTGTGAAGACTAAAATTATATATATATAACTTTCAATACACTGAAGAATAACTCAATTTCTAATTTTAGTCTTAATATATATATATATATATATATATATATATATATATATATATATATATATATATATATATATATATATATATATATATATATATATATATATATATATATATATAATAATTAGAAACACAGTTATTTATCATCACTCATATAGAAACATACACCAAAGTTCAAAACATTATGATTCAGTGGCTTATAAAATAAAAAGGTAAAGCTGTTGTAACTTTTAGTTTCTGTGTGTGTGGCACTCTCCACAAAACATCAATAACAGTGAACGTTCACTGGATGAAAATGGAAGTGAAATTTGAGATTTTATCCGCAAATTAAAATGTCCCACTGAAGTCAATTTGCATACGTACTGGTAAATCAGAAAAACCAAAAATCAGTAGTAGATAAACTCGCAGATTAGGTTACCTGGTGGTTATACACATATCAACAGGGTTGCCAACGCCAAGTGAAGAAAATCCCGACCAAAGGCTCGAGAATTCCCGAAAATTCCAGTAAATTTACAAAAAAATCCCAAAACTTATAACTGTTTTTTTCCGGCAAATCATCGTCTAAAATTTTATTCGAATCGATAATAATATGGACATATTATATATTATTTTGATGTAATGGTAATTACATTTATATGTTACGTTACATGCAAGTATTGACAGAAAGCAGGAATGGGGAACACGCATGTGCCCCTTTTCTATAATATTTTGATTTGCACATAAATATAACCACCTAGAAACCTCAGCAACAAACTCAGAAATAAAAAAATGGTCAAAGTTTTTTTGTGAAATGTGAAATTGAAAACGTCAGAGGTGCGTTCGATTACAGACTCCTAGAGTAGAGTAAAGTATTTGAAGGTTTCTTAAATTTACTCTGGAGTTGAGTACTATTCATGTAATATTCGAACGGTGCAGAATATATTGGAGTTGTTTACAAAGTCTGAGTGACAGAAGGTTCTGAAATCGGAAATATAGGTTATGTTATTGTTAAAAAAATACGAAAACCGGAGAAAAATATTGTTGACAATAGCAGATAACTTTTCTAGAATCTTGTTCGGCAATTGTAATTTAAATGTTAGTATTTATGGTACGGAATGACAATGGTATATTCGAATGCCATGTGATGGTTTCGAAGCAGTTTTATTAAAAATAGCTCATAGGTTAAGGACACAGTATGAACTTGGTAGACCATATGTTCCTCCAAGATTACAACTAATATCAGTGAACAGACATTCACAAAAATTAACTTCATTTTAATCGTGGATTTTTCAATTCACAGAAAAATCTTTCTATCAATATTCAATTGAGAATGTTTCCCCTTTTCAGTATTAAACACATACACATAAATAATCTCAATCTGTGAGAGTGTGAGACAAAGCATAAATAGATTTTCCGTCTCCCAGAGTTATGTCAATTTTGTGGAGTTAAATAAACCCAGCTATTTTGTAGAGTTACGAGAGTCAAGTCTAGTTTTCATCACAGCGGATGGCGGATTATTTTGTTGCGGACTTTTTCTGATTGGTAGAAAATATTCAAAATGTGAATGGCGCGAAATATTTGCGGATATTTTAACATTTTGCGGAGTCTCATTGTATGTTAAACATTTTTCAACTTTCTGGCGGTTTCAGAATTTTGGAGTTGAAATTAAAAGTTGAGGTGAACAGAGGTTCTAAATTGTATATATGGTTATGTTATTTAAATATACGAACCGAGAAAAATATTGTTACAACTGAGGTGAATTCTTTTCTAAAAATCTTTTTCGGTCAATCTCGTAATTTAATGTTAAGTATTATGTATGACAATGGTATATTCTGTAATATGTTGTTCTCGTTAGTTGCGTTTTAAATTAAAAATGCTCATAGGTCTAAGACAAATTTTTCGAACTTTGTGTTAACCTATCCAAGATTCAACCTAATACTGAATAGAATTCACAAAATTAATTATTTTATATCATTGTTTCAAATTCAAAAAATCTTTCATGACAATATTCAATTGACGAATGTTATCTTTCAGTATTAAAACATACTAAATTCCAATCTGTCGCGTTGAGAAAAGCATTGTTTTGTCGGATCTCCCTTAGCGAATTTTTGATCCAAATCCAGCTTTGTGATTGAAAGTCAGGCTACTTTCAGACTAGGCGGAACGCGGATCGCGGAAATGTCAAATTTTAATTCAAGACCAATGGAAACGTTGGAATTCAATCTCAAGGTCATTCCGGCGTAAATTGTTAAATTTCAGTCAACTTTTTCTGGCGGAAGCATAAACAAGAGACAAGAGTTATATATGGCGGAAGTATTCAGCAAACCTAAAAGTAAACGGCAAGGTAACGTATAGTTATTTGTAAACGAGTTGAAGCTGTTATTGATTCTCTGAAAGTTGTATTCTTTTTATTGATATTCGGCCCTACAATACATAATAGTTCCTCGAATATTTGAGGCGACATACGCATATAATAAAAATTTATCAGAGTCATGGAGCCTCATTTCCTCAAATAAATTCTCGAACCCAAAATCTTCTCTTATTCCTCAATGTTTTTTTCAGCAGGTATAATTTGTAGATCAACAATTTTTTTTATGTATTTCTCTAGCTCTTTGAGACCTGTTTTTCCTTTTGACTAATTTGAGGCACATTTCTCCAATGACTAATTTCAATTTATTAGACTTCATCATGGATGGAGATCGGTATTTAATGAATTAGAGGTTAACTTTTCAAACGGTTGATGATAGTTAGCGCCAAACATCTGATTTCGCGGTTCCGCATAGTGAGAAAGCATTTTTATTTATAGCGGAAAAATTATAAGGAATTTGACATTTCCGCGATTCGCGTTCCGCCTAGTCTGAAAGTAGCCTTAACTCGGTAGCGAATACTCGGGTATTTTCGAACGACAGTCTTATAGTAAAATATACACAACTTTACGATTTTCGAACACTATTTAGTAAATTCTACTCGATGGAGTTAATAATCGAACGCACCTCAGTTTTCTCATTATATCCAAAAACGTATTCCTAGCGCCTCTGATGGACGTATGTATCGTTACTTCACACAGTTCAAACTTTTACCGCTAGTTGCTTCGAACTGTCAACTATAATTTCATTTGTCTTCGTTTATATGTTGTACTAATATTTTTATTATTATAGTTTTTTCAATTGTTACTGAAACATCACATTGAAAGTGATTTGAAATTATGTTTGCATTGTAAGACAGGTATCGTCTATGGATATTCCTAAAACAACCACAAATGGCACTAGTGTTTGGGGGAAGTTATTCAAGTGAAAATCATATCGAGTTTGAATTGAGGAACACCTTTAAATTAGAAAATTTCAAAAAAAATTGGGATTCGAGAAGTTAGTTTCACAAAATATAATATCTGAGGACCGAACTGAGGCAAAGAAAAATCAAAATAAAATCATGATGCGTATTCCCCATTACGTGACACGTGACAGTAGATGAACGTCAAATGTTATGTCGAGTTCAAAATGTTCACATAGCAGCTTTTCGCGTTTCAGCTTACGGCGCCTGTTTTCTGACTGACTGCTCAATATAATGAACTTAATGCTACATATCTGACGTGGTGTGTTACGAATCAAACGAAAGTTTCGAATAGTAATAAAATTCCCGGTTTTTCCTACAATTGTAAAAATCCCGACACAATTCCCGGCACACGTTGAAATTCCCGATTTTCGGGAAAAATCCCGGTAATAGGCTTTTTCATTTAGATGACAATTGACTAACTTTGTTTACCTACCTGTCAGACCCAACGGCATTGACGGCGATTTTTTTTTTAAAGGAAATAAAATATTTTCGAGTTTTTTTATGGAGTTGACTTGAATTTACATGGAGAAGAAAACTCACCATTAGAAAATATTCGTGTACATTATTTTATCTACGAATGAAAGGTTTTTGGCGGTATAAAATAGGTAATAAGTTACGAACGCCAATGTATGCAGGTACATTTGTCATGAAGTTGACGTTTACATAATGTGAAAATACCGCTAATTTTGAACTGAGCCAATCTCAAATTATTATTTCAAAACTAACCAATGGCTATTCACTTTCCCAATAGCCAATCAGACTTTGGGTCTCGAATCGAGCGCATGCGCCTTAAAAAATCATCTAAATGAAAAGGCCTATTGGCAACGCTGCATATAAAGTGCTCGAAAAACATGGCGGAAGTTGAGGCATGCGCAAATTTTTTTTCTAGAATGAAAATGCCTATAAAACACTAGTATCTTATGATTATAAGACACAGTCTAAGACAACTAAACTCACATAATAAAAAAACCTGTTGCTATAGAAATCATAACATTAACTTTTCGAACAACATAATATCATGAACATCAAATAACCCCTCAATTCAGGAGAAGCCTTAGGTTTATGACATACCAGCTGTGGATAAAATATATTGCATTTCATGTCTTATTTACAAATAAAACACTCAAGAAAAGCAAACACCCGAGCTGCGCCCTCTTGTTGCTTTTCTTTCGGGTTTTATATGGCTAATAAGACACTTATACAATAAATAACTATTATGAGACTAAGGGTCTAGTTACTAGACCGGACCGTGCCTTGACCGTAATCGTTCCGACACGTGCAAACAAAAATATTGTTTAAGTTATTTACAATGAAACAACGCTCACTGCACTGGACTTGAATACACAGGTTTGTGTTGGTTCTGATACGGTCATGGCATGGTCCGGTTTAGTGAGCAGAGACCCGTTGAATAGAGAATTTTTTGTTAATTTGTAGGAGCATTTTCTTTGAAAATGGCGCAAAAAGTCTTCCAATTTATTGGATACGTGTTACCAACAAGACAGTTATAATTTTAGTTACTTTTGTAGTTTGTTAGTGTTAGTTTCCATGAGTTGGTGTTCCTGACTTCAGTCGCAAAGTATCTAGTGAGAAAGTGTGCGTATTTCTACATTTTTATCAAAATTTTTTGCTTGAACAAAAGAATTGTAGTTTTCTAAAAGTGTTTGGTGCCTTGAAGTTGATCACTGTTTAGTATTTCATCTTATGCTCCATCGAAAAGTTTATGTTCAGCCCTAGATGAAGCACAAAAGACCGTTAGTTACATAAAATCAGGAAATTGGTGCGGACCAAGTGAGTGAATATTCATGAGGAAACAATAAACATTTATCAGCTTATGATCCGTTGTAGTATAATCACGAACCCACGTTTTTCTAAGGTGAGATTTTTTTGGAAAATATGTAAATGTGTTAGTTAGTATTGGTTGTCAGCAGTTTCTGTCTTGTATGTTATTTGTTTTGTCAATTCTGTTTTTCAATATGGCGGTCGAGCAATACTAAAAACTTGTGAAGTTTGAACAAATTTCATGCTGATTTAGAGTTGTCTTCTCGCTCTTCCATAAAAAAAATCTGTTTACGCGGAATGGTAAAATAACCAGTTAGTTTAAATCCAAGAGCATGATAGCAAACGCCAAATTGTCCGAGGGTGACTAGGCAATACTTCATGTGCTTTCCAAAATGACAATTAACATCTTTCTTATTTCCGAATTTGATACATTTGGATTCACTTTTGTCCATATATTTCTTTGTAGTTTCCAATTCGTTATATTTTGTTTCAGCTTACTCCTCTAAATATGAAGTAATTGAGAGAAAATCCTCCAAAATGAAAATAGACAGATCTAGAGTACGTAAAAGCACTTCGGAAGTACCTTTGGAATGCCAGCAGCTAATCGAACGCCTTCAACAATGTTCACGAACGGAATTATTAGACGAACTTTCCAGAATTCATTCCTGGACCTTTGGAAAGTGCGAATTATTGCATTGGGCGCAGGTCCTTGATGTTTTCGATAGAATATTAGGATCTGCAGCTGAACGCAATGAAGAAAATAAATGGATTTTAAAATGTGACACATATAACGAGCAGGTGAGTTATGAATATCACTATTACTGTTGTATTGTTCAGATGTCTACGGTCTGAGGCACTATTGCGCAGTGGATTAATTGTATGGATTCAGAGCTGCACAAGCAGCTATTTACATTCGAAGGATTTTTCAAAACCTTTAATTTTTTTTTTCATTTGCAGAACAGATTTTCAAAATGGACTATAAAGTTGAAAATAAAATTATATTTAAAAAAAAAACGAAAAGACTTTTCTAACAATGTGAAATAAAAAGTTAAACATAACTAAAAAAAAGATATTAAAATCTCACCTAGATGCTTTGGTTACCACAAATTGTGAAATTAAGACTTGAGAAAAAAAATCGCATAGGGACATTTTATTATTTAAATCAAAAACCGTCCGCTGGACGAAAAAGAGGCGACAATGTTTATGAAAAGATAGAGGACAATTGTAATAAAATTATTATTTAAAAAGACTTAAAAAGACTTAAAAACACGCTTTTGTAGCAATATGAACTAAAATGTTAAAAATAATAAGAATAAAGTCATTGACCAAAAAATTAACTTTAACGTAAAAAAGCGTAGGGTGCTCTCTGACAATTGTAATAAAATTATAATTTAAAAATTAAAAATTTTAAAAAAAAAATCCAAAAGCGTAGGGTGCTCTCTACTTACTTTACTCCACCTTTATGAATGGCTAGCGATAAAAAAATTGAGACAACTGATCTGAAGCACTCACCCCACACTTTTTCACATTGAATCAATGACTTTATTTTTAATATTTTTAACATTTTAGTTCATATTGCTACAAAAGTGTGTTTTTTAGTCTTTTTATACTATTTTATTATAATTGTCCTCTATCTTCTCATAAAAGTGGTCGCCGCTTTTTCGTCCGGCTGACGGTTTTCGATTTAAAAAATTAAAATGCATTAATTTGCTTGTCCCTATGCGATTTTTTCTCTTAGTCTTAATTTCACAATTTGTAGTAACCAAAGCATCTAGGTAAGATTTTTATAATTTTATAGTAACTAATATTTAGTTTTAGTAATGAAAATCCATTTTTTATTTTTTAAAACAACTATTTTGAACAAAAAATACCAAAATTAAATTAACTGTTTAAAATGTCCGCCTCCTGCAGGTATGCATGCTTCAGTCCTCTTTCTCATTGACTTGCGTACTCTTTAGAAAATTCCTGGAGTATTCCGTATAGCTTCACAGGAAACTATTACGTGGTTTCGCAATTCTTCCTCAGTTTGAATTGGTGACTGTAAACCAAGGTCTTAAGATGTCCCCAAAGAAAATAATCCAGACTGTTAAGGTCTGGGGATTTAACTGGCCATGAATGTGTTCCCCCATGATTATTAAAGTTTTGGTTTAAATATTTTTAAGAAACCAGTGTTAATTATGTCCATTTAATCTGCGTGGTAGAAAAAAGGTCCAATTAAGTAATCTCCAATAATTCCAGCCCACACATTTAATGAGAACTGCTCCTGGTGATAAGATTGCACGATTGCATACGGATTTTCCTTGGCACAAAAATGATTGTTATTAAAATTTCTGGTACTATTTTTGTAAATAAAATATCCATGTCAAATAAAAGATTTTTGACAACTTTTTGGAGAAACCATTGGCAGGAATTCATGCGTAATGGAAAGTCTCGAGGAAGTAGAGCCTGAACCCGTTAAATGGGATAGGGATACAATAAATAATCATGTAGAATCCTCCATACTAGAATATGGGCGATATTTACATTATTGACAACTTTCCTCGTTCTCATTTCAGGATTTTCCTCAACTGAATTTAAAACAAAAAATCTCAATTGATAGTTCTCACAGTCAGAATATATATATATATATATATATATATATATATATATATATATATATATATATATATATATATATATATATATACGCTACACTACATTACTTACAATACAATTTGGGAAATAATAATAAAAAAAAACAATCAAAGCAAAATTTTAAACAATAAAAGAAAAAAGCAATAAAAGAAAATTTAAAACCAGTATACAATACAATCAAAGGTATAGTTCATATAGAGGAAAATTTATGTTGATCTTGGAGGAAGTTTTGAATATTATAATAGCTTTATCTATGAGATATGCTTTTAGTTTGTCTTTCAGCCTGTTTATGGACAAATTTCTGATGTTTTGAGGTAGGACATTCCACACTTGTTTCAAATGAAATGGGGCATTTCTCTGCATGTAGCTGAGCCTAGTTAAATCTGGTGTTAGATCATTTTTATTTCTTGTGTTGTATTCATGCTTAGGGATGGAATTTTCAAAAAATTCAAAATTATTTTTTACAAATATTACCGGTTTTAAAATATATATGCAAGTTATTGTTAGTATTTTATTTTAAATAAATATTGGTTTGCAGCTTTCTCTATATTTTAACTTGAAAATATATCTCAGGCATCTTTTTTGCATCAGCAGTACTCGCTGTACATGAGTTGAGTTTCCCCACAAAACAATGCCATATCTGATTTTTGATTGAACATATGCATGATGTGCAATTAACGCTGTTTTTTTGTCCACATTTAGGCTCAATATTCTTAGTGCATAGCTATATTGTGCCATTGATTTCGAAATTTGGTCTATGTGATCCTTCCAGTCCAATCTACTGTCTATTATCATACCCAGAAAAGACACACTTGATTCGGGTTTTAGTTTAGTGTTGTTATATTCCAGTTCAATTTTTGAGTTATCTGATTTCAGTCTATCCCACTGCATTAACTGTGTCTTCTCTACATTCAACAAAAACCCATTTGCCATAAACCATTTATCTAATTGTCCAAGAGCAAGTATTGCCCTATTTTTTGTTTCTTTAGTATTCTGTTCTTTGAAGATAATCGTTATGTCGTCAGCATACATGATGATGTTATCTTGTATCACTGATTGCATCTCATTCGTATATAAGATATATAGTAGTGGACCTAAGATTGAACCTTGTGGTACACCTTTCTTAACAATTAATATATCCGATTTAACTTTTTGCATTTTTTCGTTCATTTCCACTGTTCTTTGTTTTCTTTCAAATAGATAGGAGTGTATTAGTTGTGAAGAGATTCCCCGCACTCCATAACATTTAAATTTTTTCAAAAGTATGTTATGCTGTTGGCTTATGATTTTTATTGAGTGAATCTATGATATTCGATATTATATATATATAATTCCTTTATTTAGTTATGAACTAATACAAATGATCATTTAAAGAATACACATTAAATTTGGTCATATAAAATAAAACTAATAATAGACATGTCACTCATAAAACTACACATTAAAATTTGGTCATATAAAATAAAGTAAAACCAATACAGCCATTCCACTCATAAAAACTACACATTAAAATCAGTTGAAGAGAAGGGATAAACATAAGTATACCTGTGCAGAATATTGAAATAGAATTACTAAGAGAAATTCTTTTTTCAAGCTCCAGCACTAGGAGAGTGAAGAAAAATTTTTAAGTTCTGTTTGAACTTGTTCAAGGAATCTGAGGATTTGATTTCTAGGGGCAGCTGATTAAATCTCTTCAGGCCTTTGAAAAATACAGAAGTTTGTGTATGACTCTTTGCCACCAGTGGAATGTGGAAATCATTTCGTGATCTTGTATTGTGGGTATGCACATCAGAATTGTAATTGACAATATTTCTCAAATAGCTTGGAGCAGTACCTGATTTGATCTTACATATAAATATTAGAGTATTATACTCAAAGAAGTCATCTATTGACAACCACTGCATTTCCTTTAACATATGCCCAATGTGTGTTCTCTTTGAGCATGTGAGTATGATTCTCATAGCTCGATTTTGAAGTTTCCTAAATGTGGACATTTCATTTTGATTGAGCAGGTAAAGTATTGTGGAACAGTAGGTAAAATGAGGTAATATTAGGGTGTTGAACAGAATAGTTTTGGCCCATCTTGTCAGAAAAGTAGAACATCTTTGTAAGTAGTTGATTTTATATGAAATGATTTTGATTAAATTGTTTGCATGTTCTTTAAATTTGAGCTGTCTATCTATAATTACTCCTAAATATTTAAATTTCTGTACCATTTCAATTGACTCGTCACTTACAGTAATATTTAGCTGACTCTATAAAACACTCTGTAATTATTTTCGTTGCTGATTATCATAAATTTGGTTTTTTGTGTGTTTATCTTCAATTGGTTAGAGGAACACCACTTATTGATATTTTCCAAAGTAGTGTTAAGTGTTGTTACCAACTCTTCATTATCTAAACATGTAAAATATATGAGGGTATCATCGGCGAATAGATGTATGGAACAATGTCCAGCTGCACTCACTATGTCGTCCACATATAAAAGAAATAACAGTGGACCTAAAACACTACCCTGTGGAACCCCTATGTCATTTTCGATTTCAAGAGACATCATTTTATTCATTGTTACTTTTTGTTTCCTATTTATTAAGTAATTATTGATCCACTCCAAAGCTCTACCTTTCACTCCAATACTCTCTATCTTTTTTAATAATCTCCCCCTATCTATTGTTTCAAACGCCCTTTTTAAATCTAAAAACACCTCCCCTGTAACAAGATTCTTATGTAGATTACTCTTCCAGTCGTTCAAAACACATTGTATTGCAGTTTCACAGCTATATTTCCCTCGAAATCCTGATTGCACACATTTTATAATGTTGTTTGTCTCTACAAACTCTAATAGTTGTTCATATACTACTTTCTCTATAATCTTCTCGGGTCAACTGAGCATATTGATGGGACGCAAGTCAATGGCTCTGTGAGAGTTGCTTACTTTTGGGACTGGCACAATAATTGATATTTTTATTGATATTTTTGGGACTGGCACAATAATTGATATTTTTATTGACACATACATTCCTCACCGTACCCTTGCCCTTTCAAAATCCATTTTGTGCATCCGATAATATTTTATTTTCCTCCAAAAATTCAATCTATCATTGATAAGTCTTTCAAAGATTTTATTAATATTTGAGAGTAGAAAGACGGGCCTGTAGTTTTTAAAGTCCAGTCTGTCTCCTTTTTTATATATGGGTTTAATTCAGCCCATTTTCAACTGTTCTGGATAGACACCTGAACAAAACATCAAGTTAGCTATATGAGCAATAGGTCCTGCTATTATATGTGCTGATTCTTTTAATACAATTATTGGTATCTCGTCTTCCCCCACAGATTTTTTGGTCTTTAGTTGTTTTATGCAATTTAAAATTTCATTTTTATTTGTCAATCTAGGTATACAATTTTTCTCACAAACAGGAATGTTTGATAAGTCACACTCTCCCTGTTTTATATCAGGGCAAGCTTTTATGAAGAACTCATTTATTGCATCAAGTATTATCTTATCACGGTCAAGAGCCCTATTTCCCTGCTTCAAGTTTTCCAAAATATTTTCATTATTCACTATTTTATCTGTAACATTTTTCACAGCATTCCAAGTGGCTTTACTTTTATTTTCTGCATTGTTGATTATGTTTCTGTTGAACATTTTGCAGCCCTACAAACTTTTTTTAGTAGCCCAGCATAGTTTTTATATGTATTTTGTGATATTTCCCCTTGCATCATCTTTTTAAGAGTAATTTTTTTGCTTACTTGAGGTTTTAATTCCGGTGATTAACCAGTTTTTATTGCTGCCCTTGCATTTAACTTTTTTCATGGTGAATATTTGGTTCATAATTGTTTGAAAAATATTAGAGAACAGGCTTCATTCACCCCATCTTGGTCAATAATATTTTCCCAGGTTTGAATTTCTAGTTCTTTGCAAATGTCTTTCATTTTTGTTTTAGAAAAAAATCTCTTATTTAGCAGGTTTTCATTTGGTTGTTCTTTTTTCTCAAATTCTAATGTTTTCATTAAAGTCTATGAATATGTTATCAAGGAGTGTTTTAGTATTATTAGCTGTTCTTGTTGGTTCGAATATCAGCTGTTGCAGGTTGTTACTACCTAGTGCATCCAGAAAAATGTCCCGATTTCCATCATTCATTAGAAGATTAATATTAAAATCCCCATATAATAGCAATAGTAATTACAACAATATAACATAACATCAATAACTGCAGTATAACATAATATTAGTATCCATAACATTCACAATAACACAGTTTTTCTTTGATTTATGTGCTGGATCAGATTTATTTCGAATGAGGAATAACTATTTTTGTTTTTCACAGAATTTGGCAATGAATTGAAGGTTTCTAGACATTTGTATATGGGATCTTTGAGTGCTATATTTGTTCTTACATTTGCTAAGTAAAAGTTATTTTGATTTCTAGTCCCATATATGTGGGTTTCGCTAAGTTGATTATAGTGCTACATTTTTGTTGATTCTTTTGGATTTTGTAGGTATATTTGCATTGTACTATTTGTAATATGTGTTCCAAGGGCATTATTCCTGTTTCTTTATATATTGTTTATGTATGTGTTCTGTAGTTAAATCCAATAAAGATTTAACTACTTTATTTTGAAGTCTGTATTTTTTTAAATTGTGTTGGTCTTCATATACCCCAGTTTGTTACATGATATCGAAAGACCGACAGAAAGTATGCATTGTAGATCATAAGTCTATTTTGCGTATTCAAATAACTGTCACATCTATACAAAGCACCAATCATGGGGACTGCTTTTTTGAGATATGATTTACATGTTCCTGCCAATTTAACTTATCATCTATGACCAGTCCTAGATATTTGGTGTGTTTGACTATTTGAATTACTTGGGTATTGTGGCGCTCTGCGTGTTTGATTGCTTTTGGAAGCCGTACTGAAATCTGTCTAGTTCAACATATTTAGTTAGAAAGCAGTTGACCCTATTTTGAATGATAATTTCTAAGAGTTTCGACAAAGCACATACTACAGTTATGGGACGATAGTTTTCTACCTTATTTTTTTATCCTGTCTTAAGAATAGGTGTGATTTTACCAATTTTCATCACATTGGGGAAGATTTCAATTATGAACATTTTATTGAATAATTTGACTAAGACTGGTACAATAAGGTCTTGAACTAAAATCAAGTTTTTCACAGTTATATTACTTGACCAGGAGCAGCATTTATATTTATTTCATTTAGAGCTTTCTTTACTTCATTTGAGTTTGATTCATGTAGATATATTAAATTTCGAATAGTAATTTCTTCAAAGATTTGTGTTGGTGGTGTATTTTCTTGATGTCTGTTGATGCTGTCAACCTATTTTAAAAATGTGAATTGAATCTATTCACAATTTCCATATTATCTGTTATGAGTGTATCATCATCTATCTTAATTTTTCTATTTTCGAATGTTATTTCCCCTTTAACTAAAGTTTTATGAACTGCCATTGCTTTTTTGGATTATTGCCTGCTTGGTCCCATCTAGTACTGAAAACACTTGTTTTTAGTTTTATTTTTTCATTATTAACTTGATTCTTTATGTTTTTGAACTCCCTCATAATTTGCAGATCTACAGGAAATCTAATTTTAGTCTTACAGTTTATCCCTTTTTTTCAACAATTCTATAAATTCTAGAGTTATCCATTCATTATTTTATTCTAATATTTATTTCCTTTGTGGACTACCTTTTTGCTTGTATGATTTCTATTAATTTTTCAAATGAAAACGTATTATTTTTATCGAATTATATCGAATGGTGTGATGCAAATTGTTTACTCCTTAACACTAGCAAATGTTACTCAATCATTTTTATTAGATCACATTTGAATACCAGTTGAAAGATAAGTTATTAGATAAAAAACGGGGTTGTAAAAATTTGGGAATAATATTAGACAGCAAGCTTTTAACGACCATGTGAACTCTGTATCTTAAAGAGCGCTTAAGATGCTTGGTTTCATTGCAAGGTCATCAAGATCACTTTGGAGAAGAATAGCATCATGAACATTTTCCACTACTCTGAAAATCTTCAGATCATTAGCAAAAAGGAGGAACTTTGAGTTATTTTCATTAATGAATTGTTTTCATTAATGAAGAGGCAGAACAGCAAAGGACCACAATGGGATCCCTGTGGTACTCCAGATTTTGACTGAAAAAGGTTAAGAAATTATACCATCCAAACGAACTGACTGAGAACGACCTATTAGATAATTTCTTATCCATTTCAACATCCTTCCAGTAATACCAATAGCAGACAGTTTTTGTATCAACAAATTATGGGAAACCCTATTGAGAGCTTTGGAGAAGTCTGTACAGACCTCTGAAGTGCTTGTGTTATGTAGTATTGGTAGTACAATAAGTTGGATGCAGTAGTTTGACCATTTGTGAACCCATATGCTGTTCTGGTATTATCAATGGTTTGCAAACATTAGTTATCATTTTGCTGACTAAACTATCAGATTGATGCATATTCCCCTAAAGTTGATGATATCCTCTTTCGAACCACTTTTGAAAATGGAAGGTTTGAAGCTTTGTTTCCAGAAATCAGGAAATATACCAGATGAATAAACACTGTTTTAACAAGAATGAAGGAACTCCATCTGGACAACTTGAAACTTTCGATTTCATTATACAAATGGCATCAAAAGTACTACATAGATCTAATGCACAAGTAGAAAGATTGATTGTCTTATCACAATGGCATCAAAAGTACTACATAGATCTAATGCACAAGTAGAAAGATTGATTGTCTTATCACAATGGAAATCATTTATTGGGGATTGATCAGATTCCACTGTTGAGAAAAATTCAGCAAAATAGTTAACCGTGCTACGGATATCCGTAGACAAAGTGTCTTTGTAAGTTATTGAATTAGGTTTATAATTTGAGTTTTTCTTGTCACTTACGTACTTCGCCAAATGTTTAGGATCACTGTTCAAGTTCAATTCAATATTATTTAAATAAGTGTCGTAGCAGACTTTTGTAAGAACCTTACATTGAGATCTTAATTGAATAAACAACATATAATCCTCATTGCATTTTGAATTTCTTGTGAAGTCGTTTCTTCTCCGAGATCATTTGTTTCAACTCGGATGAGAACCATTTTGGAAAATTTTATGGGTTGAATAATTTTAATGGAACAAATATGTCAATAGCTTTATTTACGATTTCATAAAATTTGTAAGTAGCTGTGTTGGCAACTGAATTTTCAAAGATATTATTCCATTTACTTTCTAAATAAGTGGCATTTCTAAAATCATAATAATAGTGGTTTGATGGACTAGGCTTGTCACCAGCTTTGACAGAAAATGACACTGCAGTGTGATGAAGGGTGTTATGAAAAAGTAAATCAGCAGCAGACTTCCAACTCATAAATGTGACAGAAAACTAAGTCTAAATAAGTACGTCTACTATTTACTATATTGGTGGAACTGTAAATATCCAAAGTCATTTGCAAGAATATTCATGTTAGAGTTCACAAGGCATACCGCTTTCAATCCTAAATCATCGTTGTCCCAGGGAGTATCAGGTAAATTATAGTCACCACAAATAATGAACTATGTGATCCACATATTCATGACAGATGTCTTCAACAGATGAACAATGTACTTGGTATGTCAGTATTCGAGTTTTTGGGAATATAAATACAGCCAGGCAAACAGGCTTGTGAATATTTTACACCAGTAGAAAAACAGGCGATAAAACTTCAACTAAAAGATGGTGAAAATGTATCTAGGTAAACTTGCTGTAACCTGGCGGCTCTCTGATCTTAATGATTTTTGGGGTACAATGTTTTTGCCCACAGCACACGAATGTGCAATCAAAACTCGAATCCTTTTGGAGTTATGGCCTTTCAAATTTCAATATTGGTAATTTTTGTTCTTTATTTTTTTATTATAATAATTACATTTTGTCATTATTTATAGCATTTTTACCTTTTATGCTTCTGATATATTTTGTACTTCAAAAAAATGTTATTTTTGCAAAAATATGACATATTTCATACCACATTATTTCCTTCATTTGGAAATCACGAGTTGATTTCGTAGGTTAATTTGACCATATTAAAAATGTAAATAGAATCATTCTTGACGGTTTATAATCTATCCGAAGGGCACAAAGTAACATTATAATTGTTTTTATTGCAAAACAAGTTGGAACAAAAATGACCTTCAAAGGGTCATAACTTCAAAATGTTTATTACAAATTCGTGTTCAGTTGGAAAAAATATGCAAGTACTCATAAACTTATTTTCATAATTTAGCATGAATTTTTTTCGCTATATTTATTTATAGTTGTATATTTGTTATGAATATTCCAACTATTAATTTTTTAATTGAAATGGAATGTCTATTTAGAATACATCATAATGTGGATATATATATTGGATATTTATTACAAAATCCTGGCTTCTAGCAAAATAGATAAAAAATAGTTTGCAGTGAAAATTTGAAGTAATAAATTTGTTCAATTTTCTTTTCTATCACCTGAGGAAAATTATAAGTATTTATTTTGGATATTTCTAGTTGCTTCTCAACTCCAGATTTCTTTACTGAGTATTTGGAAAAAATCCCAAGTAGAACCGGTTTTCCAAAAATGACTTCAAAATTTTATTATTGTACATTTCTGGCAAAATGGTGGAAAACATAATAACAAATCAGTTAATTTTTACCGGGGCCGCTTTGTTTAAACCAACCGGATAAGTTCACACAGAAAATTGCTGACTGTATGGCAGATAAATACTATGTGGTATGTGTATATTCTGTATACCGATTTTTACCCGACTACGGCGAAGCAAAAAGGAGGGTTATGATTTTGACCGGTATGTATGTGAGTATGTATGTATGTATGTATGTTGATCTGTTCCCTCATAACTTCTAAACTACTTATCATGAATGACACCATTGATTTGTTTGAAAATATTAACAGGATGTTCATAACACCAGATGTGGAATCACCTGCGACTGAAAGATAAACTTAAGCCACTATCTTCCATCGTTCAAGACTGGAATAGAAAATCAAATAACTATCTGAATAAAAATGCAAATTTTCAATTTTCCATTTTTTCTTTTGAGTTAGGGTCCTTTCAGAATATCTATAAGATGTAGTTCAATGTCGAGCGTGGCTTTTAGCCGGGGAAGTAGTTGTTTTCTGTTAGGCATTCACAAAAAATAACTTCATTTTTATCGTGGATTTTTCAATTCACAGAAAAATCTTTCTATTAAATATGCAATTGAAAATGTTTCCCCTTTCAATTTGACACCATGTATTGTTGATTCAAATAGAGAAAATCGGTACAAACGGAAATCCCATAGATAAAATCATACATATTATAATGATTTCAAATAGTTACAAAAAATAACTCAACTTCAACTATAATAATAAACGTCGTCAGGTGTTCTTTGGTGGTTCCACGTTCTCTGTTATTTTCTATATATTTGTTTTTTACATTCAGAATATTTTCTCCATGCTGATGATTTTTGTCAAACAAATTAAGGATCTTTTGGATTGCCAATTATTACAGAGTGATATTGATCGTTTGCCTTGCCTATAGTCAAAGTAATATGCTCTCACTTAACTTAAATAAGTGCAATGCCTTAATAACAAAAGTGTCTTTTGAGTAGCAGATCGAAAGTATATTTAAAAAATATTGGACATGAAGAATTTAGAGTTTATTCTCAGTGTAACGAGATGCTTCAAAAACTCCTTAATTATATTTACAATACTCTAGTTCGTAGACAATTACACTGTGCAGCAATCATCTGGAATCCTTATTATCATAAATATATAGATCCTATTGAAAATGTATAGTGTCGATTTCTCTCCTGTATAACTAAAAGATTCGTGAGCAATACCATCTTGCCTAAATACGAGACCTGCTTTGAACATTTCAAGATAAATAAGCTTTCAGCAAGGAGAACTGTTTATGTGATCTTCTTACACATTATTTGAGGACAGTTAGATTGTTTCCTATTCAGTACTCTTTACAAGCCCGTATTTAAAATATTTTGGTATTTACTACATTAATTATATTATTTATGTGACTCCCAGTCCAAGGTATCACTGATTGTCATGCCTATAAATTTAATTATGTTGTTCTGATTGTTGATATTGTTATTTATCTTCATAGTTATACCTTCAACTTGTTTTTGTTTTGTATGAAAAATAAGGAAATCTGTTTTTGTTGTATTTATGTAACCATATTTTTGGAGAACCAATATGCAATTTTTGACATTAGATCCTCACAAGCTGTTTGGTTCAAATCATGTGACTCTTTAGTCACGAGAATTGATAAGTCGTCAGCATATAAAATAATTTTAAAATTAGCCAAATAATATACGATATCTACCACATAGAGAGAAAATCATATAGGAGCTATAATACTTCCCTGAGGTACTACGATTTCTACAGGTGCGGCGCTTGAAGTTTGTGAACTAATCACCCCTCTATCATGGGATTTAAGTGAATATTGTTTTCGGTTCGTAAGAAAGAATTTGAACCAGTCATGTAATTTGCCAAAGTTTGTCCAATAATCGATCGTGTAACAATCGAAGGTTTTACTTTATTTAGTTTATTTAGTTTATATATATATACAATGAAATATCATTATATATATATACATTTATAATGAAATATTATATATATATATATACATTTATAATGAAATATCATTATATATATATATATATATATATATATATATCTGCCAACCGTGTTATAATTAAAATAACTGAGAGGATGTTGATCGGTTTGAATAGTATTTACTTCCTATTGTTGTTTGAATTCCTATGATTTTTATTACACTTGTTTCTCCAAATACAAACCTGAATTACCTCATTGTAGTAATTTTATAAGCACAGGTGCCGTAAACAATGGAATCAGCTGCCTTATTATTCGAGGGAATGATTTTAATTTTCATGAAGTTATTGTCCTTTGTTTTAATTTTTTCTGAAGCATCAATGCCAATATTCAACAAATGTTTTATAGAAATCATGAAACATAAGAAACAAATGTTTTTAGAATTGAAATCGTTGGCTCATACATACGGTCACACCTTTTTTATTAACTTGAATATGAGTTTTATATTTTCAAAATAGAAGAAGTATTGGCAAATGTTTCTTCGATTTGAAAACTAAACTGGAATTGGCCTTGTCTATAAAATTGAGCCATAAAGAACTAAATGTCCCAGAAAAAAAAAATTAGGATCACTTGAAATATATGCCCTTTCCCGTCCACTCATAATAGTGTGTTTAAATAGTCCTAATTAGTATTACAAAAACTGTTTCCTGAACAATATACCATGAATGACAATATTCTTCAGCGTCGACAAGAAATCAAGGACCTTGGAATCTATATGCAGGGCAATCTGAAATTCACTACACACTATGACTTTATTGTTAATAAAACTTACCAAAAGCTGGGGTTTATAATTCGCAACTCCAGAAATTATGTATATATATATATGTATATATATATATATTATATATATATATATATATATACATATATATATATTATACATATATATACATATATATATATATATTTTTTTCTAAGTGTTAGTGTTAAGGAAACTATATTGTGTCTTGGATTTTAATTACTCCTGGGTGTTCTGTAAGACTTTAATTAAATAAATAAATTTCCAATATATCACAACTAATTTCTCGGCTGTTTACACATATATGCCAACAATATAACTCAAGGAGAATGTCCCGTTGAAATGTGCAGCCTTCATTGAAATGGTGCCCAAAAAATTAAATAACAATTATTCACGAAACATTTATTTTCGTGAAAACTAACTTGCATTCAAAAGAAATTGTTGGTTCCAGATGAACTAACAATAATATTAATAGAATTACTCCTTTTATCCTTGCTAAGAGTCCCTCCATTTTCTTTTGCCACCTGGTTGTTCCGCAAAGTTCTTGCCTGCAGCTCCTCCATACATGAATTATTTTAATGGACTATTTATTATTTTGAGCCATGATGGAAATTAATAAGTGGCAGCAATATACTTGAAAATGCTATTTCATTAAAATAAGATCATCAAGTAAATTTTAAAACTTAATAATTTCATTCTCAGGTAAAATTATTTATTTTTGAAGGTTTTTCTGTATGACTTTTTTATGTCGAAAGGGTCTAGCCGATAAGCATGCCTGGTGACGATATCACTAGCATTCCTGTTTTGCCTCTTGCTTTTACGTTGAGCCAGAAGTATGTATGTTTGTGATTATTATTCAACTGATTCAAATGCAACTTTCTGTGTGGTAATCCTAAAAACTCAGAATATATATTACCGGTACTCTTTGATATATAGCCTGTTCTATAGTGGGTGTAGATCTTACCGCCTTGGGTGCAAAATTCGGACATAAAAACATTCAATTTTGGGAAAAAATTAAATGAAATTGAGGTATCTTGCCGTTGTTAAAACCAAGAAAAAACATTTCTCTGGCAAAGGTGTTTGTGAAGTTCAGGACTGTTAAAGATAAGGGACAGGAAGGATGGTCAATAAAAATACTCATTGAGCATCTTTACTAATTAATTCTATTGAGAATAATGATTTTCTAATATCAATCGTATATTTGAATAAAACAATTCAACAAGTTTGTTTCAAAATATTCCTTACATTGTACACTTCCAGTATGTTGTTCAACTGTAGCCTTTTGTACACTTTTGGTATGTTTTCCATTAACTATCACATAAGGTGTTTAAAATAGTTTGGTAATCCATCGACTGTGGCATGATGTGTATACGAGATCAGTTTTCCTCAAGTGTGGCATGATGTGTCTGTGTATGTCATAGACCATTGCCTGTGACATAATCTTTTCTGCAAGAATTATCTTCTCCAATTTGGAGTATATCGTAATCTCAATATATATATTAGCCAAATCCTGAGAAAATAATAATATAAAAAACGGACGATATGCCACAATTCGGTGTGCAGGTTGGTAATTCACAATTATAGTGTAAACCTGTATGTGTGTGTATACAGGGTGAGTTAGAAGTAGTTATGTGCGAGATTTTATATTCAACCCTATGTGAATGCAACTTCACCTATATTTTTGTCATTTTATATACCAGAGTTAGTCAGAAGTATGCGATTGTAATCAATTAAAAGGGACATTCTATATTTTATCTGTATGATATGTCCGCGATTTTATCAAATACTATCCAACCTGATAGGTATATTTTGAACCACTGGAATTTTGATTAATTCATTTGTCAAAGTGAATGGCTGTGTGGTTTTTGTGAAGTGTAAATAAACTGACAATAATCAGTTGCGTATTATATATATATATATATATATATATATATATATATATATACATACAGGGTGTTCTCAAAGGTGAGGCATCTTTTTTAACAAGATGTAGAACTCGTCAAAATAGATCCCTTTACCAGAAATCACCTATATAAAAATCAAAAAATAAAAAAGTTGCAAAACTTTACAAAAACTGTTTATAGTGATAACTATCACAATTCGTAACTTGGCGTAACAATGAGTCAAAACAGACCTCAAGCATTTTATCTGTTTTTCTATAATTAACTTCACAGGCATTTTCTTCCACTTTATTCACTGAAAATGTACAGCTTAATGATTTTCCACTAACCAAACAAGTGTATTATGGAAATTATTCATTCATTTTGTGTGCCACTGGCAAAACCCAACTCTTGCAGAATGATTTTGAGGTTGTAATACATTCAATAATGTTATGGATACATTTTTTCCTGTCATATCATCTTCCGTACTTAACTGTGGGTATAACGATTGGTGCAGGTTCATTTGAACACCACTTATCACAAAACTAAAGTGAATTCACTTTATCGTGAATTAAAAGTTCCACTGTTCTGGTAAATATGAATAATCTTCGACAATGTCTAGGATTTCTTCCTCAATATCAGCCATTTTGGGTAAAACAGGTCTTCCTACATGTCCATCTTGTTCTCTTAAAGACTCCATATTAAAACAGTAAATTTACAAATATTTGAAGTGTTGGATTTCAATAACAATCTTTCAGTTTATAAACCACCTGCTGCACTTTGTATGCGATTACCAAGCATTGAAAGTATGAGTTGATTATTATCGTATATATGCAATTATTGGAAAACAAATAAAAACAACAACTGAGAAAAAAAAACACTTGGATCAGCTGATTCATTTCCGCACTACTCAAAGGCGACTTCCATATAGCTGATTTTATATATATATATATATATATATATATATATATCATTTTAAACAATGCTAATGTGGTTGTATTAACTTTGAACTTCGTTTTATTTCTTGATCTACGTTTTTTTTCTATTGTATCACTATGTTAGATGAATATGTTTAACATCATTGAAACTAACCTCAACAAAGTTGTAAGTAGCATAATGTTTCGCACTTGAATATGTACTAATATTGGTTTTTTCATCTATTGTAATCTCCCTGATGATGGAAATAAAATATATATATATATATATATATATATTATATTGTTTATATAAATAAGCTAATTTTTATGTGTACAGATTTGATTCAAATAGTTTTGAAGTGGGAGTTATTCTCTTCAAACTTGAAATAGAAGTGTTAAATTGTGTTGAAATATATATTTTAACAGAGAACTAGACAATTTTTCATTGAATAAAAATCAGGGTTTTATTTATATTACGATAAAATGTTTGAGTATGTTTTTCACCAAAATAGAAGGGCTGATAATTTTTTTTTCTTCCAGGATTTCCAGCTTCTCATACACATTCTCAGGTTCACCAGTTTGTTAATAGAGCACTCTTTTTCTCGCCACCTGTACAATTCTATGGAACATCTTCTAGTCCTGCTCGAATCGAATGATATGTCAGTGGTTTTAGAAGTATTAAATTTACTTTATATGTTCTCAAAGAGAAGCAACTTTATAACGAGATTAAAGCCAGATGAAAAGGAATGCCTTCTTTCGAGGCTACAGTATTTGGCAGAGGTAGGTTATTTTGTGGATTTATTTATTCAGTTATAGTTTCTGGGAAACGAAAAAAATATAAAAATTAAAACTCACAGCTTTCTTTGTTCCAAAATATTGAACACTTCCAATTTATTGAATGGAAAATGAAAATACAATGGAATAATATAACTAATATCTTGATTCAAGTGGTATTATTAGTATTTTTACAACCCAAAAATACGACAGTTATTTTGTTTCAATTACCAATAAAAACAAAAATAAGTTTGGAATTTAGTAATAGTTTTGGAAATTATTTCAAAATAATCGATATAATTATGGATTTTGAAATAAATTGCCTTATAAACGAGGCACTATAAATAAGTATTATTCAAAATTTTACTACAGAATAGAGACTAATTATAATAATCGTATTATTGCTAGAAGTGGTTAAGTCACTTTATGGACAGTGACATGAAATAATGTTTTCCTAAGAGGTAATTAGTGCAGTCAAACGTTGTGTTCCTTGTATTTTTTCAAATGTAAAACTGTTGATACATTAACAAAGAGCTTACCTTACTGCCTTGTTCTTGTTGGTTTTGTTAGATAAATTGCAATTTAATGGATACAATTTCATCAATTTGTGTATTCCTAGAATTGGGGCGGCAAAGAAAATGGATTTGGATTGGCAGATTGTTGTAATGCAGAAAAAGGCATACCCCCTTCTGCAACCACGTTACACGTTGAATTCCATCGAGAAGAGGAGAGTGCAAAATCGCCCAAACGAGAGTTGAAACAGGGCGATCTAAAGAGTATCGGCAAACCGAATCTCCATATAATTCACATTGAACATGTTGATAAGTTGCATAAAACCCCTGCCGAAATAATGAAGTCACTCGTTTCGCTTTATTATGTACCACCGGAAAAGGAGGTAGGAGTGAGTTTTATTGGGCATTGTCGAAATTTTTATATATTTTTTTTCAGATGTGGTTGTTTACTCATGTAAGATTGGCAACTCATTTTGCTGACTATCGTAATAGATTAAAAAGCGTTCAAGCTAGATTACAAGCTTTATCTGTGATGGTATATTCGAACTCTATTCAAGATTTCCCTTCGAATTTACTCTACAATGGATTGCTGGAAGAATTAGTGGAAGTTGTAGGGTTGCAGGACCCGCAGTTAACTGATATTAGATGTGCCGCACTCAGAACTCTTACCGCAATCATACATTTGGATAGAAATCCTAATATTCAAAAGTAAATATTTAATTTTTATTTATTCATAAGGATGTGAACTAATGATTTTCTTAGCCATGTAGGAATATAAAAATGTTGTTTTTAACACTTTAAGCCCTGCATGGCATTTAACTGCTGATGCTTCACTTCAACAGTGGTATCAGGGTAATAACACACAGCAACATTTAGTTTCAGACTACACTCTTCAATGTTAACGTTAAGGCAAATAAAAACGCCCGGTCCCAAGAGTACATTGCTGTTTGCGGGTTGGAAAAATTTCAATATACAAAAAAGTTAAATCAAGTTTTGTGTTTAATCGTATTATTTCAGCAAATAATCATTTATTATCAGAAATTACATTAATTGAATAATACAATCATCGTGACAACTAAATATTTTTGTAGCATTGTGAGTTTTAGAAAAACAGGAAACACTACATTACAGATATGCGGTCCAAATGGTCGTATTTTTTTTTGTCCAGACCGGGTGGCATCCATGTAATGCCTACTTTTTTTTCAAGAATCAGCTTGAATTTGTGCCAAAAAACATTTTGGAAGTTTTTTGCACAAATTCAATGGTATTGACATTTTTATTGACAAAATCAGGGCTTTTAAGAAGAAAAAACTCCGATCCCAATTCATAGCGGGGCTTAACGTGTTAACAGGGTGTTAAAAAAAGTCGAAAAAAAATCATTCTTATAGGTAACGATGATCCTTAGCCTGCATAATACTTAAGGGTGTCCGCAGTTTCAGACAATCAAAATTAACGGAAGCATTCTTCTCTACAACTATGGAAATCTCTTTCGAATCAATTTATTTTTGTTTCACCTGCATTTCGAAAATTAATTATTTGGGGCAATTGTACCGAATTCTATTAATTCTTTGAATTTCAGGCGATAAGATTCATGAATGCATATTTTGTATTGTATATCTATTAATACAATACAATCAATTGGCCATCGACCTGTATCTTTCAGCCAGACTAATACATTTTTGGATTTTTTTAGCCGAAGGCCCGGTTCCAGACTGAATAGTATTATAGATGTGACTGGAGCCAGTCAATACCACGGTTTCTTACCGGTCCTAGTTAGAAATTGTATATCATCTCTCACCAACCAAGTGGACTTCAGTCAGACAGCATTCAAAAAAATGAAGCTGCAGGATGAGATATCAACTTCATCATTGGATGACTCCAGCTGTGACTCTGCCAAAACTGGCGCTTCAAACAACGTCCAAGAAAGCAAAACCCTAGAATCCAGCCTGATGGAATTCGATATTGAAGCTGCCGCTCTCTTCCAAAATGCGACAGATTCCAAATTCCCAGTAAGCTTGACGACAGCTTTGTTTTCCTTTTTGTATCATTTGGCTAGCTACGAGTCAGGAGGCGAAGCTTTGGTCTCTTGCGGAATGATGGAGTCGCTCCTGCAGGTCATAAACTGGCAGGGCTTCGAGCTGGATCATATAACGGTGAGTGAGATTTTGAATTTAATGCGGGAGAGTGACTTTTCCAAGAGTAAGGGTTCAGAAACCAAATCCAGTCTGGAATACTTGTACCCTCAGGATTCAAGATTGACTTTACCAACACAATTTTTTTACTTCCACATACTCAATCATCGTGGGAACTGGTTTGCCTCAATGCACTTTTTTACATTTATATGATGGTCGTTGAAAATCTTGGCATTTATGGTTTGACTCTGTACAAAATTGATATCTGGGGGTTTTCGAGCTTGCAAATAACAAACTTTCAATAAAAATTTGGAATTTCAATATGGCGACCGAATTCTGTTACTTATGGACCGATTTGACTCGATTTTAATTTGATCACATCATTGAAACTATCAAAATGATGGATTAAACTGAGAGTTACTCGTACCTATGCATGTAACGAATCTGCAACTTGATTTTCACCTACTTTCACATATTTATCAACATGAAATTCGGTACAAACATGTATGTGCTTTGCTGCAAACAATACCATATGATGGAAATTCAAGATGTCGGCTCCAAAATTGTGAACCAATTTTAATTTATTACAATTTAATTCACTTAAAAAACGATATATATTTTTTTTCAAGGTCGTGTAGTATGAATTTCCAATGGAAATTTCGAAATCCGAAATGGTAGCTAATTTCGTCATTTATTGTCCAATTCGACTCTCATAGAACTGCTCACTAGTACTGTGCTATGACCGTAACTGAACCAACACAAACCCGTGTATTCAAGTCCGTGTGCGAGCATGTCAGTTGCGAAACAGTGTAGTGAGCGTTGTTCCATTGTAAATAACCTAAACAATAATTTTTTGCACGTGTCGGAATGATTACGGTCATGGCACGGCCCGGTCTAGTGAGCAGAGACCCTTAGAGTAGTTACATTACAATTATATCCTTTTTTTGTCAGATTCATCTTAAAATTTATATTTGATGGATGTAAATCGTATTTTTGTCTACCATCACTTGTCTAGTTCATTTAAGACAAAGACATTGTTGAGAACAATTTATGCAATCTAAACAAGCGTTGAATTTGTTTAATCTGGGCTTCATCCCTGATTTCAATGATTTATGGGGTACTTACGTATTTTTGGCTCCTGAACACAAATAATCAATTCCAAAAAAAAATCACAAAAAAATGACAAAATGCTCCCTTATATTTTTTCCAATACAATCTTCATATAAATTGCGAAAAGGGGAAATAGCGTCTGTGAATATATATGAGTAATGGGAATTTTTAAACTATAGTAAAAAGGATCTTTGAATCTTGCGAAAAGGGGAAAAAGCGTCTTAATATATATGAGTAATGAAAAATTGTGGCATTTCAGACGAATATTTAAACTCTCCGAGGCGCAGACGGAACCTTCGATAGCTTAGTTCGTAGAGCGTATGACCAGAGATCTAAAGGACGCAGGTTCGAATCCTGCTCAAAGATGATGAAAATTCATCTGAAATGCCATAATTTTCCATTATTCGCAATCTACATACTTTATATCTATTTGATTTAAAATTCACCATCAAAACCATTTATTTTCGCCTGAAATCACTTTTCTTCATAACCTCCACAACATAAAACCTTCGACTTATTTCTTACACAAAATTGGAGATTTTCATTTTTGTCATGTTGGCAGACAATAAATTGCACCGTCAACTTTTCGAATTCAAACCTACTTATTTCCCTTTTATTTCAAGCTTTCTCGATTGTTACTGACGCCATTATATAAATAAATAAATTTCCAATTTGTGTTTCAGTAACTAAATTGTACTAATTTCATAATTTTTCGTTATATGAATTGGAAATTTATTTATTAATTTGATGGCATCAATAACAATTGAAAAAGTTTTGAGAAGGGGAAGTAATACCATTGATTTGAATTCGAAAAGTTGCTGGTGAAATTTATGTGCTGCAAACATGATGAAAATGAAAAACTCTAATTTTATGTAAGAAATCTGTAAAAAGTGTTTTATTGTAGAGGTTACGAAAAAGGGTGCTTTTTGGCTAAAATGCATTGTATTGATGACACATTTTGCTTGAAGCAGTAGACAGATACATAGTTTGTAGATTGTGCTGAAAGGGAGAATGGTTTTTAGTGGTTGAAAATGCTTTTTGGACCTTTGAAGGGCCATCACTACGAAGTATTAGAGAACGCCAAGTTTTGATTGCAATTCCTGTTCAGGAGACGAAAATACTATAGTTTTTCAGTTGATAGATTTGGGTCCAAATACTATCGTGAATGCTTTCACACTGGAAAAATATGCAAAAAAAAAATCTGTTGCCAAACACAAGTGATAACCTGATTCAGTATTATTCATTCTATCTACTAATTATCCATGTCTCGGTATGCTTAATGGAAAATTTCATTTCAGTTTGTAACCCGTGCTGTACGAGTAATCGATTTGATAACCAACATTGATATGGCTGCCTTTCAAATGCACGGAGGTCTACATAGTTTCATCAGTAGACTGGATGTGAGTAATTGCGGAATAATTTCAAAGATGGTGTTTGAAGATTTATTCAATTTTAGGTCGAGGTTAACTTCTGTAAGAATGAACAGCTCTTCCAAATAAAGACTATGACTCCAGAGCAAACGTTTACTGAGGAAAATACTGCCGGTTCTTCAACTAACGATACTGGCGATGAAACTGTCACCGTTGAACTTGAGTATATTGCGGAAAATGCTGGAAAAACTTGCCTCCCACAACGTGCGGCCCTTTTGAAATCAATGCTGAATTTTCTAAAGAAAGCATTTCAAGATGCAGCATTTGCCGAAAGTATCAGACACCTTATGGAAGGGACTTTACCACATTCTCTGAAAAACATCATCGCCAATGCTGAGTATTATGGCCCGTCCTTGTTTTTGCTGGCTACTGATGTAGTTACAGTGTACGTTTACCAAGAGCCAGCATTGCTTTCGGCGCTTCAAGATAATGGCTTGACCGATGTTGTCTTGCAGTCCCTGTTGGTGAAAGAAGTTCCTTCTACTAGGGAGGTGCTTGGATCGCTCCCAAATGTCTTCAGCGCTTTATGCCTGAACAACCGAGGCTTAGAATCTTTCGCCAAGTGCAAGCCGTTTGAAAAATTATTCAATATACTACTGTCGCCAAATTATCTACCAGCTATGAGAAGGAGACGCAGCTCGGAACCTCAAGCCGACACTGCTTGCAATTTGGGCAATGCGATGGACGAACTGATGCGACACCAACCCAGTCTCCGACAAGATGCAACTCTTGCCATCATCAAGCTCTTGGAAGAACTAGTCCGTTTCGGGACTGACCCAAAATATGTGTGTTGGAGGCCCCACAGCAAATCTGAAATCTCTCCATCCACCAGTACTAGATCTGCCACAAATGCCGAGGGCTCTTCAGACGAGGAAGAAGATGACGAGGATGAGACTTCGACTTCCTCTCAAAATGCGCAGACCGAAAGTCAAGCCCAAGCTAATAGCGAGAGAATACCCATAGCTCTGATCGACTACATACTCAACGCGATGAAGTTCATAGATGCTATTTTGAGTAACAATTCCACAGATGATCACTGCAGGGAGTTTGTCGAGAAGGGCGGACTGGTGCCTTTGTTGAAGATCCTCGGGCTGCCCAATTTACCAGTCGATTGCCCACTGACGAATCCCGCTCAAGCTGTTGCCACTGTCTGTAAAAGCATACTCAACCTAGCCCACGAACCATTTCTGTTCAGTCAAGGTCTCTTGCAACTTGGAGGCGTTCTGGAGTCCCTCAAACCTCTGTATGCCAAACAGGAAGTCCCGGGGGGGTCGAAACTTCTGCTGGAACTCGCCAGTGCCACAGATATAGAGAGCGCGTTCAGTACCGCAAGTGCTACTCCCCTACTACACGCTATGGGGGCCGCACACGGTTACGTCATCATGTTTGTCCACATTTGCCGTACGGGGCAAACAGAAATAAGAAACTTATCCCTGCAGCATTGGGGTTCCGAAGAGGGGCTGAAGGTTTTGAAAGGACTCGCCGATCTGTATACATCTCTAGTTTGGGAGAGTACGCTCTTATTGGCTTACTGCAGCGATGATCTGTTACCTTCTGATTGTGATTTTACCAGGGAAGATATAGAGAAGTTGAATGCTTTCTTCGATCGGGTAAGTTAGTTTCATATAATTCTACCTCCCATTTAAAATTTAACATTTTAACGTTATAATTATGAGTACATTGATTTTAATAGCCGTCTGTGCTGAATAAACTGTTCATATTTAGTAGAAGGTGTCAAATTTACGGTTTTCAATTAGTTACCACTGGGGCAGTTTCTCCTAATTATTTCCAGATGTGGTGTTCCGAAGGCTATTATTAGAAGTCACCCCCTTCAGACAGATTCCATTTACAAATGGGTTTAACACTTTTTGTTCCTATCAACTAAAATTCTTTCCAGCTATCGGTATTATACAGGGTAGTCTTTCTTCATTTCACTTTCAAGTCTATTTTATACCACATCACCTTTGTAAAATAAAGCACAATGATTATCTCAACCTGTAGTATTGAATTTAACTAATACATTTTCTAAATATTGAGGACATATGTTTGTGTTGCTCTTGGGAAAAAATACCATAACATTCAACAAGTATCGCCAAATTTACAGACGTGTAATTAAACATGCAAAAGAAATTCATTACAAG
Organism: Gonioctena quinquepunctata; assembly: GCA_018342105.1. Lineage (NCBI taxonomy): Eukaryota > Metazoa > Arthropoda > Insecta > Coleoptera > Chrysomelidae > Gonioctena > Gonioctena quinquepunctata. The sequence continues at coordinate 517,764 of JAFIRS010000187.1, forward strand.
AATAGAATAAACAAAGCTGAAAATAAAACTAAAGAAAACTGGGCCATAGTGAATAATCTGAGAGGTAAATCAATCAATCAATCAAAATATACTTTATTGTCCAAAGAATCATAATCTCATTGACAAAGCATGTGTTAGATCATAACTACCATCATTATAATTATTACAGATGAGACAGTGTGGAATCAGCTTTAAAATAACAAAAAGGTCAATAAATAAACAGTACACACACACCTAATATAATAATGTAAAAGATTAAAATGTTAAAATGGTTAAATCAAGGCTGAAGGACTTCGGTCAATAGCCTATTGAATTGAATTTGTTTCAGTTCAATAAAGTTCCTGTATTATTATTATTATTGGTTAAATCACTAATTGTTAATCAAACTCCCTTCCTCAACAAGTCAACATAGATCCCCATACCCTAAATAACTTTTACTGCACAATTACTGAAAAACTAATCTCATCCCTCGTTCCTACATCAAATCCAATGGATTATCTAAATAATGTAAATATACCCAACAACTCTATTGGAGCCGAAAGAAATCTTGCAAGAAATAAAAAACAAAAAGTCAACGGAATTAACGAAATTTCAGTTAACATTTTAAATAACCTTGCCGATTCTGCTTTGAATGCACTAGTTATAGCGATAAATAAATCCCTTGCACTTGGAAAATTTCCTTCATGCCTAAAAACAGCTCTTGTAATTCCTCTATTCAAAGGTGGTAATTCAGAAGATCCTAGTAACTTTAGGCCAATTTCCATGCTCTCAACACTCTTAAAAATCATGAGAAAACTGATGAAAAAAAGAGTATTAGCTTTCCTTTATACATATAAAATATTAACCAACTCACAATTTGGATTTCAGAAACAATAGGCACAAATGATGCAATTTTTTCCTTTCTTGAACATGTCTACACACATCTCAACAATGGGAAAGTCGTAGTTGCAGTATTCTGCGACTTTTCCAAAGCTTTTGATTGTGTAAGTCATGAACTTCTTTTGCAAAAGATGTACTGCTATGATTTTAGAGGAGTGTGTAATGATTGGTTTAGGTCTTACATAAGTGATGGAAAACAGCTAGTAAATTCAAACGGAAAACTATCACACATCAAGGATATCTTATGGGGCGTTCCAGAAGGACCAGTTCTGGGTCCGATTCTTTTCCTTATATATTTAAATGACCTAGCTACTCTCTCGATTTAAGGAATTTTTATGATCTTTGCGGATGACACCACTCTCCTTTGGCATGGAAAAAATAGTATACTTATGAAAGAAACGATTACTAGTGATTTGGAAGTTGTAAAAAAATGGTGCGACGTAAATTACTTGTGCTTAAATATCAAAAAAACAAACCTCCTCTCGTTATATTGATAATTTATACTTGAATGGTCTTATTCTTGAAAAAAAAAATCCAAATTCCTATGAATCTCCATCGATAATAAACTAAAATTTGACCAGCATATTTCAGCGTTAACAAAAAAATTGGCTTTAGGATGTTATGCACTCCGAATCATTTCAAATGAACTGAGTTCATCCACAACAGAAATTGTACATCATTCCCTGATAGAATCTCACTTGAGATATGGTGTTGCTTTCTGAGGATTCTGCAGTCAACAACTCTTTCATTCAGTGTTTGTTTTGCAAAAGCGAGCAGTTAGATACTTGATTATCTCGAGAACCGAAGACAAAAACTTAAATTGAACAATATTCTATCTGATGAAATCATAAACGAAAAGGGTGTTCTACAGGGTAGTGTACTTGGTCCCCTATTATTTTTAATATACATTGACGATGTGGTTAATAATGTTGGAATATGCTCAATTCATTTATTTGCTGATTCACTTTTCAAATTCAGAATGTACGACGGTAGTGAATATAATCAACGAAACACTAGAAAACATATTCAGATGGTGCTGTGCCAACAAACTAAAGGTAAATGCAAAAAAAAACAAATTCATGTTGATAGGTAATGACAAGGAATATAAAAAGTTCAAAGAAAATATGTGTGAAATAAAAATCAACAATAGTTCAATTGAGCTAGTGGATACTTACAAATATTTAGGAGTAATTATTGATAGAGATTTGAAATTCAAAGAACATGCAAACTATATAATAAAAACAATATCATTTAAAATAAACTATTTGTATAGAAGCTCCAGATTTCTCTCATATGGTCAAAAACTATTATTTACAATACAATAATTCTTAATCACTTGAACTACTGCTCTACCATACTATTTTTACTACAACAAAATGAAATGTAACAATTACAGAAATTGCAAAATCGAGCAATGAGAATAATATTATCCTGCTCTAAACGAACACCCATAAATGAAATGTTGAATACGCTTGACTGGTTACCAGTAGAAAAAATGTTACTTATCAAACACTGATCTTCATCTTTAAAATAAGAACAGGTAGTGCTCCATCATATCTGAGGGAAAAAATATCTTTCGTATCAGAACACCACAATTACAACACCCGAAATAGAAATAATTTATTCATTCCAAATGTGAAAACAAAAAAATCGCAAAATTCAGTTTTTTTCAGAGGACTAAATAAGTTCAATGAACTTTCTGAGGACATAAAAAATTCACCCTCTCTTGCTGTATTTAAAATTAAATTGAAGAGACTTCTGTTGAGTGAGTGCAAACCTCGATGATGATACCTATTATTAACTTTTATTTATGTGTGTGTATATGAATGTATATATAGTGTTGTGCTAATTAATATCTGTTTGTTATCAATGTATTTCTATGTAACTATATTTTTATTCTACTTATTTTATTTATTGACTGTACTTATATATTAGTCTTGGGCTAAATAAAGGATTCATATAGATACTTATGCAAGGTGGGAGTACGTGAGTCATGTAGACCATTATTTATAAGAGACAAAATTCTCACTGCTACTTGTTTTTTCATTCTAGAAACTGTCAGTCTGATTTACAAAAAACATAACATGGTAGAAATTCCGAAACATACAAATTACGTAACCAGCCAAGTAACAGAAAATAAAATACCTCTTCCTGTTCCAAAAACAAGTCTGACAAAAGATTCTTTATTCTATGAAAGTAAAAAGTTGTATAACCATTTACCATACGAATTCAGAAAGGAAAAAAGCTATGAAAAGTTCAGAAACATTGTTAAAGAAGCCCTTGAAACAAAAGCGTACTACAATTTCGAGGAATATTACAATGAAACCTTGCTGTGATTAATATTTTTATATTGTTAACAATTACACACCTATATGTTGAAGCTTATCTTATCCGGTAATATCTTATATTTTTACACGCTTTATATTAGCTTCACTTGTATGTTTGTTTGTAACAGACTCCTTTTGGGCGCGATTTTGACCCACTTCCAGACGTCCGAATGATTTGAAATTTGGCAGGTGTACATAATTCTGGTGACAATGCATTAAGAAATTTTTATGTGAAAAAAAAAACAAAATGGCGGCTCCAATATGATGTACGAGTTTTGTGATTATGGTACGATTCGCTTCAAAATTGGTATCTGAGGGTTTTCGTGGTCGGAGATTATGATTCTTTTGTCAAAATTGAAAAATTCAAGATGGCAGCTCCAAAATGGTGGACGAGTTTTGTGATTATGGTCTGATTCTATTCAAAATTGGTATGTGGGGGTTTTTGGGGTCGGAGATTATGATTATTTTGTCAAAATTGAAGGATTCAAGATGGCCGCGAGTTTTGTGATTATGGTCCGATTCTATTCAATATTGGAGAATAATAGTTAAAAAAAATTAATAATAATAATAATAGTTTGAAAAACTAAAAACACGCGTTAATAGAAAACTAAACTAAAGAGTAGGACATAAATAATAGTTTAGAAAAACTAAAAAACACGCTTTTATAGAAAACCAGACTAAAAAAATTAAAAATAAGAAAAAAATGTATTTTATTTAAAAAAAAGCGTGCATGATATCATTAATTATATAGTACATTACACACCTAGGGCAGTAAAGTAAGAAATGTTTCGGATCATAGGTAATTGTTGGCCGAGGCGATACCATGCACCCCACGCTTTTTTTTAAATAAAATAAAAAAATGCTTATTTTCTATTTTTTTAGTCTGGTTTTCTATAAAAGCGTGTTTTTTAGTTTTTTTAAACTATTATTTATTATTCTATGACATGTGAACTTATATTCAAATTATGTGATTCTTGTACTTTTTTTCTTCTTTTGTTTAAATTATACAAACTATATTTTTTTAACATTATATTCAATGAATGACTCAACATTCAAGACATTTAACATAGATTGTATAGAGGTTTTAAAATCACTTTGTAAAATAACTACTGCAATCTTTGCATTCCATTTTTATAATAATAATAATATTTATTTCACTTGTTAAACAGTATGAAAGCATTACAAGAAACATTTACATACAGTAACAAGGAAGACGTCTGTGTATAAATAAAAAATTGATATAAAACAACAAAACATGACAGATACTAATCAGGACATATAAAGGTGATTAACAATTATTTATCAAGAGAAGTTATTAAAATTCGTCAACGGTGTAGCAATTTCTTTCTACGAGATATTTTTCTAATTGTCTTTTGAATATGGAGATATTCATTGAGTCCTTAATAGAAACATCTAGCTTGTTATATGGTTTGGGTCCGAGGTAGAGATGACTCCGGTGGTGGTTCGGTATCAGCAAACCTCTAGCTCTAGTTGCATATGGATGGTCTTGTTGGTTTACCATAAATTTTTCTCTATTCTTATAAACATAGAGACACATCTCATATATATATATATATATATATATATATATATATATATATATATATATATATATATATACAGACCAGCAACTGTGAGTATTTCCAGCTCTCTGAATGAGTTTCTGCATGTCTGTCGCCATCCTAAATTAGCAATTATTCTGACCGTGCGCTTTTGCAAAATAAATACCCTTTCAGCAGACGAGCTCATACCCCAATTCAAGATTCCATAGCGCAAGTGATTCAGCAGAATCTCTATTCCACAATGATTCGACATAAATCTCAGTGCATAAAATTTCTTTCGTAGTTTATCACATAATGAATCTACATGAGGACTCCAAGTGAGCTTATGATCTAGAATTAGACCTAGCATTTTTGTTTCTGGGTTGGATGTCACCTCTAGTTGGCTATCTTCGTATATTTTGAGAGTTTCTGTGGTGTTATGCATTGAGAATTTTACTAATGCTGTTTTGCTGATATTTAGTGCTAGATGATTTTTATCAGCCCCTTTCATTATTCTCTCGTATATCGTTTCTGTTGTTTCTGCAAGTGCTAATTAATGTATTATGATCAGTGACAAGAACATTTGTATCGTCTGCATATGCAACTATATGTACCTTCGAAAGACTATGTAGATATTGTATCAAGTCGTTCGCATAAATAAGAAAAAGCAGTGGTCCGAGTATGGATCCCTGTGGAACTCCTTGTTTGCAGGCCAAGGACTGATTCAATTACACAATATACTTTGAAATCATCGGCAAATAACAATCTCTATGAATCAGTAATTGTAATATCAAAAATATATTTTAAAAAATTGTGTGCGGTCGGGGGACCCCTGTCAGGAACGAAGTTCCTTTATGCGGTTTGCGGTAGGTGTTGACTTGTAGAAATCGTCACGTAATATCAACCAATATATATTTTTTCCAAACTCCTATAAAAGTTATTTTATTCCTGATAATAGTATTCGTTATATTATATCAAATTGTCATGCCACATATTCAATGTAAACCATCAATCCAACTTCGGCATACAAAAAACATAAGAAATTATTTCCAAAAAAGGATATAATAATTTAAACACACATTATATAGAAATATAAAAGGAACAAAAATATCTTCCACGTATTACCACTCAACGATAATATCCAAATTGTATTCGCATATCGAAGGTAATATCATAAGTGCTAGGGGTTTTATTGCTCAAATTTTTTTGAAATTTTCGGAAAAGTTTTGTGTCTAGAAATTTTATTGAGTGCGATTTGCGGCCTTATTATCTGATATATATATATATATATATATATATATATATATATATATATATATTTATTTATTTTGAATATTTATTTATTGAACCCATTGCATAGATTCAATACAATTTACAATTTATAATTACAATTAACAATTTCAGTTAACAATTCACAACAACTACATGATTACCATGTTTACAATGTTCGGTCCATTAGTATTGTTTCTAGGATAATCTAATAATTTTCTGACATATACATTTATACAATCCATTGTATGCACCCAGGTGTTACAACACCTGTATGTGCCTTAAGATTGCATACGGAGCATATAATTGAATAGCAATCATAAACTTAATTTACCATAACATAAATATGTGATTAAAATATAAAAATTTTATATATATATATATATATATGCATTTTCACTATCATATCAAATATGTTTGTATCTGGAACCGATTGAAAAAAAAAGGTTCCTTGGTATGGGATTGAACCAGGGCCTTCCGCGTGATAGCCTATAATGCTAACCACTGCTCTATGAGGACTTTTGATATACAGAAAATGATACATTTAAATTATTTATTGCCTTACTTGAAAACTGAGGCTTTCTAACATGCCGAAAAAGGTATATTTGAATTCAAATATCAAATCACTGTATGTAGTGAGTTCAAAATCCCTTATTCCATCAATTTTGCATTTTCTATTTCCCTATATTATAGGAATTGAATATGTTGACATTTAATTCTGACAGGACCAAGTGCAGTTGTTACACATACTCGTATATAATAGAAAGCCACAGAGCGAGAGAAAGTTGCATTTTTCTTACGTTACATTTTCTATCAGTTACCACCTACCACAGGCCGCGTTAAGGAACTTTGTTCCAAAAGTAATGGTATGCAGTGACTACCCTGGAGAAAACCAAAACACCTCAGTATTATTAGAGTTTGCAGGATGTTGGACAGATTTTGTGTGTGATATATAATTATTAATCTTGACCCATGGAATTCTGTCGGTAAAAAACTATTAATCCAACACAACATACTACCTCCAAAATCAAAAGATTATAATTTATGAGCCAAATTTCAGATAATTTTTTAAATAAAGTTTGCTCATTAATGTTATTGAAATCTTTGCATAAATCAAGTGTCAACAATTGTATTATTTGTTCATAGTTGGATACTGAAATACACATAATATAATGATTTTCATAAATGTATACAATAGTTACAAGATTTTGTTTTACACAGCTTTATTTTTTGCACCTAAATGTACATATGTGCAAACATACCAATTTATTATTCTCAAAGAAAAATTAAATATATAAAATCGATTTCCAGGTTATATGTCATTAAAATGAGTGCAAATGTAAAGTAGTAGGATAAATAAAGATCTAACACTATATACTAAACCACCTCAATACTAATGGATTATATGTAATAGTAATAGGACTTGATTATTGTAATTTCTACAATTAAACTTTTCACACTTTTCAGTAAAAAACCTCACAGAATTAGTTGGTCTTATATCTAGCGACAATATATTTAAAAAAAAAATTGCTAAATTTAGACAAATTTTAACAGTTGTATTAGAAAAGAATAGTTTATTTGACTACTTTATATCCATTAGTACATTTGTAGCATGTCGGACAAGCTTTCGATAAAAAAGTATTTTAAAAGTAATGGCAATGTTATATCAAGATAAAATAAATATAATAAAATAGTATTAAAACAACCTATGGCGTAATACAGCATGTAACATTTAAACAACATAGAACATCTAGTGCGGCCAGTGGGCCCTTGAAGTATAGATAAATAAATAGTGTTTTTGATTAAGATTATGGGGGAGAGCAAGTCACTCAGCTATGGAATAATAGCCAAGTATTCAGCTATGGAATAATAGCTTTGTGTCAATAGATATATTTTTTTAATAGTTTTTTTGAAGCTGTTGAAACTGTTATTTTTTATTTCATTTGGTAAAATATTATATATATTATAGTTGACGGAGAAATTTATCGATATATTCAGTCAGTAGGAAATATGGATTTCTTGTATGGTAATGATGAATGTCACCCTGAGTGGTAGTATAATCGATCTGTTTTTGTATTTTTGAAGTATTTTTTGCTCGTATGTTAGGAGAATGAAATATTTACTGTTTTATAATGGAAAATGGACATATGTCTCACATTTGAAATATTTTTATTTTTTAAAGATCAGGTTGAAAAGTAACTATGTTTGGATGTATTCTAGTATTTCAATTCCATGTCATTCTGAAAAAATATTTTTGCAAACACTCAAATAGACTACAAATATACTTATATAAAAAATATTGTTAACATTCACATCTTTGACCTACAGTGTGAGGGAAACTCAACTTCAGACACCACTGGTAATGTGGCGTCAGCAATGGAGGCACTCTCTACAAACCCGCCGCCGATTTCAATGGACGTCGATAGCGAAACAGGATCAGTCATCAACAAGCAAGACAATCGGAACCTCAAATACATCAAACCTTTACTGGGAGCTTCGTCGAGACTCGGTAGAGCTCTTGCAGAACTTTTTGGTCTGCTTGTCAAACTTTGTGTCGGTTCTCCCATACGCCAAAGACGGGGGCAAAATATTGTGGCTGCGCCTCCCATGCCATCTCCTTATGCAAGAAATGTTGCCACGGCGCTTAACGTTCTACTTGCGGAAGGGTTAGATTGTGACAAGTTGCCGCCATGTCCGACTGCCAAGTGTAGACTCACATTTTTGATATGTAGCGTTGGATTTACTAGTCCAATGCTGTTCGATGAAAGACGCTATCCTTACCATCTTATGTTGAAGAAGTTCGTGAGCCTCGGCGGGCAAGCCATTTTCTTCAAAACATTCAAATGGGCACTCCATGCGGGGAACTTGAATTCTGAAGAGGAAATCGTTTATTCTTCTCTACCTGAAGGTGAGTGTATTGAAAAACTTTCTTGAATTGCGTGCATTCATCAGGGAGGTTTTCTTTGAAATTCTGTTACTGCTTTCAGTATCTTAAATAGATAAGGCGTGAACAAAATTTGAAAAGTCTATGATGAGCCAGAAAAAAATATTTCATATACAATTCTAGACCTTGAATTCTAGACCTTGGCCACCTACTGTCAATCTACTGCAAACATTGCTCGGTTGTTGAGTGACCCATATACCTAGTCTCTTGATTAAACTAAATCCGAGAGAGAGAGAGAGGAGGAGAGAGAGCGAGAGAGCGAGAGAGAGCGAGAGAGAGAGCGAGAGAGAGAGAGAGAGAGAGCGAGAGAGAGAGCGAGAGAGAGAAGAGAGAGAGCGGAGAGAGAGAGATAGAGCGAGAGAGAGATAGAGCGAGAGATATAGAGCGAGAGAGAGATAGAGCGAGAGAGAGATAGAGCAGAGAGAGAGAGATAGAGCGAGAGATAGAGCGGAGAGAGATAGAGGAGAGAGAGATAGAGGAGAGAGTAGAGAGATAGAGCGAGAGAGAGAGAGAAGAGAGAGAGAGAGAGAGAGAAAGCGAGGAGAGAGAGATAGAGCGAGAGAGAGAGAGAGATAGAGGAGAGAGAGAGAGAGAAGTGAGAGAGATAGAGCGAGAGAGAGATGAGCGAAAAGGGGAGATAGAGCAGAGAGAGAGATAGGCGAAAGCGAGAGAGAGATAGAGCGAGAGAGATAGAGCGAGAGAGAGATAGAGCGAGCGAGCGAGAGAGAGAGATAGAGGAGGAACGAGCGAGAGAGAGATAGAGCGAGCGAGAGAGAGATAGAGCGAGAGAGAGAGAGATAGAGCGAGCGAGAGAGATAGAGCGAGAGAGAGAAGAGGAGGAGAGAGGAGAGAGAGAGAGATAGAGGAGAGAGAGAGAGAGAGAGCGAGAGAGAGAGAGCCTAGAGCGAGAGAGAGAAATAGAGCGAGATAGAGCGAGAGAGAGAGATAGAGAGAGAAGAGGATAGAGCGAGAAAGAGAGAGAGAGGAGAGAGAGAGATAGCGAGCGAGAGAGAGAGAGAGCAAGAGAGCGAGAAAGAGAGAGATAGAGCGAGAGAGAGAGAGAGATGAGCGAGAAAGAGAGAGATAGAGCGAGAGAGAGAGAGAGAGAGGAGAGAGCGAGAGAGAGAGAGAGATAGAGAGCGGAGAGAGAGAGAGAGAGAGATAGAGCGAGAGAGGAGAGAGAGAGAGAGAGAAGAGGAGAGAGAGAAGGATAGAGCGAGAGAGAGAGATAGAGAGAGAGAGAGAGATAGAGCGAGCGAGAGAAGCGAGAGAGAGAGAGAGAGAGAAGAGAGAGAGAAGAGCGAGAGAGGAGAGCGAGGAGAGGAGAGAAGGAGAACGAGCGAGAAGAGATAGAGCGAGCGCGAGAGAGATAGAGCGAGCGAGAGAGAGATAGAGCGAGCGAGCGAGATAGAGCGAGCGAGAGAGATAGATAGAGCGAGCGAGAGCGAGCGAGAGAGAGAGAGAGAGAGAGAGAGAGAGAGAGAGAGAGACGAGAACGAGGGAGGAGCGAGAGAGAGAGCGAGAGAGAGAGAGAGAGCAGAGAGAGCGAGAGAGAGAGAGAGAGAGAGAGAGAGAGAGAGAGAGCATTTGTGCGATGATGTCAAGTTGTTGTTTTTTTTTTGGATAATTTTGATTTGTGGAGGTATGTCAAAAGTTTATGGAAATAGGCAACCTTATTCAACATTTTACTTTAAACTATTCATAACAAATATTTCTGTTACATGTAACACTATCATAAAATTTCTACTATAATTATTACATATGTACTAAAGGTATTTAATTTAACATTGATTAAATTTATATCTCATTTATATCCTATTTGAAATTATGATTAATAATAAGTAATAAATTGATTTTAAATTTTCAACTAATAGGTGTTTGAACTTATTGAGTGAAAGCGGGTTATACTCTAAAAATCCCACATGGAACAAGGAATTTATATTTCCAGCATAATTGGTTCTTGTACATGCAAATTGTTTCTTCTGGTGGTATAATTGGGTATTTGATTTGAATGAATTGAATGAAATGAGCAGGAAATAATAATAGAATAATAGAAATAATCTTATAGATTTACACCATTGAGAAATAAAAAACAATGTATTTTCAAAAAGAGAGCTGGTCCAAGACCTGAGGTATTGATCGTTTTTTAATATTATCTACAAAAATTATTTCTTTAACAATTTCAGTGAATTCGCCATTGACATTTTATTACTATCATATTTTTGCCAATCTGAATTACTTATTTATTTATTTATAAACACTTACCTGAAATATTCCTGAGGTAAACTGCCTATTAAAAGAGCAAACACTTTCATTTCTGTAATACATGATTTTCATTAAAATAATTTTATGTAATACTAAAAAATGAATCGGCATGAAAAATACTGTAATGCCAATGAACTCCCTGTAATATTCTCAGTTATTACATATAATCATTTTCATAACATTGATCTTGTAGGTTCTTTGGGATTTTTGGACGCATGGTTGACATTGCTTGAGAAGATGGTAAATCCGAAAGCAATTTTGGAATCTCCCCACGTTATTTCTAGTCGCCCTTCTCATAACTACACCTTCGATCCATTAAAATACTTGATACATATCCAGAAACTAGCCTTCGAAAGTGTCATGTTGCTTTGGGGTAAAACCTCATTGGCATCTTACGGAGCAAGAACAACAGAGACACTCTTAACTATTCTGAGACATATTTTCCGCGGAGAAAAGATCGTGAAAGAAAAGCAGAAAACAGATGAAACTAAAACTACTGCGGAGCCTGCTAGTACCGCTGCGGGGGCTGGTCCTTCCGGTGCTGGGCCTTCTTTCAGAGATCTAGATGACAATTTGCGACAGTTGATGGATATGGGCTTCTCTAGAGAACATGCCATCGAGGCGTTGTTACACTCACACACTCTAGAACAAGCAACTGATTATTTACTCTCGAATCCTCCACAGTTACCCAGAACATCGGCGAATTCAATGGAAGTTGAATTGGAAGATGATCAATTCCTTGAGGCCATAGCTATATCGCTTGGCTGTAGCAATACTCAAGCAACTGACACCAAAAAAGAGTCACAAGAAGAACCTGATCAGTCATTTGAAACTCTTATGAATGAGTTTACGTACCACGCTTTGGACGTTTGCCTGAATTTACTAGAAGCCATACCTGAGACGGTCCACAAAGTTTGTGAGTTACTAGTTACAATTATGAAAAGAAACGGGCGTACTTACAGAGACAACTGGCTTGATACTCTACTCTCTAAGATTCGAGAATGCGTTGTAGCTATTTACAAAGTTGCATTCCAATGTGAAGCAAACGTAATGAGCTACTACACTATTGCTGATTCTGAACAAGCGAAACGGCTCACAAACTATATGCATCTGTACATTCTCTTCTTTGAGGTATCCTCGTATTTTGAGATGAAAATCCCTTGTGGAAAAGCTCTCAACAGGGCCAACGTAATTGAACCTTTGTTGGATACCACATTCTTCTCAATTAAAATGATGGTAGCTCTCGAAGCTACTTATGAACCAAAATGGCTAGCGCCCTGTCTCTTGTTGATTGATGCCATATCTAAAGTTGCTGTTTGCACCAGTCGAAAATTGAGCATGCACATGAATACCAGTCGTGTATGGAGATGGTACGATTTGGTAACAGGAAAGTGGGCACACTATTCAAACAGTAATAATAAACTCATAAATGAGGCTTATTGGAATGGAGAACAGAGTATCCGGGTTACCTGTGGACGGAAAAGATATACAGTTACCTTTGCCAACATGTTACAAATGAATGATGAAACGGGAAACAATAGACCCATCTCGATGACTTTACAAACGTTTAGTCATCCCAGTTGCAGTGATATTAATGGACCTAAAATCGAAGAGGCTCTGTATAATCCTTTGAGCGAAAAAGAAGAAAAAAGGTGTATCCCAATTCCAGATCTAAGTCATCTACCGAAGAGAGAAATAGTCAAAGTCTGCGTCAAACTATTACACCTTCCTATTGATAAAAACTTGCTCCACTCAGCTTTGCAGATCTGCGTTAGATTAACAAGAGAATTTGAACTCGCGAAAGTTTTCATAGAGAATGGCGGTGTGAAATGTCTCCTCAAAATGAGACAAATCAGTGATTTTGGGGGTTTTGGTATACTGGCCACCATCTTGATAAGGCACGCGTTAGAGGAACCCAACACATTGAAATATGCCATGGAAAAAGTAATCAGAGGAAGAACCTTGGCTACCATCCCTCCCCCCTACAAGGACTTGGTTTATTTGACTCGTCAAATAGGTGGCGCTGTAACTCGCGATCCATACGCCTTTTTCGAAGTCGCGCACAGTGTTTTGCGAGTCGATACAAACGCAACTAAAGGGGAACCTCCCGAAGTAACTCTGCCCCTCAAGGTGGAAACACCACCACCAACGAGAATCAAAGCTCCGCCTTTAGAAGATCCAAATTCCATTGGAGTTGTCTGTGATTTGTTAGATGCTCTCTTGAAACCACTCGAAGACGAAAGAACCGATGCTGAAGGAGTTGAAGATGCTAAGGCTACAGAACCTGAAGCATCGTCATCCCCTGTGAATGTTGAAGAACTGCCCTCCACTAGTACACAATCTGCTGAATCTAGTGAAAATACCACAGAAGAAAGCACCAGCAACAAGAAGAGTGATATTTCTATAAGGAAGCCTATGTTACCCAAATCAGTTATTCTCAAGATATTAGCCGATGCTGTAGTTTCATTTGGACCCATAGCAAAGCTCATTACGGAATATAAATACAAACCTGACGAAACTGGGATCATAACAGAAGAAACATCAGCTTTGGCATTCATTTTTGATAAGATCCTGCCGGCTGCTGATAATATTTCAGACTCTGACTGTTCAACTATGTGCAGAATGCTGATTGCTGCGTTGGCGTCATCCAACCACTCTCCAGATGCACAGATCACTTTGGTTTCTGAAGTGAAAGTAGCTCTAACGAGAGCCCTGTACTTGCCCGAGTCTTCAGAAAAGCACCTTCAGGTGCAGAATATTTGTGGAATAATTTCTACTATGATCGATAACTGTCCTCTGCCCCATGCCAATAGATGGACAAGCTGTAGCATCAATAATATCGTCAAGCTTATGATAAGGAGGGGTGTTTTCAATGACCTTGCTAAGATTACTCATTACTTGGATCTGTCCTCGCCCAGCACAGCGTTCACAGCTAATTCGGCCCTCAAGCCATTGGAGTCACTGTCTAGGACTATAAACCAACCTGCCCCGAATGGCGGTAACAGCAAAACTAGGAAGAGCCAGCAAACTGCTGACGAGAATGCTGGTACTCAGAGTGGTACCTCAACAGATGGTACCAATGCACATGGTGAGGAAATAGAAGACCCGGATAATACTGAACACGATATTTCTGCTGTGGCATCGAGTCTGGAGAACAATCCTGTAGGTACTGGGGAACTTGATAATGCGTTAGAGGAAATGATGGAGCATATTTTGGAACACAGGACTGATAATAGTCAAGATTACAATGATGTCCCATCTTCCAGAAATAACACCATGGATATAGATGAGGAATTGACCATTGGTTTTGAAAATGAGCGAGATGCAACGGTTAGTAATCAAAATTAGTGGTGTGTTTAATCTTCACATTCGTTTGGATTTTAGGAGGAACTGATGAGTACAGACTCTGGTGAGTCCGATTCGAACCCCTCAGATCAAGTTGATGATGAAGGCAATGATGATAACGAGGGAGACGATGATAATATAGATGATGCAGAAGAAAACGAAGACAATAACTACGATGATGATAACAATGAGAGAGAAAGGCGTAGAGGTAAGTTGGAATTCGAATGTATTTCCCGATATCACACTGACATTGGTTAAATGTCAGGGATATCCTTTGTTACAACAATGCATTAACTACCAGTTACAGGTTCAGAATTACTTGAAGGCAGTTCGGGAATGTTTAGAATCGCTACAAATGATAGAGACGAAGATATTTTAATGATTCAGTATGATGCCGATAATGATAATGCCTTACCTAGGATGATTCGGTGGAACGAAAATGGATTTGCTGTTCCCATTTTGGATGAGAATAATCCTAACGATCATACAGGTAAACTTTTAGTGTAAAGAGCCAATTTTCCAATAGATTCAGTTTAATGGGAGAACATAGGACATGAAGTGTTGGTGCTTTTCTCTAGTAGGCTTGTTTTAATTTTTTTAGCTATTACACATCCTCTTCTGATGTCTCGCAATACAGTTGAGAATGCCCAAACTACAGTGACTCGTAACCAGAGAACAAACCGTCCTAGAAGATATCAGTATTTACTCAGCCCTAGGAATCCTAACCCACCTGTTATTTTACAAAGGTACCACATCAATTTTACCTGTATTTGTATTTTCATGTCATCATTTTGTGTTGGAATTTTTTGAATGGTTCAGTGGCTAGTCTGAGTAGTTTCTCTTCAATCAATCGATAATATACAAAACATAGACATTACAAAAATGTTTGATACCAATAGCAGCATATATTAAGAAATGAAAATAATGAATAGCCATAATGTACTGTCAATATAGTTCACAATAATCATATAATGATATATAAAAATACATACATATACATATATTTTACCTGGGAACATAACATAGATAAAATATTTGAGGTTATGTGCCGGATGTTTAAGGGTTATCTTACCTATTTACACAAAGTTTGTATATATTTTTGCCGGCTCGTGGGTCTTTCCAGTTTTCTACATGTTTTCTCATTTCACAAGGCTCCTGGGTCCACACGATCCCCATATGGCCAACATGATGTCGGCAAATAGTTTGCTGAGCGGACCGACTGAGATACGTGAATCTGCCAGAGTTGTTGTCATGGACAATTTTGGTATAATTCCATCTAATGAAGAACAAATTGATTTTGTTGATCAGTCTGGTTACTTATTTGGTCCAAGCCTGGCGGCTACATTGAGTCACGTACCCCCAGTTTTGCATTGGTGGAATATCGAATCGAAATTACTTGATTTGGAATCTGTTTACGATTGTACGACGACCATTTGCAACAAGCTCATTCCGAATTTGATGAACTATAGAAATGAAGAGCTTCGTAACAAGAAAGCTAAAGAAGAAGAAGACAGTTCTAAAAAACGTAAGCAGAAAAACGATTCGGAAGTTCAGGACGAATACAGCCAAGAGACTGTACTGTTCAATTATGATGAGTCCAATAATCCTTCTGGTGATGCTGCAACTGAACAGAATAGGGAAGGTGAGTCACGTTAGTCACTAAACGCATTGGCTATCAACCTTACATTTTCACTAGAGTTTGTTAGTTAATTTGCAAGAACTAAATCCACTTGGTTTTCAGAAACTGAAGAGGATATTGATGGGGTTCCATTGAATACTTCAGAAGCTTCTGTTGAACAATCCTCTAGAGAGGGTGAGTTTCTTTCTTTGGAACATCCACTATCCATTTTATCAATGCCTTAGTTGTGGTTTTAATATCATTTTTATTCTCCAGAGGTTGAAGAAGAAGAAGACATCGATGGAGTCCCTATCGAGACATCAGATACATCCAATACTTCTAATGAAAGGTCAGAAATCAACACCCAACTTGACCTCAGTTATGTAATGGCATCGAATGAGAATTCTCCGTTTCAAACTTCGACTCCCATCAATCTGTTTGCATCTCCGTTCAATCTGTCAACTACACCTCCGTTCAATCTGTTGGAAACTACACCTCCGATCAGTCTCTTGGAAACTACACATAATGCCGCAGTTCAAACTACTGGTGCTTCAGAAAACTTAACCAGGAACGCAGATGACTCGAATAGCAGAGCCGAATCTGAAACAATAAACGAAAATGATTCATCCAATCCATTTGTTATGTCTGTTCCACCTTCTGTCACTGTAAGGCCTAATATAATATTTGCCAGGCCTGTCGGCTCTCCACTCTTGCAGTTGGGCGACAGGAATGAGGATAATGATATCAATGAATCTCAAAGGAATAATGATCTTCTGAGCTTTTCTCAACATACTAATCCGCTGAGGGCAATATTCGAAGAGGCTATCAGCCACCAGATTGACTCTCTTTCCAACCAGGGCCTCTATCAACAAATGGATGCTATGGGTAATTTAGAGCGAGATGCCCAGAATGGTTCTCGTGCCGAGTCTGGCCACAATGCAGCAGTTGATGGTGACAATACAGATGCACCCGCTACTGCAGGTAAAGTTGAGAATTCAATTTTGTATTTTAATGTTGGAACTCGTAGATGGTGTTCTTGCCTAGGATCCCAACTACGAGTTGTCTCGTAGTTTGTTTGCTTGCCATATTTGTGCAGCTACGATAAAATTCATAGTATACCAGTGAATATGAATAGATGGCCTCAGGGAGAACAGAAAATCATGGTTGGCTTACATGAACAGAAAATTTATTAATAAATGAACAAACATTTATAAATTAGTTATAAAATAATAATAAAAACACACTCTAGAAAGACGTAAATGTAATGCGCTCGACTCTATATCCGATTTATTACTAACGAATAATTCAGAAGCATATCTCTGTAGAGAAACGACAGGTCGAAGTTTGTCTGTGCACGAATTAACTGGTAGTTGGCTTCTGCGCGAAGAGCTTTCTGTTACATAAGCCAACTACTAGATAATTTTTTTTTTATAAGACATTTTTTTTTACATTCTATATGCTTTTTGATGATTACTGTGTACTATAATTAGGGCTTTTAATAATGTATGATTAAATTGGCTTTTTAGAACGGAATCATGAAGAGTACCATGGCAGTCAACGAGTTGATGATTTACAACCTGCCTAATGACCTTATGGAGTTTAGGCCGCAAAGATTAGCCGCGTGCCTCTATCAGCTAATTTGCAAGCTCCCTAAGAAGGACAAGAATGTTCAAATTACTTCTCATGTACATCGTGTACTGTTTTCTGATTGTTTGCTAAGTAAGATCTTTCATTCACCCGCCAATCAGAAAACAGTAGTAGCATCTGACAAACGTCATAGTTCGTAGACAGCTTTTAAATTCACTGCTAGAGGCGCGTGAGAATGTTGAAAAGACTTTTCCTGCCTGGTAACGCAGCAGTGCTGCTTGGCTGTCAAGTCAACATGCCCTGTCGATATTGTTTACTTTTCGTGTGAATTAGAAAACTTACAAATTATTTTTTAATAATTGTGGTTTGTTAAGTGCTTCAAAGTATGCTGACTTTATCTACTAGTTCTGACTTTATTTACCAGTTTTTCATTAGTATAAAATTGACGTTATTGCAGAGGCACAGTTTGAATACGTATCGCCAATAGCCTGCAACGAATCTTAATGAGAATTCTCAGACTATCTATTTACATTTCTCCTACTATCTATTTACATTTCTCAGACTATCTATTTACATTTCTCAGACTATCTATTTACATTTCTCAAACAATCAGTTCAAAAATTCCACATCTATATAATAAAAAAGTCTTTGTAAGCGCAATACGTGAGAACAGCTGAACCGATTTGGCCAATTAGGAAAGTTGCCCGGAAATTTGATAATTCGGGAATATAAGAAAAATTTGGCCAACAAAAGGAATATTGGCTAAGCTCTTAGTAAAGGTCCGGTAGCTCAGTAGTTAGAGCGTGTTCTTTTGTAACTCCAAGGGCCCGGGTTCAATCCCCGGGCGAGTCCACTCAAACACAAAACATGTTATGTTGTTTGTAATAGTCCGAATGAGGTATTCCCAAGCATTTGTAATAAAAACCTATACGTTAATAAGAATACGCCTTTATAAAAATGTTCAAATAAAAAAAAAGTATGTGTATGTACAAATAGAAATAATATATATAAAAATGTGCAAGCATTTATAAAAAAAAACAAGTTATTGAGAATACAATTCTAAAAATCGGAGCATACGTAAAATGCTCAAATAATCATGAATAATCAGTGAAATTTGCAAGAGTCGGCATCATCATTCAGAAAGTTAACTAATGTCATTTGGAATTGAAGGTGATGCTGGCCCGAGTTCATCTAACGAAGAAGAAATTCCCGAAGGGGTAGACCCGTCATTCCTAGATGCCTTACCGCCAGAGATGCGAAGAGAAGTGATTGAACAACACCGTATTCTGTGCATACAGCAACGTATTGCTGCAAATGCCACAAATTCTACAACCACCACAACAGCTGCCGAACAACCAGAACAACCAACCACTTCTAATGAAGTCAGCCCCGAGTTTTTAGCAGCTTTACCTCCAGCTCTTCAAGAAGAGGTCTTGACACAACAACGCTTGGAGCAGCAACGTCAAGCTGCGTCAAGGGCTAATCCTAATGAACCAGTTGATGCGGGCGCTTTCTTCGAAACATTGCAACCGTCCTTGAGAACAATGGTTTGTGAATTATTAATAGGTTTTATTGGTTCTCCACTAACAAGTATCGTATTAATATTTTACAGATATTGTCTGATATGGAGGATTCACAAATGTCTGCCCTGCCTCCTGACTTAGCTGCCGAGGCCCAAACTCTACGCAGAGACTGGTACGCCAGAAATCGCCAAATGGCACAGGAAAGGTTCCTGCAGAGTAATTTGACCACAATATACAGGCATTCGAGAGGAAGACATACTTTGAGGCCTACTAACTTCCAAAGAGGAGGTTGGAGTCAGTGGAGCAGGGATTTTATGAACAACCCAGTTCCTTCGAATTCTCCATTGAAAATAAGAGGTCGGCAGTTGCTGGACCATGAAGGGCTGGCTTGTTTACTTATACTCTTGTTCACGGATGATCCACATTTGAACAGATTGAGGTTGCATAGGGTTATAAGGAACTTGTGCTACCATGCCCCTACCAGAGAGTGGGTTATAAATGCCTTGTTGTCTATTATCGAGAAGAGCGTCCACGTTCAGCCAGACGATAACATCAACAAGCCTTCGAGAAAAGGGCCTAAACCGGGTCCTTTGACTAGCAAATTACTCACAGATGCCAAGCATTTGCAGAACGGTGGACATTGGCTGACTATCCGCATGGAAGCTGCATTGGGTTGTGCTGCGAATGTTTTCATTGTGAATAAAACTGTTGGTAAAAAATGTGATAAGGCAAGCGGAGCTACCGTGATCAGCATTCACCCTCAAGCTGCTCCGATTGTCTGTAGAAACACTTTGGATTTGTTCATTTCCCTAGCTAAAGCCTTCCCCTCCTGCTTGCTTCCGATCAAGTGTATCAGAGATGATGCCGAGAAGAATACTATAACACCTGTTAAAGTGAAAACGGACTCATCAGATTTCTGGGATGTGCTTCTTCGTTTGGACTCTGCCACCAAGAAGGGCAAGAGCATTCAGAAGAACACCAGTACTAGCACTAGCGATACCGAGGCACCTATTCAGTTTGAACAAACTGTATTTGGAAAATTGCTCAATATGCTCGCTACTCCTGTAGTCAATAGGAATACGCAGTTGACGGATAATTTGCTGAAATTGTTGTCAGTTACGACTTCGGGTATGCCGGAGCTGGCTAATCCTCACAAGTCTGGTAAAACTAAGGGCCCAATGTCTGATCTCACCAATAATCCACCCACACATGCTCTCAATTTGGCTGTTAATGTGATTACCTACAAGAATTGCTCCGAAGAAGGCTTGGAGTTCATCACCAATTTGCTGCTCAACTTGGCCAGTTCCTCTTTGGACATGAGCTTTATAGTAAGTTGGAATTTATTGTAGTGTTTTCTTCTTCTTTTTGTAGTTTTTTTGGATTTCTGACTCCTTACGGTGTCACTTTCTCCAGATCAGGTATTGTATAACTTCACAAACATTAAATAGTATTCATCAAATATATAAATATTTAACATCAAATACAATGATAGACAAAAAACTGGGAATATCTTCCAGATCAGGTATTCTCTCTTTCCGACAAATCCGTTGTCATCTGGCCTGGTTACCAGCGTAGAGAAAGAGATACTTGTAGAACTTCACACACATGTAATTTGCTTTACGTAAATATATGAATATTTAGGCCCATAACGATGGCGACATTCACAAACATAAAACTGACTCCCACTTCCCACATGATATCCACGTGCCCTCTTTGAAAGCAGCTCTCTATCAGACGTCTGCTCTCTGTCACGTCAGAAACGGAAGTGATCAATCCACTTGCTTGTTCAATATTTAAGACTTTGATTACCAATAAGCTCAGTCACGATATATTTTTATTTTGTTCTTCACGAGTCTGACAATGAAAGGTGTTAATTCGTGTATATAGTATGTGTTTGATTTTTTGGGTGTTTTCCAAAATAAGTCCGAGTCTTTCATTGAAATTAGTTATCAGCTTCGATTTAAATTTAACAATTCATTTGAAATGTAATTATTTTCCAGATTCTGAGCCTCCTTCTTAATGGTGCTATTGAAATAGGCAATATAGTGCAGAGCCAAATACAAAGCATGCTAGCAGATTTGAGGGACCTGATAACCAACACGCAGAAGAGGAAGCTCGAAGATGGTGGCCCTTCCACTTCTAAAGGTGTTATCCACAATAGGTTCACCAACGAGCAAGTGGTTGTAACAGCGTCTTCGAAGGTGAAAACTTCGTGTGAGCTACAGTTACCCTCCATGGTGCCTTTGACTTCGAAATCTTCGAGTCAGGTGTTCTTCCTGAGGGTGTTGCGGGTGATTGTTCAAACTAGGAATTCCATAAAGCATAGTATGAAAAGAGGTAAGTTGGACAATTTGAATTTAAACAAGCGGTTCTATTGATTTCACTTTTTAAGCTGATTCTGGATCATATGAATTACCGGCGCTGAGTGATCAGTTGAGCAGCCTCGGTAGTTTCTGGGAAACGTTGAGTGAATGCCTTTCTGAATTAGAACATGCTCCAGATCACCATGCCGTACTTGTTTTACAGGTTAGTGCTTATATACATACATACATACAACTATTAACATTTACTTGTTTAACATAAATAACGATTATGCATACACTTTGGCTCTTTTGAATGATTCACTCATCTAATTCTATCATTTATGGTCAGATTTGCGCTAAAATTAATTAATTTATTTATCGTATGGCTGCACATGTCATAAGAATACATAAAAGTGTACATAAAATACATAAAAGTGTACAAAGCACGTAAAAGTGTAAAGACATATATTACAAATTATTCTAGTTAACAAGCACACATTTAAATTTGATACATAGTCAATTGAGGCGTCAGTTGCCATTAGGAAGTCGTCGAAGCTTCCCTCATATGCTGTGTTTGGGCATTCCACCACCATATGTTGGACGGTTTGCTTTTCCGCCCCACAGTCACACCTCGCAGATTGCGCCCTACCCCATTTGTGTAATGAGTCCGCACATATGCCATGGTTTGTGTTCAGTGATGTCCATATTTTGCGCGGTTGTTCAAAGGCTGGAGGTTTCATCCTTATGCACGGGAAATTTCTGAGCTGGGGGGGGGGCAGTTATCTGTCCATTTTCGCTCCCAAGAGTCTATGGGGTCGAACTGTGACGTGTGTAGTTCTTATGGTTGGTCTTCTGGATCGTAGTCTGTTTCTGCATGATTTACCCGTATCCTGGTGTATGGGAAGCTGAAAATTGTCTTGTATACGTTTATATTCTCGGAGAAGAGCTGCCTTGCGCCGGAGGTCTGGGGAGGGGTATATGACTCAGTATTGGTAGCCATTCGGTAGGAGTCGATTTCAGCGTTCCGCTGATTATCCTCATGGTCTCATTTAGCTGTGTATCTACCTTTTGGGTATGCGCACTGTTGAGCCAGATCGGTGCGCCGTATTCTGCAGTTGAGTAAGCCAGCCCAAGTACTGAGGATCTTAATGTTTCAGCGGTAGAGCCCCATGTGGTACCGCATAGCTTATGGAGGATGTTGTTCCGAGTTCGCAGCCGTGTTCTCCAGGTGCCTCTTATAGGTCAATGTCCTATCTAGGGTGATACCAAGATATTTCGGGTGCGTGTTGTGACGCAGTAGAGTATCCTCGAAGTAGACCTGGAGCTGTCTATTCGCTGCCTTGTTAGAGAAATGGAAGCAGGCCGTTTCCGTTTTATTGGGGTTTGGCCTCAGTCTCCATTTACGGAAATATGTCCCCAAGCTCGCCAGGTCTGAAGAGAGGGTAGTTTCTGTTTCTTCAAAGAGGCGGTGTTGTGTGGCTAGTACCCAGTCGTCCGCGTAACCGAACTTCCGAGATCTAGTGTCGGGCATATCGGAGATGTAGAGGTTGAAAAGCAGTGGGGACAGGACAGACCCTTGGGGAAGACCGTCATTGAGCGTCCTTGGGGAACTTGTTCTGCTGCCCAGTATAACCTGGAAAACCCTACCAGTAAACACGTTATCAATAAGTTGTAGGGTTTGTTTGAATGAGACTGTTTGATAAAGTTTATAGAGTAGTACATGTCTCCACACAGTGTCGTGAGCTGCAGAGAGGTCCACAAACACGGCTGATGTTTTCAGCTTATCTTGGTAAGCCTGCTTCAATATGGGTTGTGAGTGGCATGATCTGATCTGTGCAGCTTCTCTCTGGTCCAAAAAACCAGCCTGCTCGATGGGGACCCTTTCCAATATTTTGCTTCCGATTCTATTATAAAGAAGTCTCTCAAGGAGCTTATAGATTGCGCTTAGTAGCCCTATTGGGCGGTAGCTTTTCGGGTCATCATTCCTGGTTTGAGGATAGCGATAACTCTGGACCTTTTCATTGTGCTCGGGATGGTTCCCTTTTCCATGATGTTCGTGAAAAATTGGGCTAGCCATTTTATTGTATATTTACCGCTGTTCAGGAGAAATTCTGGATGAATTCCATCAGGCCCTGGTGCTTTTCCCGCCTTCATGTCCTTCAGAGCATCTGCCACCTCTCCTACGGTGCATGGGCGTGAGAACTCGGTTTGTTCCTGGCTGTTGGCTTTTCTGGCTTTGAGTTCGTGTTTAATGCGAGTTGAGTGGGCTCTGTCCCGTGGGGCTCTTGATGTGGATACTACGTGGGAAGCAATCCTGTCTGGATGTATTTCCGGGTAATTTTTTGCGATTTTTAGGCCCTCGCCGAGTTTTCTTAAGAGTGACCACGCTTTCCTGCTGGATTTTTTGAAGTCTAGGTTGTTGACTGTTTCTGTCCACTGTTCTTGGCGGGCTATATCCAGTCTGTGCAGCAGTTCATCGGCTACTTCTCTGTCTCCGCTCTCGAGAAATGTCCTGTGTTGTTCCCCACAGTCATTATTCCATCCCAGTATGTATTCTTTACGGTATCCTCTGGGTATGGTCTTTTTTGCTGTTTCGATAATCGCTCCTATGAACCTCTGATAGTTTTCGGTTGTTGGTGGGATCCAGCCTATGCATTTATCCCGTCTGTTAGAGTAGCTCTCCCAGTCGGCTTTCTTAAAGTTCCATCTTGGTCGTGGAAAGGATGTAATAAGTGGGATACTTATGCCAATCTCTATAACACTTGGTCTGTGTTGGCTATGAGGGAAGTCTGCCAGAATTCTGCAGGTAGCTCTTAATGGTGTGTTGTCATCGTTTGAGCTTACAAAGCATAGATCCGGGTTGTACTCCTGATTCCATGCTGCAGATTTGAAAGATCCCCGTTGTTTAGCATCGAACACCAAGTATGCATTATTGACATCTGCCCAGTTCGTTAATATTTCGCCATTGTAGTCTGTTTTCCTGTATTTCCACAGCGTGTGGTGGCTGTTGTAATCTCCCACGTATACAGTTGGGTGGGGTAAGTTAGTCAGGTCGTCAGGTGACCAGGTGATAGCGGGAGGTTTATATATATTGCTAATGTTTATTTCTCCTACCCTGATGACTACCTTGTGGATATTGTTTGAGCTAGATATTTTACACAGTTGGGCATGTTCTATGGATGAGCGAACGTAGGTTGCGACCCCGTAAGCGCGGTGGTATGTTGCCCCGATGAGGTCGTACCCCGGTATCCTGCCTCTTTTGGCAAGCTGGTCTTCGTTTTCTGTGTGGGTTTCTTGTATGGCAATGACGTCAATATCGTTACCCACTAAAACTTTATGTAGGACTTGGCATTTAGCCCAGCTTATTCCTTCTATGTTTAGTTGGCAGATTTCGAGACTTGGTCAAAGATTTCTTGTCGATTGGTCCTGAGGAGGACCGATTGTATTAAATGTCGCGTTATGCATCATGTGCTTTAGCCAAGAGATCAAAGATTGTCCAGCTGCCAAGTTTGTTAGCTCTTTAGCGTTACCCGGGGTGCACCATGTGGAGGCGAGCTAACTTTGCACCACCCTAAAATTAATATATGTGGGTTTTACATTTGCGTAATGTGAATTTCATGTTGAAATGGCGGTTCAAATATGGGGTACCAATGTTGTCATTAATGGTCCAATTTAACTGTAAAAAAAACATTATTGTCATAATAGGCCTAGGCCCAATCACAGAACACTGAGTACGAGATTTGTTTAATTTTTTTGTGAACGATCTGGGTACTACTACAATTGTTAACAGTTTCTTTATAATTTGGGTTTTGGGATAGCGGGAATAGGACACGGTAATGAGTGTTCTGAGATTATTAATTGCCGACGTTTCGACGTTTAATGACGTCTTTTTCAAGGCTGAAAAATACATTATTTGTAATTCCTTCGTGTTATGTTATATACATGGTTGATAACTTAATTGTAGGAAATAAATAGGGTAAACAGACAAACAACACAAAATAGTCAACACACTTAAAATATAACGAAGTTACGAAAAGTGTTGTTGAACAACACCAAATAGAGATTTAAATTTTTAATTATTCGGACGAAATTGTTGTTCGGTGGAAGAAGACGAGTTTGTTGAAGATCCACATTATTTGTCATGTGGTGGATTTAGTATTTGAAATGTAAACATTCTTTTATGGACCACAATCATTAAAACACAGAAGTTGTATGGAAAGCTCAGCGGAATGTTAATAGGTTTGTTTTAGTAGAGTTGAAGACCAGTTAGTTATCGTCACACCAGGTTTTAATTTGTTCGATTTCTTCTTGAATCTTGTGATGTAATGTTTGTTCATCTTTGTCATGCCAAAATATGGTGGTATCGTCGGCAAATAATGTATACTTACCAGATATATTAATTTTCGTGAGATCGTTTATATATAGTAGGAACAGTGTGGGACCGAGAACTGAACCCTGTGGTATGCCACAATGAGTTGGCTCAGTTCGAGAGAGGTGGTTAATTTTTATCAATTGCGAGCGATTTTCAAGGTATGATTTGAACCATAGCTGGCTGATTCCTCTAAACCCATAGTATTCGAGTTTGCTCAGCAGGATTTTGTGACTCACAGTCAAATGCCTTGGATAAGTCACAAAACACTGCTGCAGCTGCCTCACCTTCATTAATTTCGTTATAAACTTTATTAAGAAGGGAAAATATTGCGTCGTTAGTGTTCTTCTGCCTTTGTAAGCCAAACTGGTTCTCGCTCAAGATTTTAATTCCAAGTATAAATTCCAAAATTATCTTCTGAACTAATTTTTCAATTATTTTAGCCAAGGTGGGTATGAGAGATATTGGACGATAATTTGACGGGTCTGCAGGTTCGCCTCCTTTATGAAGTGGTACTATAATTGAAGTTTTTAGAAAATCAGGAAATTGGTTGGAGTGACTGATTGATAGTTGCCAGGACTTCGAGGGCAGAATCCGGAAGGTTTGCAAATATATTGATTGAGAGTTCGTCCTGCCCTGAGGCTTTTTTATTTTTTATGCCGCTGATGATTTCTTTTAATTCAGATGTGTGAGTTGAAACAAAATAGAAATTTTCTTCGACATAGACGTTCGACATGTAATAGTCTATGTTATTTGTGGGTATCAAGTGTGCAGTTAATTTAGAGGCTACAGTGCAGTAATAGTTGTTAAGGGTATTTGGACTGAGTGGGATTTCAAATGCAATTTTCTGTTTTCCTCTAAGGTTGTTAATTATTCTCCAGCTTTCTCTAGACTTTGAAAGAAAAAGCCATATGAAGGGAGAGAAAATAAGAAATGAAATGCATAAAGCACACAAAGTCGTCTTCACTAAAGGTTCAATATAATTGAACACATTGTAACGACAGTGAAACAACTATTTCCAGCAAATACCATGAGCTTGAATGATATTCACCTGACAATCCATGCAATCTTCCATATAAATAGATATTGTTCGCAAATGTTTCTATCCATTTATATGGAAGTTTGCATGATTTCAGGTAATATCATCAACGTTTGCTTAGGATATTGTCTATGAATTGTCATAAGACTTAGTTATTGATTTGTCTGCAGTCTTTCTTCACTCAATCAAAATTTAACCACTCCTACTGAGAAGCAATCTTTTATTTAGTATCCTATCGAGGTAGGAGGACTTTGTGTGTTTATGCATTTCATTTCTTATTTTATCTCCCTTCATATGGCTTTTTCTTTCATTAAATATGCCAGTCGGGCAATTTTAGCCACTCCTACTGAGAAGCAATCTTTTATTTAGTATCCTATCGAGGTAGGAGGAATGTATGGAGGGTTTCTTTCTGTCACTAGGTGCCGCCGGTTAAAAGTTATCTTTTCCGACGCATCTAAAGATGTTTTAAGCTCAATGATGATTTTATTTATTTTGTGTCTCGCTTCGGCCAGAGCTCTCCGGATCTCTGGCTGGTGACTACTCCGTACTGATGAGGGCCAAAAGCCTGAAACCGGTATGCGTATTGTTAGGCGGACACGACATGAATTTAAACATAATCGAGCTTATCAGAAAGAAACATTTGCGAGCAATATCCATTTATATGGAAGTTTGCATGGATTGTCAGGTGAATATGATTCAACGTTCTCGTGGTATTTTAGGAAATTTTTCCGGCCAATTGTTTCAATTTATATTGAACCTTTTGTGAAGACGACTCTGTGTGCTTTATGCATTTCATTTCTTATTTTCTCTAGACATGTTGGAAGATTCTTCAATTCTTGATTTATAATACTTATCTTTTGCTGATTTCAATACTTTTTGATATAAGTTACGATATCTAGTGTAATTTTTATGAAAGAACGGTTCGCTGGTGTATTTTCTAATTGTGGGGAGGGATTTTAGATTTTTTGCCGAAATCTTTATTCCATTTGTTAGCCAATGTTTCTTTTTCTTAATTTTTAACTTTTGAATTGGAAAAGCTGAGTTAAAATTACCTAAGAGTGGATTATAGGGGTCTTGAGAGGCGAAGATATCCCCCTAGCTAGTATATGTGCAAAACTCCTGGAATTTAATATAACTTTTGTTACTAAATAGTCGGCTATATTTGAACTTAGGATTAGGGGTATTTATATCAAGTAGTAAGGTGAGAATTGCTTCGTGGTCGGATAGGCCTGAGGGAACAACTGAACATGAAGTTTCTTTGGAATTACTGCAGAAATAGTCAATTGTGGTTGCAGAGTATTATGATGCTCGAGTGGGTTCCGTGACATGCATTTTTATATTAAATGAATTTAGTAAATTGGTCAGATGATGGGTATGCTGGGACTCTAGATCAGTGAAATTGATATTTAAATCACCAGTTATTAATATATTCTAATATGGTGAAAGTTTTGATAGGAGCAACTCGAGTTTGTCTAGAAATATGTTTGCATCTGTGGAAGGAGCTCTGTAAATACTTATAATGTACATGTTAAGCTTAGAACTGAAAATGATGGCACGTTAGAACACCTTCTCTTCAAAAATGTTGTCAAATTTGTCCAATTGAACAAAGTATGACTGGCTACTAATGAGTCATTCATAAAAATTGTGGTGAGCTGATCCTGTTGAACCTAGCAGCTGATATGTAATTGGATGGTTGGGCTGGCTCCTCCTCCCTCAGCCAGTGCTCAGTTAGTGTGACAAAATCTGGGAATTTATTATTTTCCAGTAATATGAAGAGTTCGTTTAGAGGACTCACATACCAAAACAAGGGGATCAATGTGAAAACAGCCAGTAGCATTTACAAACTAATCTGTAGACCCATGATCGAGTATGGGCACAGCGTCTTCCTCAATTGCAAGGCAACAGCCAAAAAGAAGATACAAGTTGCTGAAACCTCAGCACTCAGGACGATCACAAGAATTCGCCACCCAAATAATCCCCTACACAATCCTCCAAATAACCTCCTATACGAAATAACGAATGTTATGCCTATTGGAGATCGCCTGGACTATCTCTTCCACAGATTCTGTTCAAAGGCCAAAAATGTAGAACTACTGGTGAAGTTTTCAATAAGAAGAAACCTAGAAGTGCAACCCTTACATCGATACCCGCACACTACCACCCTTGAGAGAATACAAGAACATTAATAGAACCAGTTTGTTTTTTTCTTTTTCTTTTTTTTACGAAAGTAGATCTGGATAACAGTTTATAATGTCACATAATAACACCAATTTATATAAATTGTAACAATAATAGGCTGAAGGACTTCGGTCAATAGCCTGTTGAATTGAATTTGTTTCAGTTCAATAAAGTTCCTGTATTAGTTCTTCAATTTTGTTTCTTAGTGACTGAATGTTTGGAGACGTGTTTCTTGTCAGTGAAGTTACCTCTAAAAAATGGTTCTTGGATTTAAGAGCTTCATCCTCTACTAAGGAATCTCCAAGTTTTGTATTTTGTGAACCAGAATAGTTTGCGAGTGTAGAAATTGTGAAGTCCTTGGATGTTGTCGTTTTTATGTTGCTGTCATTGTTCTCAATATGCTTGCCCGTATTTTTGAGGTCCCAGTTATTTATCAAATTCAATATGGCTTTTGCGAGATGTATTTTTGCAACTCTTTTCAGATTGTAGCCGTCAGGAGCATAGTTATTTCTACAAAATATGTTATTACAGTCAATAGATCTAGCTGTAGTTGATTGTTGACTGTAGAGTGCTCTGAGGAAATTTAAGTTATTTTTGTATATTATTTCGTTCCTACTTGCCATTTTATCGAATCTGTATGGCTCAGAAATTATTATTACACGAGTATGTTGACTTTTGCTCATTAAGTCTTTGGTTAATCGTGTTTGTACACAATATAACTATATCATCACGTGAGATGGTCGTTGATGATAAGAGCGCTGTTTGAACAAGCTCCTCGTCGGATGCCCCACTTTTCAATAAGGATTGTGTAGAATATTTGTTTGAGTGGTTCCATAAATAATATACTGAGCCTTTTCCCTGATTGTTCGTGATTAAGAGTATTTTTTGTTTGTTTGAATGTTTCTTATGGATATCTTGCATAGGGGTGCTTTGGGGCGGTCGGATCTGTCTTTTGTTGTGATTAGAGTTGTTTAAAAGAGATGCTACATTTGTTTCTTTTTTAATCGACTTTCTGTTATAATTTTGACTTATTTTTTGTGTGTTTGTTGTGGAAAGTTTTTCCAATCTGAGTTGTTTCAGTTCTTTAAGATAAAGCTGGTTTTCATTGGTCAGTACCTGTATTGATGTTATCATTTCATTCTTTAAAATGTTGAAGTCATCTAATTCTTTAAGTACTCTGTTTAAGTCAGTTGAGATTTTTTTGTTTTCATTCTGTGATAGTTGAAGTTGTTCTATTAGTCTTAAATGTTCCTTCTTTAGTTCTGCCGCAATTGTTTTTTGTTTACTTATTTCTGTGATATAGCCTTGTTCTGTGTTCACTATTTCATTCTCAAAATCCAATGACGATCTTTTCAGTCTTTTGATGAAATTATCTTTTTCTTTTATTTCGTCCTGTTCTTGTTCTTTCTCCTTATCATCTAGTTCCTTATATTATAGATGGAGTTCATCTTTGACTCTTATGTAATTAGCTTCAAGTTCTACCAAATTGTTTTCTTCAATCTTCCTATTATTGATACATTCCTTGGAGCATAATATTTTGTGGCCTTCTAGTTTCAAGCTGTTTTTTTTCCTGTCTAAGCAGTTGTTATGGAATACACTGGAACATTGTATGCAGCAAACAGATTGGATCTCCTTACTTTTACAGCACTTGAAGACAGCTGCCATCCATGGTGTGTCTTTAAGCTTTATAATATTATTAATTTTGCTGGACTATTTATTCGAAGCAGCATCGTCCAAAGGTAGAATGGTTTTTACTTCTTTAACACTTTTTTATTTTGGAGTGTTTTTATCGGGCGTAGGAATTTGGTGATAGTGTTTTTATTTTGTTTGTTTGTTTTTTATTACAATCCTAGAAGTGTGATATGATAATAATATGCTTAAATATTAAAAATATTTGCTAAACATTTGATGAAAAAGACGACTATCATTTCACAAATGATCGATAATCATGGACTTTGCAGATTAAAAAAAAATAAATCAAGATGGCACCAATATGGTAATATAGTTTTGTAATTTATGGTCCGATTTCTTACCCCTTAGATGAACATTTCTTCACTTGAGGTGACATCTTTTTATAAACTAAATGGATAGGGGTGGGTAAATAAATCGAAATTGTTTGTTTCTCAGCCTGCAGTTGAAGCATTTTTCTTGGTGCATTCTCCCCAACAAGGCCCAGCAAAATCAAAAGAAACCAAAGAAACAGAAGAGGAGGAGGTCATGCAAGAAACGTCCGAGACAGAACAGGGAACCGAAAATGAAACAACTGCTGAGGGTGAGACTGCAACAACGGAAACTCAGACACCTGCAGAAACTCAGACACCTGCAGAAACTCAGACACCTGCCGAAACTCCGACACCTCCAGAAACTCAGACACCTGCCGAAACTCAGGCACCTTCCGAAACTCTGGCCCTGTTGAAACTCAGGCATCTGCCGAAACTCATGTATCTGCTGAAACTCCGGCACCTGCTGAAACTCAAACACCTGCAGAAACTCCAGCACCTGCAGAAGTTCCAAAGGAATCAGAATCGGCCCAGGATAATACTGAAGAACCCCAACAAGAGGCGGCTAGTGTGAATCCAACTCCCGAACCGGAAAAAGTGGTTGAAATGGCAACAAAAGCAGCTGTTGTTACTCCAGAACAACAACTCTTCCTAGCTTTTGCCGAAAAACACAGAACGGTACTCAATCAAATACTGAGACAAAGTACCGCTCATTTGGCCGACGGTCCCTTTGCCGTACTGGTGGATCATACCAGAATTTTGGATTTCGATATCAAGAGGCGATACTTTAGAACAGAACTTGAAAGATTGGATCACGGTATCCGGAGAGAGGAAACTGCTGTCCACGTTAGGAGGAGTAACATCTTTGAAGATTCGTTCAGGGAGCTCTTCAGGAGGCCTCCTGAAGAATGGAAAAACCGATTCTATATTGTGTTTGAAGGTGAGTAACAAAGAACAATAAGGGGGGGTTCAGCATATAGCAACACTTCAAATTCTATTTTTGGCATGTGTAATAATGCATTCATCTGTTTTGAAGGGGAGCAACACTCTTCAGGTGTGGATATTGTCGATATGCCTTTCATACATAATATTATTTGGTTTGTTTGAATAATTGGTCATCAGTATGCAACAATACAGGCCCTAGAACAAACAGTGCCTTGTGAAACACTATATATTATTATTTATAAATATATATCGTTTCAATTATTCAACATAAGCTACATTTTCTTCATACTGGTGCTCACATTGATGAATAATGGAATGTGTTGAGAGCAACTCAATTGATTGTTTTAGATGAGGAAGGGCAAGATGCCGGTGGTTTATTGAGAGAATGGTATGTGATAATTTCGAGGGATATCTTCAACCCGATGTATGCGTTGTTCACTGTATCACCTGGCGATCGAGTCACTTACATGATAAATTCTGCAAGTCACTACAACTCTAACCATCTCTGCTATTACAAGTTTGTTGGAAGAGTCATAGGTAAATATTCATATTTGTTTTAGTTCAGCGCAGATGTTTATTGTATTTTTTTTCTAGCCAAAGCTATTTATGACAACAAACTGTTGGAGTGCTATTTCACAAGGTCTTTCTACAAACACATTTTGGGCATTTCGGTCAAGTACACGGATATGGAGAGCGAGGATTATAGTTTCTACAGAGGCTTGGTTTATTTAATGGAAAACAATATAAATAATTTGGGCTTAGATTTAACTTTCAGTACAGAAATTAGCGAATTTGGGGTAACTGAGACCAGAGATTTGATACCAAATGGACGGCATATTGCCGTTACGGAAGAAAATAAAATGGAGTATGTGAGATTAGTATGCCAAATGAAGATGACTGGAGCTATCAAACAACAGTGAGTTTTCGCATTTGGTGAATATTATTCGATATGTTCAAGTACGAATTATCATTTTTCAGGTTAAACTCATTCTTGGAAGGATTCTACGACATTATACCCAAGCGCTTGATATCCATATTCAATGAACAGGAATTGGAATTATTAATATCTGGCTTACCAAATGTAGATATAGACGATTTGAAGGCAAATACAGAATATCACAAGTACCAGACGAACTCGTTGCAGGTAAGAAGGAAAAATACTTTTTTGGTGCTCTGTATATTTTTGATAGTTACTTTATCTCTACCCTGTGTATGAATTTTTCAGATTCAGTGGTTCTGGAGAGCTCTGAGGTCATTTGATCAAGCGGATCGTGCCAAATTCCTGCAGTTTGTCACGGGAACATCGAAGGTACCGTTGCAAGGTTTTGGGGCGCTAGAAGGGATGAATGGCGTTCAGAAATTCCAGATACACCGGGATGATCGGTCAACTGATCGTTTACCATCCGCCCATACTTGGTAAGTTCAGAAATAATCATTTATTTCATCCGCACTTAAAATCAGAAAGATACCAAGTTTTTCGCAAATATTCATTTATTTGATGATAAAAAAAAATCTTCGGCATCCATTGGTGTACCATAGCGCACATATTTAGCGGGTTTCTGGCCATTTTTCAACTTTAAAATTCGATAAATTGGGGAGTAATTTTTTTTGTTTTCCCGCAAAAAATCCAAAGTGAGATTGAAATTATTACTTTTTGAATTCCTTATGAAAATCTCTGAAATGTTTCTCTTAATACAAAAAAAAGTTGAAATTTTACTGTAGGTAAATACAAAGTTAAAAAAAAAAATTCAAAGTCTTCACTTAACCTGAAGGACATTCTTCTTTGCTGCACTGGTCGATTTTCCTCCCGCTAGTAATTGGGAATTTTATATTTATGTATATTTTCAGTTTCAACCAGTTGGACCTTCCTGTATATGAAACGTATGATAAGTTAAGAGCCTATCTGCTGAAGGCAATTCACGAGTGCTCTGAAGGCTTCGGCTTCGCTTAAAGTAATCCTTTAATGTTTAAGACTGATGTGTTAATTCTTGTTTATATCAAAAGATAGAATAGACCTTTGTAAATATACACAACTTAAATGTTAAGTGTACAGACTATGACTACAGTGTAAAAAAGTTTATTTTTAATTTTCTATAAACTGCAAGTTTTCAGTTAACTGTGGGTTTAAAGGCTTGAGTTACAACAAACAAGTTTCTGTATAATAACTTATAGGAAGGCACATGTATTTTTGTAAAGGGCCTCAAGGCAATTCGAGTGTGATAAACTGAATTTGATAGTCAGATTCAAAATATATTTACTATTTAACTTAAGTTAAGGTATTTGTTATTGTAATATGTATTGAAATAACTGGTTTATTGAAAACATCTCTTTTGTACATGAGTCTGTTCTACCTACATGTTCTTTTATTCCTGGAAATATTCAAAGTTTTAATACGCTCTTCACCTTGTATTTGAGAACTTGTGATTTTTATTTGAATAAATGTTTTCTCAATTACCTGCTATTATTTCTACCCCCCTACGTCAACGTTAATTCATTGTTATCATTAATTTTATATGCATTTTAAGGGTTCTGATGAATTTCGATTATTGCCCATTAACTCATTAATTATCCTGTACTTTGAGAATACACGAGCGTTTTTTTCATAAAACAATTCTGAAGATTCACTTGCCTTATTATACTTACTGAGTAAGCATATATACAACAGAAATGAAAAAAAGGGGATGCATGTCCTTATGTAAGCGCGTTAGAAGTAATACTTTATTCAACAGTAGAATTAATATATATATATATATATATATATATAATTTTAAATTTGTATATATTTTTGTGAATTTATTTCACAGATTATAATTTCTAAATATCATAACAAATAAAAACTCGGGCTATGTTATGTCACCTTTCTATTTTTCAACCTCTTTTACCTTATCCCAGCTCAGTCAGGTACGCCTATGAACATGAGTCACTCCTTCTCAGCAGTCGATTCCTGCAATCTGTATTGCCGACCATGGCACTAACGATTCGATAAGAAAAGCTGTTCAGTGGAGAAAAGTGAGGTTAGAAATTGAAAAATAAACACCAGTTGCAGAGAATAATCAAATTTGTTGGTTTTTTATTTAAATCAAAACTTATAAATACCCTACTCTGCGATAGCTACCTTATACTAGCAAACAATGACAAAATGGTGCAATATGGATGTTTGTGACAAAGAAAGTTTGAACTTATTATCAGTCCTTTGACATGGAATTTTATATGAAAGTTCAACCCAAAACAAAGTAACCAGTGATTTAGACACGCAAAGTTATTGGTTTACTGTGAAAAGTTGCACTTTGATGAGTTCAGTTATTGAATACCTTGTGCCTGCTTTTCTGTTGAAGTTTCCAATCCCGTGGACGTATCTCTGGGATCTCAATCACAGCTTACTTGCTCTCCTTCCAAGATTTATTCTCTAGACCAGGTAGGTGTAATTTTTATTTACTATGTACTTCTTCTTTTCAGCCTTTCAAGAATTTTTCCTCGTTCGGGAATTTTATAGCAGGTTTTCTTATATTATCTATGAAAGCTTCTTTTAAATTTTTTTATGTGGCTTCACCTTTTGAACTTTTTCCCCATCTTTTTCCAAACTTGTTATCTCATCCCATGGTAACACTCACATTTTTAATTTTCTCACAGCTTTTCAAATTTTGTATCACTTCCTACCTAATTATTTGCCATTCTAATTAATACTAATGATTTTATGCATGAAATCTAATTCTAACTCTTACATACTATTTACAAATTCATATAAAATTATATTTTTTCAATTTCTGCCATTATATTTTATTGTAATCATCACTTTTCCCACACAAACTCTCTCGAATCCAATTGGTGGGTTTCCTGTTTATGTGAATTGTCATACAGGATGTTCAAAACATATATCCGTTGATCTTGCTTTAATTTAATGTTTGCTATAAATTTCAATTTTGATATGATTTAATCGTGGATTTTTATTAGATATATCGTTGGTTATATATTTTTGATGATAGAACTACTTCAGGAATGCCCTCTTTATGTATCGACTAGAGCATAGTATAATAGTAAAAAGGCAAAGAAAATTGCAAAATAACATAGCTTTATCGACTATAACTAAAATACCTAATAATAATAATGATAATTATAAGTTTAATTATTTTACAACATTGCTTAACATAACAAAATATATATTATATATATATATATATATATATATATATACAGTGTCCGTCATAAAGTTGGCTACACATGGGAAAAAAATTGTTATTGAAATTTCTGAAAAACTCTAATGGCGGTTCGTTTCTGCATGTCTAACAACTAAAAAATCCGTTGCGACTTATATCACGTGACCTCAGATTTGGCGGGAATTTAAAAAAGAGTTGTCTGTGGTTCCGAAATATGGGTCAAATTGACAAGATATCAAAAAAAATATTGAGAAAATGTGTTTGGAATCCAACGCGGACACCATGTACCAATTCTGAACCATATTGAAAAAAAAAAAAAAATACCATTTTATTCCTCTACCCTTACTAAGAAACATTATACATTCATGTTTTATCAGGAAACAGCTTTAATAACCTAAATCACATAAGTTTGGGTCAAAACTAATCAAATATTTGTGGAATGGACATTTTGCGGGAGATTAATTATGAAAACACGATTTAGTCTTGTCACTAGGTGTAGTGTCATGCACATTGATGCACATGAGCTTATTCAATATTCTCAACCCGTGAATAAAATTTAAATCAACTAATATTTGTAATTGAAACATTTATCCTAATTGAATTTGGTATTGATAGGTGGATGTGGGAAAAAACAAAACTCAATAAACAAACAATGTACAAATTTTCAATATTCTACGTGACCACCTTCGCGCTCCATACATAGAATTGTTCTTTAAAACATTTCGCAGCGAACATT
The DNA here is from genome assembly GCA_018342105.1 of Gonioctena quinquepunctata. Classification (NCBI taxonomy): domain Eukaryota; kingdom Metazoa; phylum Arthropoda; class Insecta; order Coleoptera; family Chrysomelidae; genus Gonioctena; species Gonioctena quinquepunctata. Next base: position 554,786 of record JAFIRS010000187.1, read on the forward strand.
TTTCAACATAGTTCTGTCGATCAGTGCTGCACAATTCAAAATGGAGGTCTCGCCGTAACCTCTTCAGTTGTATATTTGAAATAACCTTTACGAAGGTCGAGAAGCGCATCATTATTCTGACAGTTCTTCCAGGCATTTAACTTGGGATAGGACTCCATCTCTCTCCAATTCCGTTTGTCTTGTCTAGCCTTCTCCTCTGTGTAACTACTCTGTGGCCAATGCCCATATCTGTGTCCATATCACGTTCGTGTCGAAATCACAGAACTCATAATAGTACGATAGAAGGTGTATTCACAGACCTCATAAAACCAGTATGAGGTCTGTGGGCGTATCAAACATGACGGACGAATAAAAGAACATGCCTACCAACACTGCAAACGTACTATAAACGGTAGCGTTGTATAAAATCATTCCTCGGTGATATGTATAATTTGTTACAAAAATCGCATTTTTTTTTAAATTTTTGGACACCCAAGTAACATTAAAAAATCTCCGGGTTTTCTTCTAGGCAAAGTAAAAATTTCATGAAAATTATACAACACAACCATATTTCATTTTAATGATCCAAACATTTTAGTACAGGATGATTGTTCCCATATTCTGTCATAATTGTGCTTTTATTGCCGGACTACTAATCCGTAATCCTTTCGGGAAGAGATGTAGTACCTGCTGAGTGTTTTTTGAGGGGTACTCAACGATTAACCATTTGTAGAAGCGCCTTAGGACAAATAAGGTACGTAGATTCCACTGTGCATGCATACATATTTTTATGGAATGTTCCAAAGGGTGTATATATGTATGTATGTATATATATGTATATATGTACTTTATTTTCGTTATACAAGAATGCCTTGAAAGAGGGTTCAGGGGGGCAAAGATCTATATCCTATCAGACAGCCAAGCAACACTAAAAGCTCTAAAGTCACATATTTGGGAGTCTAGACTGACTTGGAACTGCAAAAACTCTCCCCAAGACAACTGGCTAAGAACAATCAGGTCAACTTGTGGGTTCCAGGTCACAAGAGAATCAAAGGTAATGAGAAAGCAGACAACCTTGCCGAACACTCAATTTCCTGGCTCAGAACCCTTCTGTGGTATTAAGGAAGAGTTTCGGCACTGGGAAGCTAACCAAATTAATACCTACTGGAATAAGGTTCCAGGGCAAAGACAAGAGAAAAGGCTTCTGAGCCTATCGCGAAAGAAAATTAAACAGCCTCTCGAGTTGGACAAGAAAGACTTGAAACTGGCAAGGAAACTGACTGCTCATTTTGCAAAAGGCTTAAGGGGTTTCATTAACGCCCTCAGACATCAGGAACTCAGCTCCCAGGAAACTGATAAGCTTTGCAAGGAGTCTCGGATTCCCGGGTCTTGAAGGGTAATGTACAAAAGACCTTAGAGGTCGAGGTACGGCGAGACTGAAGAGCCATATCGACCTCCCTACAATCTATTTTCGTTATATGCGTTTGACGTTTGAGGGGCACCATAATTATAACTTAATTTTCTTGTTTTCATTTTTTATTTCATTTGTATTATGAACCCGTGTTCAAATTCAAATTCGGCATTTGGAACTTGAAGTTCACAACCAAGACCTGTACAACTTTCAGTTGACTTTCGTATATGAGCCTTTAGTCCTACGCTAATAGTAATTTCGTGGACTCAGAACACTACATTTGGGGGAAATCGGCTCGGAGACGATCTGGAGAAACGAAATTGTTTCAGACCGAGAAGATAACAGAAGACAGTAACGTAATATTCGGGGAAATCTTGTATTTTTGTTTTTCTGACGCATAAACAGATGAGCCTACTGGTGGATAGAAAGTATCACTTAGAAGTTTATATTTCCTTGAGAAATTTAATAGCAGCTTTGCGAAGTGGGACAAGTCTCCGAGAGGGATTAGGGGTTCTGCTTTCCAGTTGTAGTATTTTTGGGGTTCAGTAATGTGTGAGCTTAACTCCGACAAGAGTCTCGCCTGCACAGCTTTCCAGTAAAAGGCAGTTTTTAGGCAAGGGCCGAAATCCCTGGTACCTACCTTTAATTATCGTTAAAAGGCTTGTTGATTAGTACTGTTATATCCTTGCTGAAATAGGGGGCTTCAACAAGAACACTCATAATGGCCAGGGATCAGTAGGCTATGTAAGTGAGAGTTGATCCGAGGTAACATTAGGCTACTCCGCGAAAGGTCCTACTTTTTGTCAGCTATTGGTTGTTGGAGTGGTTTTCCTAAACGACTGACTTGGCAGAGTCGTGAAGAGGAAAACATTTAGGGGTATGAATAACAATAGTCCCTTATATGGGGCATATGCATGTTGGAGCCCGGTGTTTTTAGTATGGCATTTTCTGGGGTTATTTTGGCTATCAGCTAAGAATGCCTACTGCATTTCGCGGTGTCCGCGTTCATGATACTGGCTACTTGCTGTCTAGTAGGGTATTTTTTTATACATATTTTTACAAACAACTCTATGAATTTTTTATTGAATTTATTTTTAAAATATCTTGAATTTTTTCGGAACAAATTTAACTTATTTACCATTACCCATGTTTTGGTGATTTTGCGGTACAAAATATTTGGAATGCGCGTTCTAATTGTCAGATATATAATATGAGTTCTGTTGTTGGAATTCAAGTTGATTCCATTCGATCCAAATTTGCCGCTCAAAATTGCCATATGTGATACATGGAATGCAGGACACAGAAGCTGCATTCTAGTCGTACATACACCCCAGTGCCCAGTATTGAAGGTAGATTTTTTTGAACTCTACTGATTTGTTGTTTGGAGACATAATCGTTAGAATCGATATTGGAACGTGACTTTTGTCATTGTAATTTATCGTTTTATTCGACTGCATCCTAACCAATCTCCACTGAATCACAATAAAGCACATCAAGAAATTTGCGCCTGTAAGTTCAAATTACCACAGTTTACCTTCGTTCCTGTGCATATCAAATCGTTTTTTTATTCTTTTTCAATAAAAAACAATACCAGAGTATATCCATTCTCAGTTGAATAAACCAAATTCATCTTAAACTCAAAATATAGGGTTCGTTCAAAATCGTACATATTATAATGTTCAATTATCAGGGGAAAATAAATATGATTCCCAGTATAAAGTATATAGTAGACCAAATTGAGTGAAAAACCGCAAAAACCAGTCGATAACTTCGGTGACCGCTTATTGTATAAATTACCGTAAACCCCCACAGATTTCTTTATTGAGTTTGGGATTGAATCTATTAGTACAACAGTGGTGTGGTGTGTGTCCGGGCAGAGACAGCCATGTATGGCAGTAGTACCATCCACATACAATTTCTGGCTTAAGCAAAGCTGCTTTAAATTGATTAAAATGTTTTCAGACTCATAACTCGAAAAACTGTTGTCTTCAAGCACCATTCTAGAGGAAAACGGATAATTTTTGAACACTCGGAAAGTGAAAATGACTTGTACCGAACGCGTTGCTGTTGTCAGCTAAACAAATTTAAAAAATCATTATTATGAGGACATGACTGCACCTTTATTCGAAAAATGGTTCAGTGAACAATGGTTACCAAATATACCACCAAATTCCGTTACTGTGATAAATAATGCGTCGTACCACTCACGTCAAAAGGTAAATTTTTACCCTCAAAAGCGACAAAAAGAGGACATTTTGAAATTTATGGCTTCTAAAATTTTGAATATTTTCCAAAAGGCCACGAAGGAGGTATTACTATAACTTCTTAAAAATCAAAATTTCGAAAAAGAAAATATGTCATTGACGAACTTTGTAAAAATTCTGGTCATACACTGCTGCGGTTACCTGTGTTTTCAACCACATAGAATTAGTTTGGGCATTTATAAAAAACCAATTGAGAAAATGCAATCAATGTCCAAATCTAAGCGAGAAGGTTAAGTGAATATTAAGTGAGGAATATAAAGATCTTTAAGCAAATCTTTAGGCAAACCTGAATGATTCGTCTGATTCGGATGATTGTCCTTATGAAGATTACACTTAGAAATGCGTTTCATTTTCCACGCATATTTTTGTTTTTTCTTGTTTTTGTTTCTCTCAAATGCTGAAAATGTTATCGTGTATCTTTTATTTTATTTTTAGAATTTTATTTAATTAGGTAATTTTTTGTAGCATTGATGCTAAATGAATTCATTATTATTCCTCATACACTGAATAAACAGTGATGCTTATTTTGTAATTTATTTTTTGTATTCTACACTTTCCTGAAACTTTTTAATCTCAGATCGCTCAGTGATAACATCTGCCGGTTCCAAAAGCCCAGGGTGATATAAAAAAACGGCTACAATATTTTTGCAAAGATACAAAAAAAAATATAATTATTATTAACTTTCGGACCGTTTCTTATTATCACCCAATAGACCTACCAAAAAATGTTATTAGTGAAAATCCCTTCTAAATACTTTGATAATCTCCTATTCTAGATAGTTTACTAACATTTGTTTTTATAATCACAGACCATCATAATTTTGGGCGGGTAATCACCGAAATGATAATTATATTGAGAAATGTTTCATTTCTTAATCATTAGGAAAGTTATTTAATAATTGATTTCTATTGTATATTAGCGTAAGAGGATTAGAATCAAAGGCGTCGTCAGCCGATCAAAATTTTCAACGCTTTTCCCGTTTCGGGAAAGAAGGTTTTTGTCTGTTTTAGGACATCAAGAACGGTTAGATTTGTTGGGTTGGGTTTATTATACCACAATTGCTGCCAAAGTTCTATTTAGATTTTCGACTGACATCGTTTGCATTTGCGCCGGGTGTAATTTAGATAATGCGAATGATGGAGTGTTTTCTTCAGTAAAACGTACCTCAAGATTTGGTTGCTTTGCATTTGGCTACATTTTTTTGAATCTCTAGGGGGGGCAGCTGCGCCCTTGATTAGAATGAGTCAGTTAAACATTCATTTACTCCTATTAAGATATTTAATCCTGAGACTTTGTACCATTAGATTTTGAGATAATTTGATAGAAATCAATAAGTATTGAGCTTAATAAGCTACCTGTGACTATTAAAAACTGATAATTTAAATCAGTTCAAAAAGCTTTTGAGAAAATTTGTTTATAACTAAATATTTATTTTATTTTCATAATTCCATTTAATTTGAATTTTATTTAATTAGGTGTAGTTTTCCTATATATAATAATGCATAGTAATCTGAATAGTGATCCAATAGTAATTTTTGTCGGAGTTTAGTTGGGATTGGGATCAGTATACGTTGAAGAAAAAACTATTGTTTTCTTGCCGATGTCTCGAATTTAATTAAATTCATCCTCAAGGCTCTGTAACAATGGTTTCTCATATAATAAAGTATAAAAAATAGTTGTTACTTTTTACCTTATATGGAAACCATTGTTACAGAGCTTTGAGGATGAATTTAATTAAATTCGAAACGTCGGCAAGAAAACAATAGTTTTTTCTTCAACGTATACTAATCCCAATCCCAACTGAACTCCGACAAAAATGCTTGAAATGGTAATTGTTTTTATTCTAGACTTTCCTGATACTTTTTATATCTTAGATCTCTTAGTGATAACATCTGCCAGTCCCAAACCCGGAAAAAAGAAGAATTTGATGGGAAATCAAAACAACAAATTATTGGAAATTCAGTTCCAATATGATTTTTTCCGCACATTCAACTGACTTCGAAAGAACATATTTAAGTAAACAAAAATAGGCAAGTTACATTTGAAGTGAAAGAATTAATCTCGGCTTATAGTCGGCATGTTCGGTCAAAGCGGCATATCCTATCATGTTTTGCACTGGTTTATCAACCGATCCAACTCAGAATGGATATACTATATACCATCGAAATATTTGTTTTATCATGAAAATAAAAAATATCCAAATTGAAAATGTGAGGGCTATCCAATAAAAAGCTCAGCTTAACAGTTATTGAATTGTTTATATACAGACAATTATATATATATATATTTATAAATTTACATGGTAAAAATAATACAAGGTATACTCAAAATTTATTGGCTTTACGCCCTAGCAATTAGCAGTGAATAAGGTCTTGATCAAGGTAGGACCTGAAAAAGAAAAGTTATTTTCATTTTTATTAAGGTGAAATATGTATCGCCTTACATGGATGTTGGAGCATATTTGTTATGTAAATCCTTGGGTTTATATGCGATTCCTCTGAATGTGTGCTTCCAACAGACTGAGAACTTCGAACACCTGCAGCAAAGTCCTTTCTGTAGTTACTATTTTCTTTTGGTTTTATCCCTGAAACAGTTGAAGGGCTTCATGCCAAAGTGGTATTTTATATATTTATTATATATATATATATATATATATATATATATATATATTATTGTATGGAGGTATGTGTGGATGGAGGTATTCTGCTGGGAAAGTTCTATGGTTCCAATAACCTTAGTTTGAAGTGGATTGAGTAATATATGTCAAACAACACAATTTATTGGGCATTCAACAAACTTAAAAAGTCCTTCAAGGTTCTAATCTGGGAACCCTTCATTTCTTTTTATGCAACAATAATATCACCAAGTTCCAGAATTCAATTTCTTGCAGATATGTTTTTATAGAAAGATCTTGTCTTGCCTTCCTAGTGTGATAAATAAGTCAGAAATGAACAATAACTATCTTAAAACAACTCTACAACACGTGGGGCTACACATTGATATTAAGCTCAGGTTTTATAGGAGCATATTTTCCAACAGTATCCTATGTTATCAGAACAGTTTGGATTATAATGGGTTTTGCAAGCAGTCTATTTTGCCTTCGTTGATGCGCACATAAGGTATGACAGTTATTTCAGCGAAATTTGCAATCAATGCTACACGTGTTTTTGTTTCTCATAAAGAGCCATCAGGTATCCAATCACAAAAGTTTTTTTCCTATATCAAAGATGACGGACAACAACAAAAGAACAATATTCACAGCCAAAAACCAAAATTCCTCAGACCTTCTAAAGATATCATACTCAATGCTCTGACTATTCTATCTAGTATAGCATGTAATCAATATATTTTAATTTATTCTATGTAACTGTTATTTTTATACACAAGTCTAGTGTCCTTATCTATATGTAATATTTAATTTATTTATACAGGTACACATTAGTCTTGGACTAAATAAAGGATTAATATATGTATAGGACAAACTAACATATGAGTAGCCAACCGAATTTATGAACATCAACATTTAGACTATTTGTTACTCTACGAACGCAATGAAGAAACATGCCACGTAATATAATCTGAGAACACCAAAACCATTACAACCGATTAAAACTGCAAGCTAAAATCATTCATTCAGGACAAATACTGCACACGACCCTTGGATCCACAGTTCTCTCGAAGGGGTGGGCAGATTGAGAATTCGGAGAGAACTGGTGTTGAGACCTGGGGAGTAGGCAGATAATAGTTTTTATTGAAAATGGCTGCAGGAGCCGAAACAACAAAATTCTCAAATTCAAAATGATCCCACCTAAACATAATTAGTTACATAATTATTTTCTTCGAACAATAAACAAGGTGTATTTTTTTACCTTTTACTTTGGGCATATTACAGGTGACTTGTGGATGCACAGTTGTTTGTCTGCGATGCCTTCCTTCATTCAAGTACTTCGGACTTCCACGGAATTCTTTGTAGTCTCTCTGCACTTGTCTATACTCTGAAAGCTCTCTAGTCGAAGGGGCTCTCATTTTATTTTCAACAATTAACTCTGGACTCTGGACTCTGACATTTTTGGATGATCTTCTCTCTGGAGGTTTGGCAATCGGTAGTGGAGAAGAAGAAGTCGAGGAAGAGAAAGCTCCATCGGGTTCTTGGCGAATCTAAAATGAAATATTACATCCATTTTTTTTAACCTCAAAGGGGAAACAATCTTGATATGAAAAAGGTCGTTTCCCTCATCACTACAATTTTGAAAGCCATTATTGTAGTGATAACTAATTAAAATCGTGAGTATTTTTCTACTATCAATCCAGTTATCCAGATAATAATCAGTCGTACCAGATCTGCGGAATCTTTCCAGTGCATTTCCCAAATTTTAAAAAAATCCAAATACTTACTTCATTCTTCATTTCTAAATTTGGTGGCAAACTGGACCAAGCAGGATCCTCGTCCAAACAATATAACCTCAGTTGTTGTCGAATGTTGGCTTTTTCTCTGAAACAAGAAAACATTAATAACAAATCAATAAAGAAAACGAAGAACTCCGCACCTTGCCCTCTTTTTCTGAAATTCCTCTTCAACCTTCTGCATTGCCTCAAGTTCCTGTATTCTCTTCTGTTCCCTTCTTTCTGCCTCTCTAGAAAGCTTGTCTGATAGCCTCTTTTTCTCGATCTGCCTGATAGTGCTTTGGAAGGTGAATTTTTTTGGTTTCCTGTTCATTTTCCAAGAAAAATCGTCACTTGTCGCTGGGTCCTGAAGGGGCTCCGGTTCCCTACGAACTTCATATGCAATATCCTCACAGGATTTTGAATACCCTAAAGAAGGTGGGTAGTCTCCGTTTTTAATAAAATCTCTGTCACTTTTAAAGTTGTTACGATTCATCTCTATTTCAGGAAGGTACATGAGCCTTGTGGTTTTATTTACATTCTGGGTGTAGATCAGCTCGCTTTCCTGAGACCGGCGCATTTCCAATGAGTGGAAGGCATTATTCAAAGAATTCGGTGCAGATTTATTAAAAAACCAGTTAGAGCTTGTCTCATTCGGCAGCTGTGCTTCGACAAAGTCTTTTTTACTTGATAAGTTCAAAACTCCCGATAGTGATTTTTTCAGCTTCTGCAGGCCACTGTAGTGCGCGTTGGATTTTTCAATCATATAAGATGCTAACTGGTTGTCTCTGGGTAGGGACAGACTGAAAAGATGGGGTCCTTTATGAACCCTTGATTTCTGTTGGACCATTTTATCATCCATGCACTCTTCTATACTGGAATCGTCTCCAAGATCCTGCTGGGGGGTCCACGATATTCTCTCGTGGTTGTTTAAATATGCTAACATCTGAAAAATAATTATCTGTTTATGTTTATATTTTCAGCAAGCATTGAGAAGTTTTATTTTCCCATCGATAATATACAGTGTATCTCACTTCTCATGGAAACTCCCCCGTATCTTCCGTAATTATTGGAGAATAGAATTCTGAAATTTTCACGATCGTTAGATATAACAAGGATGAATCTAAATATCTTCTGAAGTTAACCTGAGTGACATACACTGCGCGCCCGGGACGATGGATATACCGATTTTTGCAAAAAAGAATATAAGGGGGCAAGATAGGCTCAAAATTCTTACGGCTTCGTGATCAGGACATCAACTTTAGTGATAAACCATATTTTCGCTGAAAAATATTCAGTTCTGAAAAATCCGAATTTGTCTCATGGAAACGCCCCCGTCGTATCTTCCGTAATTATTTGAGTAGAATTCTGTAATTATAACGATCGTTAGATATACCAAGGATGCATCTAAATCTCTTCTGGGCGGGCTTACCTGAGTCACATGCACTGCGCGCCAGGGACGATGGATAGAACGATTTTTGCGAAAAATATTATTAGGGGGCAAGATAGGCTCAAAATTGATTACTCTTTCGCCCAGATAACACATGGACATCCAATGGATATCCATTGGACATCCTTTATGAATTTTATGGATGTACTATGGACATCCAATTTATATCTAAAATATATCTTATGGACATCCGATGGATGTCCAAAGCGGAACAACCTGTACATCCATAGAATATCCTTCAAGGATATCCATAAGATATCCTCCAGAGATGTCCATAAGATATCTTTCAAAGATATTCATAAGATATACTTCAAAGATATCTTTCAGGAATATCCATGAGATATCCTTCATTTATGATTGCTTTGGACATCTCCCTAGGATATCTTCTGAAGGATATCTATTTCAAATCCGTCGATGGATATCCATTTCAAATCAAGTAGAAAAACGAAACCTAAGATTTTTCCAAAAATATCCATATGTACGAGCATGAAAGAAACTCAAATTAAAAAAAATTAATTTAAAATGGCCATCCTTATATCTTCTGAAGGATATCCATTTCAAATCCGTCGACGGATATCTTATGGATGTCAATTTCAAATCCAGTAGAAAAACAAAGATGACAGATAAAAAAAAATTCAATCTATATATGTACAAGCATGGAAGAACCCCCAGAAATAGACACTATCAATCAATCTGGCAATTTAAACACATTCATAATTGCTGTGGATACTTATGGATATCCATAGGATATCTTCTGAATGATATCCATTTCAAATCCTTCAATGGATATCTCATGGATGTCCATTTCAAATCCAGGGATATCCTGACCAGAATTGGACATGAAATGGATATCCATAAGATATCCTGTGTTATCTGGGCGGACGTCTATCTTCTTAATAGATTTGAAAGGTTTTCACGACGTTTCGAATGCTTGTATCTGCGATCGTCTTGGTGAATACTGACGAGTTTAGGTGCTACTTACTTATTTATATGTCTGTCGGTGCGATGGTGCGTGTGATTTCGCGCAGGGTGGTGAACCGTGAAGTTTCGCGCCTCTGCAGTCCGCCAGAAAGGGCAATTAGTGGTTTCCATATACGTTCTTGAGCTCAACGCTTCGATGTAGGCGATCCCTTTGAACTTTCGTTTGAACCAATGCTCCTTTCTATGTGGAACACTTGCGTCGTCCCATAGAATTCGATGGTGCTCAGTCCAGGCGTGGTCAGCAATTCCCGATTTTGACGTTTCTCCGCTTTGAGTCCCATTTCTTGTTCTCATCCAATTTACCGATAACGCCCTCTTTGTCTCTTCAATGTAAGGATCTAAGCATTCACATGGAACTTCATAAATACAATATTTACTGGTTTCAGTTCTGTTGTCAGGGTTGGTCTTGGTAAGGAAACTCCGTAAAGTACTGCCGGATTGGAAGCAGCTCTTGATGTTGAACTTGTTTTCGATTCTTCTGATCTTCTCGGAGACACATGTGATGTACGGAAGGCAGATCACTGTGTTACGTTGTTGCTCTTCAGATGTCTTAGGTCTCTGGAGTTGTTTCCATACTTCTTCTATGAGTTTTTTGGGTATCCATTCCGGTGAAGGTTCCCTCTGATGTGGTTTAATTCGGCATCTAGTGACTCCTCGTCGTTGCATACCACTACCACCACTACCACTACCAATGTTCTCATGATCCCTCTCTTTGTCGAACTCGGACAATGGAAGACAAAGAGGGCGTTATCGGTTAGATTGGTTGAGCACAAGAAATGGACTCAGCGCGGAGAAACGTCAACATCGGGAATTGCTGACCACGCCTGGACTGAGCACCATCAAATTCTATGGGACGATACAAGTGTTTTGCATAGAAAGGAGCATTGGTTCAAAGGAATCGCCTACATCTAAGCCAAGCGTTGAGATCAAGAACGTATGGAAACCACTAATTGCCCTTTCTGGCGGACTGCAGAGGCGCGAAACTTCACGCTCCTCCACACTGCGCGAAATCACACGCACCATTTCACCGACAGACATATAAATAAGTTAGTAGCACCTAAGCTTGTCGGTATTCACCTGAAGACGATTGCAGATACAAGCATTCGAAACGTTCTGAAAACCTTTCAAATCCTTTGAGACGATGGACGTCCGAAACGAGAGTAATCAATTTTGAGAAGTGCGTGTCACTCAGGTTAACCCCAGAAGAGATTTAGACTCATTGTCGATATATCTAACGATCGTGAAAATTTCAGAATTCTACTCCAATAATTACGGAAGATACGGGGGTGTTTCCATGAGAAGTGAGACAAATTCGTATTTTTCAGAACTGAACATTTTTCACCGAAAATATATAATACCTATTACTAAAGTTGATGTCCTGATCACGAATCCATAAGTATTTTGAGCCTATCTTGCCCCCTAATATTATTTTTCGCAACAATCGTTCTATCCATCGCCCCGGCGCGCAGTGTATGTTACTCAGGTTAATCCCAGAAAAGATTTAGACTCATCGTCGATATATCTAACGATCGTGGAAATTTAAGAATTCTACTCCAATAATTACGGAAGATACGGGAGAAGGGAGACAAATTCGGATTTTCAGAACTGAAAATTTTTCAGCTTAAATATGGATTATTACTAAAGTTGATGTCCTGATCAGGAATCCGTAAGAATGTTGAGCCTATCTTGCCCCCTAATATGATTTTTCGCAAAAATCGGTATATCCATCGCCCCTGGCGCGCAGTGTATGTCACTCAGGTTAACCCCAGAAGAGATTTAGACTCATTTTCGGCATATCTAACGATCGTGAAAATTTCCAATTATTACGGAAGATACGGGGGTGTTTCCATGAGAAGTGAGACACTCTATTTATATGATAATTATACTCAATTGAAGTGGCGTATCTAGGAATTATGCTGGGGGGTAATGCCATAAATAAGTTAAATACCTCTGCTTATAGGTACAAAAAACAAGTATTTTTTTTCATTCAAATTCAAACAAAAATACAAAATGTAATAAAATAAAAGATATATCGGGTGACACAGGATATCGGGCCACCTCTGTAACTTCTGCATTCGTCAACGGATTTTTCTGGAATTTGGTACAGTTATATAAGCAACCATTTCGGATTTGATCACATTACAATCCAATATGACGGACTTCCGGTTTTTCTGGTAATGCCAGTAACTTTGTTTTTTCAAATGGATAAATGAGATTTGGTCGAAGCTAACCACAGTGAGTCGCAAATAACAGAAAAACTTAATTTTTTCTGAAAAATTATTTTTTGTGTCACTTACTGGTTATTCAATTCAATCACATCACATTTTGATCAAAAATTCATTTTTTTCAAATGAAACCCCTATGGGCCACCTACCTGTCTCTCTAGAACATTCATTAAGGAAAAAATTACATCATTTTTGTATTTCGGTGCAGTAACAAATTGTATAAATTCAAAAATCTACAACTAGTTCATGAGTTTCCTTGCAGTTCGAATAATTTTTCAACTTAGTAAGCTGTGGAAAACAACATTTCTGGATCTTGTCAACTAATTGTGTAAGTTATACTTATAAGCACGATAATGGTGTTTTTTTTAATTCTTCTAGCGTTTTCTCGACTGACATTGCATTGGTATTCCAATTCCCGCGTCGAAACGGTTGGATCAAAATCAACATAAGCAAACAAAAATCTACAACTATTTTTGAATGTATACAATTTGTTACTGCACCGAAATACAAAAATGATTTCATTTTTTTCCTTAATAAAAGTTCTAGAATTTGAAAAAAAATAATTTTTGATCAAAATGTGATGTGACTGAATTGATTCATCAATAAATGACACAAAAAATATTTTTTCAGAAAAAATTTTGTATCTCTGTTATGTGCGACTCATTGTGAATAGCCTTGACCAAATCTCATTTATCTACGAGGTAAAATGAAAAAACAATTTTAATTTCAATTGTTTTAAAAAAATTACATTTGACATAATGTTTGGACTTTTTTTGACCTGTTGAACTTGAATATGTAAAAAGATACAGGGTGTTGTATTTGAAAAAACAAAGTTGCTGGCATTTGCAGAAAAACCGTAAGTCCGCCATATTGGATTGTAATGGTTGCTTATATAACTGTACCAAATTTCAGAAAAATTCGTTCACGAATGCAGAAGTTACAGGGGTGGCCCGATATCCTGTGTCACCCGGTATATGCATATACTTATAAATAGGTACAAAAACAAAGATTTATTTCGTTAAAATAAAAATCACAAACTGAAATCCAGTCTCCTGTATTTCTAATTTGCAAACCTTTCAATAACATTTGAAACATCTATTTGCACATCTCTATGAACATGAAGTAGAGCTAATCCAACCAACCACACACACTAACTGGCATTGTATTTAAAATATGAAGACACTTTTTTATCAAGGGAAATATGTTTCAAGATTTAACAAGAAAAAAAAATTCAAAAAAATAATATCTACTATCAGCTGAACACTTGAAAGAATGTAATTTCAATGGAAAATATTTTTTTCATTGAATTTTGATAATTTGAGGCTGTTTATTAAGTAATTTTTTTGGAACCACCGATTTTATTAAAAACCTAATCATTGTTCACAGAATGACTCCATATTCTGTTTTGCTTCCTGGAGCACATTTTACATGTGTACTCGATATTATCACGCTATAAAATTCTATATATATATATATATATATATATATATATATATATTATTATTTTTTGTCAATTATAAATTTCTGAAGTTAACAAAATATGAGAAATTAAGTTGATATTGTCATTTTTTTTATTGATATTTCACATTATTTTCAGTTTTATGTCTGACAAAGGCATTTTACGACTTAAAAAAAATCACGCAATTTGTTTATAAAATATTCATAAACATATGAATAAGTTGAATATTTTTAGAAATTGTTGCATTAAGTTGCTGAGAGTTTATTATGATTGAAAAAATATTCATATTTTTTAAAATTGTTTATAATGGTTTTTTTTGTTTTTTTATTATTTAAATAATATATTATAAATTTTCTTCTTTGAAATTAATAATTGGTTATTCTCCACGTAATAAGAAAACATTGTTTTTATTAATTATGTAATTGTTTATTCACTTAACAATATGTTATAAACAAACTTTGATTGGCATTATTTTTTTTTGAATGGAACAAAAAATAACAAAAACAACCATATACAAACTGTTCAAAATTTTTATTTTATAATTTTCTAGAAAATTCTATAAAAATTACAAACAAATTGCCAATCAAAGTTTGTTTAATTGTTGAGTTAATACACAATTACCTTATTCATGGAAAAAATTCTTATTAGGTAGAGAAGACCTATTTGAGAGAAATTTGTCCCAATAGGTATATAAGAATATATCTCTTAGCATTGACAAGAAATTCTTATTGGCCTATTATATCACCTAATTACATATTTCCTCATAAAACCATTGACTTAACAGATCAGTGCTTATATTATTAAACTTCTACCTTGAGGCCGGCAGGAATATGGCTTTCTTGGTTGATCCCGCTATCAACATTGTCTTCATATCCAGCAATTGGAATGGCATCATCTCCCGATATTCCAGAATCCCCCGATTTATCATTGCTCGACCTCTGCCCTGCATGCACAAACGGAGGTGGTGGTCTAGCGTATTTCTCAATACGCTCTTCTACCAGAACTGGTACATCATCACTAGCTATAGTGGCAGCAGTGTTTTCATTAGTGTCCATGGATAAAAGTCTCCAAGCTGCAGCGGGGGAAAATCTGGGAATTTCCAGCTGTTTCTTCGGTAGAATTGGTCTCAGTTGGAAGTTGATTCCGGACTTCGAAACGTCGTGTTCATCAGAGTCCATATAACTGGAAATATCCGATTCTGAGGAGTGGGGAATTTTCGTTTTCTGATGCAGACTGGAGGTGAAATTATCGAACATCTCGTTTGTATACAGGTTGTCCTTGGAGTCATCATTCATCCCGAAATAAAAAGTTCTCGGTTTGTCTCTAGAACTGAACTCTTTAGAATTCAAGTTGGGCGAGTTCTCTGGAGTTGTAGATTCTTTCCCTGAAGCTTCGCCTCTGGCACAGTTCGCAATTTGATTCTTGTTGTCCTCTTCTATTTTTTCCATAAGCTTGTCTTTGACGTCTTGCGTGTTTATTACTCTGTGATCCAACGTTTTCAATTTTTCTTTATTGGTAATACTGCTAGGATCATATTTGACCGTTATTTTATTGTCTACTTCTATATGTCTGAGGCGTTTCGTTGCATCTTTAAGTTCTTTGAAAAAATGATCGGATTCAGCTGGTTTTATTTCTGGCAGGGATAGTCTATTGGGGTTACCCACCCTACCTTTAGGACTGGCATTTAAGTTTTCTGAAATTTCAAGAGGGTGACTAGATTGCTTTTTCGTTTCTGCTCTAGTTTTGAATAAACGCGCTTTTCTGAGGGGAAAATCTGAGGTACCATTACTACGTGTCCAATCTAGAGGGGGGCTGTCATCCTAAAATGTCAATAAAAAAGTGTTCAAATGAAGTGAAATTCCACCAATGTGTAAACTTGGACTTGAATGAATTTATTTTTATTATTGTGATGGATACAAGGTTTTTCTTTATTTGAAATATGGTGATATTATGGGTATTTCATGAATATAGTGCCAAATTGAAACTTATGATTTTTTCGAAGGAGATTCATTCAGAAAACTTATTAATATTAAATAATCTGTAGTTTTTACTTGGGCCCGCAATAATGAATGCAACAAGTTACTGATTATTTATGCCTATGAATGAAGAATTCAATCAACATGATATTTTTTATGGCTTTTAGAATGACGTGAAAAATAAGGACGAAGAGTACCACTGTACCCTCCATATACGCACCTAAGTAACTGAAAAATGTTTTTTTTCCTTTAAATTAGAACACTCAATATACGAAGAATTCGATATCACTGAAATATTGAATAGCTTTTAACAAACTTCATAGCAAAGAGGTTCATTTATCTCTGTGGGGGTATTTTTAGTTTCAATTGGGCTCCATAGTTATGAAATACACTGGATACATAAGCAAAAATTATGAATATTGATTCATTTGACTTTCTGGTTCCTTGTAAAATCACCCTCAATCCTCAAATGGGAAAAGTTAGAAGGGGGTATGATCAAACTTGAGAAAAGTTGAATATGAAGTATCATCAGAACAGGCTCTTCCACAAAACTTTCTTTTTGGGAATATCTCCATTTACTGTTATAAACAAAAAAAATGTTAGGTTGAGCTAGTTTTTAATGTAACATCCAGAATGCAATGTGTTAGTCATTGGTTAGACAATAGAGTCTGTTATTATAAATAAGATTACATTTATATGTCAATATAGTTACCAGTGATATATTTTGTGGGGGAGGAGGGGCTTTGTACTTTTTCTTAGACCGTTTTTCTTTAAATTCTTGGTTCAGTGATGAAGGATACCGCAGATCTGGCTCGGACACATACATTTTCATCTAAAACAATATTTCCTTTTCAACCGAAACAAAAAATAAATAAATAATAGAAGTATGCAATTATGTGAAAGCATTTTTATTGCTAAAATCAATCATTGTGGTAATATGCTTAAAACAATTTGAAATGGTTCATTATATACTGACCTGCCCTTGTAGAACCTTTTGACTAGAAGCATTCTGGTTGAGCTTATGTTGTACTCCTTGCGCCCTAGACTTATGCTGAGGATCTCTTTCTTTGGGAAAATATTTTCTAGTTGGAGGAATATGTTCTTTAAATCCATATGATGGATATTCATTCTGAAAAAAAAAACATTAATTAATATTTTCACTTTTGAAAATTGATATCAATAAATATGTCAAATTGGAGCTCCCAATTTGGCACATGAATTCGTCTTTGATTATATTAAAAATCAAAAAGTATCGAGAAACCTATTCAAATCGGATGATAAATAATTTGGTTAAAAAAAAACGTCTCAAATCTAGAGCAATCTTCTTCCAAAAGTCTAGAAACGCTGTCGTAAAGTAGACAAATAAGTCGTGCAAATTTCAATAAATAGCTACTAATCATTGATAGACATATATTCTGAAAATCTAATTTCCGTTTCCATTCAGATCCAGTATGTCTCATTTTGTATCATCAATGGAAGTATATTTTGTATTAATAATTAATTCTGTTCAGTTTGACTATTGCCAGTTACATGCAGGATGTAGCGTGAAGTATGATCAAAGAGTTAATAACATATTTTTTAATCAAAATAACGATATTTTAACATTAAAACATATGCCCTAAGATGTTTTGTTTCCATGTCACAGGGTGTTGAAGTCATTCAAAAAACATAGTTTTTATTCCGTACCTCCTGAAAGAGTTTATACATTGAACGATTTGTTACATAGCTTGGTGCTATTGCCGCGGAAAACTGGCGGAGAAAAATGACACAAAGGGACCCTTTTGAATAAAAAATAGGTACTCAACTGAATCAATTATAATTTGAAATCGATGCCTGAATCTCCAATTGTTGGTTATTTTAGTTATTTGGTAGCAAGAAATTACTTCTGACTGAACTTCAGAATATATATTATCAATCTGACATTAACAATTGTCAACATTTATACACCTACATATAATACAATGTGTTCATAAAATATGTATAATAAACTGCAAATATAACGTTGCTAAATTTTATCCAACACCAATCAATTTAAAACAAAAAACCAGTGTCTCGCAATTTGCGAAAATTCCGCAGATGTTTTGTCAATCCAAGCTCTCAATGAAAAATGATCCAGAAGTTATTTTTGAACGAAGAATATGGTGATAACCATACTTTGACTAACTCCCTGCATATCCACTTACGTATTTATCTCCTAACTTATTGCTCTGCCTTCCCGATAAAGTTCCACCCGAATGAAGAATCTCTCCATTATTTGTCGACCTCAGCTTCAGCTGAAGATCTCTTTCTGGCAGTACTTTATGCTGACTGCTCAACTTAGTTGGCTGTGTTCTCGGAAAGGAGTGAGCCCACTGATCTTCAGGTATCACACGCTGACTAATTTGGCCTGTTTGGCTTCCAGCGTTGCCCATCCTGAGTTTTTCTCATGTTGTGTATTGGTGAAACATAAGTCTGTAACAAAATATATAATTATCGTAAAGGTTGCAGCGGAATTTATTATAAACGACAATGCCCAGTTCATCTAAAACCCGACCTCTATGAGCTCAATCCAGATGTACCACAGAATAACCATAGTTATTTGATTGCGATACAAGAACACAGGAAACATCAGGAAAGAATATTCCCTCAATCAATCAATATAATAAAAAATATATCATTCGGAAAGATTATTTTTGCATTATTTTCATTCTCGGGGGTTATTCCAATGGGATAATACTGGAATATTGAGATATCGTGGTATTATTTGAATAATTATTACAATATCTATATGATATCTAAGCTACGACATATCAGAGCAACTCGAATATGAACACGATATCGCCAGAAGCTGTAACGCAGCATAGAGTATAGACAACAGATAGGAAGACCCCCCCCGTGAGTAACCGAAAGCGTGTCATCACTATTGGAATAAACATGATTCAACAATGAAGGAGGAAAAGACCCCGCTTCTTAATCTGGTTGGGAATGATATTTTTTCATGATAGTGGCTTGTAAATGATAGAATTTTGAATAGCTAGAGGTTAGTCAAGTTAGCAGGTTATATTGTGTCCATTTTTTACGATATATAGAGATTGGGTACGACGATTACACGCTCTCACGGGCACTTATGGGACGGGTTAGGCAGCTAGAAGCGAGTAAAACACTGCAGAAACAATCCGAACAATTTGGAAATCAATGAACCGACGAAATTTCACCAATGGTTCTCAAGAGATATGCCCCGAACTAACTCTCTTCACACTATCGTACAATGTCAGCAAATTCCCAGCCAACAGTGTAGCTCATTCCCAAAAAAGGAAGAAGACTCTTCCCAAAAACCGTAGGCCTATCGCTCTATTTCCTGTGATCCCTAAAGTTATGAGAAGAGCCTATCGATCGGGCTTGTGAGATATCTTGAACGATCAGGTATCATCAGCGATAGGCCATCTGGTTTTCGCCTCCAGAGGACTTGTATGCCTACGTGACACATGTATGGCATACATCGATAAAAAACATGGCGAATCCTTGCTGTGGCCCTGGATACTTTCAAAGCTTTCGATAGAGTGTTGTGCCATGGTCTCACGTCTAACTTACATCTCATGGCCTGCCTCCTCAACTTTGCGTTCGGCTAGTGTCCTTGCAGATAGATCCATGAATATTGTTGTAGATGGGGAATTGTCCAACACTTTCTTCTACACATAGTAAAGACCACTTGAGATCCACCATCAATCATGTCCATTCTTTCGCAGACAATAGCTTACTTTATAAGAATTTCACGTCTTTATCAACAGGAAACTCGAACTGCAGGAAACAGCCATGTGGGAACATTGAAGGAAGATCTCTAGAGAATTCTGAGATGGGGATTGTATAATCTGCTGAAGTTCAATGCAACCAAGACCAAAGATTGTGTTTTTGCAGAAAAGTCGTTTTAAATACGACCAATGTATCGATCTCAGGTATATCAATCAGCGCCCAATCGTCAAAATACCTTTGATTGGAGTAAACTTCAGCAGCACTTTTTTATGGAACGGTAACGTCAGAACCTTCGCGAAATCAGCTTCTCAAAAACTTGACTTCATCTTCCGTACAAGAATTATTTCACGACACAACAGCGTCTCACTTTTTATAAAGCTCAGATTCGCTCTAGCTTTTTCGTTGTTGATAACCTATTCTCGTTTCAACAATGTTGTTACATATTTTCCATTTTGCACGGTACCAGTGATATTTTTCACAAGTATTGTATTTCAATGCGTATATATTTTGAATGCGGACTTGTTTTCATTTTCGGGTGATTTTCGAATAGCTTTAAATTCGGTTTTTGGTATTATGAACCCTGGGTTCAAATACAAATTCGGCATTTGGAACTTGAAGTTCACTGCCAAGACGACTGTACAACTTTCAGTTGAATTTTGTATAGGAGAGCTCTTAGCCACATACTAAGAGTAATTTCCCGGATTCAGAAAACTACATTTAGGAAAATCAGCCGGAAGACGATAAATGATTTCGTTCTCTGGAGAAATGAAATAGTTTCAGACCGATTTCAGAGCAGACAGGAGACAGTAACGTAAAATTTGGTGGTGATTTGTACTTTTGTTTTTCTGACGCATAGGCAGATGAGCCTACGGGTGGATGGAAAGTTTTACTTAGGAGTTTATAACTCCTTCAGAAATTTAATATCCTTTGCGAAGCGGGATAAGTCTCTGAGGGGGTGGGGTAAGGGGTTCTACTTTCCTGTTATACTGTTCTTGTCGTAGCTTAGCTTAGCTCGCAAGAGTCTCGCCGGCACAGTTTCCCAGTACAAGTACAAAGGCTGAAATCCCTCAATTATCATGAAACGGCTTGTTGATTAGTATTGTTCTATCCTTGCGTAATAAGGGACCTCTGAACAAGAATAGCCATGGCCTGGGATCGGTAGGATGTGTAAGTAACATTCGGTTACTTGGCGAAAAGTCCTGCTTTTCGTCAGTAATATTAGATTTCCAGTTGTTGGGGTGTTTTTCTCAAACGATTGTTGCTACTTGCTGTCATGTCATGGGGGATTTCTATACAGTGTTTTTCATCATGAACGACAACTCAATGAATTTTGTTATCATTTATTCAATTAATTTTTGAAAAATCTTTCGTTATTCGGAACATTATCGATTGCTGAGTGAATCTAGTTCTGATCTGATCTTTAATCAACCTCAAGATTTTCATCAGATACCCACCCTTTTTTAAAGATGTGTTTTGTGTACAGTACACTCTATAATCTTTCGAGGTGTTTAAATCACAGTTGAAGAAACAATCACCTTCCAACGTATTCTCTGTCATTTAAAAAAATATAGAAATATCTTTAAATTGTAATTTTCGTTATTCACCTACGTTCAATGAACGCGGAAATACAGAGAAATAATTTATCGGCAAGCCAAATAGCCTCCCTATAATTATAACCCATTTTTCATACAAAAACAAAATGAAGCCGTAACAATAGTATTAGAAAGTGGCGAAGGCACATAGTTGTTAGAATTCTTCAAACAATGATGTATGACGCAAGGATGTTTGTATTCGTTACGCAAATGGGACACACGAAAGATTAAAAAAAGTTATACCTAGATGGGTTCATGGTTCACGTCATTGTTCTGCAGTAACCTATGTCCGAGGTTTCTTTGGTATAAACATGATGTTTTATATCTTACATTTTTAAATGACCCAAAAACGACTTGAAAAATTCGACATATATTTTTTTATATATGCTCGAGTATTACTTTCTTCCAAGAAAATTCGTTTTTGAAACCAATTCCAAAGAAGGAACCTCACAATTTAATACAATTCTCACAGATAACTTCAACCAACAAGTTCATATTTGTTTGTTTCTCCGTTCAAAGAATAATGAATGAGTTTTCCTTAGAGAATTGATTCGTTTGAAAATATGGGTGTTCATAAAATCAGATGTGGAATCATCTGCGACTCAAGATAAGCTTTAGTCACTATCTTCCATCATTCAAGATAACCTCCTAGATAATCAATCGTGTTCTGAATGATTTTTCTGATTCCGAAGTATTGAAATAAGGATAAGACATATACAAATTGCCTTAAACTTCTAGAAACCGTGTTTTTTCGCAATTTTTTCATATGCTGTGGTCCTTCGCAAAAAAAGGCGGGGTTTCAAATTTACGATTGTAAATTTTCTGTAGGAGAATTAATCATCCTGATACGACCCCTATCGGAGATGAACTGAACTATTAAGAGAAGTAATGTTTATATTCCCGCCATATGACTTGTGTTATTTTCACGATTTGATGTGTGAATACTATCTAATAACAAATTGGGATTGTGAGAAGCGTGAATCCTGACCTCTCCTTCCACAAGTTTCCTGAAAAAAATAAGTACTCACCAAACTTGGACTCCGGGAAAAGTATAAGGCTGGGATAAATAGTCTCAAATTGAAAAACTCAGTCCCGAGAGCGGTAGTGGTATGTTTTTTTCATTTCATCTTACCAGGTGAGTACAACAAAATCGAATTGCCAGTATTCATATATATTCATTTTAATGTGTTATTTATGAATTATTTCATTTTTATCAACAGGCAAAAGTAATGTGATTTGGATAACGTAGTTTTGTAAAATATAATTTTTCACCACATTTCTCTTGTAACTTCTGTCAATGTCTAAAATACTGTGCCTTTTTTGTAGACTGTGTTGACATTACATTTTTAAGACATATAGTGGCATTTCGGGGATATTTTTTAGTTGCGGTGGGGGGATATTTTTTAGTTGCGGTGGGGGGATAAAACTCAGAAAATGGAAAGAAATCCTACATGTTTGAAAAATTCAACTAGATGATGGAAAAGATAGAAACCATTTATATTCGGTTTGATCCCGACTCTTCCATTTGTTATATCTACGATCACCTCGAAATCATTTCATTGGTCAATCAATAAACCACCACTTCTTAGAATTAAAAAAAAATGTCTTACGAAAGAACGATGGAAATAAATTACTTCATATTTACCCCTTAGTGTATCAGATATTATATTATAGAATCGAACAATTATTCGTCTAGCCTGGATATTACGAAATCGAAATGGACTTGGCAATGGTTTCACCAATGTAATGCGTCCACAGAAACCATTGAACTATCGAATCATTGCTTACGCAAACGTATCAATTATAAACGAAATCAAATGAATGAAACGACAGCCGTTTAAAATCCAAAATAAATCAGGTTGAATGGACAGCCACTTTCTCACCAAGGAGTGTTCTTTCCTTTCCGGTTGAATAATGAAAGTTGCCGAAATGCATTCATCTTCTACCTAATTATTATTCACCATTATTTCACCGTCTAGCATTCTTCAAGCCCGGGGCTACGTTTCCTTTTCACTTTTATAAAGACCCCTAGGCGGGGACATTACCCCCCAAAATATGTCATTGGATGGACTAATAGGATACGCAGAGTGTGTTCGAGAAATATCGAATCATTATGCAAATAACCGGATGAGAAAAGAATGAAGCGATTCTATTTATCTTGATTAGTATTCATCGCTGTACTGCGACCCAAATAACAATTTAAATGCTAATTGAATATATCTGAGTTTCATAGAGGTTTTGTGTAGGTCCGATGGTGGCTGATTTAATTTATGCAGTATTGTTCTGAATACTCTTCCAGAGCAAATATATTTATGGATATAGTTTACTCATGATGTACTCCTGAGAACCGATATAGCATCAAGGTACAAGACTATGTTTACTATAATGCAAATTGCTTCTATAAACAGCAATAATAAAAACAAATTATGGCAGTTTTATGACAACAATAAAATGCACCAACAATATTATCACCTGCCACCATAAAATAGAATTAAAGTTATGAAATGTCAAAAATATTCTGTTTTTTCTTTTGAAGCAATGTCATTTCTTGGTGAATTCTCGAACAAAGTGGGTGAGTGGTTGATTCGGTATTTGTTAGACAAAGAGTATTAGCAGGTTTAACTGTTGTTAGGATAGGTCACTCCAACATAAGATGTTCGAAGGTCTGTGGGAGGTTGAAATTGTAAATTTCGCAGACTTCATCGAAATTAAAAATGAAGAGAGAACAACCATGTGTGATTTTCAGTCGTTTTCCAGTTAGTATTATTTGTGCGATTATTCTGATCACTTAAATGGAGACTCTGAATGAAAAATATTTTTGAGTGTGTTAAAATGTTTGAATCGAGTGGAACTTTGGAAGCGAAACTTTAATTTCATCTTCAGAAATCAGTTTCAGTATAAATGTATCCAGTACAAATACTTTTTTTGCTCAATAAATTGTCATATGTGAGACCTTCAGAGTTGATATTAATGAAAAATTGTTTTATTTGTTGATCCAAGTTCAATTTGGGATCAGCATCACTAAGCGCAGCAAGTCGGATGAAACATATTTTTGGGAATTTACTATTTTCCTTTTTCATAATTTTCAGAAACTAATTTGAGGAGTATTTGAAGATATTGTACCTATACCAGTTTGACTCTCCCTACTTCCAAGCGAACCAAGTGACTGCAAGTGTATCGCGGTAATAGAAGCAGATGCTTGAAAAACCAATTTCAGATTTTTTTCAAAATATCAGAATACCTCAAGCCCTAGACAATAATTCATGTTTGATATAGACATAAGAGAAATTATACTGTCGATCACCTGCTCGGTCTTAGTAACTGGAAGATTGTGCATGATGTAAACAAAACACTTAGGTAGTTGTATTTGTTCACAATTTCCACTTCCTTACCATTGATTGTAAAACTATAGTTGTAGGATGATGTTCTAAGGCCACTTTTATTTTTTCGGAATCAGTAGTTTATTGTTTTTGGTATAGATTTCCAATACGGTGAGTTTCCGATTCCATTTATAATTCAGCAAGTATAAGGTCTTCTGCGTATAGCAGCATCAGTATGTCATAGCAAGAGGAAACAATCAGTCCCACCGCACCATGATTTCTGAACAAGTTTTATGTCTGCAGCCAGTATAGGAAATAGGGTAGTATTGAGTGTTTCACACTGCAGCAGAACGCCGACCGAAACGTCATACTTCTTCGAATAGTCACCATCTACCTTGATGTTAAGTGTAGCATATTTTTGATGACAGAAATAAAGTTCGCATCTATTCCCGACTATTACAAATTAAGCCATAATAAGTGATGATCTATAGAGTAGGAAGCTCGCCTAAAATCGTTGAATCTGTGATGAATTTGAATGGTGGATAGCAGGGTGACAAGGAATATGTGCAACCTCTTTCTTTGTGAAAACCACACTGGTTTTCAGGAATAATGTTAGCTTCAAGCAACATATTCAGCCGATTTAGCAATATATGGGTGAAAATCTACACAATACGATCAAAAAGAGCTATTTCTTTATAGTTTTGTGGGTCAGCCAGGAGTATTTTTGTCACATGACGAAAACGGTTTTGCGCCAGCCAGGAGGGATATAATGGGTTTCCAAAATATCCAATTATTAGGGAGATTTTTAAGGAACTCAAAGGGTATTCCGTCCTCACTAGATGCTTTTCCATTCTTACACATAGCTGGTGCAACATACATTTTTGAAATAGTAATAGGTTCATCTAGACAACTATTTTTTGTATCTAGAAAATGTAATTCCATAGGCATCCTAGGACCTCTTATAATATCTAACGGTCATTATACAGCATATTGCAAACATTCGTATACTAATTGTTGGTATCTCTCCGATGACTTAGGTGTGTATATTTCATGGCGGATTTTCTCATATCCTCGGGGGCTTATGCCCTTTCCTACGAGCAAGTTGATACTGTGAATTCTGGTGGTGGTGGGTTTTTCAGCAGCTGAAAGGGCGAATGTGCCTTCAATTTCAGTTCCAGATATTATTCATGAGTTGTATTTTGAATTGATTTCATATTTTGTGCTATTAATTCAACTAGAGATAAGAACAGGATCAAAGAATCGTAACTTTAATCCCACGAATGCCACAGACGTGTTTGCTGGTTCGGGAAAATTCAAGTAATACGAAAATAGCAAGTACTCGTAGGTCTATGAAATTACGTTAACACGCAATGTGTTGGTTTTTATTCATTTTAGAACTTTTTCATACTGAATTTTTTGCCCAAAAGTCACTCTAAAAATTCCTCTACTATTTGATACAATGATGAGACCAACTGTCGTCAGTCAAGCTGACATTTTTTAAAGTGGTGTAGGATGACAAGGAAATTATATTAGAAGGTGTATGTGAGATAATAGTTATCTTTAGGTGATAACTGACGAAGTAAAGTTGTTTTTCAATTATAAAATCACACAATTCACATAACTATCCAAAATCAGAATAGACACATTGAACGAATGAAATGAGTAAATACAATTTTTGATGAATAGCTTTTGAAAAATCATCCCTGGAATAATAAACTACTTGGGGAACGTCCTGTATGCATGCACTGAAAAAATATGTAGATCATCTAAGTCTAAGTAAATCGTGATTACTTTTCTGGAAATTTTCAAGTCACCACTCAGTGGCGTAACAAATTTGGTGTTTTCCCCACCCTGTAAAATATTTTTTGGGGTCTTTCGCAAAATATTCCTTTAGAATTGGATGAATGGAAGTATGAAATTACCGACCGATATCGACCATCGAGAATGGTGCACAAATGCACCAAAACCTGATTAGATATAGCAGCCCCACGACCACAAATCCCTGAGGATTTTGAGGGGATCCAGTTATGTTATGTCTTCAACTGTTATCATATATGATCCCAGGTTCCTCAATCTTTCTTGATGGTCAGCACCACACTCCACCAGAATGTGGAGGAGTGTTTCTGGTTTCTCTTCGCAGAACCTACATGTGCTCTTCTCTTCTTAGCCTAGCTTCCTGAGGTGTTCTCTGAGTTTGCAGTACCCCCTAAAAAACCGTTATTGACCTAAACTCCTCTTACTAAGGCTTTGGAATTTCCTCGGTTGAAGTTGCCGAGGAGCTTTTTTAGCCTGTCGTATGTCTGGGAGACTTTGCCATTGTGTTCTCAATGCTTCTCCTTCTTTGTTGAGCCTTTTCTGAAAATACGCAGAATTGCTCTGGTCCGATCACTGGCGTTGCATCCGCTTGTTCGTTCATCTCTACTTGTTTAATGTAAAATGTAGGTCTGGCAATGTCTATGAGGAAGGTCTTGTTACCTGAAGGTTTAGATCAGAATATGAACTCATCAAGGATAAATTCTAAAAAAATTATAAGAAGCATTGACATTGAAAACAGAAACGCTTGTCAATACATAGGAGGTTTGGAAATGTCGTGGTAGGCACACTAAAGAATAAAATAAATGTTTACATTTGATTGGCGTCAAATGAATCAGTGTTGTACTGTTTGTCGTCAACGCAAGCGAACCAGTGTTATTTGAAGTTTTCCAATAACATAATGAGTGATACCAATTGAAAGTAAGCAGATATGCACGTGGAAATGCAAGAGCAACTGCTGAGTTGTATCGTGAGACAGTTCGTGATAGGACAAAGATTTTCTATGTGATGGTCTTCTCTTAGTAGGTTGCGTAGGTCTCTGGGTATGTGGAAAGCTTCTCTTGAGTTGGCGAATCTTGGGCATTCTGTGAGGACATGTTTTACAGTAACAGTTGTTTGCAGATGTCGCCCTTTGGTTGTTCGATGCGGAGCATGAGGTATTCGTGGGAGAATCTTGTATGACCGATTCGAAGTCTAGAGAGTATTGTTTGGTGTCTTCTGGAGCTTGGGGTGAGTTGTCAGGGATTTACAGATAGTTTTATTTCGGCGAGTTTTGATTCAGATTGATTCCATTTGTTCTGCCATTCGTTTAGGATTGTGCGTTTCATGAAGTTCTTTGTATCCAAGGGTGTTGTGTGTGGTATTGGAAGAGACTGTGGGCTTAGTATCGTTTCCTTGTATGCCTATGTGGGAGGGAACCCATATGAGTTTCGCTATTTTTCCAATTCTCTCGATGTCGTGGAGTTCGTTTTTGATAAGAAGAAGAATAGGATTTTTTGGATATATCTGGAGAAAGCTTGTGATTGCGCTCAGTGAGTCTGATATTATAGGTATTTGCTGGAATTGTCGGTTTTCAGTAGATCAAGGCTTGGTATATGGCGTATAACTCCCCTGTGAATGTGCTTGACATGTCTGGCATTTTGAAGTGGAGGGTAGAGTTGGGCGAGACTACTGCTGAGCTGACTCCTTGTTCTGTTTTCGAGCAGTCAGTGTATAGGTGGGTAAAGTTTTCATAGGAGTCGAGCCGTTCGTAGAAATGATTGATCATCAGGTAAGGATTGGTTTCTTTTTTTTTTAAGTGGGTCATACTCAAATCATATTCTGGGTATGGAATGAGCCAGGGAGGAGAGGTTATGATTGGTGGAAATGTGGGAGGAATGCGAACCTGAAGTTCATCAATTATTCTGTTAATTTTCTGGTAAAAGGGTGGGTGGGCACGAGGAGAAGTGCTGAATATGTTCGTGAAGCGTTCAGAGATAACATTGTTGTTGGTAGGATGTTCCGGAAGAGCGGCGATGGCGCTGGCATATGAAAGGCTTAAGTATCTTGTGCGGAGATTCGGTGGAGGTTCGCCTGCGTCGCAGCAAAGGCTTTCAATCAGGCTTGTGCGGAAAGCTCCTATTGCACATGATTTATCGCTTTCACAATCAGTTGTATGGAGAGTTGCGCATGACCAACAATTGCACCCTTACCATTTGCAAAAAGTTATGGCTCTTTAACCTGAAGTTTACGTACGTTACTCGTCTGAATTTCGCTCAATGGTTTCTACGAATACACCGAAAAGTTCTTGATTTTCCACGATGCGTTTCATTTACCGATGAGGCATGTTACACCAGAGATGGGTATATCAATAGTAAAAATAGCCATATCTGGTTAATATCCGTATGGTATGTTCCGAAGTGCATTCCAGCAGAAGTTTTCTATAAATATTGGGGCAGGTATCGTTGAAAACCATCTCCTTTCACCACATCTTTTGAACAGGTCCCACCTGAACTTCTCGAAGGATTACCACTGATGTTTAGGAAACGAATGTGGTACTAATATGATGGAGCACCGCCATATTCGGCTGGAGTAGAAAGTCAATTTCTGGAGGACACTCTTCCTGCCCGGAGGATCGGCAGAGGGGGTCCTGTTGGTTGGCCTACTTGTTCTCCTGACTTGACTTCTCTTGACTTATTTTTGTAGGGAGTTCTCACAGTTATGGTGTACGCAAAACCCGTACAATCGATATAATATTTGACTGCTAGGATTTCGCCGTACAGTTATCTAGAAACGTTCAGGAATATTTGAAAAGATGTCACAGTCGTTAATTCGACTATGCGAATTATGAGAATAGTTACGCACGGTCAAATTACAATAATCAACCTTGTTGCTGAATCCAATTCTGGTTGACGTTCAATATGAGTTTTTTTTGACATTTCAATAATCATTATGTCTCTATTCTAAACATGGTAAACTCTTCAATACCCATTAAGATAATACAATTGACAATAAACCATAATACTAAGACTCTACGTTATAAGAAGTTGAGGTTTTTCTGATAATTGAATCACTCAGCATTCAACTAAAATTTCTTCAGGCATTATTGGCCCTGTTTATCATTTCCTACCAGTAATCATGTAACATAGTTGAAACTATGTTATAATTTACCACTTAAACAACACTGCTGCGTATATGATTATCTATAACAACACATCTCAGGTTTTTACGTGTATCCATGTCATAATCCGCCCTAGCTCATGTCAGATTTTTCGGATCCGTAGTTTTGGAGTGATTGCTGGAGCATTATAATTTTTTGCATGATCTCATCGATCTGTATGTCAGTAATTTCGGGTACATGTTGATATGAGTCCTGTTCATTTGAAATGCTCAGCCTGCTAAAAAAAAAATGGAAATCACGTAATTGTGACGTGATTGATTTGATTTTTATGATCCAGTAGTAAAAATATTCTGTTGGTCAAACTCAAACGAACACTAAGCAAATCATAACCTAATTATTTGTAAACTAAACTCTTCTAATATTTGTGTGTACATATGAACGTTTTACATTATTTATTTTTTCATCTATAATTCGAATTTAGACCAGGGTCGATAATTTTTAAAACCAAAAAAAATAATAGAAGGATGAAACCCATTGGAAAAGGAAAAGAATATAACAATAATGAAAGGAAAAATAATTTACGGGCGATCTGAGGTCGGGAAGTGGAAGGGGGTGAGTTTTTAAGGGTAAAAAACGGTTTATCTCGATTTTCGGCAAAACTACAAGTCCTATGGAAAAAAGTTGTGGTAATACGAAGATCTACAACTTTGGTTTTCACACTTCATTCACATAATCTCAAAATGTATGTGAAAAATTCAAATAACCAAGTTTTTGGTTTTTTATTTTTATCTTTTACAAAAAAAAATTCACGAAATTTGGTGAAAACTTACCTTTTTATGTCCCAAACACACTGTAATTTTTTTGATTTAAAATATTTATTTTTTTGCCTTATTTTGACTTAATATCGAAAAAGCACCCTAATTTTCAATCGAAAATTCTCTATATAAGTTATCTTAAAATAGCAATAAATAGGCATCTACGCATATAATTTAAAGAAGATTCTACAACTTTCTCAAAATATTGTAGATGTCTTATTAAATTCGGATTCGAATTTTTTTGGTTTCTTTGCATTTTCTGAGAACATTTACCATAGTAATGTATACTTTTTTTATATCATCAGAAAGTAGAGATTATAACGAACAAAAAGCCCACCGACTTTTTTAAAAAAGCTGATATTTTGACGGGAGAATTTTCGATAATAAGTCAAAATAAAGTGAAAAAATAAATATTTCAAATAAAAAAAATTACAGTGTGTTTGGGACATATAAAGGTGAGTTTTCACCAAATTTCGTACGAAAAATTTTTTTTTGTAAAAGATAAAAATAAAAAACCAAAAACTTAGTTATTTGAATTTTTAACACTAATTTTGGGGTTATGTGAAAAAAGTGTTGATACAAGTTCCATAGTTCCATAGGACTTGTAGTTTTGCCGGAAATCGAGATAAACCGTTTTCTACCCTTAATAACTCACCCCCTTCCACTTCCCGACCTCAGATCGCCCGTAAATTATTTTTCCTTCCATTTTTGTTATATTCTCTTCCTTTTCCAATGGGTTTCATCCTACTATTATTTTTTCTGGTTTTAAAAGGCTTCAGCCCTGGTCTAATTACCGCCTGTTCGAACTAAATAATAATCCGAATTTGCAACTATCATATTTTGATACTATTTCTTATAACTTCCTTCATTTTCTTATTGCCGCCTTCCGATCACTTTGATTTGATTTTTCTGTTCCCTGAAAATTGTTATGAATTTATTTGTATAGAACCAGCTTGGAATCTTGTCCATGAAATATGCGAGCGCACACTTTTTGCGAAATTATTCACGCTGTGTGTACCATCTTTAGTTTTTGTAAATATTTCCGAAATCTGAAATTTTAGGTATGTAAAATGTAATGACTTTTTCGTTAGGAAATAATGGGCTTTTCTGATGAAAAACTTCATTTGTTCCTATTACCGTCACACACAAAATGGCCGATAACATGTAAGTGGACTCCTGTAACGACATTGATCATTCTAATAGGTGAAAAAAAATATATTATCACGTTGTACTCTTGAATACCATCTTTCAGAGTTCTCCTGTTTAGCCAAGTAAAAAAAAAACTTTTTTTGTTATTTCAACACCCTGTATCTTAGTCTGGGAACGATTTAGGGGATTTGTTTGTGGGAACTTTTCGAATTATTTCCATGTGAAGACTTACGGATCTCATTCTCAATCACCCTGTAACAAGAGTTATTGGTCAACTATGTCGAATGCCTTACTCATATCATAGAATAATGCCATTGTTTTGAGTTTGTTATCAGTTCCAGTTGAATAATTTCGTCTTAACTCATTTTGACTCGAATTGAACAAGTTGAGATTTTCAAAATAATTGCATAGTCTAATATTGTAGCAGCATTGACCTACCTTTGCAAACTGGCATAGCAAGGTTATTGGCCGATATGAACCACAATGTTGATGACCTTTATACATGGGCAGGAACTTTGTAATTTTTAAAATATCGGGAAAGACAACCTTCTGGAAATTATATAGTTAATGTGACTGAGATTCGGTCAGCAACCATCAGTATTATATGACCTGATACCTCATTTACACCTGCTGATCTCTGCTGACAGACCTTTCTTATGGGCCTTTCAACTCCATAGTCGTAACACTTCCCAAACAAGACCACTTCATCAAGACATCAACCAATTATTATCCTCATTAAATTATCACACCATTAAGGTAATATATCGATATTACAATTTAATAATATACACAATTTACGAGAGCTGTATAACAAAGATTGGAGCCCTGTTAGATATTCGTTGAGCATTTTATGGCCGATTGGACAATATAGTCCAGGATCCATGGGCCACTTTCGCACTTGATTACTATCAAGCTAATTTTCCGTGAGTAGCTTTATTTTGATGAGACGCCCAACAATTTCCTGTACGAAACTCTCGATTGTGGTAGCTAACAGAGGTAGCAAGGATAAAATATGTCGATTTGATGATTCTCAAAAATTTATTACTAACTGTTTTTTTTTTCGTTAAATCTCAAGATAATTATCTAAATTATTCGAAAAAATATTTGTCCTACAAAATGTATGGTTTGATCAGAGTCCCCTCCTTCCAACATGTATCGATTACGGGGTCATCATAAATAATTACTAACCAGCTGATTTTTTTTTACTTAGTTAATATGTATATCATTTAACAGTATATTGTCCTACAACTTGCGTGGTACGTTATCCCGGTACCACGCTCAGAAATTGTTAATACCGCAAGACCATTTTTCTTATTACTAACTGTAGGACAAAAATATTACATAATAGGTTAGTGTGTTCTCTGCCCAAATGAAACAATGTCCTACAAAAAAAACAGGTATGTATCACTAGTCCGACAAGAATTGTCATTTTTTCGTTTTTCTATTTGTAACATAAGATACAGTGAAAAATCTTTTTTAAACTTTAAATAACTTTATTATTTATTGAACTAGGTACAAAAATTTGTGTATTTATATATAAAAAAAAATTAATCTTCATCAGATTTATCTGATAAATCTTCATAATCTTCCCTACTAACATCGCTGTCATCTTCATCTATTTCACTTTCCTCATTCGTGATATCTGACTCTGTAATAACATGAAAAAATTAAGTAAATTATATAATAATGAATAATCAATCAATAAATAACAATAGTATTAATAGGGTACCTTGTATGTCAGAAGATAATTCTTCAATAGATGGGCTTTGGGGACCATCAAACCAATAATATTCATATTTGCCATCAATTATCGTCCATCCAAAATTTTCTGGCAATTTTTCCGTGGGGCACCGCATGAGTGCATTACACCATACATTGCAGATGAATGCAGTTCTTTTAATTTGGTGCAACAATTCTTGTTTTGTTGGTGGCAAACTGGAAGGATCATATCCTACGATTTTTTGTTTTAAAATTTCTTCATTTTCATTTTTTGATTTATACCCTTTTTCAAATAACTCCTGCCGTCCTTTGTTGATATCATTTTTTGTTTTTAATGAATACACTCTGCATACATACTCTTCAATAATTTGAACTACCTCATTCGATGTTGACGATTAATAATTTTTAAACTTCTTGTTGAGTGAAATCAACCAAAAAGTCAACATTTTTTTTTGTGACGCTTGGGAAATAAATTGATTTTTAATTTCATGAATTTCAAATATATATTCAATTGGAGCACCGCGATAACGTACCACGCAATTTGTAGGACAATGTGACTGTTAAATTATATAAATATCAACTAAGGAAAAAAAAAGTCAGCTGGTTAGTAATCATTTTTAATTACTTCATTATCGATACATATTGGAAGGAGGGGACTCTTTGATCAAACCATACATTTTGTAGGAAAAATATTTTTTCGAATAATTTAGATAATTATCTTGAGATTTAACAAAAAAAAAACAGTTAGTAATGAATTTTGAGAATCATCAAATTGACAATTTTATCCTTGCTACCTCTGTTAGCTACCACAATCGAGAATTTTCGCAAAGGAAATTGTTGGGCGTCCCATCGAAACGAAGCTATTCACGAAGATTCAGCTTGATAGTAATTATTTTTACATCAAGGATCTGTACTACTACCTTTGAGCGTAGGACCGGGATAACGTACCACGCAATTTGTAGGACAATATGACTGTTAAATGATATAAATATTAACTAAGTAAAAAAAAAAATCAGCTGGTTAGAATTCATTTATGATGACCCCGTTATCGATACATGTTGGAAGAAGGGGACTCTTTGATCAAACCATACATTTTGTAGGACAAATATTTTTTCGAATAATTTAGATAATTATCTTGAGATTTAACAAAAAAAAAACAGTTAGTAATAAATTTTTGAGAATCGTCAAATCGACATATTTTATCCTTGCTACCTCTGTTAGCTACCACAATCGAGAGTTTCGTATAGGACATTGTTGGGCGTCTCATCAAAATGAAGCTACTCACGGAAAATCAGCTTGATAGTAATCAAGTGCAAAAGTGGACCATGTATCCTGGACTAATAGTGAACGCGGGATACAGGTCCTCACACGACCAACACGTAATCGTATTGTTCACATGAGCATTTGTAGAGGTTTGCGTCATTTCTAGAACCTACAGAAGCGATCATGATGGTGTGGGAGGCAGCTAGTGAAAATAAAAATCTATACACATGGATATTTACCACAAGGGACTCAATTAGTGATGCCTCTTGTCAAGACAAGACAATAAAATAGCTTCTCTTGCCTTGTCAAAATAATATTGGGAACCGAAATGAACTGAAAATTATGCTGGAGGAATTTTTCCTGGTTGAAATTGTTTCTAATTGGATATTTTCAAAAAAAAATACAAATATGCTAAAAAAAGTATGCCATACTTGATGCAAAGTGGCTCTAGTTCTGAATTTTCGAATCCCTTTCCGAATCAATAGACCTAAAGTTCTTGCTAATTCAATCTTTAGAAATTATTCCCCGAAGTAATAAATTGATTTGTTTGACAATATGAGTGTTCATAAAATCAGATGTGGAATCATCTGCGATTGAAAGATAAACTTTAATCACTATCTTCCATCGTTCAAGATAACCTCTTGTGGGGTATTCATGTTGAAAAGGGATACATTCCCAATTGAATATTGAATAGAGAGACATTTCTGTGAATTGAAAAATCCACCTTAATAAAATAATTAATAAAAACGTATCTGGACTAACGGGAATAGGGACAAAGGAATTAAAGCTATTTCTTTGACGCTGACCTTTCGGAATCTATTTTTGTTCCTTTTTCAAAGCTGGAAACACACAGTTTGCGATAAACATTATTGAAAAAATTATCTACATCTATATATTTTCAATAATGTTTATCGCAAACTGTGTTTCCAGCTTTGAAAAAGGAACAAAAATAGATTCCGAAACGTCAGCGCCAAAGAAATAGTTTCAAATCCTTGGTCCCTAGTCCCGTTAGTCCAGTTACATTAAGATTTGTGGGACGATGAATCAACCTATTATTAATAAAAACCTTTTTAAAGACAAGCTTTTATTCAAATGCGCTAAAAAGTAAAAAATTATTACTTTGGATGAGCGACGTAGGTTGTTCCGTGAGTTATAGATTCAAAAGCTTGTCGCGCAAAGTTTTCAGTTCGAATACAAAAGCGACAAGGTTTTGAGTCTATAACTCACGGAATAACCTACGTCGCACATCCAGAGCAATTATGTTTTACTTTTTAGCGCATTTGAATAAAATATTGTCTTTAAAGAGGTTTTTTTATTAATTATGTTATTTTGTGCTTTTTAGTAAGTACGCCTTAATCTATGCATTTTTGTTAATGCATCGTCATCAAGAGGCCTTTTTCCTGTAAGTTCTGAGCCATCTAGTTCTTGGATGAGGAGACCATCTAAAGATTAACTCGTCCGCCATCCTGAAGCTGCCATCTTCAATTTATGAATTCTGACAAAAAATCAATCAATAATCTCCGACTAAATTCATAATCTCCGGCCCTAAAAACCCCGACATACCAATTTCGAATTGAAACGGTCCATTATCACAAAACTTGTCCACCATCTTGGAGCCGCCATCTTGAATTTATGAATTTTGCCAATAAATTCATAATCTCCGATCCCGAAAACTTCCACATACCAATTCGGAATAGAATCGGACCATAATTACAGAGATCGTCCGCCATCTTAGAGCCGCCATTTTGATTTTATGAATGTTGACAAAAAATTCAGAATACCAATTTTTAATCGAATTGGACCATAATTACAACACTCGTCCGCCATCTCAAATTTGTGAATTTAGAATAAAAATTAATAATCTCCGACCCCGAAAACCGAATCGGACCATAATCACAGAGATCGTCGGCCATCTTGGAACAGCCATTTTTTTTATAATGCATTGTCACAGGGAACTATGAATACCTGCCAAATTTCACGTTAATCGGGCAACTAGAAGTGGGTCAAATTTAAGTTGCAGGATTTAATTACAGACAGACAACGGGACAGGTGAATCTAAATGAAAGCTTGTAAAAATGAAGTTATTTTTTATGGATATCTAACAGAAAACAACTAAGTACTTCCCAGAAGTAATACTCACAAATTAATCAAGTTGCTCTTGGTATGCTGTGAAAAAAATTATAATGTAGTAATAGAAAAAGAAACCAATTATTTTATAATAAATATTTATACAGCTGAATTATAAGGCGATTCAAATGATAACAACTGTATGTACAAGGTAGGTTGGACATTAATTATAACATTTTGGTATGTCTGCCATGACGCTCAATGCAAATAGTGGTTCGCCAAGAAACTTCGTTGACAGCGTTTCTTAAAAAGTGAGGAGCAATATTTGATATACATTCTTGAATGACTGTCTCCTGATGGTTGACATCTCGGAATGGTCTCCGCTTGTAGACTTTTTGCCTCAAATACTCCCAAATGGAAAAATATAGTGGGGTAAGGTCTGGCGACCTGAGGTGCGTTCGATTATAGACTCCTAGAGTAGAGTAAAGTATTTGAAGGTTTAGGTTGTTATTGTTAAAAAAAACGAAAAATGGCAAGAACAATGAAAGTTGATGAAAACCGGAGAAAAATATAGTTGCCAATAGCAGATAACTTTTCTAGAATCTTGTTCGCCAATTGTAGATTAAATGTTAGTATTTATAGTAGGGAATGACATGGTAGATTCAAATGTCATATATGGGTTCGAAGTAGCTTTATTACAAATAGGTCCTAGGTTAAGAATTCGAGTGGGACAGTATGAACTTGGTAGACCAAGATTACAACTATTATGAGTGAACAGTATTAAACACATACACATAAATAATCTCAATCTTGGGTTGGCTGTAAGAGTGTGAGACACAGCATAAAGAGATTTTCCGTCCCCCAGAGTTGTGTCAATTTTGTGGAGTTAAATAAACCCAGCTATTTTGTAGAGTTACGAGAGTTAACTCGGTAGCGAATACTCGGGTATTTTCTAACGACAGTCTTATAGTAGAATATACACAACTTTACGATTTTCGAACGCTATTTAGTAAATTATACTCGATGGAGTTAATAATCGAACGCATCTCTGACTATCCCATTTGAGTTAAAAGTCGTCTCGTCTATCCATAAAATTTTACAAGGAAAATTTGGATTTTCTTTTCTTTGTCCTTGAAACCAAAAATAGAAATCCAAGCGTACGTTAAAATCTCTTTCAAAGTACATATCTATGAATTTAGGTTTGAACGGCTTAAATTTATTATTGTGCTTGCCTTTTAGCATTTATTACAAATATCTGTTATACTTGTTTGTCCATAGTCTATTACATCCAAGCATACACTTGAGCTTCTTCATCAAATACTCTTGGACTATCACTTTTAAAAATATTTTGCACTCAACCCGTCGATTTGATCTTTGAGATAATCCTGCTCACAGTAGACTGTTGGATATTTCATTCAGGATGTCGTGCATTAAAAATATCCGCAACTTGTCGATGAGTTGTATTTTCGCCGCAAATTAGTACAATTCTTATTTTTTCCTGCAAAGTCAGTAATTTTATTCTACTACTTGGTGAAAATGACCCTTTCATAATTTTAGAGACACTGTCAAACAATTTTTAATTTCCATGACATTCAATTCTGTTGTTTCCATAGCATACTTCTTAGCTCAAGAGCACCTTGATTGATGAATAATTTTTGAGTATTAGTTCGAAAAACGATTGTTTAAAATTGAATTAGCAAGAATTTGAGGCAAAATGATTTGAAATGTTCAAGTTATGGCACTTAACGGAAATGCCCTTTTGTATGTGAAACTAGTGCCACTCTGTATCCAGTATGACATAATTTTTAGCATTAGATTAGAAACATTTTTAAACAGAGAAAATCTTCAGATTTTACGAAATTTGAATTGGCCGAAAAATGTAAGCTTGAAAAAAACTAAAAAATTTGTTCAATTTTGGTGGGTGGGTAGGAAACCGGAAAATGAATAACTTTTTCATATCATAATATTGGGAAATAACCTAACTTTTTGTAATTTTTTGGAGATAAGCCAAATCGGTTCCGTAGTTTCAAAATAAACAAAATACATGTTATTTGATGCAATTTCATGAGCTCTCTAAGCTGTCCACAAATTGCTGTCAATTACTGTTGATGCAATTTCCAATAAATCTTGTATGTAGAAGGAGATAGAGTATAGCACAGTGTATGTATATGAAAAGTAATCAAAAGAGGACGAAGGTATTCATTATTATTTCCATTATACCTTTTTTTCGACGATGAACCAACGATGAAATGAGATAAATGATAATAATAAGGTATATCCTGATATCATAGCTGGTGAAAAAAAAACATAATCATTATCATTCAGCTCAGTTTTAATATTGGATAAGTCCTAAAGTGATTTACCCCGTATTTATACAGAAAAATGTTAATGCAGTAACTTGTCAATATTCACAGTACCTTTTTTCGCAACAGGTTTCTTTTCCTTGAAGGGAATACAAATTACTGATCAATAATTATTTTTGGGCACGCAGTAACTTACGGGGTAGACTTCTACAAACAAATGGATTTTCTTGATGAATTTAAATTTTTTCAGATTTTGGAAGGAATTATACCCATATAAACCACTAACCAATGACTATTCATCCCCAAAAAAGTTACAACCAGTTCTGTTCGAATTCTGAATGTGACGTCATTCTCTCCAATTATCTTCTATTCTCTTGTCGTGAGAAGTCTTGTATTGTAACTTGCTTGGGTCTTCCATATCTTTTTCCATTCCTTTGTGTTTTTTACCATATTCCCTACCTCTTCCAATATCTTTTATCGTCTATATAGTGCTTGTCATCTTCTCCTAGGTCTGCCTTCCACTTCGAATACTATTCTTGTTAGTTTCGAGCTGCCCATTAGTTTTTCATCAACCAAATCATCACATTAATATCCATTTTTAATTTTCTCTGTGTGTTTTATTTCTATTTTTTGCTCTCTATTTTTCATAGAAAATCATTTCGAAGGCTTCTAACTTAAATATGTGTGCTTCTTTAGTGTCCATGTCTCTGAGGCATACGTCAAAATAGGTATCAGTACTTTTTTGTGAACTTCAATTTTTACATTTCTCGTATTTCTTCTTTTTCAACTAATTAATTTTTGATACTATTGAATAATCTTCCATATTTGATTACTCTTTCTATAATTTCCTCATGTATTTTCCCTTCTTGCGTTATCATTGATATTTTAATTTATATATTGTATTGGTCTTCTCCTATTATCACTGTTTCCGTTTCGTGTTGATTTATTTTAATTTCAAACTCCTCTATTTCGAAGTTTATATGTCTATGAGATGATTCAGTAATAAATCTCATAAGTAGTTTAAATAGAATATTAAAAAAAACGTTGGCTACTATATGGATATTAATAAAGTGGACTTGGTGTCGAAAAATATGTGTCTAAAACAAAAGGAGTGATTGTTGGAAAAAGGGTGTACAAAGGATTCTAGTATACAGGGTTTCCTTGAAAATAATGCGTTCCCTCAACGTGTGGATAGTGTTCGGTGGCTCAGTGGCAACA
This sequence comes from Gonioctena quinquepunctata, assembly GCA_018342105.1. Taxonomy (NCBI): domain Eukaryota; kingdom Metazoa; phylum Arthropoda; class Insecta; order Coleoptera; family Chrysomelidae; genus Gonioctena; species Gonioctena quinquepunctata. Next base: position 595,002 of record JAFIRS010000187.1, read on the forward strand.
GCGTTGGTGTTGTGTCGACTGTTTCCACCCGGCTCGGGTTCGAATCCCACAGCTGGTGAAAAATTTTTTCAAGGTCCCAAGAGTGGTTTCGGATCCCACTATAAAAGGTAAGGTCCCCGTGATTTTAACTCGTACAAGTTTTCATCAACTTCGGAGGGTTGTTCAAACAACTAAGAAAGCGGTAAAAAAAAAATTACTGCTAACTGTACATTATTAGAAAAACGCAACTTAAATTTTTATTAGTTTTGAGTGATGTCTGGAGAAATTTTCAACAGCTGGCAACACCACCAGGGTGACTGTTGACGGTAATTTGATGTTGCCGAGAACTATGAAATCTCAGAGTTTAACTTTAGAGGTTATTTCCCAATTGTCTGGATGAATTTCGACGGATTTGGTTATTAGCCATGTTATGGTATTTTTAAGGTTTATTGACATATTTGTTATTATAAGGAATGATTTCTTTTGTACAGCGTGTTATTGAGAAAAATTGATGCTGTATGGAGCAATGTGAAAGAGCCACAGATCGTATGATTACTGTTGATCATCTTCGACAATATCTAAAATGTTTTCTTCTACATCGCGTATATGACCACTACGTGTTCCTCCATTCGTTTTTTTCGGTACCAGCCTTTGGGGCATAGCCGCAAAACTTCGCGAAACCATCGAGACAAAAATTTCAACTTAACGGCTAAAATTATTAGGCGAATACTTAACACTTCTACAAATGTGCACACTGCACCCTTGGCGGTGGCGCCGATGAATGTATCATCTAGTGCGGGGTTGCCAGTAATGTTCAATCATTGAAAAAATGGGTGACTTTAGGAAAAAAATTAACTTTTTTGTTTCAAATGGGTTGCCAGTAATGTTCAATTCTTGAAAAAATGGTGACTTAAGGAAAAAATTTAACTTTCAAATGGCGTGTTCTACATACTCCTTCGATGAACGCATTATCTTCGGGAGCACACTATATTAGTTTCCAGTTACAAATTAAATGATGAAGTTATTGAGATAGTGAAATTAATACTTAAGTGAAATGATGACAACGATCTAAAATTTGATGTTTATGTTGATTATACAGGTGTTTCATAATTGAATGCTGATCCTGAAGGGCGATAATCCTTCGATGATTTTAAGAAAAAATCTTCATATGAACATAGGTCCGCAACCGCTTTATTTCTCAGATACAGGATGTTGAAATTTAACAAAAAAATCAGTTCTTCCCCAATATCTCTTAAACCGCTTTGGCTTTTTTTTCAATTTTGGTACATACAAAATACGCATACAAATACATTTTTTCCATGATAAAGGATTTCTTAATATTCATCAGTGGCGTCCCTGTTAACATGCCCTGCCATATTTTTATCAAAATAATGATACGCCACTGTCTTTTTTTCCAAATAAATATTATTTTTGTAATTGTATTCTATCTTCTCATAAACATGGTCTCTTGCCTTTTTTTCGTCCGGCGAACGGTTTTTGAGTTAGAAAATAAAATGCATTAATTTGCTTGTCCCTAGGTATGCGAAATCAGCCGTTGAAGAGAAGTAGGAATATCTTGTGGGCTAGAAACATCTAGTATGCTAAGAACACATTCCGTTGTTTTCAACATAAACAATTTTGACACTTCTTTAGCTTGATACGTGATATTATTTACGTTATAAAAACTTGTTTATTAAAAAAGAAAACATGGTAAATTTTACAATTCCGAATCAGCAGACATGCATTACGTGTATGGGCTTGCTGACGGGAACGCATATGAAGCCAGGCGACTGTATCAAGAGCGCTTCCCAAATAGAATGGTTCCTGATGCTCGAACGATTTCAAGCACCCTCAGAAGATTATGTGAAACAGGAAGTTTTGAGCCAAATCATCACTTGAAAGGAGCACATCGGACTGCAAGAGCTCCAGCAATTGAGGTAGCTGTTTTAAATTCAGTTGACGAAAACCCTGAAATAAGTACGAGGCAAGTTGCCAATAATTTGAATATCGCCCATATTCTAGTATGGAGGATTCTTCATGATTATTTATTATATCCCTATCACATTCAACGGGTTCGGGCTCTACTTCCTCGAGACTTTCCATTACGAGTGAATTTCTGCCAATGGTTTATCCAAAAAGTTACCGAAAATCCTTTATTTGACAGGGAAATTTTATTCACGGACGAAGCTAGTTTTACTAAAAACAGGATCAAAAATTTTCATAATAATAATTTTTTGGCCGAGGAAAATCCGCATGCAATCGTGGAATTTCATTACCAGGAGCAGTTCTTATTAAATGTCTGGGCTGGAATTATTGGAGATTACCTAATTGGTCCTTTTTTTTACCACGCAGATTAAATGGACATAATTATCGCCGATTTCTTGAAGATAATTTTCCAATTCTGTTGGAAGATGTTCCTATTTTAATGCGAAATCGCATGTGGTTTATGCACGATGGTGCTTTTGCCCATTTTAGTGCTCTGGCACGCGAATATTTAAACCAAAACTTTCTTAATCTTTGGATAGGTCGTGGGGGAACATAATCATGGCCAGCTAGATCCCCAGACTTAAACAGTCTTGGTTATTTTCTTTGAGGGACATCTCAAGACTTTGGTGTAGTCAACCAATTCTAACTGAGGAAGAATTGCGAAACCGCGTAGTAGTTTCCTGTGAAGCAATACTCCAGGAATTTTCCAAAGAGTACGCGAGTCAATGACAAGGAGGGCTGAAGCGTGCATTCTTGCAGGAGGCGGACATTTTGAACAGTTAATTTGATTTTGGTATTTTTTGTTCATAATAGTTATGTTTTTTAAAATAAAAAAAATATTTTTATGCGAACACATTACGAAAGATAAATAATAGTTACCATAAAATTATAAAAATCTTGCCTAGATCCTTTGGTTACCACAATTGTGAAATTAAGACTAAGAGAAAAAATCGAATAGGACAAGCAAATGAATGTATTTGATTGTCTAAATCGAAAACCGTCCGCCGGACGAAAAAAAGGCAGGAGACCATTTTTATGAGAAGATAGAGGACAATTGAAAAATCATATTTATTTGGGAAAAAGACAGTGGCGTATCATTATTTTGATCAAAAATATGACAGGCATGTTAACAGGGACGCCACTGATGAAAATTAAGAAATCCTTTATCATGGAAAGAAATTATTTTTATGCGTACCAAAATTGAAAAAAAAACCAAAGCGGTTTCAGAGTTATTGGGGAAGAACTGGTTTTTTTGTTAAACATTCTGTAACTCAGAAATAAAGCGGTTGCGGACCTATGTTCATAAAAATAATTTTTACTAAAATCATCGCTCTTTAGGATCAGCATTCAATTATGAAACACCCTGTATATGCAAAAAATTGAGGTTCTTGGAAGAGTCAATAGATGCTTAACAGCAGCATCACGTAAATTAGTGTATAATACTGCCACACTTTAACTACTGCAGCACTGTTTCATATACTACAAACCAAGGGACAATAGATTTCTTTGGTTTTTATTCATAAAGTTAGGGCAGGTCTAACACCGATATATTTACAAAATATTTTAAAGTAGCTGGCCCTACATACGTTTCCCTGTCCATATTTATATTCCCAATTTTGTTTTTCCTGAAAACTCTCGTCCACGTAAAATTTATTTTTTCCTATGTTTTTTTTGTGTTCCATCTAGGTTATGCCTTTGACTTTGTCCGCTTCTCCATATCCCATTTTCCCTGTATCCCGCTTTTCCGTTATCCTATTACCGAGTCATCCCGTTTTCCAGTTATCCCATTTTCCAGTTATGCCGTTTTTCCCTTATCCCGTTATCCCGTTTTTTGTTATCCTGTTTTCCCGATATACCGGTTTTTCCGTTATCCTGTTACCGAGTTATTCCGTTTTCCCGTTATCCCATTTTCCAGTTATCCCGTTTTTTCGTTATACCGTTTTTCCGTTATCCCGTCTACCCGTTACCCCGTTTTCCCATTATCCCGATATTCCGTTATCCCATTATCCCGTTATTCCGTTCGTTATCCCGTTTTCTCGAAAAAAATTCGCCAAATCGGTCCAGCCGTTATCAAGATTGGAGCTTACCAACACAAACAGACATTCATTTTTATTACATATTCCTGAAAACTTTTCGAGGACAAAGAAATTTCCAATAACTTTTCTAAAAATCCTTTCTTTCCCTAAAAACTTTAGCCAAATCGGTCCACCGGTTCTCACGTTTTGCTTACAAAAATTTTTATTATATATATTATATATTCCTAAAAAGTTTTCCAGGACAAATACATTTCCAATAATTTGTCTAAAAATCCTTTCTTTTCCTAAATACCTTATTCGGACTAAATACCTTATTCGGAGTATAACGAACATTAAAAAAACACAAATCGGTCAGACCGTTCTTTTTATAAAATAAAAAAAAATGTTACCTCGACCGGGAATCGTTCATGTGACCTTCTGCTTGGTAGGCGACAATGTAACCGCTCAGCTAATTCCACTTTGGTTATAAATGACTCGATAGTCTTTTTGATCGCCAATTTTCTAATATACCCAAATTTTCTAATTTCCGGGCAACATTCCTATTTTTTTTCCATTTCTACTATCCTCAGGCTATTACGAACATTTAAAATAAAATTATCCAAATCGGTCCAGCCGTTCTCACGTTTTGCGCTTACAAAGAATCGAGATTCATTTTTACTATATAGATTTGCATGGATATGATACAAGGAGTAGGAGTAGACGAAATTTCGTACTACATAGAGTGAGAACAGCTGCAGGATATAACTTTATTTTAGGAATTAAGGAATATGTATATAATAACACAGCCTCGATCGACATTTTGAAAATACAAAAAGCACAATTTCCTTTGAAGGATTATTGAAAGAAACGCATGTGTAGTTTTAGTTTAGAAACTTATGAAAGTATTAAGATTGTTTGATTGCATTATTTAACTTTTTTATGTTTTTATAGGTTTGTTTCCCATATGAGTGTATTATTAATTGTACTAATATCACCATATCATAGCATGTTTCTGATATAGTTATATACCTCGCTCACCAGACGTAAACACAAGCAGTGCCGTAGTGGATTCGTAACAGTATAAAATGAATAGGGTCAGTCCCAAGATGGAGCTTTGAGTCACCCCGTATGATTTCCTCCACATAAATAAGAACTAAGCAAATTTAGAGGTAGCTCACGAATATCATAATAAAATAGCTTTTTGAGTAATATATTATGAGACACGCAATCAAACGCTTTTTTGAGATCGCACAGCGTTAAAAACAAAGGTTCCCCCAGTTCTAAGCATTCAACAATACTAGAGATGAATGACACTTATAATAAATAGCTTTGGCTGTTGATCTGTTCAACCTGAATCCAAATTATCCAGGAAAAAGCAGATAAGTAGGAAATCATTATTTTCTAGGTAGGAAATCATTATTTTTCAACTAGTTGCTCTATGATTTTAGCTATAACAGAAATTCTAGAAATTAGGCAAACGTTTTCTTTTTAAGGTTTGAAAAATCACAGATATTTTCAGCACATCAAAGAAAATACCTAGAGAGAAACATTAATTAATTAATATTGATAAGGATTGTATAATGGTATAATCACATCAGCTATAGCTTTAGTGACCATGCTATTCATTTCATCAAAGTTTGGACAACTCGAATCCTTCAGTGAACTAATGGTATCCATAACCTCTTCAGGAGTGACCGGAGCAAATAAAATGAATTCACCGGTGATCTGGGATTTAAGAAAACAATTGGTTCATGATTTGACTCGGGTAGAAATATTATTTGAATTAATTCACTGATATCCGTCTTTTTATGGATTTCTGTTGCACTCGAAATTGATTAATCGTCAATAGTTTCATAAACAACCTTTTGATTTCCTCAATAGAATTTATGTAGTCCTCTTGGAGTTATTTATAGGTACCTAAGGTAACTGGATCTTTGTTTACATTATAAATCAATTTTACATTAGCTGCGCTGCGTTTGTTTTGCAATTCATCATTGAACCAGCTAACGGGCGACTTTTGCACGATATTGTTTCCACATTTTTTTAAAGGAAATATCTGTTTGATATGGCAACACAGTATACTCATGAAATTATTTGTCACAGTGTTTGGAGATTTGTTCTGAGAAATGTTCCAGTTATAATTTCCAAGAGAATGTCTCGTATCTTCCAAACCCGAACGGAACATTTTTGGATTATAATGTTTTCTTTTTGTTCTGAGGCAAAATCCAAACACATAAGTTGGCCAAGATGATCCGATAAGTAGGGATCTATTACACTGATATTATATTGTTCTATGTCAAGATTCGTAATTATCCATCTGACCAGTTCTTGTGAAATTAGTATTCGTGACATGTAAATCAAAGTGAGTGAATAAATTAGACAAGTTTGTGATATTCAATGAAGTTTTCAAGAAATGTATACTGAAATCACCCTCAAGTATCAGTTTCTTGTTAGTCTCCAATACAAACTATAAAAATTGCCTTCACGAGACCTAAATAAACCTGAAATTTTGATTCCGAAAATCTTGAAGTTGAATTTTTTAAACATTAGGGGTTTGAAAATAACAAGTTTCTCGCAAATATTGCAACTGTGTACATGAGTTTGTCTCCAGAAATAACTATAGTGCACACGTTTTCGTATGGCGAGGTAGGCAATAAATCATTGGTGAGACGAAATATACATCTATTTCATTTCAACTTTATCTGCTTATGGTAATAAAAATGAGTGACAGCTGTCGGGCCAGCCCAAATAGGGCATGCCTTAAGATATCTCAAAAAAGTGGAAAGGGCTTAGACGAATATGTCAGGTCTCACCAATGATGTATTGCCTACTTCACCATACGAAAATATATGTTTGAAATCTTTCTGATATTTCCGGTTCTACGAGTTTATATTCACAATTTTTAATGGAATAATAATAATACTTGCAAATTAAAGTAAAATAAAATATTTCAATAATGAGCGGAAGAAGCCAACTACAAATACAGTACATTCTTCGATGGAAAGTGGAGAATTCCAAAGATTCGAACATATTATATCCACCTTGAAAATCGTACCTGCCCTTTCACTGCGTGGGTTAGTGATCATTGCTAGAGGCTACAAAGCCGAAAAAATCCGCTCAACCACTTTCGACTTCATAGCTACTAACTACTTTCCATTTCATTAGCTCGTACACAAAAATTATTTCGCTTTCAATGACTGAACCTGAACATCAATAAACAGGCAGCCATTGAAATGTCATATCCTTCGACGTGGGCATGAAAAAAAAGGAGAGTGAGCCAAATAATGATAGATCCGCCAAATATGGCTAGGAGTCAAGTTGAGAGATGAAAGGAAGGTCAAGCGATTGTGTGTGTATTCATTTGTCAAAACAGCCATTGGCGTACAACGGAAAGGTGAATAATAATTATAGTACGGAAATGAAGAGTTCAATTGTTCGAATGTTTAGCATAATACATACGGCAGAGTGAAAGCGAGCCACAGATGGATTTCGGAAGATAGATAAGTACAGTTGTTTGGATACACCATAAATGAAAATGAACGGCTTGTTTGAGTAAAGACGTGTTCGAAATATGATCGTTTTTAAATACATTCATCTGATATAGTTTATTAAGTATTGAGAAGGAATAACAGGATCTCAAAAATGCAAAACAAGTCACAATAAAAAAAAATAAGTTGAACACTTCTAAAAAATTAACTTTTATTATACTAATAAGAAGAAAATAGGTTTTTGTTAAATGATAACATTAGTTATTCTACCCATCAGCCCATCTGGATGAAAAAGTGATATATTCAAAGTTGTTACTCGTATTAGTACACTAAATTAAAATTGAATTATATTTACATCAGTTGAGAGAAAAAATACATTCAAAAACTTATTTAAAAAAAACGTAGTATTGATTTTGGTATATGCAAAATAAACACTAGGTATTCGTTTTTTTTGTTTTTTCAAACAACCATAAGATCTAATATAGGGACAGTATATCTTTTTAATACGATTTTTACCAAAAAAAAACACCCCTATAGAAGTTGCAGACTAACCAATAGGTATACAAAACTATTCAATGAAAGTGGTGTTATATACTGAAAACTAGTTTATGCCTACGGCTTTGGAATGTCTCTGAGAGATAACCTGTTTTATAATAGAGATACTTTTTCCGGGTGTGTTGTAAAATTCAAACATGGAAAAAACATTCTCAAGCATAAAAATAAAATAAGGACACATTTTGCCGTTTTTTTTTTAAATTAACAGTTTCTAATACAAATTTAACAAATCCTTCAATTACATTAACAATTTCTCCTTAGGAAAAAAACAAATGAAATTGAAATGTTTTGCTGTTTTCCAATTAACAGTTTCATAAATTGATATAATTAGGGAGCTACCCTTTAATGTCTGAGTCTGGATAACGATCGACCTTCCATCTTTGAGGGCGCCAGGCGACCAAAAAATAACGACTGGGAGGTCGCTAAGAAAGTTATGAACAATCAGATCATTTCAACCATTCAAATCTCGGAGAGGACGGAAAGATCCCACTCTGCTCCAAAACGGACTGGAATTACTTTTAACCATCCTCAATGAACTGTATAGAGCTATTAGTCTGGCGTGGAACTATAAACTACCCAGTCCGTCAGACCAATTAGCCGAACATTTTTCCTTCTGAAAGGTCTTGAGAGAGTGCTGGATGGACATATCATGCGGGTGACTCTTTACATGTCCCCCCTGAATATCCACCAATATTCCTATCAAACAGATTTAGCATAACATAACCTCATTGGGAAAATCACCCAATAACTGAACAACAAAGAGAGTGGTGGCCATATTTCTTGACATCGAAGGCCGAAAAAGGTATTGAAAGACAACCATCACCGGCTGGATCTACGCCATGCTCATAAACAGAACAGCTACTACAAAACGGTAGCTTCTAATATCCTCCAAAAATCGTTGAATGACTTACACAGTTGCTGACAGAGGGAACAGATGTCTGTCAACCCCAGCAAGACTGTAATAGTACCCTTCACCAGGAAAAGGAAACTGGAAGACCTAACTCCACTTTCTTTCAACGGCGAGGTGATTCCATTTGCAGCGGAATATCTAGATATATGGATAAAAAGCTCATATGGAACGCTCACTTGGAAAAGGTTCTCCACAAAGCCAGATTATCCTTATGGACATGTCGAAGGATTTGTAAAAAATCTTGGGGTATAGGCCCCAAACAAATCTACTGGATATATGTGATGATTATTAGACCAAATGATCACATCTGGAGCCATCGCTTGGTGGCCGAAAGCTTCACAGCGAACGGCCCAAGCAAAGCTCTCTAGTATATAGAGACAGGCCTGTCTGGCGATCACTGGAGCTATCAGCACCACACCGTCAGCAGCCATGGAAATCCTTCTAGACTTACCTCCTCTCCATATTCTTCTGGAGAGAGAGGCTAGATGGACAACATACAAAATTGTGCATATTGCTAGTGCACACAACAGACTTATACGTAGCAAACTGCTGGCTGACACCTATGACCTGCATTTTACCGTCCTAATTTCAGATAGAGACATGGGGATTCTCCGGAAGGAGGAACTACTAAGAGCAGACAACTATTGGTTGCTGGTGCGGGTGTATACAGTCGTGGGCCTAGGACAGAGATCTCAACCTGCCTAGGGTCCTACGCGACCGTATTCCAGGTGGAAATTCACGCCATTGATTTATGTGCAGAGAGATTGGAGAAAACCAACCTCACACACAAATCAATAAAAACAAATTCGGACAGTCAAGCGACTCTAAAAGCACTTAGCTCGTGCCGATCAACGTCCAAGTTAGTATGGAACTGTCAAAAAAGACTCTCTTCAGTAGGAAGATTCAACAACCTGTCTCTGGACTGGATTCCTGGCCACTCCGGCATGGAAGGCAATGACCTGAAAGATCATTCACCAGGTAAACTAATCGGCTTCGTAAAGAAGCTGGAATTATTTGGTGAAATATGAATTGGTGTGAGCCACAATAGATCCTCACGGGTCGTAGTGGAGGGCCGTAAGAGACCCACTGACTTGAAACCTAACATACCCTGGAATGTAACCTTCATGCAACATTTCATTCTCCTATCACTGTTACTAACGGGGATATATCCTGCTTTATATAGTGGTAGTTTTTACCAGCTGGCGTGCATAATTCATTCATGAATAACATTTATTCTCAAGCAAAAAGGTAAAAAGGTAAAATAAAATGATAAACAATCAATTCATTGATAAAAATTATTCAAAACTACTGATCAAATTTCATATTCATAGCTTTCGGTCAGGACATATTTTATATATATATATATATATATATATATATATATATATATATATATATATATATATATACAAAACTAGGGATATTGGGGTAAGCAGCAATGAAAAAGTAAACTCCTTAAGGTTTATCCAAGCATCATTGAACATCATTGAAACAAACCCAATATACCTATATATATATATATATATATATACTACCGGATCCGACAGACGTTGTCCTGTCCAAATTTCTTTTATGTTGTTCCATCTAGATTATGCTTTTGACTCCTTCCGCTTCCTGTTGTCCCGTTATCTCGTTTTCGCGTTATCCCGTTATCCCATTTTCCTGTTACCCCTTTTTTCTTTATCCCGTTATCCCGTTATCCCCTTATCCTGTCATCCTGTTTTTCGTTATCCCGTTTTCCCGTTATCCCTTTATCCCGTTTTCCCGTTTTCCTTTATCCCTTTATCCCGTTATCCCGTTTTCCCTTTTATTTTCCCGTTATTCGTTATCCCGTTATCCCTTTTTCCTGTTATCCCGTTTTCCTGTTATCCCGTTTTTTGTTTTCCCGTTATTCCCTTATCCTTCATCCCGTTATCCTGTTTTCCCGTTTTTTTGTTATCCCGTTATTCCCGTTATCCCGTTTCTCTGCTATCCCGTTTTTTCTATAAAATAAAATACAATAAAAAATAGGGGTTTATCGTAGAAGTGTGAAAATTACGAGTAATATGATTTTTTTTATTCATGACAAAATAAAAATAAAAATCTTGCCAAAAAAATAGGGGTTGATCGTAGAAGGGTGAAAATTTAGGGTTGTATGTATTTTTGAATGCTGTATCATAAAAAATTAAAAACCATTTTTTTTTAATAAAAAAAAAATTAAGGGGTGGACCACCCTTTACATTTAGGGGGATGATTTGTGAATCTAAACCATCCAGGGCGCCACCCAAACTCATACAAAAAAATTCATATATATATATATATATATATATATATATACCGGGTGATTCTCTAAGGTGGCTCAACCCTATAACTTTTTTATTATTGAAGATAGAAAAACGAAATTTGGGGGTTGTGTATGATATTTCAATTTACATTTTTTGACATATTTACTTGCTTTGCCGTACTTCCGGTTTGACCGGAAATGACCCCAACTTTCGATTTTTAAATGGGACATCCTTCTATATTTTTACTTATTTTGATCGAGAATGACATTCTAAATACAACAACACCTCACTTGTCAATATTTGACAGATAAAGTCATTTTTATTCCAGTTTTTATTTTTTGATCTAGAATGCCATGGATCATGTTAATCGCGTCATTCTTGATCAAGTAACATGGGAAAAATACGACTTTGGACGACTTCACAGTCGTTTTAAGAATTATTTAAAAGTCGCAAATATGAATTTTTCCAGTTAACTTGTTTTTTTCAAATGAAAAGGGGGTGGCTCGTCGGCTTTTTGTGAAAGATCATTTTCTTACGAATAATTTGATACCACACACTTTCACTTTATTTTCACTATTTTTCTGAATAATTGCAAGAAGCGATCATACCTAATAACAAATAATACGTATTCGATATAATTATGCACCAAGTCCTGTTATTCTAGTTATCCGTGACAAACAATTGAAGCTGTTGCTAGGACTACCTAAACAAATAGGCTAATGAATATGCTGTTACTTTTAAAAATGTATTTGTTGCGTAGTTTATAATTTGATATGGAAAATTATACTAGAAACGAGAAAATTGACATGTTGCTAATTTACGGAGAAGCAAAAAAGAATGCAACTGATGCAGCCCGAATTTATGCTCAGAGATTCCCTAATCGTCGCCATCCCACTCGGCATTATTTTCCAAAACTGGAAAGGAAAATGCGAAATGAACCAGAAGAAAATGCCAATAACTTCATCGTCAGTGAAGAAAAAGAAGTAGACGTGTTGGCCTATGTTGAAGTGTTTTTTTTTTATTTAAAGATAAGCGCATCAACCGCTAGGGTTATTAGCGCTACGTTTAATTTAAATTTAATTATAGGTATAGTCATATAGATTGTAACATATTGATTCTTGTTAAAAAGAACATGAGGTTCCTAACATTACAATTTTCAATAAAAGTTTCGTGTAGTTCTTTTGGGTTGAAGTGAATTGTACGGCGTCAATTCACCAAATTGTTTCTTCACAAATATAATTATCAATCATTCAAGTACCAACTACACCAACATCTTCACGATAACGACCACAACCGAAAATTAACTTATTGCAACTGGTTTTTGACTACATACAGAGAAGATGTACGTTTTCCATTTAAAATTATTCATTCAGATGAAACTTGATTCACCAACTTGGGTCGGTTCAATCGGAATAATAAAAGGTAGAAAGGTACTGGTCTCAAACAAATTTACATCTGATGCAAGAAGGAAATTTTCAAGAGTGATTTGGTTTCAATTACTGGATGGGTATTACGGAGGAAAACTTTTGGGGCCAATAATTTTCGACGGACAACTTACTGCGGAAAGATATCTACAGTTCCTTCGAAATCAAATTAATGATTTCATTGAAGATTTGCCCCTGGCTAACCAAGTTGATATATATTTTCAACAAGATGGAGCGCCACCTCACAATTCTCAAGTCGTAAGAGAAAATCTGAATGACACCTTCCCAGAAAAGTGGATTGGCACTTATGGACCTATTCAGTGGCCTGCGAGGTACATATTTTTTCATAATGTATTATTTCTTTTTCATATTCTAGATCACCAGATCTTACCCCGCTAGATTTTTTTCTCTGGGGAGGGAACAATTAAAAATCAGGTGTATAACACAGCATCAGCTACTCGTGAAGAACTGGAGTATAAAGTAAGGGTGGCATTCCAGAACATCACTGCGGAACAGCTTATCAATGTGGTGCGGGCAACAATTGAAAAAGTTGAACTTTGCTGTGAAAATTTAGAACATTAATGGACTAATTTGCGACTTTTAAATAATTCTCAAAACGACTGTGAAGTCATAAGCCTCAAAGTCGTATTTTTCCCATGTTACTTGATCAAGAATGAAGCGATTTACACGATCCATGGCATTCTAGATCGAAAAATAAAAATTGGAATAAAAATGACTTTATTTGTCAAATATTGACAAGTAGGTGTTGTTGGATTTAGAATGTCATTCTCGATCGAAATAAGTAAAAATATATAGGATGTCCCATTTAAAAAAAGAAAGTTGGGGTCATTTCCGGTCAAACCGGAAGTACGGTAAAGCAAGTAAATATGTCAAAAAATGTAAATTGAACTATAATACACAACCCCCAAATTTCGTTTTTCTATCTTCAATAATAAAAAAGTTATACGGGTGATCCACCTTGGAGAATGTATATGTATATATAATCAGGGCCCAAAGATGGGTATTATGAAAATTATTCATTTCGGGTGATGTCGCTTCGTCTGTAAGAAAAATGAATTTTGTAAAATTTTCGTTGTTACGGTGCTAGTTGTTGGTTTGTTCTCGATAATGTATTCCTTAGTTTCAGTCATTTCAAATGGTACAGGTTGGATTATTTCTCAACGGAAATCTTTCGGCGTATGAGTTGCCCCATTGTCTGGGCTAAAACATAATCAAAAACAACAAATGCCGATGTCACGCTTATGTGGTGTATTATAGTTGCTGATTGAGGACTTCTCATTTTGTATCAGTAAATGGCCAATCAGAAAACAGCACGCGGTGAGCTCCAACGCGAGAAGCTGTCATATGAATTCAGTATTACTCGGAGATGTGAAGACTGCGCTTGAATTTCATATTTCATATACCAACTTTAAAAGCAATGAAAAAAAAAAAAATGCAAAATCGACCTCATAAAAAATATTACACCAACACTTTTTTAACAATTTTGATGACTTTTTCACTTGCTTACCTATAAATTCACTATTTATAAGTGTGATCATTATGATTTTCTTTGTTATTTTTACAACAATTTCACTTGTACATTGTTGATTTGCTATTCATCTTCGGTGCACCTTAGACATTAGATACTAATTAATTTAAATTTACTATTATATCTATCTATGTATCTATCACTATTGTCCATAAAAGGGCAGTCATGGAAACATTTATTAAAAAAAAGATTAGTTTGTCAGTATTCATCCATCCTATGGTGGTTATTATCAGTTGCAATGCTGTTTATGGTTGTCTGAAGCTTCCTTCACTCTAAACATTCATATGTTCACAATATTGTTAAGTAACAAAGTTTCCATTGTACAATATCTCTCGTAACGCTATTGAATTTGATACCCCTTACGATTATTTGCAACGATTCCTTCTTTTGTCATAACAAATGTCGTCCAGCACCAACCATATTGAGTCTTCTAATGAAAGTGTAGCCGTTCGTGACTATAAAGAATATTTCGAAATCAGAGTTACTAGAAGTTTACATTATGGGAAAACTTTAGCAATATAATATAGTTATTAGCTAAATCAAAATAAAATACGTATTACGGAAAATTTTGTGCGTAAGTTACTTTCATACTTGACAGCTTTCTTCCGTTATTCTAGCACGTTTTTGACGCTCATTAAAAAGCACTAAACTCCTTCATTTAAATAAAATAGTTGATGGCACGGAATCCTTGATGTGCAAGTCACACTTTTTTCACAAAAGAGAGGTTATAATTAAACTGATCAAACAACTGAGCCTGCTATTTTGGATTTGGGTTGGAGGATGCTTCCAGTTTCGGCCCATCATGTTCTGATATTCGCGACAGTTGCTATGTATCAAACTATCGTATTCCGGCCTCATTAGCATTTCACCAAACTTGAAACTTCCGTCCCAATTAATACTGAAATTGTGGACTGTTTCCTCATACCGTGTTCACAGGCGTTGTCTAAAATGTATACTCTGATTAACACTTTCACTCACTGTTATATAAAAATTTATGCATAAAATATTAATACTTATTCATATGGGGTACGGGATAGCCGGGTTTGGGATATTGCAACTTAGATTATTTAATTTCTTGATTTTCATTGGAAAGGATGAAAAACTCCAGAAAATGCTGACAAGACTTTGTTTTGCAAAGTCTACAGTGAGAGCCTACGCTATGGTAGGAATATTTCCTGAAAATTTGTAGTTCCATTAGTTCGTGAGCCAGTCAATCTACCGATCAAAATATCGCCGCTTATAGGAGTAGATAGTTACATTTTTGAGTTCTCGGAAATTAGTAGCACAATAAAAATAACACCCTTTATTGGATTCCTTCCAAGTATAATTCTCAACACTGATACATTACTAAATGACAATAATCTAATACCAATTTTACAGTTAAATTCACTACTTTGTTCAAACTGTTACTTTGTTTAAACTGACTCGCGAACTGACTGACACGTCACAGCTTATACGATATCCCAGAAAATAATACGTTCTTTCAGAGGGAAAGTACAACACACCATTTAGGATAAAAAGTTCAATATTGTTGAGGCGTACCACAGCCTGATATTCGTGAAATTCACATGAAATAATTTAGTTTTGCTCTGCTTATTTCTTCATTTTCAGCCCATTCATATATTTAATTTGTTGCCCGTCGATTTATCCAAGGTTTCATCAACAACCAGATAAGCCGTAATCTCAGCAATGGTAATGATCGATTGGTGATTCGCGTTTGTGTGATGTCAGAAGTGAACAATACGTAAAGAACCGGTCCTAAGAAAGTACCTTGCGGTACTCCTTACGGTACTCCTGCTTTAATATCTCTGAAGGTGGATTATAATTTTTTGACTCTAAATGTTCTGTGCATGGCTACCACGAACATTACAAGGCAACCTTTCGAGGAGCCAAAATAAAAAAATATGTTTTAATTTTATTTTCATATAAAAGTTCAATTATGTCAATTAAAAATGCTCGATGTATCTTGCAGGATGATAGGGATGAATAACCGGACTCATACTTTATCACTTTGTTGTACAAAAATGAGTCAACTATGACTGAACTTCCACTTTTGTCCTCAACTAGATTGTGGTAGCCACTTTTTTTTATTGGACGATTAGTTTTAAAAATTATAAAAACGACAGATTTGTTGTTTTAAATTTCGGTGGATGATACAGTTCTGATTATAAAACTGATTTATTCTGATTTTGTTGGTTAACCATATATCTGAATGTATTTCCTCTACACTTTCGTTAATTTTGTTTTGTATGTTTGCAAGTTCAAAATTGTAATGGAAAGCTATTATTTTTCAATTTTTAGCTCACGTAATATATATATATATATATATATATATATATATTGTTATGTTAGGAAATATTATAAAACAATTATACTTATAATTATTATTATTATTATTAGGTATTTCAGTTAGCGTGATTAATTCTATGTTTGTTTTGCAATTTTTCTTTTTACTATTCTAGAATCTTATACTATGCTCTAGTCGATGCATATGTATCAAAAAGGTCAATCCTGAAGTATTTCTGTTGTCAAAAGTATGTGACCAACAATACATCCAAGGAAAATGCACAATTAAATTATTTGAAAAGTGAAATTTATGAAAAACATTGTATTACAAGTAGATCAATTGATATATAAATTTGGAACATCCTGTATGATAAATCTTATCAACAGGAAACCCACCAATGAGATGTCAAGATGGGAAAAGTGATGAAATATAAAAATATAAAAGCAAAAATTAAAATTAAATTTTAATACATAGTATATAAGGTTTAGGATTAGATTTCATTAATAAAATCATTAAAATTGATTAGAATAACAAATAATGATGTAGAAAGTAGCAAGAAATTCTAAAATCTGTGAAAAAAATAAAAGGTGTGTGTTGCCATGGAAAGAAATAACAAGTTTTTGGGAAGGGATAAAAAAATTGAAAAAGAAAGCAAACACGTACAAATTTTTGGAAGAGAAATAATAGTGAATTTCAAGAACCTATTGACAGAACGAGAAAGCCTGAAAAAACCAGTCACAGGAACAAAAATTTGTTTTGGATGCAAGGAAGCTGTAAGTTCCAATGACACAAGTATTTCCATGAGGCTGGGAAACATCACGAAAGAAGAATAACATGTATTCTATTGGCAGAACTTTCTAAACTGCAACGCCTCCGTTTTATTAACTAAGTATCTGATTCACTGTGTTACTTTTGATTGAACAATTCAACAATTTTCGATGCGAAAGGACTGATAATAACTTTCAAATTTTCTTTCAACTAATATTAATCACTCACAGCAAATTCCACCATATCACATTATTGTTTTTCTTTTAGTCCATAAGATAATTTTCGCAGAGTAGGACAGTTTTTAAGGTTTTATCAGAATAAAAACAACCATTTGATTATTTTCTGCTATGTGTTTTATCTTTGAACATCTAACCACACTTTTTCTCCTCTAAACAGTATATTTGATATCAAGCCGTTCAACAAGTTGGCACTACTGAACCTGCTAGTCAAAAGAGAGGTGACTCTTTGTTCATAGGCGTACCGATTGAGCTGGGATAAGGTAAAAAGAGGTTTTGAAAAAAGGTAAGAGAACATAGCCGGAGTTTTCATTTTGTTATGATAGGGATTCATTCATAAAATCTTTGAAACAAATCTAAATTGAAGAAAAATATATAAACTCGAAATCAATCCCATCATATATATATATATATATATATATATATATATATTTATTATTTCTTATACTCACATGGCACGCATCATATCTGCAAATATCTGAAATAGAAAAAGAAAAATCAAATATTTATAATATGTACAATGGGGTTCCGCAGGGCTCCATTTTGGGTTCACTCATATTTCTTTTATTTGTATATGATCTCCCGCTATACCTGAATATCGATCATATTTTCCTTTATGCTTATGATACAACACTAGCCACTAATGCCAAATGAAATTCTGGTGAATTTGACGAGTGGTATGAGAAAAATTCAATAATAATCGATAGAAATAGAACAGTATGTATGATTTTTTCTTCAAGACACGTGAGTACAAATTCTCAGCTTCAATTGAAAATTAAAAAGCTAGTATACAATTTTTAGGATCATATCTGGATTCTAATATGAGCTGGGAAACAAACAGCAATTTCAAATCGAAAAAATTCAATAGCGGCTATTATGCAATTCTAAGTCACAACTTCTGAATGTATACTATGCATGTACAGGGTGTTAGTGAATAAGTGCGACAAACTTCAGGGGGTGATTCTGCATGAAAAAACTAACGGGGTGTTAAAGTTTTTCTTAAATACTGACTATTTATTTATTGCTCTGAAACCGGTCGAGATATGCAAATGAAATTTGGTAAGTTTTAAGAGGTAGTTATTGCGCATTTTTTGACATGCAATTAATAATTTTATGTTCATCATTGGCGCGCATACGGGTAATGGGTTTTCTTAAGTCATTAGTTTGTTCCACTCCCGTTGAAAATGTTAAAGACCTGAGGAATCGAATTATAGCCGGCTGTGAGACAATAAAAAATACACCAGGAATATTTGCGAGAATACGAAAATCAATGACGCGAAGAGTTGAATCTTGTATCACGTCTGAGGTAGGTCATTTGTTGTAGCTTTGCGCCTATTTATTTATTAGTGTTATTTTCTGTTATTGTTCTGGTTTAACGTTATTGTATTAGATAGTTCTTGATAATGCATTAAATAAATGAAAAATACGCGTTAAGATGTTTTATTTTTTTGCATAAAAACGGCGCCCCATACGAAAAAAAGCAAGAGAGATTTTTTGTCACAAATTGAACGAGGAATTCAAAAATTGCGATCATTACTCGTACGCGCGCCAATGATGAACATTCAATTCTTAATTGCATGCCAAAGAATGCGCAATAACCACCTCTTGAAACTCACCAAATTTCATTTGCATATCTCGACCGGTTTCAGAGCAATAAATAAATAGTCAGTTTTTAAGAAAAACTTCAACACCCTGTATCTTGGAAAACGAAGCATTTGCGGACAAAAGTTATATCACAAACTGTCATTATTTTTTCATGCAGAATCACCTCCTGAAGTTTGTCGCACTTATTCACTAACACCCTAATCCCATACATCCTACATCATATTATGGCGAAATACAAACCATGCCCGAAGAATTTTTATATTTAAAAAAGGGTCAGACTCATATTCGACGTTCGCACAAGGAATTACTTCCAAGGTCACAAAATTTTAACTTTACTTTAAGCATTTTCATGTATAAATGTATTTTGTTTGTCAGTCATCACTTGAAAATGTTCAACAAATATTATAATTTCATTATGGCTTCCAAAAAAAGCAGTCAATTTTACATAGGTATTAAACTCTTCAACTCTCTTCTAACCACTTTAAAAATAAGTTTATTTTCATATTCATTTTACCTATACACTGGGACCTTTCTAATATCTAATTTCTAGTAATGGAATTGAAGTAATATTATTATTTTTATTATTCAAAATACTTCCTGACATTATACCGGTAGTTTAACAATCGTAATAACTTCGTTATATCATTAACTTATTGGCGCACTTTTTTATATCCTTCATTATGGTCATTTATTAATACGTAATGTTTATTTAGAAAAAAATATTTAATGTGATATTTATCAAATGGGATGGACGTAATGATGAGTTCTATAGTATCGGTGAAAAAATAATTTTCTACTTAATGGAAGAATATATATATATATATCTTATGTCTAAACATATCATCAATGAATAGTCTCAGAAACTATACCAGGTGCTAACCTTTTTTAAAGTTTCAACAAATTCAGTTATGATTTATCTATAATATTATATAACTGTAATTGTCTGTTTGTTCGAGCAGTTTTTGAGTCTAATCAGACTCAAAAACTGATTCACTACATGATTTTTACTAAATTGGGTTTACAAAACCGACACGTGTTTCGCTATACAATAGCTTCTTCAGGTAAAGATAATACTAACTCACCAATCACGATGTTACATGTTGAATAAGGAGAGCAGGAACTAGTAGGTATAAATGTAATTAAATATATTCCAATAGGTGATCAAATAGAACGGGGATTGAGTAGAACGGGGATTATACCAATTACTTGTTTAATCATCAGTAAACCAAATTTAACAAGGGATAATTATTTAAATGATTGAAACCAGAAATATTGTGACTTTTTGAATTTATTGATTTTTAAACTTTCTAGAAAGTCGAGTTTACAACCATTCATTTTCTAGTTCCTATGTTCTGATATTCGCTTTTGAGTGTTCTGCCTGTTTGGCATATGTAAAAACTGCATAAGTTAATTTATATACTCCAGGTTTTTTTGATTTCTCGGTTTTTTTTGGTAATCATTACTGTTTTGATTGATGTTGGTTCGACGTAAGAAAGTAGTTTTTTTTTCTGTAGGATGGCCGATATATGTCGTGTGTTCTTGATTTCCAGGCAATCCTAAAGGTATCTCCAATTTATTTTCGTGTATTCCACCAGAAGAAACTATCATATTGGTAGATAATCTGTTGGTTAGGAACAATACCAATCCGATTATTGAACAAGAAATATTAGTTTCACTTGTTTGTTTATCTCAAAAATTTTCAATTCGTCAATCATTCTAATGAAGGACTAATAGACTCTGGAGTCCTTCATTATCCGAGATATTTATGGACAACTTGGAAGAAACAATTAACAATAATCCTTTAATTAAAAATTTCTTATACTGGTACAGACAAGTGGACGACATGATTTGTGGGAACTGAAACACAATTAGAAACGTTTTTTCACTGTATCAATGCAGTTCACCCTTTTCAAAGAAAGTCCCAAAAGAAATGAAAACAGAGGATTCTATAAACTTTCTAGACCTATAACAAAAATCAGTAATAAACATAATTTTTCAATTTATCTTAAACCTTCATATACAGACATCACATTACACAGTACCTCAACAACTAACATAAATTGCAGAAGAAAATTTTAATGGACAATTAAATATAATTCAACAAATTGCAATTAACAACGGTTTTGGTGCAAACCTTATGGATAATATTCTTTCAAAAAAACTTTATAAGAAAGCTTTACAAGAAGTGTTTCCTACTCAAAGTTGAAAACATTATATTACATATTTCGCCATCCTACGGAAAAACAAATCTAATTTCCTACGTCAAAACAACATCGATATTACCAACAAAATGGATAATGAAAAGATATAACCGAAAAATCTGAAAAATCTAGAGTATACTATTTAACTCGTGGTTCTTGTGGTTTTGACATAGGCCAAACAGGCAGAACATTCAAAAAACGAATATCAAAACATAGTAACTGTTTCGTGAATGGCAAAATAAATTCAACTTTTGCTAGTCACCTCTTGACTGAATAACATTATTTTTTCAACGATTTCGAAATATTACATATAGAAAAGAAAGGTTTCAAAGTCGATTTTCTAGAAATTTTGGAAATCAATAAATTCAAAGAGCTGCTTGATGAACAGAATCATGGCGGGTCTGTCGGCAGTCTCGTCACCTGCAACTCCCCGATGTTCTGGCAGCCAAAAATCAGCTTGACGCGGTATCATTCTGCTATTATTCTCAGTTCCTTTTTGCACGTCCATATCAGTTTGGACGACACTTCATGGCTGCTCAATACCTTGCCTGTCGCCTTGCTGTCTGATAGAATATGGATCTGTTTTCCTTTCATGGCTCTCCTATTATATTCTCGCTTAGACCTCTGTCAGAAAACAAAGCAATGTATACTCGGAGAGTAACTGAAGCCAGTATTTGTGTCTTTAGAAAACATTCTGCTACCACACCATTCTCCATCTTAGAACCGTCTGTGTACCAGATCTATCCCTTTAGAATGGTGTTGAGTTCTGCGTTATTTCATTCAATTATGTCTGGTATAGATACCCTGAATGAGTTATCAAAGGGGAATTGTTTCGCAATGTGATTTGATTTCATGACTTGATCGTTCCTGGTCACCATTTTTACAATGCTCATGTGTCCTGTTTATGTCTCTGGCGACCACACCAAGGAAGCGTGTGAGTGCGTTTTGGCTCGCTTTGCAATGTTGGTCCGTTAGAAGTTTTATGGGCGCTGTTGCAAGGATTAGAATACAAACTCAAGAAATTCCTACCAAAACAGTATTCTGAAATTTTGAATTTCTACATAACCGGGAGAATCCGTTTCTGAGAAGTTGATTTCACAATGTTTCTGCCGTGATCGTTTCATGAAAGAGTGTTGCTAATATTTGAGGTAGTTGTCGTGAAATCCACTTCCAATCAGATTTCGTTTATATTCATACCACTTTAACATTATTACCTGTATCATATTAAATTTTTGGAATCATTTACCACACCAAAAGCGAGATATCAGGTTTCAAAGTTGCAACGTTTAACACGTAATCCCTATAGTGAGCTACCGCGGACACCACATTTTAAGGCATAACTAAAAACCCTCCATTCAGTCTTTTTGAAAAACTAGTATATTATTGAAAGGTACGTAACAAATTTTATAAAAAAAATTAAGACGCGTAGCCATGCAGTTATTTATTTATTGTTATAAGAAGTTTCTAAATTATTGCGTATGAGAAGTGCAACATGGTGAAGGCTGAGAATCGTGGCAACGCCTCAAGCGATCCCTGGTGATTCAAATAAACGAGAGCGCGAGGGTCTTGTTGTTTTAAATTGAACTGTGTTTTGGAACTCGAATATTTATGAATAATAATTGTGAATGATTGCGTTAATTTATACTGATGCATTTGAAACATATTACAATGAAAATAGATATAAAATAAAATGTAGTTTTAACGAGTAACGGCAAAAAACAGTGCATAAACTTTATTGTATTCATACATTTGTACAACACATATACGTATAACATAATTCGAATATTTTCAAACATAAACAAAAATTATTCAGATTTCTAACAGGCTAATGGAATATAACGTAATCTACAAAAAATATAAACAACAATGAATGTAATATTATTTATTCTTGACTATTATACTAAGTAATCACTTGATTGACTAAACATTGATTTTTCATTCATTAATGATTTCAGTTAATGCTTTCCTATTTTTAGTACCTGTTTCAGAAAATGGTATGTTATGTTTTGTTGCGCAATTTTTTCAATAAATCCCGTGATATAACATTTTTTAAGGCACTTGAATTGGGTAAATTACGAGATATTCTTTCGTTCTCAAGTCGGTCTGAAATACATTCTTTATATTATTTCATGTATGTTGATAAGTCTGACTCTTTACCAATAAAACGAACTAATTTCTGTAAAATTTGTACATTATACATCGCTTCGTGGAAATTATCTGATGTTTCGTTTGGTATTAAATCTTTGGCTGGATAGCTGGAACATTCCTGGCCCTTTTCGATCTGGAAACGTTTTTTAAAAATAATTAAGCTATCCACAAATCCTGCTATCATGATAAAATCTTCTATTAAATTATTATTAATGATTGCTCTTAGTAATCTAGGTACATCGAATCTCGCATTATGCGCAACGAGTAAATTTGGAGTTGTAGATGAATTTAAAAATTCTTTAAATGCTACCAAACAATCTACTGAATTTTGTGAATCGACTTGTACATCATTCAAATATAATTGACCAGAAATTGTACTCAATCCCAAGTTCTTTGAGATTAACAATGCGATTTCCTTCACACACATCATTTTCATTAGACTGTTTTCTGTTCGTATTTCGAGCCTTACACAATTCAGACAAATTATGTTTCCTTTTTTCAACTTTTGCTTTAGCAAACCTACCAGTTTTTGCGCGAAATCGATCCATAGCGTTGACTGCTTGTTCATAAGAGTATCTTGAACAACTAAATGCGAGCGATCGTTGGATTGAGACGTTGCCAACAGTCCAGTCATGGCTTATTTGCTGTATCACGCATGATAATTGTGTTTCTCAGCGTACAGTACCCTTGAAAAATATCCCTCTAATTCGGCGCTTGAACATTTATTGCATCGCGCTACAATCGAGACTTATTTTTGATAGTGTTTGTAGCCCGACAACTACCTTAAGCATAGATTGTGACGACTGCGCACTGAATGAACCTATGATCGTTGCATAAGTCCTAGTAAAATCGTCTTTTTTTTATCAAAACGCAAGCTTGGGTCTTTTGGTTGCATTGAATTTCACAAGGTTATCCGATCCTCACTTCAGAATCATTTCCAGATCCTTGTTCACAGTTCCCGATTCAGATACAAGTAACACCGACTATTTCCCACTCAAGTTGTGCTTTCGTGATTTAGTCTCCCAGTCAAACCGATTTCACAAACATTAGGTGCGATAAAATCCTTGCAAAATTCTAGTGAAATTTCTGCCTAGAGAAAAATTGGATTCCCTGTTTTTTACGGTAATGATCCAATGTTGTTGTAATTTCAATTAAAAAAAATAATAAAAAAACAAGCTTTTATACAAATGCACTAAAAAGGAAAAAATAATTTCTTTCATTGTTTGATCTAGGTTATTCTGTGAGTAACAGATTAAATTACCTATTTTGTATCCGCTATTTAATTTAATTTGTGAATTTTGAATAAAAAATCATTATCTCCGAACCCGAAAACCCCCAGATACCAATTTTGAATAGAATCGGACCATAATCACAAAAATTGTCCGCCATATTGGAGCCGCCATTTTGTTTTTTTTCCTAACAAATCAAACGGACGATTAGAAGTGGGTCAAATTTAGCTTGCAAGATTTGATTATAGACAGACAGACACCGGGACAGGTGAAACTAAATAAAAGCTTGTAATAAAATAGAAATACCTCGATTGTTTTCAGGAAACTACAGTAACCACATCCTCCTGTTACATAGGAATAGGTGAGGGTGCATGTTTTGAAAGAACTCTATCGCTTCAGGTTCCATTAGTAGTCCGGGCAACAATAATCAACAATAATAATGTAATGCATACGTTGTGTTGACGAAAAGAGCAAGCACATCTAACGATTTGAATAACTCACGAGTATTTTGGGATTATAAACTCTCTTGACCCAAAGAAAAAAATACACAATAAGGGCGGATTAGTTGTATGATCTGAATCGCTTGGCTACCTGAGTTTGAGAACAATTTTGGTTTTTCAATCTTTTCTTGTAAATAGGAACCATGTGAAAATGCACAAAAGGGTCTTCCTGCCCAGTCTACTATCTTTACAATATGATAGATAGATATATTTTATTAATAATTTTTGCTACATATTATGTCATGGTTGCATAGGTTGCATAGGTTTATACATACATAAAAAATATACTCTAAGTCAGATAAAATGTGACGACACATCGTCATTAAAAAAACAATATAAAATACACCAAGTCCAGATAAAATGTGATTAAAAGACCTTTCACAAAAAAGTTATTAAATTAACACATCGTCATTTACAAAAACAATATAAATATAAATATAAAAACGAATTTGAAAAGGACATAGCAACACTTTACCGAGACAAAAACATTTTAAAATGAAATTTTCAAAATATATAAGATCGCGAATCAAGTAAATTCATCGACCGTGTAAAAATATTTTTCTGATAAAAAAGTTTTTTTTTTTAAGTTATAAGGTACAAGGTTTTAATCATTTGGTTAAACCAACAAATTGAGGAGATTTTTCATATTTTGCGTGATGATGTTTTCGTGTTGTGATCATATTTTTACTCCGTATATTATAATTATGCATTTCTGATCTCATTTGTAGGATACCTTTATTTTCATGTATATATGTTAATATTTTCAAAATCAACAAACTTGTAACTGTCAATATTTTGTTTTGTTAGAATGTCTCTCTACAGGAAGTTCTATAATCCAAATTGAATATCAATCTCATAGTATTTCGTATATTATTGGGACTCATTGGTATCTTGGAGATCTGAGGAAATTCGAAATTTGATAATTTGCCGTGATTACTGCCCTTATATAGCATTTCTCTACGATTCTGTTCATTTTGTCGGTGACACCATCGACATAGGGGAGAAAAGTCTCGTAGATTAGGTATCTGTTGGGTTTTGGGAACTAGGTTTGTTGATAGTGGATAGATCTGAAGATTTGTGTGTTGTTATAACCGTTTTGAAGAAGTGCGGTTTTGAGCTTGTTCAAGTCTTGTGATGGTTGTAATTATCGGTGAGTTGAATAGATCCGTGGATGAGGGAGTTCAGAACGGAATTTGTTTGAGCCGGATAGTGATGAGAGCTGGCGTGTAGATATCGGTTGGTATGGGTAAGTTTCCTGTGTACTCTGTGGGTGAAGGAGTCGTTGATTTTTGTGATGATGACCTCTAGAAAGGAATGTGAGTTGTCAGCTTCTGTTTCCATTATGAAGTTCATGTTGAGGTTGATGTTGTTATTGAGATGATCTAGGAATTCATTAAGGGTTTCGAGGCCATGATCGTTAACGTATCTGAACCAACAAGTGGGATTGTGGTCAAATGACTCTACGACCTTCGTCAAGCATTCCTTCATACGAAGGTTTGCAAGCACTGGAGAAACCATTTGTGCATCTCTAATTGTTTGTAAGATGGAAAAGGAAGTTACTATATAAATAGTTATGAGGTTAAGGGCCCTTAATACAATACAATTATATATATATATATATATATATATATATATATATATATATATAATAAAGTTGAAATAGAATCAAATGACCTGTGCAACGATATGTCACATTCCTATGCTATCTGATATTTTTTGTTGATGTAACCACCATGACAAACCTATTGAGTAACCGTAATAACTTTCCTCGCATAAATTTTAAGCGCGTTACCATGCAATATGGTTTTTGGCAGATGAATTCCCAAATGACAAAGACAATGTTATACATCATTTTTCAGATTATTTCGAAAATGTATTATAAGAGAACAATATCCATTTATGAAATAATAGCAGCATTCATAAACATTTCTAGTGGTATTGGACAAAAAACATTAATTGTGTGAAATTAATCAGCTTTCATTGTAAAGAGTACGATTGAAAAGACATGTCAGATGCAAGTGAAATGACTCTAAACAGTTCTTTTTTTTTCCCAGAAAATCCTCCAATAGACATCTGCTCTGGTTTGCCTTTGAAAAAAAATAAGGAACGGCTATGAACTAGCTGGATAACATAATAGCATTTATTATAGAATAATATCGCGTGGAACTGGACCACACATAATAAAGTAGCGTAATAAAAAAGCTCGATTTACATTTATAAATAAATAATGACAGAATAATAGCAGATCATGGAATAATCATTCTTTGGCGCGAATTGTAGGAAGGTATCAGCATTCCGACAAGCATATTTATGAATATGTATTTTTTTCATAAACTAGGTATCTCAATCATCAACAATTATATTACAATAATAGGTTAGTAGACTGACCGTACTTCTTATTTCACAACGAAAGACAAGGTTGAGAACATTTATGAGATTTTTCAATGATGAATCAAGCAGGCAGGTGTGTTCATTATAGTTTGTTTTTTAACAAGTGAACGTCAAGTAGCCGCAGGGACACTTTGAATTGGATATCACACAGATCCACTGGTGAGGCCTTCAATAACTAGTCGTTCATTACTCTTTCGTTCCACATCTTTGATTTTTTTCGCTTGGGAACATTCTTAGGAAAAATATTTATCGGCTATATCGTTCGTGCATTTTTTCAAAGAGGTGATAAGTTAGAAATTTCTAGGTTAGGGATGTTTCATCGAGATTGTACCACTCGTACTCAAATGGTCTCAGCAGATATACAAAACTCAAGTTGTGACTTATGGTATTCCCTAAGCATCAGTATTTGGCCCACTTTTATTCCAGGTGCCTCTATAATAATATAACGTAGAAAACTCAATAATGAACTGAGAAATGATGTTACTGCAGACATAATAATAGTGAAGGACTGGTGTGGTGCTAATAAATTATTATTTGACACACGTAAAACCTGCATTGTAACCTTCAAAAGCACTTTAAATTAAATTCCTATAGGCAATACAAATTTCTGAGACTATATGTAGGTGATAATTTGTCCTTCAATATTCACATGTAGAATTTGAGTGAGGAATTGTCATCAGGATACTTTGCAACTAGAATAGTTTCGAAATAATTGAATATGTAGACAGAATATTTTACCTTGATTGACTTCCATTTGAGGTATAGAAAATTTTCCTGGGGAAATGTCTTTCAGTATCTAATAAATGCTGTGTTCGTCCTACAGAAGCATACGCTAGCGAGAGCAAGTTTATAGAAGTGAACTAAATGAAAGGTTCAGAGTCCAGTGAACTGCGCAGTGCTTTAAGCAGTTAATTTCTATAGAGTTACTTAATTGTCAGAATTCGTTATTGTTTTGTGAAGTGTAAATAAACGGGTAATCATTAGTTCAGTATTTCAATAGCTCCAAACACCAGCTTCCTAACTGTTGGTGTCAGAAGTGAGGATATTATCAAAGATTATAGTTCTACGAACAAGATCCCGCACAGAACAGTTAGCGCGAAAATGAGATGAAATCCTTGAAATTTACTAAAATGTTTACATCTGTCTGTCAAAAATCAGATGACTGCTCGATTTTTCTTGAAGTCTACCTGGCGATTTTTCCAAAGTGATTTCTCCTAAAACCTGTTCTTTGGGATCATAGCAACTTCCGCGAAGGAAGGAGAAAGGGTAGGAGAGTGGACTGATGTCACTAGACGATGAATTGAGTTGAAAATTGAGGGGATTGGAAAATGTCTCCGATGACATTGTTCTATTAAACTTTCCGATACAAACTTTTACCAAGCCATTCACTGCCCATTTCTGCCGGACTATTACCTCTTTAACAACCTTCTGGAACAAAATCAGAGAGTTCATTGTAGATATCATAAAATCTGTTGATGAAGTTGAGAAATCGATGAATCCTGGACTGCGACAGTCTAGGCTGCTTCCAGCTATCTTAGAATGACTTATCCGGAAAAGGTGAGCCCTACTAAGAAAGGTGAGGTGAGGTAAAAAAAAATAATCTAAATCAGCTTTACTTTTATTTTTGACATGACATAATCGGAGGAGGAGGGCGATCTAATCCAAGCAGTTGGTCGGAAGGACAAGTCCCACTCCCAAGATCGATAAGGCTAATGACTATTATTAGGATAATTATCACTTTTTAATAAACATGAATTTCACAAGTAAGCGTACTTTTCATTCTAGGATCAAAGGGATCTAGTAATCTATTTTCTGACAAATTTTGATAATATAGTCTGTTAATATATTTAATTCAATGCAATAACATAATTATTTTATTGATCCTGCAAATACGAAAATATCCGAAGTGTCAAAGAGTACAAACGAATCAACTTCATTGTTGGGGAGTGAAAAATATTCGGTTTGAATTTTCAGCAATTATACATTGAGCATTGACAGTGTACCTCATCAAAACAACATACTATTTTGTTTTTCTGTTTTATATATTGCTTACAAGAATATGTTTGTTATTTTGAATATCCATGTAGATTGTTCAAAGGATATGAATTTAATTTTGGTAAAATAAGAGAGATACATTCTAACTGTTGTGATGCAATAAAATCTATGAACATCCATAACACAGGTGAGATATTTCTAATTGAAGTTTTTGTATCCACAACTTTCAGTGATCAGAATCTGATATATTTTGTTTTGGTCCTTTTTTATACTATTTCTTTTATTTTTCAGAGTCTGCATATTATATTTGATTCTACCTAAAAACATAATTATTTCATTCATCTTGCAAATACGAAAGTACCAGAAGCGTTTCCTCATTCTACAGTCTGTCACATGAGGTGCTATTCATTCTGGCTCGTGATTGGCTAAACCAGATCTCGAATTTTATGAATGGAACGTGAATGACAGGCTAAACGTTAACTTTCAAGGATTCCAACACTATTTCATTCATGAATAGGGCTAGTGATTTCTTTTGTCCTCTACTCTTTGATATTAGTCGCTGATTAGAGAAGAATTTATGGCGAATATGGAGGCCAAAATGGAAATGATCAAACAGCAATTTGCCGAGCGAAGGAGACCACTGGTAGATGAAAAAAGAGTTATGGAAGAACGTCGACAGGAAGAAAAACAAGAGGGGGAGGAACATCGACAGAAGGAGGAGGAAAAGCGAGGGAGTCAGTGAGAAACAAGGGATAACTGATCGGTCGCAGGATAAGTTCCGGAAAATTCTGGAAGAACAAAATAAAGAACGGGAAAAACAGAAAACATTTTTCGAGCAGATTGTCCAGAAAACCGAGGGGCAGCCGAAAGAACAATAAATCAGGGGTAAGATAAAGAAGAAGTTACTGCAATCCGAGAAGAAGCAAGGAAATAAGTGTTGGTGGTGCGAGTGAATGAGAAAATAGTGCAACACTAGAAATATAAAAAAAAGTTGCTCCACTGAAGATCCAACACCCCCATGACAGGGTTTCCACATCAAACAATTCCTTGAAACTACCGACTTTTGACCGGCAGTCGCCATGGTCCCTATATTATAGGCAGTTTGAAGCTGTGGCAAGTGCATGCCAGTGGATGAAACGACGAAGGGAAGGATGGAAGGACTTGCTTTAGGAATGTTACAGACCCTCCCAGAATACCAGCATCGGAGGTATGGAACTGATTGCTGGTCTAGAATTGAGGTACGGCAACCAACATCAACCAACGGTTGAATCGGGTTGGAAACACGAGTTGAAAAATGGGGTAAAATCTGCGGGAGTTTGAAGCAGGCTTACAGAGGCTTATTCTGCATGCCTACTCAGATTCCCTGGATGATTTCAAAGAAAGTGAGATTAGAATCAATCGAAGGACCACTAATAATAATAATGATATTTATTCAGAGGATAAATTGTGGACATCAAAGAATATACAAAGTGGAACAAACATCAGAGGTTTCGATAAATTTATTAATTGACAATTTTAATGGTAAATTATAAATATTAGGGGATAAAATATTAACTGAAAACGACTATATATATATATATATATATATATATATATATATATATATATATATATATATATATTTGTGAGTTGTAAGAAGTTGACATATATTGTAAAGTATTTTCAGGAATGGATAACACTAAGATATAGAGGAAAGTTTTTAACAAAGTCTCGAGTAATAAAATGAACAGGATTGAAGTGAGGTATCAGGAGTGCACCAGTGACAATTTCAATTTATCTGTTGTCCACGTGGTCTACAATTTTTTGTCGTGTTTCACTGCAAATGAACGACTTCAATTCTTTCCTACAAACAGCATCAAGTTACCAATTTCGTGTATAAATCGAGGGATGGTATTGTTACGTAAATAAACTTAACTTGGTTTTAATAATTTATTTCACACTTAATCTACAACTTAATTTATATTACTACGCCACTGTATAGCTCGATCGTATGGGCTCGTTCAGACTGTCCGACTCCACTTGAGGGTTGCCTATTTATCTCCGATACAGCATTCTCGATGTTTCGAATTCGGGTAGTAAGCGACCGGCATGTTCCAATTGTTTCCAATATCGACCGTTGCTCTCCACGGCAGAGCGACTGGACTGTTCTCGAACATCTCCGGGGATGACCTCATCGCTGTCGACGGCAACGCGCGAGGCGACAGGTCCGGCCTGGGTTCGTTACATTGCCCCCTTCTTAAAGACATTTCGTCCCGAAATTTCATCCTTGGAGTGTGACGATATCTGCATGACTCCCCATATCTGCACCGTGAAGTTCGATGGAAGTAACACTCCACGGTCTTCATGATCGGTCGTGGAAGAGGGTTACAGCAAACCAAAATCTTGACGCCGCTGGATCTGAATATCGCCTCCAGCATACTTCTTATGACTCTCCAGTCCAACCCATCAATACCACAGGACAATTTTGGAATTGCTAGATCCACCAGATTCTGGTCCACCATAGTATCTCTTAGTTTGGTGAGACTCTTCCAGACATCTTCATAGGACGGTTTATCTTGGGAATGCCTCTTGGTAACTAGGTAGTAGATGTTTCTCTGGCCTTTCTTCAACTGTAGCACCCCACCAACTTCTGGATTCTGCCCCCGCAGTGTTTCGAGTTGACCAAATTTCTTGGAGAACACTACGGCGATGCCCCTGGACATTCGAAGATCTTCTGCCACACAGTGCGCTAGTGCGTAGTCAGCAGGCACCTCGAAAAGGTCTCGTGACTCCTCTCTAGTAACCCCATGTAGAACTTTCTGCCCGTTTGAATACAAGGACATAAACTTCTCGAACGTCATATCATCCTCCGGTGGCTTGAGGGTGCGAACTTGGTCATGGTTTCCAGCGTAAGGGCCAACCTGTTGAAATGGACGACCCTTGGTTTCCTCGGGGTGGCTTATGGATTCGGTACACAAGGTCGTTTATCCTTTTCACGATTTTATACGGGCCTTCCCACGAGTTCCGCAACTTTGGTGATAGTCCACGACGACGTTTGGGGTTGTACAGCCAAACCAGGTCATCAACCTTAAATCCTCCAGCGTCGGCCTTGATGTCATAGGTCTTCTTCATTTTATAGCTGGCACTCTGGATGTTCAACCGGACTCGTTCGTGGATGTCGTCCATTCTCTGCCGAAGTTTGCTGACGTAGTCCTCTCCCGCAGTGTCTTGTCCTGGCGGTATCCCAAACTTCAGGTCACAAGGCAGTCGCAGTTCTCGGCCCATTATAATACTAGCAGGAGTTTGACCGGTTGATTCGTGTACTGCAGATCGATAGGCCATCAGGAACAAATGAAGATACTGGTCCCAGTCTCTTTGATGGTCAGAGACAACCTTGGACAAGTGGCGGTTGATCGTCCTGTTCATCCGTTCCACCATTCCATCGGACTGCGGATGTAGGGCCGTGGTTCTTGTCTTGCGGATGTTCAGCAAGAGACATATTTCTTGGAACAGGTTGGATTCGAAATTTCTGCCTTGATCCGAGTGCAGCTCCATTGGAATACCGAATCGACATATCCACTCTTTCACCAAGACGTCGGCGACGGTGATGGCTTCCTGGTTGGGCAGGGCATAGGCTTCCGCCCACTTACTGAAGTAGTCCATTGCCACAAGGATGTATTTATTCCCGTGGTCGGATACGGGAAACGGGCCGGCGATGTCAATGGCGATTCTCTCGAACGGGCTGCCTACGTTGTACTGACGCATCGGGGCCTTGGGTCGTATTCGAGGTCCATTGCTAGTAGCGCATACAGCGCACCTGCTGCACCAGTCCTGGACGTCAGCTTGACAATTGGCCCAGTAAAACCGTTGCCTCACTTTCTGCAGGGTCTTCGTCACTCCCAGATGTCCTCCGGCGACTACATCATGGATTTCCCGCAGCACTTCCTCTCTTCTGTTCCTGGGAACAATTATTTGGCGTCTGTCTTCCCCACCAATATCGGCCTCCAACACACGTTTCAGGATCCCATTGTCCAGAATAAGAGAGTTCGATTGTGCCCAATAGGACTTAACAGCCGGCGAGTAACCTGCGACTTCCTGCCATGATGGTCTTCGATTGCCCTTCTTCCAGCTGACGACTAAGCCAAGGTCGGGGTCTCTCTCTTGGTCTTTCTGGATCTTGCTGTCATTCCAGTTGTCATCCATTGCCGCGGTTCTACAAAGTGTTGCTTCTTTCTCTTCTGCTCGTCGGCAATGTGAGCAATCATCTGAACATGGTCTTCGCGACAAGGCATCTGCATTCTTATGGCTAGTTCCGGCTCGATGTTCGATCTCGAAATCGAATTCTTGGAGTCTCTCGATCCAACGTGCTACTTGACCCTCAGGATTTTTGAACTGTAAGAGCCATTTGAGAGCTGCATGGTCAGTTCTCAACAGGAATCTTCTTCCATACACGTACTTGTAGAAGTGTTCCACTCCCTTTACAACAGCTAACAGCTCTCGCCTGGTGACACAGTAATTGCGCTCTGGTTTGCTAAGCGTCTTGCTGAAATAACCAATGACCTTCTCCTGTCCCTCCTGGATCTGAGATAGGACAGCTCCAAGTCCCACGTTGCTGGCGTCCGTATCCAAAATGAATTTCCCTTTGGGTAGGGGATAGCTCAGTATAGGTGCGTTGATCAAAGCTCCTTCCAGCTTCCTGAATGAGTCTTGACATTCTTCGGACCACTGGAACTTTGTTTGGCCTTCCGTGAGCTTGGTCAGTGGTTTAGCGATGTTGGCGAATCCCAGCATTGCATTTTCGTTAACCATCTCTGTGGAGGACGCACCATTAATTTGTTTTTCCAGCTTACTGATCGTTTCCTTTATTTTGTCCATTTCTGCCTCGATTCCGTCTTTGATTTCATCGCTGATTATTTCCTTCATCTTGTCCATCTCTGCCTCGACCCCATCTTTGATTTTATCTACCTCCGTGTTCATTTGCTCCCTAATTTTATCTATCTCTGTCTCAACGGTTCCCATTCTTTCTTCTAGAAAATTAGCCACACCACACAATTCTTTTTTTAGGCCTCTGTGTTTTCCAGGAACTTCTCTTCCAGGCTTCTTGAATTTTCTTGAAGCTTCTCTTCCAGATTTCTAGAAAGCTTCTCTTCCAGATTTATAGAATTTTCCTGAAGCTTCTCTTCCAGATTCCTTCAAGTCCGCAAGACGCCCTTTTTCTTGGTTTTTTCTTCGAGTTTATTCATTACCAAACTTAAATCACCCCGGTTCGAATAAAAAGGTCCTCACCTTCTTGTATAAGTCCTTCTGCAAGTCTTTCCTGGAGTACTTGCTTTTTACCCGTTGTTTCCAGTTCCCTTTCCTCCAATTCCTGTTTCAATTCCGCTACCTTCAAGTCCGCAAGGCGCACTTTTCTTGAACACATTTTGTCTTTGACGAGGTATCAGTCTGTTTCACACGAAAAGTTTATCAGTTTGTTAAAAATTCACTTCGCGAATTATTTTCCACGGGCCACCAGTCTATTGTCTGTTTCACGCGAAGAGTGTATCAGTTTATATTCCCACGCACAATTGTCCACTTCGCGAAAACCGGGCCACTGTCTATTTTGGGCGTACAAAAAGGTCTATCAATTTATTTTTCTGACTATCCACTCCACGATCACTTGTTTATTTTCAAAATCTCACTTCCGACACCAATTGTTACGTAAATAAACTTAACTTGGTTTTAATAATTTATTTCACACTTAATCTACAACTTAATTTATATTACTACGCCACTGTATAGCTCGATCGTATGGGCTCGTTCAGACTGTCCGACTCCACTTGAGGGTTGCCTATTTATCTCCGATACAGCATTCTCGATGTTTCGAATTCGGGTAGTTGGCGACCGGCATGTTCCAATTGTTTCCAATATCGACCGTTGCTCTCCACGGCAGAGCGACTGGACTGTTCTCGAACATCTCCGGGGATGACCTCATCGCTGTCGACGGCAACGCGCGAGGCGACAGGTGCGGCCTGGGTTCGTTACAGTATTATACACAAAGTAACAGTATGAAGAAGATGCTCAGCAGAATAATAGAAAAACCCAGGAATAACAGCGCCAATAACGAATCAAGAGGAAATTGTTTCAGATGTGGCAGGAGCAAACACTTTGAAAGAGATTGCAGGATGATGACCGGATCATCCAGCAAGTTCTCGGGTATACAGGGTGAGTCAGAAGTACTTTGACAAACTTCAGGAGGTGTTGAAAAGGGAAACATTCTCAATTGAATATTGCAAAGTGAGATTGCTTCTTGAAAATGTGTTTCCCATTTCTTCCGGTCTTCCTGATGATCGTGGAAGCGTGAAATAGATTTTCGTCGAAAAAATGTATTGAAGACCTAGTGAATGCGATGTCTCTCCTGCGTCAATGTAACGAATGATTTCTGGTGAGAACTCTCTTTTGGAAAACATTCTTCTTTGCCTCATTCATCTTTATGAGTTCTTAATTAAGACTGGAATAGAAAATCAAATAACTATCTGAATGAAGATGCAAATTTTCAGTTTCAGATTTTTTCTTTTGAGTTAGGGCCTTTTCAGAATATCTATCAGATGTAGTTCAATGTCCAGCGTGGCTTTAGCCGGGGAAGTAGTTGTTTTCTGTTAGACATTCACAAAAAATAACTTCATTTTAATCGTGGATTTTTCAATTCACAGAAAAATCTTTCTATCAATATTCAATTGAGAATGTTTCCCTTTTCAACATGAATACCCCACAAGAGGTTATCTTGCCGATGGAAGATAGTGACTAAAGTTTATCTTTCAGTCGCAGATGATTCCACATCTGATTTTATGAACATCCTGTTTATATTTTCAACAAATCAATTCAGGAGGTGATTCCTCACAATATTCTAATATGAATTGTCCAAATAAATATATGTCCGGAAACGCTTTGTTTCCAAGATACAGGGTGTTGAAGTTTTATTTTAATTTTAACTTTTTCTAGATAACTTTCGAAATACTGACCTCAATTAAACGAAAATTGGTATTGAGAGGTTTTTTGAGGTGTCGAATTCGAACCTGATGTTATTATTGCTCTTACTCGTAGGGGTCGCCACCTACACGTCTTTCTCTTTTTTGAAGATTCATAACTTTTTTGAGCCTACTTCTAGCACATTTTTCAGTAAAAAAATCAATTTATCTATTATATCTATGTAAAAAAGCTACCCCTGTTACAAGTCGCTATAAGCAACCGTTTTCTAGATATTTGGACTTGAAAATTTCAAGTCGATTATTTGATAATCGATGCGTGTTGAAGTTATTACCATTATTTTGCATTTTTCACAAGAATGCTTAGGAAATGAATTTGACGTTTAAGTAAGTAGTTTTGGTTTTTTGTAGGGGGTGCCACCTATTCTATTTATTTTTACTCGTTTGAAATAGTTATTTTTGTATCAAGGGTGTAAATCTGTATTTGTTTTAATAAAATTTGTAAGAAATATCAACATTTTATTTCAAGAAATTTTGAATATGTAGAATAAAATAAAGGAAACTAAATTGTATTCAAATACATTGTTCAAAGTGTCCACTTTCAGCGAAGATACTGGCATTCAGTCTTCTAGTCATTGAATCTCGTGTGTTTCTTATTGTTTCACAGGCGTCTACTATACGGTTTCTCAGATCTTCCTCGTTCGCTACTGGAGTTTTATAAACTAGTGACTTCAAATGTCCCCAAAAATTAAAATCTAGCTGGTTTAGATCTGGGGACCTTGGTGCCCACGCCTGGTTAGGTTCTTCTACACCCCTACCGATCCATCGATTTGGATAGACAGTGTTAAGGAATTCCCTTGCTACAACGCTAAAATGGGCCGTAGCCCCATCATGCATGCGGATACAAATTTCTAATGGTACATTCTGAAGTAGTCCCGGCAATTCATTTTCTAAAAAGTCTCTGTAAGTTGCGCCATTCAGTCGGAACGGAAGAAAGAAAGGACCTATCGAGTAATTATCAATTATTGCCGCCCATACATTTACAGAAAATTGATACTGATAATGTCTTTCACTAACTGCGTGCGGATTTTCCAGAGCCCGAACATGGTTGTTTGAGGTGTTGTGATAGCATTTCGGGAGAAGTTTGCCTCGTCCGCGAATTCTTAAAAATTGAGGATTTTCAGCCAATTTTCTCAAAAACCACTGACACATAGTAATGCGTTGGGGAAAGTCTCGTGGCAATAGAGCTTGCACCCTTTGAATATTGTATGGATAAAATTGTTGATCGTGGATAATTCTCCAAACTGTGGACTGAGTAGAACTGAAAGCTCCAGTAATTATTCTTGTACCTGTTTCTGGATTCTCCTCGAGAGCGTTCAAAACAGCTTCTTCCAATTCTGGGGTTCGGACTGCTCGTGGTCTTCCAATAATATCAGCTGCCCTCTTAAAGCCACTTGTTTCTGCCAAACGATGGTGGAGACTGGTAAATGGTGGAGCTGAAGGCAGTACTCGATTAGGAAATCGCTCCTGGTGAATACGTCTTGCTTCGCGCGCATTGCCATCCGCAAGGTCATAAATAAAATGCATATTGGCTAAATGAGCATTATTGTTTAAATAATCCATTTTTTCAAAATTAGTGGTGCAAAACTTACAGAAACTTCAACAAAACAACAAAACGTTTAACTGTCACATAATATGTAATTACCAAAACTACTTACTTAAACGTCAACTTCATTTCCTAAGCATTCTTATGAAAAATGCAAAATAATGGTAATAACTTCAACACGCATCGATTATAAAATAATCTACCTGAAATTTTCAAGTCCAAATATCTAGAAAACGGTTGCTTATAGCGACTTGTAACAAGGGTAGCATTTTTACCTAGATATGATAGAGGAATTGATTTTTTTACTAAAAATGTGCTAGAAGTACGCTTAAAAAAGTTATGAATGTGTAGGTGGCGCCCCCTACGAGTAAGAGCAATAATAACATCAGGTTCGAATTCGACACCTCAAAAAACCTCTCAATACTAATTTACGTTTAATTAAGGTCAGTATTTCGAAAGTTATTTCAAAAAACGAAAATAAAAATAAAACTTCAACACCCTCTGTATCTTAGAAACAAAGCGTTTCCGGACATATATTTATTTGGACAATTCATATTGGAATATTGTGAGGAATTACCTTCTGAAGTTTGTCAAAGTACTTCTGACTCACCCTGTATACCAGGAAAACAGATTAGCCAATACATTGGGGAGTAGGCGGTGAAAATGAACCCCAGGTTCGTAACAATATATCCCATGATAATCTGAAAAATATGTCTTCATCTAGACATGAAGAACTCTTTACTATTCCTCATTTCTCTTCTCACTCACGTTGTCAACCTATCTTTGTCTTCGATATTATTTCTAAGCCCCCTAACATTGGGTACTGGTACCAATTCATCCGTTAAGAACTATCGACCTATTACTGTATCCCCAATCTGAAACAAGTTTTTTTCCAAATTTCTGCATGGATTTTTAGATAACAAATCATTGATAACAGCAGTTCGCTCATATTACCAGAATATCGTAAATTTGATTGATACAGGCGAGTGTCCTGTTGGGATTTTTTTTTGATCTCAGCAGAGCATTCGACTGTCTCAATCATATTATTTTACTAGAAAAGTTCCAAATCTATATGTTGCCAAATCTGTATGTTGCAAAACGACCGGTCGCAATTGAAGTCCTTTATGGTCAAGTTCTGGGGCCCGTTATTTATATAATCTGGATGATTTGGCAGTCTTCGTTTACTATCTATGGATATGATATGATCATCATATCGTTTGTCGGTCATAATATCAGGTAAATCAGAACTGAAAAATCCAAAAGCAGTTTTAATTTGTGACGTTGCGTCACCGGTGTTGGCGTAATGACGTAATCGACGATTTTTTTAAATACAAACAGGGGACATGTGACACCTTATTTAAAAGGTCTTCTATCGTCTATCCAACAGTATAATTATTCGAATATTTATTTATACAACGTAAACCAAAACTGTTTATTTATTCAAATACAATAAAATTATAATAAATGTTCAAATTGATGACCTTCAGCAATGATGCAATGTGAAAGCCGGGCAGTAAATTCTTCTCTAACGTTTTCGAGAACTTCAGGGGTTATTTGTGCAGTCTCCTTTCTGATGCGTTTCTTCAACTCTTCCAGATCATTTGGTCGATTTTGATAAACTTTGATCTTTAAGTTTCCCCATAAAAAAAGTCTAACGTAGTCAAATCCGGAACCTTGGTGGCCATTCGATCGGTCCTCTTCTCCCTATCCACTTACCTCGGAAAACAATATTTAAGTAGGTTCGTACATCGACGGCGTCCCATTCTGCTGGTACCACGAATCATTTCTATTTGGAAATATCTGATTCAGTTGTGGCACCAGATAACCCTGAAGAAAGTATGGCCCTATAACCTGGTTGTTTAAAATTCCGTCCCGAACATTCACCTTTTTTGTATATTGTGTGCTATACTCCTCCATCCAATGTGGACTTTCTCTTGCCCAGTATCGACACGTCTGACGGTTTACGTGACCGTTGAGAGCATAAAAGTAGCTTCATCTGAGAAAAGTACCTTTAGTATGAAACTCCTATCTTTGTTACAGCGTTCCATCATTATTTCGCAGAATTCGACTCTTCTATCAAAGTAATCTTCTAATAGCTCTTGGACCAGATGAACTTTATATGGATGCACTTTTCTTTTTCAACACTCTAACAACAGTCGATTGGTGTAAATTATTATCCAGTGCGACTTGCCTCGAGCTGGTATGGGGGTTTTCTTGGAACGCAAGTACCACGTCAAGTTTTTTAGCTTCCGGAATTGATTTTCTACCACTTTTGGGGAGATCTTTAACATGGCCCGTTTTTCGAAACTTTCTCTCTCAATTTTACTAATTGTTGATTGAGAAACGGGTTCTTGGTTGGGGTATTTAGTATTAAATAAATCACGAACTTCTGTCTGAGTCCTTACTCTATCTCCACAGCCAATCATAGTTAAAATTTCGATTCGTTCGGTTTCTGTCTCATTGCTAGATTATAAGCGATTTGAATATTTTTATGAAAATAATATCAAACAATGATACTACACGGACTAATTTCAAATTAGAGTGTAGTAGAACTTTTTTCAATGAATGTGTTTTTTTTCTGAATCAATGAAAACAATAGAAGACAGTACGATGTTTTATTCTCAGTGGCGGTCCTTAGCATAATTTAGTTCAACGAAAAGGCATTTATTGTAATTTAAATCTTCTAAATACATAATTTTGGTTGACACTGTAAATACATGTTTGAATAATTTTACTGTTGGATAGACGATCAGTAGACCTTTCAAATGAGGTGTCACATAACCCGTGTTTGTATTTAAAAAAATCGTCCATCACGTCATTACGCCAACACCGGTGACGTAGCGTCTCTTACATTTATATCATGAGATGGAGCTTCAAAAATTAAAACTTACGTGTTTTTGGATTTTAAAAAAATTCCCCCATTTTTGAAATAACGAATTTATTCCATACATTTGCATCGTACTATATATATATATATATATATATATATATATGTATATTATAATTTATATATTTATATATATATATATATATATATATATTATATATATATATATATATATATATATATATATATATATATATATATGAAAATTTACCAAAAGACCCAGTTTCTATCTCAATAAGTAAAAGGGATAGAGCAATTCTGCGAACGCCAATCGATTCAGATCGTTGTGTTGGGAGGAAATTCGCGAAAATCTTTTTTTTTTGTTTCAATCAATACCCCAGAATGAGGAGGCGAAAGAGTTCATCGGAGGACACTCGCCCAGACCTACTAAGCTACCACGCAAGGTCGTAAGAATAATAGTGGGTCACTGCCGGCTCAAAAAAAAAAACACATGGCCTGGCAGAAGAAACCCAATGTGATGTGCCACTGCGAAGGTCTTACAAGATCAAGGTACTTATATGCAATATAAGAAAAGCCAAAGGCTACAAGTTACACGAAGGAGCCGCTCTCAAGGCTATGGAGTCTCGAAAGAAAGACAAAGTTGAACAGCGAACTCTAAATCCACACAGGGAGTCCCACAATCCCACAATAGATCTGCAAAGGTCGCGATGGACCAGGCCAAGGAGCCAACTACCAGGCCAAGGAGTCAACTACCAGTTAGAAATATTATATAATTTACCTAGTCAGTAGAGATCACTAGAAAATAATAAAATATAGCCCTTCCAATTTTTCGTAAACTATTGAGATGACTACGTTTGGGTGGACTGTATGTGTACGGCACTGGCAAGCACTTTGATATCGATTTCTTATCAACGGAGGTATGTGAAGTCGAAGCGAACATTGCAGGAATTTAGGAAAAGGCGTTCGGGTTACTCGATGTCACTTTCTCACAGTGATTAAGAATGCCATCGGATTGCGCATTCGACATTCAATGGCTATAGACTGGTGAATGTCCACCTTATTGAAAAAACTATAGAAAATGCTTTCAATGTCAGCCGGCAAATGGCTCATCTAGCGATA
Source organism: Gonioctena quinquepunctata (assembly GCA_018342105.1). Classification (NCBI taxonomy): domain Eukaryota; kingdom Metazoa; phylum Arthropoda; class Insecta; order Coleoptera; family Chrysomelidae; genus Gonioctena; species Gonioctena quinquepunctata. Next base: position 637,049 of record JAFIRS010000187.1, read on the forward strand.
TTCAGTGTCGCACACTCGAAACGGTATTTAACGAATTTATTCAAACGAAAAATGAAACATACCTATCAAAACTCTCGAAAACATAGCCATAAAAAAATATTGAAAATCGGCCCAGCTATATTGGAAATATGAAGTGGAAGACAAACTAATAAACAAACAAATAGCGTATACACACATGCATACAAATGCACACACATACACAGCCATGCACACCTACACACACATTGCGATGTGTATACAAATTATCATTTAATGAATTGAAAAAAAAAGATAAAATATAAACTGTAAATAATATTTCGCCCAGGAATCATTCCACATATCCTTTCTAATTTGGATACCAATGAGTTAAGATGAACGAACTTCTTTTCCTTGGTGGAGAAAAAATATTTTATATGACGACCCCGGTTAGACCAGGAGTGTCGGATTCTTACCGACTGAAACCTCTTCTCACACTTCCCACTGGAACCGCTTCTGCATTACTTCAGTGGGGTGCTGTCCTATATCATGTATTTCCTGTCTCTATGTCTATCGTCCTCCTCTTTGTATTCGATGATATACATTAAACCCTTCTATGCTGTTCTCCTCCCTTCCTCGCCTGAGATCAGGAAAGCCATCATATTCTCTGCCTCTAGTGATACGCCCATATCTTTCTGGAATTCTTGACGAGTTTCATCCCATTTTTCCAAAGTGAACAATGTGTGCTACACATCATGCTGTTCTCCGCAGTACGGAGTCTTTAGATTTCGCCTCATATGGGTGAAGAGGTATTTTCTGAAGCACTCGTGTCCACATATTGCCTGGGTTGTGAAGTAGTCTACTTCTCCATATGGCCTGTTATCCAGCCTGTGTGCCATCTTCCATGTATGCCATTTGTCCACTTTGCCATCTTGTTATTGAGAGGATCCGACTACTCCTTTTTACTTTTCCCTTCTCTGTTGAATCAGGAGGTCAATAGGATGTATCCCATCTATTACTGCTGCTGCGTCTGTTGATATGAAAGATGAAGGAACTAGCCCCTTCATAACTCTCTTGATCAGCCATTCGTAGAAGTAGGCAAATTTCTCGACCTGTTGGAAATCTCAAAGTGTACACCCATTCTCAATAAAGGTGATCCGATATTGGTTGCAAACCATAAATGTGTCTTGAATCCGATTTCTGAAGTTATGGGAAAGACAATGTATAAGCCTTATTAATTCCTTTGATGAATACAAATTACTGATAAAAACTCTCATATAGTGGCCATATTTTTTGACATGTCAAGGGCTTTTGATACCATAGACCCTCTATTCTTAAATTGATATGAGAGGTTCTATCAATGTTGTTCTGATGTTCTTATATTAATGTCTTGCCTTTTTGTGAGGAAGGCAGGTGTCATTCATATATGCTGATAATACAGCAGTAGTAGTTTGAGATAATGAGGTTAGGTTAGTGAGGATTATGAGATTATTTTTTCAAGGAGTTGTATCAGTAATCGGGTAGATTGAACTTTCGTGCGAAATTAACCATCTTGTAGTTAACTAACCAAAAACCATCTATCATCAATCCTTCGATATCAGTATTCAGGTTGCAAACGCTTTTCTATTTTTAGGTATTCTGCACAAATGAATTACATTTGGGGCAAACTCAAAAATACTTATAGTACAAAACTATTTTTTGTGTTCTTTTCTCGTTCTAATTTTCCAATACCTCCCCATTAAAAAGTTTGATGCTGAGCTTATGCCCTCGCTCTAGACATGGAATGAAAAATAGAACATGAGATCGCTTGTTATTTCTGGAAACGGAGGAAAAAGAATTTCATATGATCAGCAGCGGGTAGTTTCTTATCAAACGGGTTTTATATAATTGAAAACCCTGAATATTTATGAAACTTTTGCAGAAATATTGAACGGTACGAACTTCAGTACTTTCTCACTCTTCTTCATTATTTAGTTGACGGTCCTGTATGTGATGAGTTGCAGTTCATTTTATGTTGTTACTACTCTACCTGTCCAAAGTTTGAATTGACGCGGCCGATACTAGATGATAATTAATAATAATAATAATAATAATTTATTTTCTCTTGTTAAAAAAAAAGTAGAGAACATTCTATAATACAATAACAAGGAAAGCGTCAAGATACTTAGTGGTAGAAATAAAAGATATATCTTAATCATATCATATCACACCATAACGTATCATATCATAAAGAAAACAAGTACATATATACACATACACACATATACATATATATCACGTCCAAAAAAAACAAACATATATCATGAAAATCTACGAGACTCTAAAATTAAAGTTAAAATTCATCGAGAGTGTAGCAATTTTTTCGACGAGGGCAATCTTAGTCTTGATTTAAAAACATCGATATTGGCGCAGTTTTGATGGAATCATCGGGCTTATTATGAAGTATGGGCCCTAGATAAATATGGCTTTTTTGATATAGGTTAGTTCTGGGCGTTTTGGGTATCAGTAGGCTCCAGAACGTGTCAAGTACTGATGCTGATTTGGTGCGAAGTTGAGTCTATTCTTATATACGTGTATGCAAAGTTCGTAGATAAAGATGCTAGCCCTAGTAAGTATTTTAATTCTCTGAATTTATTTCTACATGATTGTCTCCACCCAATTTGTGCAATGATTCTGACTTCATATTTTTGTAAAATAAAAACTCTTTCCGCAGAAGATCCTGTACCCCAGCTCAAAATTCCATACCGTGGACAGTTTGTGTCTTTTCTGTGAAAGCTGTCACGTTTTACCCTTTGACAAAAAAAAATTGTGTAATCTGCGTAAGCGATTACATGAGTTTCTGAAAGATTATTAAAGTAATTCATCAGATCGTTAGCGTATACAAGGAAAAGTAAGGGTCCGAGTATAGAGCCTTGAGGGACCACCTGTTCAATAGTTGCATGTAGGCTTTTCGAGTTATGAATCAATACTCTTTGGGTCCTACCTATCAAATATGATTTCACCAAACTCAAAGCTGTTCCTCTCACACCATACCGTTCCAATTTCAGCAGCAGAAGCCCATGGTCAACACAGTCAAAAGCTCTGGAAATCAATGAATGGAGAAATCAATGAATAGTCCAAAGATGTGTAGTTTCCCATCCAGAGTATTTATTACGTACTCGTTGAATTCGTTTAGTGCTGTATCAGTGCTTTTGTTTTGTGTGAACCCATGTTGATCTGGCGAGAGGATTTTATTGGCAGAAAAAAAGACACCAATTGGTTCTTAATATTTAGCTCAACAATCTTTGAGATACTCGGGAGGAGACTAATACCTTTGTAGTTATCGTAAAGATTTGAGTCACCTTTTTTAAACATTGGTAAGACAAATGCTGTTTTCAATTTATCTGGGAAGATTTTGTTCCATAGACAAGTTCACAATGTATGTTATTGGTATACAGAGTTGATAAGCACATTTTTTCAAGAGATTATTTGAAATGTTATGGCCAGTTGCATTTGAATTTTTTTGTTTTTTCACACAATCAATAACGTCATTCTCAGTAATTGGATGCAAGAAGAAAGAGTTAGGACATGTTTTGATATTCCTTTCCATAAAATTCAGATCGATTTCTTTTTGCTATGGAACTTTGGTAAAGTGAAATTATTGGCCAATACGATTTCAGGGACGTCAACGTTACCTACACAAATTTTAATAATATTGGACTTGCTTCCCTTTTTTTGAATTTGGTTCACGATTTGCCACATCGTCTTCGATTTATTGGTCGAGTTGTTTATTTTGTCTTCTACACAATGTTTGTAGTTTTCTTTCAGTTTTTTCCTGTATATTTGTGTTATTTGCTTACTTACATCTTTGAAGTTTTCATTTACTCTAGCACAATCTGAGTAAAAATAAACTAGTTTTTTCAATTCATTAATTTCTGGAGTAAGTTGGTTAGCAACTTCGATATAATATTGAAGTATGTTATGCAGGATATCATAGGCCCTGTTTGGGCATTTCTCGTTGTAGAGATCACTCCACAATTCGTTACTCAAGAGAGCTTTGAAGTTATTAATACTTACTGTTTTCTGAGAATGATCTTCCATAGCTAATCTGATTACGTGTTTGTTTTTGACATTGTATCTTTGTTGAAACTTCATAATAAAGTAAACAAAAGACACTTCACTAAATTATTTTCACTAAATTGGGTTTACAAATGTATTACGCTGTACAATATACAATAGCTTATTCAGGTTAAATAATACTAAATCGTGTTCACGACGTTTGGTGTAGAGCAGGTATTGACTGACTAACTGATTCACAATCGCCGCACAGTGTGTCATTTTACATATCTAGCCGGACAAAATACTCTAGAATCAACTCTCAAAATAAACACTTGTTACCATTTAGAAACAATTTAGGTACTCCAAACAAACTAGTCATGAAATATAATAACAGTAGGCGTTCCCATTTCTTTTTTATTTGCCGGACAACAGAATTTTTTTTCGTGATTTTTATAATAGGCAGCCTCTAATCGTTGATTGCACTGCAGTGAACAGACTGTTATTGTGAATCCACGTATTTCAGATATTGTTTATAATATATTGCACAAAGGTACGTATATGATATTTATATTTCTGTTTCATTAACTCTGGGATAAATGTGCGTAGAGGAATAGTTTTGAACTTATCCACACTTTGATTTTATTAGGTTGCCAAACATTTTGTATGCTTTTGTACTTGATAATTTTAATTTTATTTTATTCTTTGAGACTTTTAGCATTTATGAAGTCTGAATTTATTGGCGTTTTAAATATATATTTATGTTATCAAAGGTAGACTAATGACTATGTCGAGATGAGAAGTTTATGAAAAAATTTGAAATGAAGATAAACCTGGATCTAATACTGAAAAAATCATTGTGGATACCTTAAAGACAAATTCAACTTACACCACTGTTCTGAACTGATGTTGAATAAACTGACTCGATTGTCCATGATTGGGTTTGATCACAGATGGAAAGTTTGTCATCGCAACAAGAAAAACTTTTAGATAAATATACAGTACAAGTAGATCGAGTAGAAAAAAACCTGACGTCGAAAGAAAGATTTTGGTTCTAGTGAAATTAATTTAAAACCATGAAAAGTTGGCAAAAGTACATTAAGTGAGTTAACCCATGCTACTAATATAAAGCTGAGATGTAGTGGAAAAAGGGATGCTGCTAGTTTGTTGGAAGAATTGGTTTCGACTCCTAAAAGAGCACCTGAAGTTAAGAGAGCTTACAAAGGGGTACCGAAAAATGAACCAAGATTCAAGAAACATTTCCAGGGCCAAAACAAAAACAGACATATTTTAATAAGTTCCGATCCTTTCATAACATCATTAAAACACTAATTAATCCCGAAGTTTTGAAATTAATAAAGGTACCAACTATTCATACTACCCCAAAACAAATACAAGAAAATAACATCGTCTCTTCAAGCCGTGGAATCTGCAGTGACTGATTCTAATATAAGTGAATCAGAAATTTTCATTGTGTATAATTTATAATATTACTTGATATATTTTTTAATTTATAGTTATTATTATTATCAGTTTATTATTATTAAATGTGAAAGTTTTCTCTTATTCATAAATGAACGTCACACATAATCAAGCTCATTTTATTATGCTCGTAATTTTGTCCGGATAGATATGCAAAATGATGTGCGCCGAGTCGAATCTGCTGAAGCTATTAATATGAATGTTGGTCAGTAGGAAGTTTTATTTCATAATGTAGAGGCTCACTAAGAAAACATTTTTCAAAATTAGAATCCTAAGTGGTATAAACTACACCCTGAATATTTTAAAAAAAATTTATCTATACAATTGTTAATTTGTCATTTTTATTTTGTATTTTTTCTTGAGTTTTTTTTCATGCTTAAAATTTGCACCCCTGCCGGTAAAAACTATTACTATTATAAAGCAGGATATATCCCCATGAGTAACGGTAATAGGGAAATTACATTTTTCACGAGGGTTACATCCAAGATAGCTTTGTTCCAAAATTCCAGTCCTAAGGTGTTAAAACTACTTCCTGAATATCAATATTATTTATATATGGCACTGTTGGTTGGAAAAAAAAAGACTAGTGGCTCAGTGGTACGAGTGTTAGTCTTGTGCCCTCTGTTTCCACCCGAAGATGCAGGTTCTACTCTCAGCACAGCCGGTAAAAAATTTTGCAAAGCCCCAAGAGTGGTTTCGGAACCCACTATAAAAGGTAAGGCCCCCGTGATCTTAATTCGTACACGTTTTCATTAACTTCTGAGGGTTGACAAAACAACTAAGAAAGCGGTTAAAAACAATTTTCCTTTTTTTATGTCAATTTTGCACCCCAGGCAGTAAAAACTACCCATATTACAAAACATGTTATAGATATATTTCATTAATCCTTTTTGATACATATTATATAGATGGTACAAGTTATAGTTATATATATATATAGTATAAATATAACAAAAAAATATAAAGGTGCCCAGGCACTTTGGTAACATACAAATATGCTCTTATTCTAATTAAAATGTGATTTAAAACTTTTCAGGATAAACATAATCATATTGACATATTGTCATTTAAGAATACATACATATAAAAACAAAACAAATTTACTGAGACAAGAACATTTGAAACAAAATTGTTAAAATAAACACATTGCTCACTTCAACTATGAAATGACAGAGTCTTCATATTATTTGGCAATAGGTTATAAATGAAAATACCAACATATTTTCCATATTATGCGTGATGATGTTTTCGGGTAGTGATCATATTATTACTTCTTTTAATATAATTATGTATTTCTGTCTCATTTGTGGAAGACCGAAGACCTTTATTTTCATGAATTTATGTTAAAATTTTCAAAATAAACATTCTTGCAACTGTCAATATTTTATTTTGTTGTGAAGTCTTTCTACACGAAGTTCTATAATCTAGATTGAAAAAGCTTTATGAAATCCGGTCAGATCCAGTAGCTAATCCTCAGGCAGCAATGTTGTGATATATAATCGAGTGGAACTCAGCATAATATGCTGATATCAGTGATTTTGTATCTAACTTACACTCGAGATATTTTATCAGGTAATATAATTTACTCAATTACTTATATTTTCTTGCTCTGTGAAAGTGAGGCTTTCGAGATGAATTCCAAATTGCTGTTTTATTTAGGTTCACAATGAGTCTGTTCTTGTCACACCAGTCATTGAATTCGATTAGAACTGTACCTACTGACTAATTGTTTCATATTTTCAGATTTTTACTTGATAGGATGATAGACGTACCATCTGTATAAAGGTATATTTTTCCTTAACTTAAATTACATGTAGTACAATAAACTTATCTGACATATTATTCTGTTGCACCTGGAAACATCTATTCGCCAAAAAATACACAATGAATTGATTTATATTACCTCGAATTCCTATTTTAGAGTGATTTTCTGCTTCAAATTTAGTGTTTAGAGTGCAGAAGGCCCTGCTCAAGTCGAGGAAAGTTTCGACAATATTTTTTTGCGTTGCAGTTTCGAATTAATTTTCCTGAATCCGTGTTGACACTCTGTCATCAGATCGAATGTTTCCAGGTAATCATTTATTCTGAGAGATAGACATTTTTCAAAAATGTTTTGAGAACACACTGATAAGCGATATTGGACGATAATTCACGATATTTTTGCTGTCACCATTCTTCAGTAAGGGGACTAGAACGGCAGTTTTGTGAAAGTTAGGATATTCTCTGAAAGGAATACATAAATTCATAATATGCCCTATTACGCCTGCTAGAAATCTACACATTCTTTGACAATTTTTGTAGAGACTTCATCATGTCCTCTGCTTTTTTATTGGTAATGAGGCTTTATTTTAAATCATCGTCTACTGTAACGGGTTTGAAGAACAATCGTTGTATTGACATTTGCCATTGTCATAATATATGAATAATTTCTTGGGAAAAGCGTATTTATTTTATTGTCAATTATCGTTGAGAAGTATTCTCAAAATGTTTTCGCGATTTCTACTTCGTTACTGATCAATTTCTGATTGTGAATCAGGACTACGTTTACTTTCAGTTGTTCCAGATAGTCTTGTATTGATTTCTAGAATCATTGACTTTTTTCATATAATGATTAATCTTCTCCTGGGTTATCTCAATTTCGAAACTCATCTGTGCAGTATTGTCATTTTCGGAGTTCTCATGTTTTCTCAATAATTCATATGTAGATTTCTAGCAGGCGTAATAGGGCATATTATGAATTTATGAATTCCTTTCAGATAATATACTAACTTTTACAAAACTACCGTCCTAGTTTTTTCTTTAGAGTGGCAGAAAGACGATAATGTTATTTTGTTGTTGAGAAATTTAGAAAATACCAATTGCAATGTTCCCAGAAAACACCGAAAGCTTCCTTTATATTCATAAACATGATGATAGAGAAGTTTGTCAGCATGTCATCGGTAAGAAGTTCTTTGAATTCTGCTATGGAGAGATGGGTAATTTTTTGTGATATCTTTTTTAATTTATTTTTCATAGAACAGTTTGTAAATGATGAAAAGATAAGTCTAGGTCAGAATTACTGATGTTAGTCAATACATAGTCTATATTACGTATAGTTTTTCGATTACCTAATTGTACAATTCTTGTTGGCTCATCGAAAAGAGATACTATTCCATATGATTCAATAATGTCATGAAGCATTATTCTCTTAATATTTTTTGTAAGATGTCAATGGTGAAGTCACTACCTACATATGAAAATATTTTCATATGTTTCGGTAACCTTCGCTAATAAACAGGACAGTTGCATAAAGAACAACCTTGGAGATCTATAACGATGAATTATAGTAGTTTTTCTTTCAAATGGGATTGCAGAACATTCAAATGACAACTGTATCTACTAACCGCTCGAAATCCTGTGATACTCATAGTTTGTTCTATATATGCCAGTGTTTACTGAAGCAGAGAAAATGATGCCAGTCATATTTTGCACAATTAAGTTTGTTTTGTTTGACAGACATTGTACATTTGAATTGAGAATTTTAATGTTCGAGTTATTTCAGGAGTATAATAAGAGAATGGAAAAGGGTACGTATAGAAGAAATATTTCCCAAATTAGAATCCTAAGGGATTAAAACTATCCCCAAAGTCGAATTAGTTTTATCTATAATACTGTTGATTTAAAAAACGACAAAACACGACATTTTTATTATAATTTTATATTTTTTCCTACGGTGAAATTTTTTTCATGTCTGAATTTTGCACCCCAGGAAGTGAGAACAACCCCTTTTATAAAACAGGTTATATCTCGAAAAGTATCGATAATACGCAAATGAAATTTTACCATGAGGGGTTACATTCCAGGTATAGGTACGTCCTAAGAAAAATCAGATTCACCAGTATTGAAAAAATAATAATAATTTTGGGGTCGAAATTTGGGTAATCAAGACATTTTGTTTAATAGGTTAAAATAAGTAAAATTGACTTAATAATGACCCTTTCAACCGATTCCTCACCTGAAATCAACTATGAGAAATGGACGTATTGGAGGTTAAACGAAGAAATGTAGAATTTTTCTTTAAATTCCATCTGCAGTAATGTGGATTTTTTTTTAATTAACTTCACAACTTCAGTTAAAGTATAGGACCTTCTCAAAATTGCAGGCATAATCCAGATGGAGTAACACGAAGAAAAACATATATGTGTAGAATAGAAAAAAAAAACATAAAATAAAATAAAGAAATATCAGTTACAAAAGCATTCACCATTGAAAATAATATCATTTCCACGCGTGCAGATAAAGGAAAAACGGAGATTGCAATTAATAATCTTATGCCCCTTTCATACAATTTCCTTTAAAAGCGATCTTTATTTTTTAGGGTACTAAACATTAAACATGCCCTTTTTTTATAAAAATTTATTTTTAGTTCTAACCAACTTTTTACGTTAAATGGTATCTGATACTATCAAATCCGCTAATACAAACAGTCCCATTTTTTGCCGCTAGTTGAAATCGCTTTTGATTGTCCACCTAGTTATCTCATTTTTATTTCCTTGCCGCATTTTCATTAGGCCCTCTGTGCTAATTAGTGTGGAAACTTGTATTTGAATATGCGTTCAACACTTTGATCATATTATTGACATTTCTTGACATACACTGCCTTATGCTTCAATTGATGCTAATGAATGTGTCAATATTAAATACGATAATGATAGAATAAATATCACGAAAAAGGCGCAACCTTCAGAATACGTTGAATAATGATCCCGTCATACAATGCTATACAAAATAAAGAAGAGACGTGAGAATAATTTCTAATTCTACAGCGTGCCTCAAAAAGTATGCAACAAAAGAAAAACAAATATTGACTTTCAAAAAAAATCTGATAAAAGTTGGTGGTTTCTCAAAAAGTTATCAACATCACAGTACCTCCATTTTATTAAATGAAGAAAAACCATTTTCATCTAATGGACTATTCAGATTTCGAATATCAGAGAGTGTCAGAGACATAGGTACTCGTAAAAGTAAATTTTTATAATTTGTTCCATTTACATTCTACTGGTTCTATATTGTCTCATCACTTACATTTGTTTTGATGAGGTTCTCTAGTAATTAGAATAATAATATATTACTTGGGACATCTAACTGCAAAGAAATGGAGGAAAATCATCAAATTTCTTTCTTAGATGTATCAACTAAAGAATATCCAGATAATTTTGAAACTACAGTTTTCAGGAAAGAGACACACTAACAAATACCTCAATTTAAATTCAAATCACCAAATGAGTATTAAATAAAATAACTAATAAAAAACCTTTTTAAAGACAAGCTTTTATTTATGCCTCTGGTCATCTTTGATTTGCTAACTGCAGGTTCTCTCTCTCTCTCTCTCTCTCTTTTTATTGCCATGTTCTGAAAAGAGAGAATACCTGTAATTAACCTTGACCAAAGGATGACCAGCTGTGTTATAACCCCCCCTAAAACGTATACAATAAGTTTGAGTCATCGCTGACAATGATTTAATAATTTTTTGTTGAATTATTTGGTTTCAAAAACTTTGTCGCGCGAAGTGTTCATAAAAGTAGGTACCAATTAATTTCAGTGGACAATGATTGGTTGGTAAGTAACAACTTGTCGAAGTATTAATTTTATCACAATTCGCGCGACAAGCTTTTTGAAACCAGATTATTCAACAAAAAATTATTAAATCATTGTCAGCGATTACTCAAACTTATTTTATACGTGCAAGTACACGGCTTGAATAAAAGCTTGTCTTTAAAAAGGTTTTTTTATTAGTTATTTTATTTTTTGCTTTTTAGTTAATTCGCCTTAATATGTTCATTTCTAATAGAGCATCGTTATTAATTACAAGATATCTTCCCTGTAAGTTTTGGGCTGAAAGAAATTATGATCTCCGACCCCAAAAACTCCCACACACCAATTTTGACCATAATCACAAAACTCGTCCACCATCCTGAAGTCGCCATCTTAAATCTATAGATTTTGACAAAAAATTCATAATCTCCGACCGAAAACCCCCACATCCAATTTTGAATTAATGACCATAATCACAAAACTCGTCCTCCATCTTGGGGCCGCCATCTTGAATTTATATTTCGACAAAAAATTCATAATCTCCGACCCCAAAAACCCCCACATACCAATTTTGAATCGAATTGGACCATAATCACAAAACTCGTCCTCCATCTTGGGGCCGCCATCCTAAATTTATTAATTTTGACAAAAATTTCATAATTTCCGACCCCGAGAACGCCCACATACCAATTTTGAATCAAATCGGAACATAACTACGAAACTCGTCCGCCATCTTGAAGACGCCATTTTGTTTTTTTTTTCTAACAAAAATTTCATAATGCATTGTCACCGGAGTTATGAGTACCTGCCAAAATTCAAATCAATCGGACGACTAGAAGTCGATCAAAATTCACTTGCAAGATTTGACCCTAACGAACTAACAAATGAAACTAAAAAAAGCTTGGAAGAAGGTGTCAATAAAACTCTTTATGACAGAGCTGAATTGATATCCTCAACTCCACAGAATTTCAGAGATAAGATTGTTTCTATAAAAAATATACTTGAAGATAATGGATATCCAAGAAGTTTTGTTGATAGAACCAGAACCATCCAACAAATTGATATTAAAAAATAACAGCATGGCCCTCAACAACACCAAGACCCTCCAAACTTTTGTAAAAAATATAATTCCATACATTTCTGGTCTTTTCGAATGAATGAAAACAATCGGAAACAAATTCAATGCCAGAACTCATAATACCTTGAGATCGCAATTAACTTGTATAAAACCACGAAACGAAGAACAAAATTCAAAGAATTGTGTTTACAGTATTCCATGTATTTGTGATAAAACTTAAACATACAAAATAGAGAAATTGGTAGATAAAAATTGGCCGAACATATATTAACACAAACAGGGGCCCATATGGCGTACTGGGACAACACGAAAATTCTCATGAATAAACAAAATGACACGTAAAGAAAATTGAAAGAAGCTTCCTGTATTTTGTTGAAAGGAAATTATAATAAAGCTACGTGTTCTCTCACTATGGATCCAACATGTCCCTACTGAAATTTCGTATAAAATAAATCACGTTGAATTGAACATCCTGTGAACCTCTGTGGTGCATATCAGATTTTGACAAGCAATTGTCAAGATATTACGAAAAAGTTCAAGAGCGATTTGAAATTGTGATAATTTTCCAATAACTAGGATTTGAGAAAGGGAACAGAGGTGATTCCCGAAACGAAATAAAAGGAAGTATATTTTTTTATTTAGAATTTCCTAAATAAGTTTTGTTGTGATATTTTAGGCAAATCATTTTCAAAAGTTACGTTACTGACAAATTTGAAATTTTTATCCAGAATACCAAAAAACGCAGTAACGTATCGGGCCAAATTCAGTAATTTGCCCTTCTTAAACAGATAATTAATTTTTTTTACTTCCAGGGGGAGAGAAAACCCAAAATATGGAAAACATATTCCGATAACTCCTCAAAATACATTCATACGTTATTTTGGAGGAGTTTTATTTGACAATGTAGAGATTCCGTAGGAAAATATTTTTCAAAATTCATAATTGTTATCTATGAAACTGGTAATTTAAAAGGAAAACAGCTAAACATGTCATTTTGGATTTGTTGGAAAATATGAACAGGATGTTCATAAAATCAGATCTGGAATCAACTGAAAGGTAAACTTCAGTCACTATTTTCCATCCTTCAAGTTAACCTCTTGTGGGGTATTCATGTTGAAAAGGGAAACATTCTCAATTGAATATTGAATAGAAATATTTTTCTGTTAATTGAAAAATCCTCGATAAAGTTATTTTCTGTGAATGTCTAACCAGGAAACAACTACTTCCCGGCTAAAGCCACACTGTACATTGAACTACAACTCAAAAAAATATCTGAAATTGAAAATTTGCATTTTTATTCAGATATTCATTTGATTTTCTATTCCAGTCTTGATTAAGAACTCATATAGATAAATAAGGCAAAGAAGAATGTTTTCCAAAAGAAAGTACTCATCAGAAATGATTTGTAAGATTGACGAGAAAGAGAGGCATCGCATTCACTAGGTCTTCAATACACACTTCCACGATCATCAGAAAGACCGGAAGAAATAGGAAAAACATTTTCTAGAAGCAATCTCACTTTGTAAAGATGGAAAAAGGTTAGAAACATTTCTTTTGGAGAGACACTTTTTGAAATTACTGTTTTTTTGACATTAAAACCTGTCATGGGGTATGATAGATTGATTTGTTTGAAAATATGAACAGGATGTTCATAAAATCAGATGAGGAATCATGTGCGACTGAAAGATAATCTTTAGTCACTATCATCCATCGTTCAAGATAATCTTTCTATGCAATATTCAATTGAAAATGTTTCCCTTTTCAATATGTCATTTTCATTTTGTGTTTGCTTGAGTATTAATTTGATTCATTTTCGAATACACCTCAGCCGGTAAAAACTACCCCTTTTTAAGAATATTGGCAATAGGAAAATGAAACTTTGAATAGGAGTTATTTTCCAAAATTTGAATTCCTCGAGTTAGAGCTACCCTCTGGATATTTGAACAATTTTTAGCTATAATACTATTATAAAAAAAAGACAAAAAATGTCATTTTTATTATCTTATTCGCTTGAGAATTTTTATCGATGTCTGAATTCTGCACCCCGCCAGTGAAAACTACTTATTCCCTTTACGAAACAGGTTATATCTGAAAGAGTATCTGCACTAGGAAATAGTTTTATATCTATAAAACTGTTATTTAAATAACCATATATGACATTTTTATTTAATTTTTAGAAATTTTTTTCGTTTCTGAATTTTGTACCCCAAGCGATAAATACTTCCCTTATTATAACAACAGGTTATATCTCAAAAACTATCGGTAATAGGAGGATTAAATTAGGGGAAGGTACGTACTGAGAATTTTCCAAAATTTTAATTCGAAGGGAAATAAATACCCCTGAATATCTGACTAGTTCGTATCAATGATTGATTAAAGAAACAGCAAATTACGTCATATTTTTTTGCCTTAGTGGGAATTTTCTGTACCTTTCAATTTTGCACCCAAGGCAGTGAAAAAAAAACTACTTCTATTATAAAACAGGTGTTATATCCCATAGAATATCGCCAATAGCAGAATGAAATTTTGCAAGAAGTTTGAATTGTAGGGGGAGGTACATACTGAGAAGGGTTTTTCCAAAATTTGAGTCAAAAGGGATTGAGGAAAAGTGGCACGTGGCATCCGCATAACCAATAAAATATCTGAAGTTGACCTTCTAGGTCGAAAGCGCTCTGCGATAAATAAACTATTTCCAGGAAATACAGAAATATATTTTATGAAAGGGATTGATACTACCTCTTGAATTTTTAAGTACTTTTTGAAGGAGAGAGAGAGAGAGAGAGTACCGTCTAACGAATTAGGATCTTCTGTGGAAAAATTGGTTTATTATGCATTAGAATCTCATTTCCCATTCTGGGACTAATTTCCAATGTGTTTTTGTCTACAAAAAAGCACAATAAGATATTTTCACAAGGTCCAAGCATGTGTCGCAAATAAATTTTGACAGCATATGCCATAGTGAATGGTTTCCTTGATCAATAGACATAAAGGAAATTTACCATATTATTCAAAGTGAAAATTTTAGAAAACAGATTTTAAGAAGGCAATGGAACATCTTATTTGTGATAGACCGTATTATAGTCTGAAAGAGTTTCATAGAGTAATTACACACGCTTTATTAGCTTCACTTGTATGTATGTAACGGAATGTTGAAATAATTTTCACCCACTTCCAGACATCGAATCATTTGAATGTTTTACACTTATCAAGAACCGATGACAATACAATAATTTCATAGCTATGATCTGGTATTCTGAACAAGATCGCCACAAAAAAATGGACAATTCACATTACCAAGATTTGGTGAATTAACTGGTAAAAATGGCTAATTTACATTTCAAAGATTTGTTGAATTCACTGGTATTTCACCAAAAGTTATGCACAAAAGACCTCATAGATTGAGGTACGACCCCCCCCTACAATTTACTTTCACCATAAGTTAGTAAAAACTTCTCAAGTGGATGAATTATTCGATGAGTAAAAATTAATTTAAAAATAGAAGAGCGAAGTTTTAAATATAAAATAATATCAAGATGAAAATCTTGATTGAAACCCGGGACTCGAAGTGATGTCGCATTTGTTGTTTCAGTTGGAGGAAAAGCCGGAAAAACCCACAACACCATCAGAATTCAGATCATCAACTTTCTAATAGAAAAGGACACATGCTCTCTCTGGGAGATGAGAGAATCAATCTTGGAAAATACACGGGAGTCATCGAAGAGGTGCCAACAATTAGAAAAAGGGTGTTTGCAATATGCTTTGGAAATGCTGCCGCTATGATTAGATATGGCGTAGAAATTATAAAGAGTATTCATTCCATCATGGGCAGAATATTGGTCCAAATTCAATTTTTTTGTGGAAAAATCAATGACATTGTCCAATTTACTGCCATCAGTCGAAGGAACATGAAACACATGTATAACAATTTTTTTTGGAAATGTTTGTATACGAATCATCTTTTTGAATTCCCTTTTCATTCCACAAGTTGAACAGTATGGGCTCGCATCGTCAGTCAAAGTCTCGTAACGCAGTAGAAAAGTTTAAAAACACGCTTTTCTAGCAATTAAAACAAAAAATTTAAAAATAAAATTCTAGTTTAAAAAAACATACTTTTGTAGCAATATAAACTAAAAAGTTAAAAATAATAAGAATAAAATCATCGACCCAAAAATTAACTTTAATGTAAAAAAGCGTGGGGTGCTCTTTACTTACTTTTCATAATGACTCTACCCTTACGAATATCTGATATCGAGCACCCAACGCTTTTTTACATCAAAGTTAATTGGCCAATGACTCTATTTTTTTTTTTACTTTTTAGTTTATATTGCTACAACGTGTTTTTTTTTGTTTTTTTAAATATAATTTTTTACATACAATATTTGGTAAACGCACTTACTTATCGACACAAAATTCATTCATTTTCTCTTTTGACATTGTACAGATTTTCGTGATCAATTAAACCCATGTTATGTGGAAATAATTGTTTGCACCTAGCGTTTAAAAAACGAAACACAAATAGTTGAACGAGTTTTCATAGGACGTACCAAACGTTTACTCGTTTACAATATGATTTTGTCGATTGTGGTACGTGCTATGTTTACTTTTCTCCTTTCGCCACGCCTATGGTTTATGCATGAGGTAAGCTTTCTTCGGTGTCTCTTGAAAATTGAATGGACTTCAACGATTGTTATAGGTTTGTTGTTTACCATTCGAATTGAACATCCGCGGTTTCTCTCCATATTCATTCAGACTCACTAATCAATTCAAATGATTTCTTTTTTCGAATTCCTCGGATTACCAAATTATTCGCCATGAATGACCAATGACCAGTTGGTCCAGGAAGTGTACCACTTGCCAATTTGCAAACACGGATGTGCGACGAATAGTTTGAGTTTTGTTGGGAAAAAAACTACTTTTTCAGAATTTTCCCATAATGTTTTCGTTTTTATGTATTGGATAATCCCATGACAGTTATCAAATACATTGTATATATATATATATATAGATAAAGAGAAATTTGTTACGAATCCAAGAGAGTCCACCATCCGTCAACAGCTTTTCATGGTTTCCCAATCATCAGGACGGCTTGTGGTCTCTTTCAAATTCGTATCAAATATCTCGCAGTGTTAATACCTACCGGAAGTACGAAAATGTAAAAAGCATCAAATTATAGATAGTGACACCTATAATCTGTGCGGCGAAGCTTAGACCTAATATCGTGGAATTTTAATGGCACGAAATTTCGTGCACATTAATAGGTCACCGACAGATGCCAGCATAGGCCGCACATATTATAGGTGTCACTATCTATAATTTGATGCTTTATATATATATATATATATATATATATATATATAGTGTCCATCATAAAGTTGGCCACATATGAGAAAACAATTTTTTATTGAAATATCTGACAACTAAAAAATCCGTTGCGACTTATATCACGTGACCTCAGATTTGGCGGCAATTTCAAAAAAAGTTGTCTGTGGTGCCGAAAAATGGGTCAAATTGACAAGATATCGAAAAATTTTACGAAGAAAATGTGTTTGGAATCCAACGAGGACCCCAAGTACCAATGTACCAATTTTGAACCAGATTGAAAAAAAAACAAAAATACCATTTTATTCCTCTACCCTTACTAAGAAACATAATACATTCTTGTTTCATCTGAAAACAGCTCTATTAACCTAAATCACATAAGTTCGGGTCAAAACTAATCAATTATTTGTGGAATAGACATTTTGCAAGAGATTAATTATGAAAATACGATTTAGTCTTGTTACTAGATGTAGTCATGCCCTATATATTGATGCACATGGGCTTATTCAATATTCTCAACCCATAAATAATTTGCGAGCGGAGAGTAACAAAAATTATTGAAATCAAATTTGGCTATACTGATTAAGCAGTTTGATAATGCTCAGTTTAGAAGAAGTCTGTCGGGGTATACTGCGTATAAAGTTTGATGAAAATAACTAAAATTGCAAAAAACTTATGACAAAAACCAACCATGTTTTGAAAAATTTCAACAATCTGTATCTCGAAACCAAATCATTTTTCGATAAACATTTCATAGGAAAAAAGTAGTTTATTTTGACGAGACCTACCACATACTTAGTTTTTGTAATGTTCTCAGCAACTTCACCTAGCGCCCTAGGAGCAAAGTAACATCCATCGATATAGAAAATTGTAATATCTCGAAAACGATCACCTTCAGCGTTGTTGAGGGAGTGTACCTTTTTAACTTGGAAAAGGTGTGGAAATAAGGTTTCTTCATGAAAAGTACCAAAAGTTTACTGTCAAAAATGTTAGGGCAATTTGAAATAAATAATGAAGCGTACGCAGCGCCTTCTAGATGTTACATGAAAATTAATACAAAATTATGATTTCTCACGTCAAAAACACCCCGGGTATCAAATTTCGTGCAAATAACTTATTTTTTGGAAAAGTTATTTTTAAAAAGCGAACAAAAAAATTCAATTTCAACACCCTGTATCTCCGAAACGAAGCATTTCCGGGCACAAATTTATAGACTTTTTTTCTTAAAATTGTCTCAGGAATACGTCACTTGAATATTTTAAAGTACTTATGTTACACCCTGTATATATATATATATATATATATATATATATATATATATATATATAATATATACCGCTCTAAATCAAAATGTATGAAATATCAATAATTTTATTCCCATATGTAGTTTGCTACATGATGGATACTATATATTACCTTCAATCAATCAAGCAATTCTCAACATTTTCAGTCTCCCCTTCATGTTCGGAAATACCGATAATCAACTGAAAATTCCATTTCATTACAAACTGAACTGCATAAAATCGCGAATCGAACTCTCATCGAAGAATTTCAAACGGTGTATCAAAACGTTCGAGTTATCCATGAACTACTTAAAACAACCGAAGGTTGAGAATTCATCAAAGGTTTATGAAACGCGCCTTTGATCTAGACTTGATTAAGATTAATTTCAGATGAAAACAATTTTAGCTGTCTGAAGGAAAGAAATCTACGTCAGCGTCGTTACTCAGGAAGTTATTGGGGATATAGCCTAGGGAATCAGTAATGACTTTTGAAAAAAACTGATTTAATTTCAATAGAATACATAGTACTTTCTCCAACTGTTAAAAACGTGCATTTTTCGCGTGCTAAAGTGATTTTTGAATATTGAAATACTGGTCCTTTTTTACGGAAAAGAGTGTGCTTTTTTTCACGGTTGTTGGGTTACAAAATCAAAACTTAAAAATTAATATTTGTATATCAATGAAAGAAATGAAAGAGAGTTTTTAAACCTAGAGGTCAGAGGCTGCCCTGAGCGGGTTACTATTTATGTATGCAATTTAAAATTGAAATTTGTTCTGTACTCGATTTTATTTGACCCATTGCAAATATGTGAAACTATTCAATATTGATTTCAAAAACTATTATTCACAGGCTTTTCGACTATACCCATAGACATTTAGACGTAAGCTTCCTTCAGTTCAGAGAGCCAGAGCAAAAAAGATTTTTGTAATCCAACGTCCGTCGAGGCATTAGCCAGGGAAGTAGTTGGGTTTTGATGGATATTCGACCAACAAACACCTATTGTATAGGTAATTGTAGTCAGCTGTCTTAAGGAATAAGACGTTTTTCATTCATCAATTGAATAATACTATTTTTGGAAAAAAATTGTGATCCCTTCACGAATCGTATATAGTTTTGGAAAATATGATGTACAGATGAAAATAAAGCTTGGAATAAACCCAGAGATATTGTGATTCGATTATACTGTAAGCAAGGTTAATCAAACTAAAATTATGCAAAATACACCAAAAGAATCTGAATACTAACACATTGTCGTATTTGGGGTTGAAACGAGGGCAGTATCAAATATAAATGTACAAGTTGACTAAATTGTAAGAGAATGTATAATTGGTTCATAGTTCGATAAGAGCCCTTAATTGAATTATATTTTATATCCTAATTATGCATTATTTCATTCAATTTTTATTCTGATATTTTCCCTCTTCTACTCCAATCCTTCATTAGAAATTATTGAATTACAAAGAAATATTCGAAGTCCCAAACTATCTTGTGATTTGTACGATACAATATATATATATATATATATATATATATATATGTATATATACACAAGAGCCATCTAGCCATCCCATTTATTATTTAGTATTCTTTTAATAATAATAATCGTCTTTATTATTTTCAATAGTGAATGATACTGAATAGAAAACTACAATCAACACATACCAACTACTGAAAATAAAGGGCAGAAGTTCAATCTACTCAGAGAAAAAAATCACTGACTGGGTTCTTCTTCCAGTTAACCCTAATTGGTCTCCATAGTTTTTAAGTAAGTAATACATGCTGAACTAATATCAAAGAGTATAATCAATTGTATATAAAAAATATCACTACTATATTTTAGTGAAAATGTCTTGAATTCTATTTCTAAGCAACTTGAACTAATTTTTTTCAGATGAGAAGGGATAATATCATACAATTTCGCAATCTAATAACTGAATGAACGCATGAATATTTGAGTTCTAAACAAGGGGGAGTCAGAGTTCCTTTGAATCTGATGTTTATGTTGTGGATATATGTGCGGTATTTCACTTTGTGAAGGAGATGTGGCGGTACTTTATTCGTTAGTATTTTGTGATTCAGATATGCAATGTAGAGAACCCTTCTATTTTACATATTCCACCGCCCATTCTCTTGTACTTTAAGTGAGAAATTTATTCTTGTAATTGGTGGTTAGATTGGGATGATAGAGGATGTCTGAATAATTGAATATGGAAGGTACCAAAGTTTCACATAACATTGTTTTTATTGAGGGGAGAAGGAAATGTATATTCCCATATATAATTTAATACAACAAACTCCTGTAAATCCTTATTGATATCTATACATGCATCGCTCACTGTATAAGGAGAAAAACTATGGTAAAGTTGGGTATCATCCGCATACAAATGTTCAGAGCAATATGTTCAAGACAGCTCATTAGGTGAGCAGTGTACATTGTGAATAATAAGAGACCCAGTATAGATCCATATGGATCCCCAGATTTCATAGTGATATAATAAAAACAATTTCTATCAATATCACTATAGATAATATAGACTGTTATACACTTCCAGTCTCAGAGCTGAACCTGTGTAGACGTGTTAGTGTGGTGGGGTATGTTCAATTGGGTTGGGACATTAAATTTTTTCATTGCATATTTGGAATCTACGCATACGACTCTATTATTACTTTTTTCCCTATGTTTCTCAAACAATTTTTGAGAATGCTACAGTGATTTGAAAACGCCGAGTTTCAAAACGACTCCATGACCTTGGAGAGAGAGAGCGTGTCGTCACAATACTGTTGGCCCGTTGATCCTCTCTTCTGCAGTAGGCTGCGAGCACGTGTTGCTGCCGCTAATATTGTGAAGTGTTTATTGTTCGTGTCGTTATCAATATTCATTCTGTTATGTACCTGTGGTTGTGATAATTCAACAAGAAAAGCACCGAAGAAAAAAGAAAAAAGTTGTTTTGGGCTGCTCCTCGCAAGTACCTACATGCCAACAAAAATACATTTTTTTTTGCTGCGAGGATCATTTCACTTTGAAGGATGATATGGAAAACTACATACAGTATTCATTAAAAAAGACGTTCTGCCCCACATTTTCAATGAGCACATGCCACAATGAAGAGTCGTTTTGAGACCTATTCGAATGTTCTGCTAATTCACAAAATTTTTGTGTCAAAACAGTGCTCGCGAAAATAATATATTAATCAGCGGAAGTTTGATTCGATTTTTTAAATTCTATTACGATTTGATGAATAGACAAACGCATTATTTCACGCTCTTTGAAATTATAATAATATCGAGTAAACTGCACGTCAATTTGTATTTCCTGAGCTGTCACTAAAAATTCGCGTAAAAAGTTTTTTTTCGCATCGTTTGTGTATGGCGCAAAAACAACAGCAGAATTATCGAATTCAGATATTTTTATGAATATTTCAGTTGTTCCTACTGTAGACAAAACGGATTTTTTTCAATAGCACAGTACTTCGGTAACAGCAGGTTCGTCCCGACGATATAAGCACATTAAAAAAGGTATCGCATGTTTACAACCCCTGAAAACAAAAAAAGGGCTGCTGCTTAAAAAATGTTGTTACAAAAGTTACCGACAAGTTTTTTGAATTTTCAGGTGGTTTCTGACAGCGTATAAAAAGAGTAGGGCAATAAATTTCTAGTTGTAAGTTCCCAAAATTACGTTAATAAATAAATATGAATGTACTACACTTTACGAATAGTAATAACTCAATTTTTTATGTATTTTTCCATAGTTCTATCACAAACGACAGGGATTTTCCCATTAAAAAAATCTATAAAATATCCGGATTCTCTTGATTTTGATAATATTATTCCCTTTACTATCGATTCCTCTTATAGCTGCTCAATCAAAACAGGAATTGTTTTGAATGAATTTTCTTCACCGACTGTTATTTTCACACATGCATGTAGCCGGTCCGAGTCCCAGCAGTATCGTGACGTCACGCTACCGAAATGCCACTCCGAGCGGACGGAGAATTTACCGATTTTTAAAGTAATTTTTAACGAAAAATTGATGGCGGAAATAGTTTTTTTCAACGGTATTGTTGTTTTTAGTGATCAATCTCTGTAATACTGTTTTTCCACATCATTTCCCCACCTAATTCGACATAATGTTTAGTGACATTTCTAAGAGCTATTGTACAAGTAAAATGGCAAGCTTTCCAGATAAAAAAGGGGGGAAGGAATACATTCCAACATTAAACGAGATTTTGAACGAATTTTCAGAAAACAAAGTTTTACCATAATTCAGCTGGTCAAACTCTGGGAAATCCTAGAAGAGCTGAAATTTTTGCTGCGAAAAATGGAACGAAAAGTCAATCCATATCAATAAATATGAAATTATTTGTTGGCGAAGAGTTTACCTAAGATCAATTGGAACTTTCTGCAGTAGGGAAGATATTTATCTGAACGAAAACATAGGTAAACGACGGACAAAAGTATGGCAAGATAAGAATGTGAGAAGTTGTTGGCAAACATTTTCAGATGGCCTGTCAACAGAGCTTAAGACACACATTTGTATTTTAATCTGAAAAATAGGTGACTATCACGAAGATATGTACGTAGATGTTTTGATTTAACGCACATCTTGGATCTTATTTCGCCGGGATCTGTACTGGCTAATGCAAAATGCTACTCCGGACAGATCCCAATTACTGCTTGGCGGAATATGGCAAATAAAAAACTTTTGGGAATTGCCAATCTCAAAACACTAGCTAAAAAATACGTTATTGATGAAATGATAGATAACGTCAAATAACTGGACTACGGTTGTCACCTCACTAGTGTGAACTTAACCCCTTCGAATTAGTAAGGGTGCAGGTGAAAGGTGATGTATTTAGCCAGGAATAATATGAGGACACTACTATAAAATATTACTCATTATTTAAGTTCATGTTTATAGAAATATATTATTAAAAAAACATTGTTGGATTTTTAGTAATCTGAAATAACACATTACCATTATGAATTTTTACAAAAAAATAAGCAGGAGTAAATTAAATAATTTCAAGCAAATATCTGTACCTACTAAGAACTTTCAAAATCAATATATCTTCAATCTACATGAAATAAACGTCTGTTTTTCAATTCATCTGAATAGTTTCATAATAGTAATAAATAATAAGTTTATTAAAGCATGAAAAACCCTATGAAGTCGGGCTATAATTACCAAATTTGTAATAACTTAGTTATGATAATTTGTTAGATAGACGGTAGGATTAAAAGGACAAATCGCCAGAAATTACTCTCGAAGCAGGTAGAAATGCCACAGTACGGATAGTGCCAAACAACTTTCTCTAATACAACACATATTACTTATAACGACCTGGACCTTACATTCATTACTTATAGGAATCCAGACTACGTTTTTTTAGAATTGACATTTGTAACGGGGTTTCTTCTACTCTCTTTCATTTCCGAATGAGGAATAGCTTAGAAGGGGACACGGCTCAAATTTCACACTAGATCCTTCCGCAGAAATCCAGATTTTGACTCCGGATATTTTTTCATAACTTCAAAAAGATAAACCAGATCGACGATACATTGTCTCAGCTGGTGTATTTTTTGAAGGGAAGCAGTACATATTTCTAGTATTTACCAGGTCTCCAACAAAATATGGAATTAATATTAATAATCCGAGTTTTTGTCTCTATGATTTCGAATTGAACTTCTTTCCCCTCTTAGAAAATATCTATCGGGGATATTCACATTGGATATACCGCTATGTGCATGGATTAACCGAAACTATTTGCTTCACAATTTAGGATTGGTTATTAAATAACTGCTACACAACATCAAATATTAGCACGACATCGATAATTACTAATTATTTTATGATCTGTTGTACACACGATAATCCATCAGCAAGTTTAGCTTCCAAAACAGGAATAATGGGGACTATACAGAATGAACCGGTGTCAGCAGCACCCCCCTAGTGTTTTTCGAAATATGGGGCGATTGGAAAATTCCTTTGCGAAAATTAGAGTACTCAGAAACATCTACTTTCTTACATTCGAAAAAAATCAATAAATTTTGTCTGCGGCCAACACGGCCAAGGGAAAATCTAAAATTCGGAAATGTCATATTACTTTTTCCATTGTTTCCTTGATTATCCATATTTTTTCACAGTTATTTTCTTTCATGATATATTTGGAATTGTAGAGTATATCGGAAAAGAAGGTGAATATGTGAAAAATAATAACAGAGATAGCAATATAGAATTGTATAGAAAATAACATAATAGGCAACACAAGATTCAAACATAAAAACATATACAAATATACGAGACAGGAACCAAATAGAAGGGGAAAATCAATATGACTATTTCGTAAGTGGAATAAGTGGAAGATACCAAAGGTATTAGACAGGTGAGATACGAAGTAACCATTACCTGTCAAAGTGGACATGAAGGATGAAAAGGAAAGGACTATGTATAACAAACGAATACAAATAAATGAAATAGTGCCAACAGAAATTAATAATAATAATATAATGATATTCATCCACACAATATACTAGATACTAATCATACCAAAATATAACAAGCTAAGAACTTGTCTAGAGAATCACTTTTTAGTATTGTGAAGGAAAGAAGTGTAAGAGAATATCTAGATCATAGGGTACACATTGGAGTTTGAACATAATAGATATTAAGCCTAAGTAAATGCATAATAAGAAGGAAGGTACATGTTTAAAAATAAATAAACGAAAAGAACACAAATTGCAAGACTTCAAGAATAACAAAGATTTCAAAAAAAAAATTAAAAAAAAAAAAAGAAAAAAGAAAACAAGAAAAGAATCGAAACAAGAATCTTGAAAAAAACATATTTCATAACATTTAATCAACTGAAGCTGAAAAAAAATATGCTATGCTGAATATAAAAGATGAAAAATGAAATAATATGGTTCAATTGGGGTGATAAATAAATTATTGAAGAGTCAAAGTAAATTGTTCTTGAAATAAATTTCGGCAAGTGCGAACTGCTCACGTCAGATCATACAGCCATCAAGTATTTTGAGTTTATTGCTCCAGAATCAGCTGTCTCAACCAGAAAACAAAAAATCATCAATGATCTACCTTCTCATATTGCGTATTTCCTTCTGGCAATAGGTGTCACCTCTAAAATTTTGTTCATTTTACATTTTCGTACTTGCCGGTAGGTATTAGCACTATGAGATATTTGAAACGATTTGAGAAAGACCACAAGCCTTCCTGATGGTTGGGAAACCATGAAACAGCTGTAGGCGCATGGTGGCTTTCTTGGATTCGTAACAAATTTATCTTTCTCTCGTTATTTGTTTTGCGTTACTCTGAACGCACGAGGAGTACGACTATTGGTGTCGTGGATTGGCCTATACTGACATCTGTTGGTGACCTATTAATGTGCACGAAATTTCGTGTCATTAAAATTCCACGTCATCAGGTCTAAGCTTCACCACACAGATTATAGGTGTCACCTCTATAATTTTGTGCATTTCATATATATATATATATATATATATATATATATATATTTATATATATACTCAGATTGTCATTGTCAAAAAGAACTTAGTTAATTTGATACAATATTACGTAATTCTTAATTCTTTAGAACGAATTACTAATAATAAATTCAATGAAACTACTTGGAATCAAGCAACTCTTTCCGTTAACCGGTAGTTTAAGCATCCGAGTGGCTTTTTATCTTTCATTACCAGCTTTTCTTGCCTCTCATGATAGTTATCGACCTATTATTACTTCAGTATTACCAAATTATTTTTCTGAAATATCGATATCAACTATTCAGAACTAGATTTCTTAAACGAAAGAGACTTCCTGAAAATGAAATGCCCCAAAGAGCCCAGGATATTCCAATCATTGATTCGATCTACAAACTACTCCTTCACTCAGCTGTAGAATCTAAATTTGGAAAGGCTCGTCTTAAGGCTTTCAGTCCAAAAGAACCAGGAGCATGACTCAATACCCTTCCTGTAGATTTTTTGGGCACTCTGTTATATGATCAATTGTTCAGGATTGCACCTGGCTTTCGTTTGAGTACATCGATTTCTGTCAGCAATAAATGTAGATGTGGGTTAATTGTTGAAGAAAATGGAATGCATGGTTTAAGTTGTGAGTTCAGTTCGGGTCGTTTTTCGAGACACCATATTGTAAATGACAAAACGGGCTCTCATAATTAACGAAGAAGCCTTTGGTTTAGGATTTAACCTCCTTAGATACAGTTGCAGTCTCCTGCCTCATAACTACCTCAAACATGAAAGGTGCCTCAGCTTCTTCAGTTGAGAAATGTAAATATCATGCATATTTGAATATAGCAGAGTTTTATTCATTTTATCCAGTAGCGATCGAAACATATGGAGATTTGCATCACACGCTCTAGAACTTCTAGAAGTAATTCAGTAATCAGATCATCAGATCATGGAAACTGCTACAGTGTGATTCAATATTTATCGAATACCAGATGGTTGTTCGAGTATCTGATGAAAGACGAATATACACAAATCATTCCATAATTGGTTAATCCAGTTCTGCTCAAGCACCGGAATCATTTTCGGAACATGATCTCATATCTTGAACCACTGTATATATCTTCAAACAATGCTTGAACACCGTGGCGATTGCTGAGTATTGACCAGAAGAACGAAATGGTTCACCAAGGATCTACGAGATGTGGAGATTTGTCACATTATCATTCTGATAGATGGCGATCTTCCCTGGAATGTTGTTCATAGTTTCTTTCAGTTTCGTTGGTTATTATGTAGTAGATAGACAAGAAATGATGAAAAGAGGGAGAGTTACGGACAACTAAAAATGAAATTAATAAATTACTTTGGAATTTGGTATTTTATAAATTGATTATAGGACATTCGAGATGGTTCGGCTATGAATAAGGACAGATCAACAGGGGAGACTACGAAAAACATGCGAAGATGGAATCAAAGAAGGAAAGGAAAGAAAAGGAATACCATGGGATGAAATCAAAAGACTCACACGAGACAGAAAAACATGGAGAACGAATTATATCAGACAACGCAATCAACCCCAATAGCCTTACACCTAACGCTAACTCTTCGTTATAAATAAATATTAATTGGAGAAACAATTGAGAATTAATGAAATTTTATTTCTGATATTTTTCCTCAGACTACTTTGACATCGTTAAGTTTATCAGGAATTGAGTGCCAAATCTTTTTTCCAACGACTACGTACTCCAAACATTGGAGAAGGATATCTCCTATCATTGTTCTTAAAACATATTAGTCGGGATTGCAAGTGCGTGTATTCCACAGCATCTGCTCTAAAGCATGCTATTCGCATATTTTTCAGCTCAAAAAAGAATTCCTAACTTGAATAAAATATTCCAAAAAAAATCTAAATTATTATTTTAAAAATATTTGTAACTTCGAAAGAATTTAGGGAATTATTCTAAACACTGGTGATATAGGTGAACAATGTATCCATGAAACAAATAAACATGATCTGATTTCAAATAATCCAACTAATTTTCATACAGCAAATTGATTACGAAGCAGATTCGCATTTGTAGAATTTGTAAACAGCACTTGACAAATACTTGCATCCTATTATGCAAAAATAATGGATAGTCATCAGTTTAATCTATGCCATTAAAATCTAACGATGGCATTATATTCATTGGCAATCGAGCATTTTATCTGTTATTTTTTATTTATTGTCCCGATATCATGTTTGGGTGTCTCCATTATTTTTGACAATCGTCACTTGAATACCGGAAATTATTCGGAAAAAAACTTAAGATTATTAGAATTTGTTCAAGAACTTTCACTGACGCCTAGAGAAACATTAATTAACCAGAATACCTTTTGTATTAATAATTAGTTCTTGGGGATTTGGCCCCAATATTTATTGAATATATGAATTTTTATGCATTCGGAATATTTTAATGAATGATAATAATTCTTAAGAATCTGCAAATCTTTTTGGGGTACAGAACACACTGAAATACTTTCACGGGCTAGAATAGTATAAAAAGGAGCATAGCCGCACATACTTTCTCGCCCAACGTCCAGGGTATTTCCAGATTCAGCTGGCCAAAATTATTTATATCATTGAATCGATTGAAACCATAGAAATATTGCTTTCCATTTTTCGGATTTTTTCTCCCATTGGACTAGAAATGTCAATATCTATTCCAAGAAGGATACATAACTAAATTTGCCCCGATAGTTTACCGCGTTTTTGTTATTCTGGATTCAAAAATAGGAAAATTTCAAATTTGTCAGTAATGTACCGTTTGAAAATGATTTGCCTGAAATAATTCACAACAAAAATAATTTCAGATAATTATTAATACAAAATATACTTCACTTGATGACGTTTCGAGAATCACCCTTCCCTTAATTAAATCCAAGTTTTTGTCGAATAATATCGATTTGGAATTGATGTTTATTGACAATTACTTATCAAAATCCACGAGCTAATATTTACCACAGACAAAATTCACTAGATAATCTTTTGGGGTATTTTACTCGCGCGTTTCTCAAAATAAAATATAAAATAATGAAAAAAGCTATATATTTGTCAGCAAGCACAAGTTGCCACTAACAACTTTTAGTGATCTTTTGTTTATACCTAGTCGAACTATCTTTGTATCTGTAGTGAATAAAAATTATTATTATCATTATTATAAAGTCTGATATGTACCCAACACAGGTTCATAGGATGTTCAATTCAATGTGATCTATTTGGTACGAAATTTCTCAAGTTCCACCTCTTTTTTCAGTAGGGTCATCCATGTTGGATCCATAGTGAGATAACAAGCTTTTTTTTTAATTGGTGTGGCCGATACTTGATGAAAATCCATATTAAAGTAAACAAAAAAGACATTCACTAAACTGGGTTTCGCTATACAATAGCTTTTTCAAGTGGAAATAATTATTATCTACATATTTGTCACTAAGGTTGTTGTAAGAGTCTTGGTGTTGTTGAGGGCCTTGATGTTGTTTTTTATTCCAATTTGTTGGATTGTTCCATTTTTTATAAAAACAATCTCATCTAAAATTGAGTTGATGAAATCATTCAGTTTTGTCATAAAGAGTTCTGATGACACCTTTTTGATACTCATTTGACTTGAATTGAGGTATCTGTTAGTGTGTGTCTCTTTCCTGAAAACATTGGTTTAAAAATGAACTGGATATTTTTTAATTGGTAAATCTAGAGAGGAAATTTATCTTTAATTTCTTCGGTTTCATTTTGTGGATGATTGTCTGCCATTGTGCCAAATTAGTTGCGTAGTTATTTCTGATAATATAATTGAGTGTTCTCTCACCATGGATATACAGGGTATTATCAAATAAGTGCGAACGTTTTTTGGGGGTGATTCCTTGTCGAAAATTAAAGGGGGTCTTTCATGTAAACCAAAACTCTTAGGCCTTTCCTTGACACGCTGCCAAAAATGGACATTACCTCTATTATGATCAAATACGCTTTTCTCGTGTACTTTTCTGCGCTTCTTTGCTTTACTAGGCAGCTAGCTGCTCCATGTACGATCATAGGTCCCATTATCGTGGGATGACGCCGGAACATTTGTTTGGGTTTCATTCCCCATGTTTTTCCACAGTTTCTTCTGTAAGTCCTCTGAGCTTGTCTTGCTCTTGGATACTCTTTCTAGATGAGCATTCCACAGGAGTTTTCATCTAAAACCACCCCTAGATATTTGGCTTCGTCTTTGAACGGAATTATTTCCCCATAGAGTGAGTGAGCCTAGCTTTCTGCTTCTGGTGTGCTATCACTATCTTGGTGATAACCATACCACTATTTATAGTCCTAAGAGGTGCTTGGAATATGTCTGATATCACTTCTCCAAACTTTCCTCTAACTGTTAAAACTGAACCGTCAGCATAGGTTTGTACCTAGATTCCCTCCACCATGAATTTTCTGTTCAGATCTTCTACAAGAAGCGTCTACAGCAAGGGGGGTGAGACCCCTCCCAGATGATTCGTTAATGAATGATCATACTCAAGCAAGTATGAAAAATTGATCGAATTGAACTCATTATTCTCCACTTATTTACACTCAACTGGACTTCACTGAATCATTCATCTAACTCATTTTTCTCAATGAACTCAACTGCCCCCGCCAGCGTTCTCTGTATTATAAATAAAGTTCATCAGCGACCAGAATAATCTTAACGGTCCATTTCCGTACATCCATCCGGAGTCTTTTTGGAATGTTACGTCATCTCGGCAGACGCGAGACAATCATGCAATGGCGTAGTGTGTTCGTAACAGTATACCCAATGGTCATTTCAGTTGCTTACAATTAAACAAGAACAGTTATAAATGATGTGCTGCTCGATATCTGTATGCTTAGGATAGAAGAGGAATTGTTTTTTTTTTGTTTATTGTCGAAATATTACCCGGTAATGTTCGTGAGAACTCCGTGGCAGCCATGCATGTTTGGGAAGAATGAAGCCCTGTGAGGGCATCATATAGGCGATTTACAGCAAATTTTGAGCCTAACAATGCAAGGGTGGGCTGACTGAGTCTGTCGATTTTATTCGTTTGATCATTCCATGGAAGAGTCATAATAGGTATTCATGTAACTCAATAAATGACAAAAAAAGTAGTTTCAATATCGCAAATGAATATTCTCAAGTAAAAAACTTGTAACGAAACATAAAATGTGTTCATAAAGCTTATTAAAATGTAACATGAAACAATCAAATACTTGAAGAACATTTCAGATATACAGGGTGTTACCAAATGAGTGCGAAAGTTTCAGAGGGTGATTCCTTGTCGGAAATTAAAGGGGTCTTTCATGTAAACAAAAGCACTTAGGCGTTTCCTTGAAAAGTTACACGCTTCCAAAAATGAGAAAAAAAGCCATTTCTTCAACTCTTCAGCAATTTCAAGAAAAATAAAACTGTTTTTTCTCATATTTGGAAGCGTGTAACTTTTCAAGGAAAGGCCTTAGAGCTTTTGTTTACATGAAAGACCCCCTTTAATTTTCGACAAGGAATCACCCTCTAAAAACTTTCGCACTTATTTGGTAACACCCTGAATATAATATATTACGTTGAATGAACCTGTGTGGTGTATATATATTGACAATATTGCAAAAAATATAACTTAATAGCGATTAAAATTGTAATTATCTCATAAAAACTTGGATTGAGAAAGAGAACGGGGTAATTCCCAAACGTCATCAAAGGAAGTATATTTTGTAATTTTTTATTTTCGTTTTGTAGTCAGCTATTTTAAGGAAATCTTTCTCAAACCCTTACGTTACTAAAAAATTTGAAAATTGTTTTGTTCATTTTTGAACCCAGAATACCAAAATCCAGTAACGTGCCGTTACCCCAAAAATGGGAAAGTAATATTATACGATACCTTCCCCAAAAAGGTTTGAAACATTTAGATGTCATACTAGAAATTTAAAAATATTTGAATGAAGCAACTTTTTTAGAACATTGTACATAGTCAGTGACCATACATTTTAGTAATGAACGAATCCGTTACATGAAACTCAATAAGATGAAACCTCCACTTCATCATATGAAATTTCTGCTTCATCAGATCAAACTGGGGCTTCATCTGATGACTGCCTCTCTCTTAATGCAATTAATTCTGTTGGCAAAGAGGTTTCAACTGTAAAGGCCCCCACAGACGATGAGATCGGTATCGCTACGTGTTGCGATACAAGTAGCGATACAAGTATATGAGATTTTTATCAAGTATCAACGTCTCCACATACGAATCGTGAAACATCATTCGCAAGCATGTGGTATCGCAGTTTCACGCCAGTGATTGAGACGGTGATACTGACACCGTGATACTGATACAACCACTCACACGATGAAATTTGTATCGCCACCACGGTATCATGCAACATGTAGCGATACCGATCTCATTGTCTGTGGGCGCCTCAAGAAGCATTTTTGAAGTTTCTTTAGATGATTTTTTGCCTCACCGTTGAGGTATTACTTTCTGGTGTGGAAATGTATGCCTAATTTCTTCCTCATTGAATCATCATAACTTAGTAAATAGTATTTGGAAATTCTATCATCAAAGCATGACATATTCTGCTTTCGTCTGAAATCATCATTCTGACTCCTGATGGTTCCAGAACAAAATTACAATATGGAATAAAGATTGAAATATTTTACAATCCAGCAACGATAATAAATGTTTATTCCTTCTGAAGATATAAACGGAATAAAAATTTAGATTATGACTTTATATATATATATATATATATATATATATTTATATATATATATATATATATATATATATATATATATATATATATATCGGAGAGAACTTATTTTTTCAGAACTCAAAGTATTCAAAGCAGGTGTGCCACAAGAGAGTGATCTCATTCACGAATAAAGTGCAATTGGCAACCAACGAACTGCTAGAATGAACAAAAAAATGGCGAGTCAAATTAAATGAATCAAAATCAATTCTATCAACTTTAACAACAACAAAAACTTGGTCTTAACTACAAACAATATTATTGTTTTCTGGGTAGAAATTCTCAGATCCCATTATATAACGAGATTCTGATCTACAACCCAGTCTGAAACTAGTGTGACTATATGGCATTCAACCAAAGATTCGAATATAAACATTATCCAAACCTTTCAAAATAGACATCTGGGGAATATTGTACGTCAGAAATAAGGATATTCGTCGTGACCTAAAAATACCGACAGTGGCAGGAAATCAAGAAGATGGCTGGCAGAGATGAGGACATACTCCGTCTTCTCTCCAATATAAAGGCTCTTCAGTTACTGGACAACCGATCCCTGGTCCGAAGACTAAAAAGGACCAAACCATTTGAATAAATGTAGTGTTTTGTATGAAATCAGAACATGTGCATATTTCATGTTGAGTCCACTGGATATTCAAATAACTAACTAACACATTGATGAATGAAGTTCAGATTATAAGTATTCAGTCTTATCGGCATGTTCTACCAGAACATTGAAAAATCGGCTTTTCTGGAGACAATACAATGGCTCTTGGTTGCATTGAATCTGATTCCCATTTCAGAATGTACTCTTTCATTTATTCATTAAGAAAAAATTACCGTGTCCATGGGAGTTCTTTCACATTGTCTTATTTATATGGTTCTGGAAAGTTTAATTTTCTGGCCTATGAGAAAATGTTTTTGCATAAAAATTTCAAATACCGGAATGGTATATTAAAAATAACAGAGGACCCAAATGGGACCACTGACATGACATGACGTTGTTGTTGAGTTATTTATCATGACAATTAATTTGGGACATGATGAAGAAAATCAGTAAAAAAACACTTTTATCACAGAGATTGACCACTAAGGACAATAATACCGTTGGAAAAAACGATTTTCGCCATCAATTTTTTGTTAAACATCGGTAAATTATCCGTCCGCTCGAAGTGGCATTTCGGTAGCGTGACGTCACGATACTGTTGGGATTCGGACCGGCTACATGCATCGTGTGAAAATAACAGTCGGTGAAGAAGATTCCTGTTTGGATTGTGCAGTTGCGAAAGGTAAAAATATAAGCCGAATCGATAGTAAGGGGAATAATATTATTAAAATCAGAAAATCAGGATATTTTATGATTTTTTTAATGGGAAAATCCCTGTTTTTGTGATGAACTATGCAAAAATACATCAAAATTGAGTATTACCAATATTCGTAAAATGTAGTACATTCATATTTATTTATTCACGTAATTTTGGGAACTTACAACTAGAAATTTATTGCACTACTCTTTTTATACGCTGTCGAAAACCACCTGAAAATTCATAAAACTTGTCAGTTACTTTTGTAACAACATTTTTCAAGCAGCAGCCCTTTTTTTGTTTTTAGGGGTTGTAAACATGCGATAGCACATTAAAAATGCTTATATCGCCGGGACGAAGAACCTGCTCTTACCGAAGTACTGTGCTATTGAATAAAATCCGTTTTGTCTACAGTAGGAACAACTAAAAAATTCATAAAAGTATCTGAATTCCATAATTCTGCTGTTGTTTCTGCGCCATACACAAACAATGCGAAAAAAAACTGTTTACGATTATTTTTAGTGACAGCTCAGGAAAAACAAATTGACGTGCAGTATACTCGATATTATTATAATATTTTTTTTTAATTCAATTATCGTGTCTCAACTACAATGGTTATTGACACGGGTACAGTATTTATGTTACAGTATCATTTGTTACAAATATGTAGGGTATAACATTTGAGTTACTACAGTTCTGGTAGCTTCAACGAATTAGATTCTATCATAAAGTTTAGTATCCTTTAGAAAATCTATGATTTTACAATAGAAATTGGTTGAACTAAGAATCTCTATTTCATTTGCTTGGATTTTATGCTTTATTCTCATACCTTGGTTGAGCGGGCATTCTTCGAGTATATGTTCAACCGTCAGTTGGGAACCGTTGCATTGTTGACAGAGCGGTGGATTTTCTGAGCACATCAGGAAACCATGTGTGAGACGTGTGTGCCCTATTCTGAGTCTTCTAATGATTGTTTTATCTCTTTCTTTCATTTTGGGCATGGAAATAGCTTCGATCGACTGTTGGATGGTGTGTAGATGTGTGACCTTTGTATCCCAGGTATTTTGCCACTTTTGTCGGATGCTTCTTTTGAGGCTTGATTTTAGATCTGTGTGGAGCTGGATATGGATTAGAGGTGAATCTGATAGTGACGCCTCTTTGGCACCTCGATCGGCTAGCTCATTTTCGATATATGTGATGGGACCCAAATAATAGTTATGGATACTCCTTTCTCAGCCAGGTTCTGGTAGGATTTATGTATATTCTGGACTATGGGGTGTTGTGTGTAGATGTCATTCATTGATTTTATGGAAGAAAGAGAGTCTGTGCATATTGCAATATTTTGATGATCATTTGAACACATCCTTAAAGCTTCCGAGATTGCGTAGAGTTCGCCAGTATGAACACTGCAGATGGGAGAAAGCCTTGGTTTAGCCAATGTCCTTTGTGATGTGACTACTGAGCAGCCCACATTGTTTTAGTTTTTGGAGGCGTCAGTGAATAAAATCTCATCGAAGAAACATCCGTTTTTGAGTTTAAGGAATTCTTGTCTTAGTATTTTGTGTCTAGTGTGTCTAGTTTATTGTATTTACTCAGGAGGATATTTGTGTTTGGTATTTTTTTAACCAAGGGGGAATGCTGGAGGGTCGGGTTTGCGTAGTGTGTGCTAGGTTTATGTTTTCTAATAATGGTTTTAGAATAAGTGATGTCGGTAATATAGATCTGGGGGGAGTTTGGGTGGTTGGGTGCTCTTGGTTGCTAATCAGTCTGTAGACTGGGTTATTGGGATTCGCAGATACTCTAGCAAAATATAAAAGTGCTTGTTGTTGATGACGTAGGTGTATTGGAATCTCGAAGGATTTGCAATATAGGCTGTAGGAGGGACTAGACCTGAAAGCACCAAGGCAGATACGTAGGAAGGTATTTGAATGGTGTTCAAATTATTCAATGTGGATTTGGGGGCAGAGAGAAATATTGTGCTGAAATAATCTAATTTGGATCTAATTAGAGCTCGATACATTTTTAGAAGGCTTTCTTCATCTGCGCCCCATTGAAAGTGGGAGAGAGATTTTATGATGTTCATGCGTTTGAAACAGTTAGTTTTGATTTCTTGGACATGTTGCTTCCAGGTCATTTTGCTATCAAATATGACTCCAAGGATTCGGTGCTGATTTTCTACTTTCAATGGATTACCATTGAGGGTTATATGTGGAACGTGGGTGGTATGTCTCCTACTGAAGTTCATAACTTTGGATTTGGCTGCTGAAAAATTAAATCCTGTATTTTTGGACCAGCGACATATGTTGTTCACAGCATTTTGAAGAATAGCACAGGTACTTGTTTTATTTCTCTCATGACGAAAGAGTATCAGGTCATCAGCAAAAAGGGCAAATTTAATAAGAGGTTGTATGGAGGAGCATATGTTGTTAATGGCTAGGATGAATAGGGTAGAACTCAGTACAGAGCCTTGAGGTACCCCATTAACTACGTTGAATGAGTTAGATAACACCCCATTCACACGAAGTTTAAATGATCTATCAGATATGAAGTTTTGAAGAAAGTGCAAAATGTTCCCAGTCAGGTTTAATTCATGGAGTTTGCTCATGATTGCAGATTTTGGGGTTGTGTCAAAGGCACTTTCTATATCTAGAAATATTGCAACAACGTCTTGATGATTGCCATTTTGGAGGATGACGAGATTGTCTGAAGTAGATCGGTTCGGTCTGAAACCTGGCAATCACTTAGGATTTTATTGTATTCAAGGTAGCAGAGGAGTCGTTTATTGATTATCTTTTCTAGAAGTTTACACATGGTGCAGGTTAGCGAGATAGGTCTGTAAGAACTTGGAACTGGCTTCAAAGTTTCCTGTTTTTTGACTGGGAGTATTATTGCTTGTCGCCATATATAAGGGAATGTATGACTTTGCCAGATTCGATTGTAGAGGGCAAGAAGTTTCTGCAGGGAGTTAGGATGTAAATTCTATTATTATAATATTAAGAGCGTAAAATCATGCGTTTGTCTATTCATCAAATCGTATAGAATTCGAAAAATCGAATCAAACTCCGCTGATGAATTTATTATTTTCGCGAGCACTGTTTTGACACAAAAATTGTGTGAATTAGCAGAACTTTCGAGTAGATCTCAAAACGATTCTTCACTGTGACATGAGTTGCGATATGGTCGAGTTACACCCTCATTGTAAATGCTCATTGAAAATGCAGGGCAGAATGTATTTTTTAATGAATACTGTAATGAATACTGTTTGTAGTTTTCCATATCATAATTCAAAGTGAAATATTCCTCGCAGCAAAACAATTGAGTTTTTGTTGGTAAGTACTTGCGACGAGCAACACAAAACCACTTTTTTCCCCTTTTTCTTCGAAGGGCACGGAAAAATTTATTTTTGCGGTATTTTTCTTGTTTTTTGGAGTAGGCAGTTTGAAAACTACAAAATGAATATATTGATAACGACGCGAACAACTTCACAATATTAGCTGCAGCAACGCGTGCTCGCTGCCTACTGCAGAAGAGAGGATCAACGGGCCCAACAGTATTGTGACGTCACGCTCTCTCTCCAAGGTCATAGAGGCGTTTTGAAACTCGGCCGTTTTCAAAACGCTTTAGCATTCTCAAAAATTGTTCGAGAAATAGGAATTTTTTTTAATAATAAAGTCGTATGCGCAGATTCCAAATATGCAATAAAAAAATTCATATCCCAACATAATTGGAACTTTAGACGATATGTATGATTTTATCATACCAAGATATTTCCGTGTGCACCGATATTCTCTAGTTGTAATCAATATTGTCTGGTGATGTACTTTGTCGAATGCTTTCAAAAATTTGGTAAACATGGCATCCACATGGTGTTTACACTTCCTACAAGCCTGTTTCATGCAATTCTTGGGAGAAAATAGATTGTTGGTGGATGTTAATATGTAGGAGAAAAAGGGTTGAGGAACAGCTGCGTCGATGAGAAAGTGTTGTATAATACTCTACTACAACATTTATCGATCTATCTGCAAGGAATCTAGGTAGCTAAACGTATGGTAGAGGAGGCAAGCCATAAGGAGATCATACTGGATGCAGTTTATCGGAAGACAGGCCTTTTGAAGGCTAAACCTGTTTTCTCAACTAAGGCATATATAACACGTTTTATTCGGAGGGTTTTGTTCAGTTTTGTGTGGAGCGAAGCGAAGAGTTGTAGACATGATCTCGGAAAATGATCTTCGTTATGTTGAATATTGGCATTAACTGTTATTGCCTATAAATAAAAAGCAAAAACCCGCAGAAGTTAAATGGAGTTTAGAACAGTGGTTAATAAATCTGTCTAATTCACCATGCACCTAATAAACGAATTCAACGAACTGATGATTATCGAAATTATCTGCTATGGACGAAAATTCATATACGGAATTTCTCGAACTTGTTTCTCCATTGCTTTAAAAAGAAGATACTATAATGAGGTCAGCAATCACTCCTCATGAGCAACTAAGTTCTACTTTGAGGTATTTAGCAACGGGAAGGAACTATGAGGATTCCATATCACAGAAACTCTCGTTCTGTACCCACGTTCTCACACATACACGTTTCGACTAGTAGGCGGAAAGCATAGCCGGAAGGCAAATTTTCAAGCGCTGGCTGTTTTTTGGGAGGCCAAGAGTTCAGGCTGGGCCTTCCGGCCAATATGACCAATGACCACTAAAAATATGGTTTGCCTTCGGGTTTGCAAATCGAAAGGCCTGCCTTCCGGTAAACCGCATCGTGTATGGCGACCTATAAGATGGAAAGACGGGCTACTTTGGTGCTAAACTCTATCGAAAGCTTAAGGGTCTCTGCTCACTAGACTAGACCGTGCCATGACCGTAATAGTTGCGACACGTGCAAAAAATTATTGTAGGGTTATTTACACTGGAACAACGCTCACTACACTGTTCCGCAACCGACATGCACGCACATGAATACACGGGTTTGTGTTGGTTTTGGCACGGTCCGGTCTAGTGAGCAGAGACCCTAAGATATTTTTGGCCAGCTACATTTGCGAAATGTGTTCCGTTTTTACGATTTTTTCCAAACTAATACTAGAAAATATTTGGTAAAATTATAGTTTTTCTATTTTTTGTTTTCATGGAAGATACCTCTAGCCGATTTTTTGCCATTATGGCATATTGAAGATAATTATTTTCATGGTTATTTTTGGGAGAAATAATTTTGAGGATATTTTGAATATAAATGATTCTTCAACTATTTCACTACGATTTTTTATAAATGGTAGGTACCTATGTGAAATTGGAATTGGATAAAAAATCTAACGCCCATGACTTACACGGCGGATTTTTCAGATCGGATATTTTAACGTCGCCGCTCAAAGAAATCTAATGAAAAAATATGGATTCACCAAAATAATTTATCTTTATTTACACACGCTTTATTAGCTTCACCTGTATGTATGTATCTTTGAAATTAATTTTCACCCACTTCCAGACGTTCGATCATTTGAAATTTTGGATACGTTTAAAAAAATGATGACAATACAATAATTTGATAGCTATGACCTCTCTCACTAAGATCGTCAGAAAAAATAGGGCAATTCACAAGATATGGTGAATTCGCTGGTAAAAATGCATAATTTACATTTCGAAGATTTGATGAATTCCCTGGTGCGGTCTTAGTACTCTCACCAAAAGTTCTGTACAAAAGATTATAGGTTGAGGTACGGAGAGGCTGAAGAGCCATATCGACCGACCTACAATCTACTTTCAACAAGAGTTAGTAAAAACTTCTCATGTGGATGAATTAATCGGTGAGTTTTTTCCCGTAGTTGGAAAGTTTAGGAACACGCTTTTCTAGCAAATAAAATTATAGTTTAAAAAACTATAAAAACACACTTTTGTAGCAATATGAACTAAAAATTTAAAAATAATAAGAATAAATTCATTGACCAAAAACTTTCCTTTTTTTATGGAAGCGTGGTGTGCTCTCTACTTACTTTTCATAATGACTCCACTAATCTAATCAATAGAGACCTAAAGAGCTGAAATTCTAGATTCAGGAATTCGAAAGTATGAAGTATCCATGAAGCAGTTCTTTTATCATGCCACGGCGCTAAACATACAAAAAAATACAAAAATCTCCGAATTTTCATATTTTGAGCTACAACTCCAGGGACCCAATTCTTGAATTTGCAGGAAAATATTCTCTAGGGAAAATGACGTTATTTTTCTCCCAATACTGGATTTTGCTATTCTTGACACTCATTTAAGGAGTTGATTCCTTTCAAAATTGTAGGAATACTTTCTCCAAGTTTTTACTAGGAGAAATATAATTCACTGGTGAGATTGATTGGCTAAATACGATTCTTTGTTGTTGTTTCTTGAGATTTGATTGTTTTCGTTTGTTATTTTTGACATAATTGGGAACATGTAAAATGCAAGAAGGCACGTTCATTATCAATAATATGACCAACAGGAGAGAGCACCTTATGCAAGAGTATAGACGGTTTGTATATCAGAATTCATTCTGGTGAATTTATTAGTAAATTTGCCTTTCATCGTTATTTTCAATAATATCTATCAAAAGAGTTTTTTGTTTATCGCTCACAAAATTTCTCTTTGTTATTTCAAAATTCGTGTCAGTACGAGAATTCTAACCAATGAACCCCCACATTCAAATTCATAATTTACAGGGGTAACAATAAAAACTGTCGTTTTCTGAGAATGTGATTGGTTGAAATATAAATTCTACCGAAATCATACTCGATATACGTCACTTATATAGTTCCTTTTTGAAACATTCCTAATGCGTCCAAGAATAACTATTCCTACGTTTCATATTTCCCAAGAGAATTTGAAAGTATGAAATAATTCTCTGGAGAAAAATTTCCTGCGATTTCAAGAATTGAGCCCCAGATGTATTGAAGATATGAAAGAATGTATCGCATAAAAGTTGTTTCTACAAAAATGTTCCAAAAATTATTTTTTTTCAAGGCCGTGGTATGGTGAAGAATTGCTTAATGGATACTTCATATATTAAACTACCTGAATCCAGAATTTCAGTTGTTTTGTAATTTTTGTTAGATTTTGGTGAAATTGAGTTTATATTTATTGAGTTATTCCTTAACGAATAGCTAGCGATAAAAAATTGTGATATGAAGCACCCCGCTTTTTTAAGATTGAAGGTTTTTTGCTACAAAAGCGTGTTTTCTTATTTTTAATAAACTATAAACTGATCGAAGTCATGCTAAGCGTTTCTCATAGCGTTTCGATCTCAAAAAATGTCGAGTGTTTTATCCCATTATGCAGGTATCTCTGTTCGAGTAATGAACTAAGACTTTCATCATCTGTCACTCATGTTCACGAAACTGTTGACGAATATATTGATGAACTGTCAAGAATGCAGTTCAAATAACAATGAGCAAAGACTTTAATGGTAGAAAAACCGCTGGGTGGGTAAACGTGCATTTGGTAACGTAGGCCACTAGTGCAATGCGGCAGTGAACTTTCTGTCGGCTCCAGTGGCACTCGACGGCTGCACAGCTACCGCCGACGTCAAATTGACCGATCGTTTTTTTTTCGTCTGAAGTGTAAGCTCTAACTTACTTCAGTGGGCTACTGTTGGAACGGCGGCAACGGTTAATTATCCGATCGGAAAAATCTGCCATGTGTGTCACGGGCGTAAGATGTTGGCTCCTATCTTGAAGCTGATAGCGGACGAGTTCCGATAATTCTCAACATAACACAAGAATGTACAAAATATATTATAGATAATGGATGTCCAGTTTGTTACAATTGGTATATTATAGTAATCGGGAAAATTACAATGAAAATCACTGAAATTATAAGTGACTGAGCTGCCCCACCCTCCATCTTGATATCACCATCTTCAATTCTTGGATTATGACAATAAATTAGTAATTTTCGTCATCACAAAACGTATCCGCCATCTTGAGTTCCTGAATTTGTACATGAAATTCGTATTACTTAACACTAGAAACTCCCAGATATCAATTTCGAATAAATTCGGAACATCAATTACAAAACTTGTCCACCATCTTGAATATTTTGTTTTACAAAAGGTATTGTCATGTGAACCATGTACGCGTGCCAAATTTGAAGTCATTTGAAAGTGGGCCTAAATTAAATTACAGGATTTTTACCAAAGATACATACATAAACGTGATTTGGAAAAAAATTGTAAAAAACGCCCAATTCAAAATAGTCTTACTAATAATTTCGAAGTGTGGAGAGAACAATGTGAAGACTTTCTGATTATTTTGGGACAAGCTGTATATAACCGCGAAGTCAATAATTATATATTATTAGAGGGATTTGAGCATGAAAACATATTCAGTAGGTACTGTATTTGGATTTGCATTTCAAACCAATATGTACGGATGAGTAAAAACCTTTATCGGAAGATAATTTATTCGTTTTGCATAATGATAAAATCGCTATAATAATGCATTATTAATATTTTGTGTTAAGCTCATTATTATCATTCCTTCCTGGATTCATATTATTATTTCCGTGAGAATTTCAAGAAAATGCATTAGAAAGTTTATTTGCCAATTCGATAATGAAGTAACTGACGAACGTTTCTCAACTGGATCCATGAAGCATTTTCTCCTATTCAAACAATATATTTGCTAAAGGCGTAAAAAGTGGCATGTCTTCTCGTCTTCTCATCAACAATACTTTCATTTTCCACAATGTTTCTAGATAATTTCCGAAAGCATTTAAACGATTTTTAAACGGTAGCACCCGCTATCGTTCGAATATTTTTTCTCTCGTATTCTACGATCGAATTCAACTCACCTCTACATTATCTGAATTATTTGATTACACCAAATCATTCTACGAGAGATCAATTTTCAACAAATTAACTGGTAATAATAGTTGTTGGTTAGGTACCTGAATTATTTAACCAGATTAACCTCATTTCTCAACAAGGTGTTAAAATAAAAACGTACCCGTATTTACTGTTATGTCAAGAGATACTTATTAGAGATAAATGACCTTGTAAGGTAACTTGATGGAACGAAATGATTTGACAGTTATTTTACAATTTTCCGAATTATTACTAAACGATATCGAATAAGCTGTGATTACTGTGGTCCATCGGCTGCGGACCAATGCATGATTTTGTCAGTCCTCGAATAAAGGTGTGGTGAAATTGCACCCATAAAAAGTTAATTGAGATACTCATTCACATTTTGATCGAAAGTGAAAAGTTGTCAAGGAAATACTCATTGTCATTGATATTCGCGAGCCGCTGAATTCGGTAAAAAAAACCTCAAAAAATCGATTAATTTCTCCAAATTCGACACGGGATCCGTTTTTATTAGGAACCATTTTCACTGCATGGTGAGGTGAACATGTCTCTTTTGATTAGGTGAAGCAAAACGGTGGTCAGTATTCCTATGTTCATAATGAATAAAACTGAACGATGGTTGAAAAACGTTGATGTCAAGGTAAGCGAGAAAAGTTGTTTGTATTATTTGGAATAGTTTGGCGTTGTAATATTCTCGTTGAGTTTTCAGTACATTCGAAAACAATAAAATAGCAGACATATGACATTTTGCTGTATGGGGTCGGCTTTAGAATAGCCCCATGTTACCATCCTGCCTGTCGTAAGAGGCGACTAAAAGGATAACCGTAGGTGGAAGATGGTCTCATCGCCCGGTGAATTACCACCATATCGACTTTGTGTGCTGTGAAATGGATCATTTCATGTTTCAGTGTTCGGTCGATACTTTCCGTCTCCCTCTTTCCTTTTCCCCAATTCCTCCTTTATTTTCAGGTGCATCCTAATAGTAATAATGATGGAGTCTCCTAGAGTAAAACACTCCGGAAGCAAAATACCTCTCCATCCGGATTTCCG
Source organism: Gonioctena quinquepunctata (assembly GCA_018342105.1). Classification (NCBI taxonomy): domain Eukaryota; kingdom Metazoa; phylum Arthropoda; class Insecta; order Coleoptera; family Chrysomelidae; genus Gonioctena; species Gonioctena quinquepunctata. Next base: position 681,210 of record JAFIRS010000187.1, read on the forward strand.
GGCGAGAGGTACTCGAGGGGACTCAACATTTAAGATTAATTTTTGCAACATCCGCGGACTCAACAAGAACATCAATGACGTCCACCATCACCTACAGACGAAAAAACCGGATATTCTGGCTCTAACAGAAACACAAGTAAACTCGTCCACCAACAAGGTTCATATGCTTTGTCCTGGTTACGAACTCCATTCTCGATTCAGGTTCAAAGGTGGAGTCTGCCTTTACGCTAAGGCTAACCTTTCATGCCAGCGTGAAGAGAGTTTGGAACCGAAAGACTTTGATGTGATGTGGTTCAAGCTATCTGATACCAAACTGACTAAGTTCCTCTGCTGCCTTTACCTATCACCTAATGAACCTTCATATAACGACCTCTTTGAGTTTTTATCACTCAAACTGGACTACATTCAGGAGAACCATCCAACAGCTGAAACCATAATCATGGGAGACTTTAATGCACATAACGCTGCCTGGCTCAAATTCTCTAACAAAACAGATGATGCGGGTCGTCAAGCCGAGGCCTTCGCCATCACTCATGGTCTAGAACAACTGGTCGAGCTACCAACCCGCATTCCTGATGTCAACAACCAGTCTGCCAATACACTAGATCTTTTCCTCACCACCAATCCTGACCCGTATAGAATAGAAGTTTGTGCCCCACTTGGAAACTCTGATCACACCCTCATCTCCACAACATGCTATTTCCATTTACCATCGAGCTGCACAATACCACCCCGTCTCATGTGGCATTACAATTCGGCCGACTGGGAAGGTCTTCGTATGTTTTTCTCAGCGTTTCCATGGAAGAGAGTTTGTTTCTCTTCAGTAGATCCAACACGATGTGCTGAGACAATTTCTGAAATCATCATGTTGGGGATGCAAACTTACCTACATACCGAATACCGAAAGAAGAACATCATCCGATAAGACCTGGTTTAACAGAAACTGCTCTAGAGCTGTGGCTTCCAAACAGGCAGCATACCATCGATGGCTAAAAATCCGGGCCCTGAGACCAGAGCAGCATATGTCGAGGCTAGAGGCATATGCAAAGAGACAATAGAATGCTCAAAGATGCCCACAATGCCAAAATAAGATCAAAACTTGCTGAATGTCCTAACGGATCCCGTTCATTTTGGTCTTTCGCCAAAGCTGTGGAAGAAACTTCACTTCCAGCTCATTTCCACCTCTAACCAAAGAAGATGGAACACTAGCAACGACTGCCCAGGAAAAAGCCAATATCTTTGCGCACCTATTTGCTGGAAATTCCACTCTGGATTCATCGGAAAACAACCCCCGAACATTACACCTATTGACAGTCACATGCCCGAGATCACCTTTCGCCAACGTACTATCAGAAAGATTTTGCTGGGTCTCAACACCAACAAAGCCTGTGGATCTGACGGAATCCGCCGATTGTTCTCAAGAAATGTGTCCCCGAACTAACACCTGTTCTTTGCAAGTTGTTCAACCACTCTTACAATTTGGGGTATTTCCGTCCAATTGGAAAATTGCAAGAGTACAGCCAGTCCTAAAAAGGCGAAAGGCCCTACCTAGCAACTACAGACCTATCGCACTGCTATCTATTATTTCAAAGGTCATGGAAAAAGCCATCAACATCGAGCTCATGAAATATCTGGAAGACTCAGGAATTGTCAACGATAGGCAAAATGGCTTCCGCAATCAGAGATCAACTGGTGACCTGCTCGCTTACGTCTCACATATATGGCAGCTATCTATTGAAAAGTATGGAGAAACTTTAGCTGTGGCATTAGATATCTCCAAGGCGTTCGATCGAGTTTGGCAACAGGGACTCCTCGCCAAGCTTCCGTCTTATGGCTTGCCCCCTCAGCTGTGTTCTCTGCTTGCTAGTTTTCTCTCAAACAGGTCTCTCCATGTAGTGGTCGATGGAGTTTCATCTGACACTCTACTCATAAATGCTGGTGTTCCGCAAGGATCTATTCTCGCACCAACACTATTTCTACTTCACATCAACGACCTGTTGAAAGCAACTTCATGTCCAGTACACTGCTTTGCCGATGATAGTACCCTCCATACCGCTTTCTCTTCCAGGGCCCTATATCAGCCCGTGAAACCAGAAATGAACGAGGAAGAAATGTTAATAATATAAATATGGACTTAGCAACAATTCTCGAGTGGGGATCTAATAACTTGGTAGAATTCAATGCAAACAAAACACAAGCATGTCTTTTCTCTAGAAAAGCCGATCTCCCTGTGCCTAACATAACTTTGTCAGGAGTAACCATACCACTGAAGTCATCCATATCGATGCTTGGTATTACTATCAGCAATAACCTTTCCTGGGAAAATCACGTGAGGTCCATTGCCAAAGTGCATCCCAAAACTTAGTTTTTGTTTCGTGCCAAGAGCTATTTCACCCCACTCAGCTGCTTATGATCTATAAGGCACAGATCCGACCTGTCCTGGAATACTGTTCCCATATTTGGAGCGCGGCACCTAAACATATCCTGAGGCTATTGGATTCTGTCCAAAAAAGGGCAATTCGTCTCGTCGGTGATGCCTCGCTTACAAACTCGCTCACTTGTCTGGAACACCGTAGAAAAGTTGGCGATTTGTCTCTATTTTATAGATATTTTCATGGGCGATGCTCTTCTGAAATATCAACAATCGTTCCTGCTTTGGCAGTCTCTTCGAGACTAACCCGTCAAGTTCAGTCATCACAACCCTTCGTGGTCACTTTGGAGACCTGCAGAACATCACTTTCCAAAGACTCGTTCATCCAACGAACAGCGAGGCTTTGGAACTCATTGCCTAGGGAGGTGTTTCCCGAGGCATACAAAAAAAAAAAATTATCAAACAACAAAATGAATTCTAAATTAAAAAACCAACCCCTTTTTCCCTTGGTTCCCCGATTTCTCTGAAATTACAGGATACCCTTTGTGGGAACCAGAAAAAAAAAAAAAAAAAATTATCAAACAACAAAATGAATTCTGAAGGATTTTCCACCATTTCGACTATTTTCTCCAAATTACTTTGAATAACTTAATCAAAATCAATTGCTGAGTTGATTTATTGATTCATCATATAATTTCGGCATCATTAACCTGAATTCACATAGCAAATATTCTAAAAATTCAATCTGATATTACACTGCCATATAAAATTATATGATTCGCAAATTTGCCACATTAAATCCACAGGTAACTGTACACATCGCAGATACAGCAACACTTTGTTCATTGTTGTAACAACACAGAATTCGAATGTACATAATAACCGTTCGTAGGGTGTTATTTTGAGTTGTTTTTCCTAGCGTGCGCGTATTTCTATATTATTACTGTTTTTCATGTTCTGGTCTATTTGGTTCGATACGTCAGCATGAGCGTACACAAAAACGAAATTTTCAGGAAACGATGGAAAGAAATCCTAAAAATGGGTCTCTGAAAAACGGGAGATATTTTAGTGAAATTGAATAATGGGAACACTTTTTTTTCACAATGCAAAAAATTCCTCTATGTATTTGAGTTTATGAAATTTATTTCTAACTCTTAATTTAAATCTTTTTTGATCGTATTTCCGTATTTGGGAACGTTCTAATCTATTTTCAGTAGATATCAATTCCAATTTATAATTTATGTAGATATATCCGATACAAAACACAAATAAAATAATTATAAAAAAAAAACTTTTTAAAGACAAGCTGTTATTCAAATACGCTAAAAAGTAAAAATTAATTGCTTTGGATTTGCGACGTAGGTTATTCCGTGAGTTCTAGAGTCAAGAGCTTGTCGCGCAAAGATTTCAGTTCGAATACAAAAGCGACAAGCTTTTGAATCTATAACTCACGGAATAACCTGAAAAAGCTTGTCTTTAAAAAGGTTTTTTTATTAATTATTTAATTTTGTTCTTTTTAGTAAGTACGCCTTAATCTATGCATTTTTGTTAATGCATCGTCATTATGAGGCATTTTTCCTGTAAGTTCTGAGCTATGACATGTTACCAATGGGTTAAGAAAACTCATTCACAAATTCTAAAACATTAGAGATATCCCAGATAGGAAAAACCTCATGATATTATATAACTCATTGGCTGAATCTGTTGTCAGATACTGTATATCAGCATGGGTAGGCTAGTTCAATAACATGATCATAAAACTTCAATCCATGCAAAACACATTACTCAAAATAATATTAAAAAAAAACAAGGTCTATTCCACCAACCAACTTTATGAGGAAATACTCATTTTGGATGTAAGAAGTCTTTATATCGATCAGTGCCTCAGTGCCTCATTTGGATGTTCTATAATAAAGAAAAATATATCACGCACAAATCCAAACACCAAACTAATCTGGAACCCGCATCTTCAACATGTAACCAATAAAAGCAAGATAGCCTTCATGATGTGCAGGAGAGCTTTTGGAAAAACCTGGGGTGTCAAACCGAAAGCCATGCACTGGCTTCACACAGCGGTAATAAGACCAAGAGTAACTTATGGCTCACTCTTATGGTGGCCAAAAATGAACCAAAGACAGGCAAAAACCAACCTTGGGAAAATCCAGAGGCTTGCCTGTCTCTGCATCACGGGTGCAATGAATAGCACTCCAACAGCTGCAATGGAAATCATCCTAAACCTCGAACCCCTTGACTTACATGTCATTGGAGAGGCCAGGATGAGTGCATACAGACTGAAACAAACAAAAAACTGGAGAATTCGAACAACTGGACATACCAGAATCACTCATGTAATAAACATCGAAGAACTCGAAATGATTTCAGACTACATGCAACCCCTATACTCATTCGAAAAACCATTCGAAATACGAATTTACGCATCTGGATGGGCTCCGAGTATAGAATCACAATCAACTGCGGACATAGTCTGGTATACATACGGTTCAAAGACAGTTGAAGGAACGGGAGCAGGAATACATGGGGTAAGGCCAAGAAGGGACTACATAATACCACTTGGCAAATGCTCCACGATATTCCAAGCTAAAACACATGCAATTATGGTATGCATTCAGTAGAATCTAGAAAGTGGTTATAGGAAAAAACACATCTACATTCTATCTGACTGTCAAAGTGCTATCAAAGCACTCAACTCTATACAGATAAAGTCTTAACTGGTCTGGGACTGCCTCCAGAACATCATCGAGCTGGCAAAACACAACAAGGTCACCTTGATGTGGGTGCCAGGTCATAGAGGCATTGAAGGCAACGTAAAAGCGGACCAGCTAGCTAGACAAGCATCTGAAACGCTATTCACAGGGCCAGAACCTGTGCATGGAATTAGCAAAAACCGATGCAGGACCTTGATCGACGAGTGGATAAGAAGAAGACACCAACAATATTGGGATCAAACTGTCGGGCAAATACACAGCAAAGTCATGGTAGGGCACCCAAACCAGACCCTGACGGCTGACCTTCTGAACCTGAACAGAACGAAGGCACGTATAATAGTAGGCTGTTGACCTGGACACTGCGGCCTAAGAAAACACTTCAACACCATGGGAGTACGCAGGGAAACCGTGGAGTGTAGGCTTTGTGATGAAGAGGAGGAAACAGCCTCTCATATCATCTTCGACTGCGACGCCCTGAGTAGGAGGCGACACAGAACCTTGGAGAGTTCAACACGGAAACAGGCATGAATCGAAGAACCTTATCAACAGGCTACTAAACCTAATTAAAGGCACAAACCTGTTTGAATGAGGAACCACTGACGACAGAGTGATACAATAGACCTCAGCTGGTCGCAGTGTCAAGGGAAGCTAAGTGCCAACCCTGTCTCTGGCTCGTCAGCTTTCAACCAACCAACCAACCAACCAACGGTCCATTATCACAAAACTTGTCCACCATCTTGGAGCCGCCATCTTGAATTTATGAATTTTGACAATAAATTCATAATTTTGAAAAAAAATCATAATCTCCGACCCCGAAAACCCTCACATACCAATTTTGAATAGAATCCGACCATAATGACCATCTTGGAGCCGCCATTTTTATTTAATGAATTTTGACAAATCGGGCAACTAAAAGTACGGGTGTGAAGTTATCCACAACCACAAAATACACTGAGAAAAATGTAACTCGGATCTGTTTCTCGTCAAAATGACAATGGAGGGCTTATTTCAGTAAACGATCAAATTCTGTAGGTTGATAAGTGTAAGAAATTATATTTAGAATGCGTTGTACCCGGGGACGGGGGTGTAATCGGGGTGGAAATGTTGAAAAAATTCAATATACATGCAAACGGCACTGTAGAGTATTTTAGTTTGCAGAATCAAATACAGGAGATTGGAATACATAGCACCTGATATATGAAATCATTTGTCGCCCCGTCGGAGGTGAGTTTTGGGGTGGAAATGTTGTAAAAATCAAAATTCAAATTAAACAGCAGTGTAGAGTTTTCTAATATGCAGAATCAAATTCCGGAGGTCAAAATACATACTACCTGATATATGAAATCATTTTTCGCCCCGGCGGAGGGTGAGTTTTGGGGGTGGAAATGTTGAAAAAAATCAATATTCAGTTTAAACGACGGTGTAGAGTTTTCTAGTATGCGAAATCAAATTCAGGAGGTCGAAATACATACCACCTGATATATGAAATCATTTGTCGCCCCTCAGAGGTGAGTTTGGGTGAGAATATTGAAAAATCAATATTCAGTTAAAACGACTCTGTAGAGTTTTCTAGTGTGCAAAATCAAATTCAGGAGGTCGAAATACATACCACCTGATATATGAAATCATTTGTCGCCCGTCGAGGTGAGTTTGGGGTGAGAATATTGAAAAAATCAATATTCAGTTAAAACGACTCTGTAGAGTTTTCTAGTTGCAAAATCAAATTCAGGAGGTCGAAATACATACTACCTGATATATGAAATCATTTGTCGCCGTCAGAGGTGAGTTTTGGGGATGAGAATATTGAAAAAATCAATATTCAGTTAAAACGACTCTGTAGAGTTTTCTAGTATGCAAAATCAAATTCAGGAGGTCGAAATACATATCACCTGATATATGAAATCATTTGTCGCCCGTCGGAGGTGAGTTTGGGGTGAGAATATTGGAAAAATCAATATTCAGTTTAAACGACGGTGTAGAGTTTTCTAGTATGCAAAATCAAATTCAGAGGTCGAAATACATACCACCTGATATATGAATCATTTGTCGCCCGTCCAGGTAGTTGGGGGAGAATATTGAAAAATCAATATTCAGTTAAAAGCGACTTGTAGAGTTTTCTAGTTCAAAATCCAATTCAGGAGGTCGAAATACATACTACCTGATATATGAAATCATTTGTCGCCGCATACTAGAAAACTCTACACCGTCGTTAAAACTGAATATTGATTTTTCAATATTTCACCTCAAACTCACCCCGACGGCGACAAATATTCATATATCGAGTGTATGTATTTCGACCTCCTGATTGATTTCATACTAAAAACTCTACATCGTTTAAACTGAATTCTGATTTTTTAATATTCTCACTCCCAAAACTCACCTCGACGGCGACAAATGATTTCATATGTCAGGTGGTAGTATTTCGACACTCTGATTTGTTCTACAAAAACTCTACAGCGTCGTTTAAACTGAATATTGTTTTTTAATATTCTCACTCCAAAACTCACCCTCTGACGGCAAAATGTTCTCATATCGAGTGGTATGTATTTCGACCTACTGAATTTGATTTTGCATACAGAAACTCTACACTCCGTTTAAACTGAATTTGTTTTAATATTCGCACCCCAAAACTCACCTCCGACGAGCGACAAATATTTCATATTCAGGTGGTATATTCGACCTCTAATTTGATTTTGCGAACAGAAAACTCTACAGCGTCGTTAAACTGAATATTGTTTTTCAATATTCTCACCCCAACTCACCCTCGAGGCGACAAATGATTTCATATATCAGGGTATGTATTTCGACCTCCTGAATTTGATTTTGCATCTAGAAAACTCTACACGTCGTTTAAACTGAATATTGATTTTCAATATTCTCACCCCAAAACTCACCTCCGACGGGCGACAAATGATTTCATATATCAGGTAGTATGTATTTCGACCTCCTGAATTTGATTTTGCATACTAGAAAACTCTACACCGTCGTTTAACTGAATATTGATTTTTTTCAATATTCTCACCCCCAAAACTCACCCTCGGACGGGGCGACAAATGATTTCATATATCAGGTGGTATGTATTTCGACCTCCTGAATTTGATTTTGCATACTAGAAAACTCTACACCGTCGTTTAAACTGAATATTGATTTTTCCAATATTCTCACCCCAAAACTCACCCTCCGACGGGGCGACAAATGATTTCATATATCAGGTGATATGTATTTCGACCTCCTGAATTTGATTTTGCATACTAGAAAACTCTACAGAGTCGTTTTAACTGAATATTGATTTTTTTCAATATTCTCACCCCCAAAACTCACCCTCGGACGGGGCGACAAATGATTTCATATATCAGGTGATATGTATTTCGACCTCCTGAATTTGATTTTGCATACTAGAAAACTCTACAGAGTCGTTTTAACTGAATATTGATTTTTTCAATATTCTCACCCCAAAACTCACCCTCGGACGGGGCGACAAATGATTTCATATATAGGTGGTATGTATTTCGACCTCCTGAATTTGATTTTGCATACTAGAAAACTCTACAGAGTCGTTTAACTGAATATTGATTTTTTTCAATATTCTCACCCCCAAAACTCACCCTCCGACGGGGCGACAAATGATTTCATATATCAGGTGGTATGTATTTCGACCTCCTGAATTTGATTTTGCATACTAGAAAACTCTACACCGTCGTTTAAACTGAATATTGATTTTTTTCAACATTTCCACCCCCAAAACTCACCCTCCGACGGGGCGAAAAATGATTTCATATATCAGGTAGTAAATATAATTTCTTACACTTATCAACCTACAGAATTTGATCGTTTACTGAAATAAGCCCTCCATTGTCATTTTGACGAGAAACAGATCCGAGTTACATTTTTCTCAGTGTATTTTGTGGTTGTGGATAACTTCACACTCGTACTAAAAGTTGGTTAAATCGGGCAACTAGAAGTTGGTCAAATTTAACTTGCAAGATTTGTTTACAGACAGAAAGACACCGGGACAGGTGAAATTTAATAAAAGCTTGTAAAAACGATCCTATACTGTTATAAAATATCTTGAATGAATACTTGTCCAAAAACCCTAGTTGAGTAAATGAACTGCATTTAATAGAAGAAGGAACATTATTAAAAAAACATTAAAACAAGCTTTTATTGGTATTTATTTATTTACCTTAGTGGAAAGACATCGAGTGTATTTTTGTTGATTTATAATTGGGATATATGCGTATGTTTGTTCATGTCAGGAAAAGGAAAGGGTAAAGAAAGAAGTGGAAAATGTTAAAGAGGAACAGAGGGGAAGGATATACATAATATATTTTTAATATTTATCTATTACTTTATTATTACTAGTCTAGGATTTTCTAGGATATATGTTTTTAGTTCTGTTTTGAAGTGCTTTATCTGTCCTTTTGGTCCGTTTCCTAGGGTATTTTGTTGATATATTTTTCTCATCAATTCTTGTTTATTCATGAACTTGTGGCATTTATCCTCTCCTCACCGAGACAACCCGTCAGGTTTTTTATTGCAAAATAATGGTAATGGTATTTTGTGATTTTTAATATTCAGTTTTTCACTGCAAAGTGCTCCTGCTTGAGATCTCTAGAATTGAACAGCAATGGTTTTTGGGTAGTTTATGATTAAACTGTTCCTTTTGCACCAGTTATCAAATTCGAGAAGAACGTTATTTGTTTTTGTAAGTAGGTGGGGTCTCGTTCGGTGGTCTGATACTCCGAAGAATCTAATACTGTTCTCATCATCTCGACATAGTCTGAGGTGTTGAGAATCACTGTATTATTGTTTTTGTCTATAGGGAGGATGATTATGTCTTGGTCGTTGTGAAGACTTTTGAGGCATCGCCTTTCAGCAGGTGTAATGATAAATGGACAGAGTTTATGTTTTCAGAAAGGTTATGGCGCTTTCTATTCGGATGATAATTGCTTCTGTTGGGATAGTACTGGGAGTAATGGAAAAGTTGGATGACTTCATAGAGTGTCGGAAAAGTTGGGCATTAGGACTGTAGGATTATGTATTATAGTCGTGGGTAAGGTGGTGACTTGTAATAGGGAATATAGTTTATTTTTCTGTGTTTCTGATTTCTACATCTACATCTACAGTCATATAATGGGGAATGAGAATAATCGAGGTTTCGTCTGATGTCGTGGGTGGTTTCAGGGCTTGCCTGGAGTTTCGGAGAATGCGCTGGGCAGATGAGAACTAATAGTGATGTTTCAAACGGAAGGCTTTGTAGTCTGTAGTTTAGTTTAGGGCTTATAATTGTTTTCATGTACTCGAGTCGTATTGTTATCCTTACTTTTATCTGTATATTTTGACAAATTTTTACTTTTTATCAATTGTATTTATAAAAAAAACTGTTGATTGTATTTACTGTAATAGGGATGATACCGTGTAATGAAATGAATAAACAAATAAATAAATCACATATTTTGAGGAAAGTGAGGTTGCGGAGAAGTTTGGATCTTCCCCCGTAGAGGCGTATAATGTGATCGGATAGGTTTTTGCTGTCATAATTATTTTGAATGTGGAGAGCTCAAGTTAAACAGCGTCTAGAAATTTGAGGATTTCGACTCTCATTTTGGACCCATTTTGAAGTAAAATTAAAATTGTTGAAGTAGGTGTAGTTACTTACAAAAGGAAGGTGGTTTCACACTGAGGCCAACTCGTCATGTGTAGTCACTCAGGAAGGGGAGTGATTTTATACTAATGCCTGAATCTGAACAGTCCTTAGGTGTAGTCACTTGTCAGTCACATGTAATCGATTTAAATAGAAACTTTTGCATAATGATCCTACAGAACTAGTGAAGGAACATAGCCAATTTTCATATCATTATTATACAGGATGAACGAATGCAACTTTCTCTATAGTAACCCTAAAGACCCAGATAATATTTCATAATAGTACTTTTCTGTTATTATTATTATTATTATATATTTATATAATATATATATATATATTTTATATATATATATATATATATATATATATATATATATATATATATATAATATATATATAGGTACAGGGTGAGACATATTTCTTATAGATATTTCTTTTAGAATTGGACTCTGAACTGAGCACATTCGCTTCCCACTCCCACTATCACGAAGAACTGAAATGTTGAAAATAATGATATTTCAAAAAATAAAAAAACAACTTTTTTACCTATAACCACACACTATATTAAATTGTACTTATATTAATTTACTTATTGCAAAAACTTGCTACCTACTCAACGTTATAACCCGTATATTTGAATAATTACTGGAAGAAACAGACATTAGGTTTTTTTCCTTCGGATGCTGGTCCTATCGCCTAGCTACACCTCAGCCTCTTGGGCTTTTTGTGCCTTCCGTTTTTTTTACAGCCTCCACTCCGTAACTCTAGTCCCCTGTACCAGTCTGTACAGGTTCTTCACCGGTTGGCTGTTGTATTCTTCAGGGGTTAGCCTTGACTGTCCGAATATTGTTTGTATTTTGCGATCTAGTGCCTCGCATTCTGGAAATATATGTTTGTCTGTTTCTGTAGCTTTGCCACATTGTCTACAGGAAAGTTCTCCGTTGTACAGCCCCAATTTGTGCAGGTGTCCTCGCATTGGGCTGCGACCATTGAGAAAGCCTGTTATCGTTTAAACTTGGTTCCTACTCATATTGAGTAGTTCTTCAGTTTTGCGCTTCGACGGTTCCTTAATAAATATTTTCCCGTGTTGCATGAGAGGCCTCTTCCAACGCTCTCTTTGTTTTCGTTTGACCCAGTCCCTTATACAGCCTCGGATGGCAGATTTTGTGATCCCCAAGTGCGGTTCTGGGCCAATATATGGAGTTGATGAGCCTTTCCTAGCTAGTTCATCAGCTATTTCGTTGTCCTCGATGCCACAGTGTCCTGGAACCCACATCACTTCCCTCATGTTTGTTTTGTCTCACGCATTGCAAGATTGCGTGCATTTCCGCTTGGAATAAGGAAGTATTCATTCGCAGTGAGGTACTCAGTTGGGAGTTTCTCCCCTCACTCTATATTCCAGCACCAGTTCCTTCCTTGGCTTTGGAACCGTCTTTGTACTAGATTATCTCGCCAGGTTTGCTATTGATGCTATCATCTGTCCATTCCCTTCGATCTTGCATAATCACCTCGAAGTTAGTGTCGAAATAGTATCTAAGAGTTGTGTGGTCCATTGGTTTAGTTTATCTTGTTGTGATTCGATCTGTTGCTCGTGTTTTGTAGCCTTAGAAGTCATCTTCTTGCCTTCCCCATGACTGTTATGTCAATCGGTGGAAGGTCCAGTAGTGCTTCCATGGCTGCTGTTGCTGTTTTCATGGCCCCCGTTATGCTGAGGCAGGCAAGTCTTTGTACATTGCTCAACTCAGCCGTGGCTGTTTTTTTGGGTTAGCTTTGTCCACCATACCAAAGATGCGTATATGATCATGGGTTTCATCACAGTGTTGAATGTCCAATACACCATTTTGGGACTTAGCCCCCATGTTTTCCCATGTGCTCGTCTGGCTACCATTAATGTCACCTTGGCTTTCTTCTTTACTTTTGTTGTTGGTTCTAGGTTTCGCAATTGTGTCTATTAGACCTACACCCTTGCAATGGTGATGCATGTCTAATAAACTCCCCAGAATCCCAAATTTCATGGATAAACTTATTATAGTTCTTGAGTTATTAAGGTCTGAAAAAAGGGCAATTTTTATCACTCACTGACTCACCCATCAAAAACCTAGGCCACTTATTGATGACTTAGAAACTTGAAATTTGGCATCATTAGGCGTATACGAAAAAAACATCCGAAAACTATAAATTATGAAAAACTAAAATTAAATTCAGCCATAACATACGAGTTAGAACGCGTCAAGACTAAGTTTCAGATAATGAATAATGCATATGTTCATCGGAAATAATTCCCTATTTGCGTGGCATATGCAATAACAATTCACAAATTACTGTTTTATTTTCTTTATCAATTTCTATATTTTCTATTACGGTGAAAATGTTAGAGCGTATAACCCATTCATTGACTAGAATATTTTTGACACGTTTTCTGCTTTCGATAAGCCGGCGTCTCACGGCGCGAGACTCGACGAGCTTGGCTGGGGGATCGTGCTCGGTGCACAGGAGTGAGGTTTGTGCAATCTCGAGCCTGATCGGTCTCACGACGTGTTTAAGTTCACTGACTCGTCGTCTATCAGTGACTAGAGGTTGATACACAAGCCTAGGAAGGGATATATTGTCCAGTGCAGTATCTATAGATAGCGCTGATAATAGGATAGCATGTGCGGCAGCGTATTTCTGTATACCATTTTTTTCTTTCTCGCCTCGCGCCTTTGATGTTTGGGAATTTACCGACATTTCATGGGAACGTAAGCTTCGAGGTGGCTCGACACCTCGAGCTTACGCTTGACAAGTCTCGATCCTACGCGGCTATAGAGTTGCCTAGTCGGGGCGGTATAATGTTCGCAGGCGGTTGCTTGGATCTAATGAGATAAACACCATTAATGGTTTTGACTCGAGAGAGTGCAACATACGTTTTCTCTTTTCCATTCATGTTTTTAGTGAGATCGTGTTTACACGAAAGTACCAGTTCCTCTCCATCTCCAATTAGCTACATGAATAATAATTCTGGAAGTATTCAACTTTTGTAATATAACAATGAGCAATATTTAGGGTAGTGAGTGGTTGTAGATAAATATCGCAACTTCAAAACATAATTTTGCGCTTATTAAGTGTTTTTTAATGTTATTTCACTGATGTTTTATGATTTTCAAAAAAGGTTTTTCTTTCTGTTCGTATCAGAGTGTCCACTAAATATTCAATTTCTTTTGTGCACGGTGAAATGAGATTCACTGTACACTTGTGTCAAGCATCGATAGAAATCTGTGAAACCATTAACGATGAAAAATAAAACCGAGCATAACAGCTATCCACATATTCTTTTTTTTTTCGACTGAACCAGATGACTACACGTCAATAATTCATACAGAAAATTGACACCAATTTACAATGTTACGCTAATGCCTCGTACAAATTCAACTTTTTGGAATAATCAATTGAGCCTCGCAGTCGTCACGGTTTATTTCTCGCCTTATTTACAACTGATGTTAGTTAGCTGTATAAACGAATGAAGAATGATGGAAAAAATTATCTGATGGAGTAGGTATTTAACAAACCGTTAGAATTTGACCAATTTCAAAAGTATTCGACGATTATAATTATTCGCTTTGTGGTTCCTTTTTTGAGACTGAAATAAGTCGAGTGAGGATGCTGTCACTGTCACACATTTTGAATGTAGGTGGAGAAAAACTAACTACACTGAGAAACATCTTGGAGAATGTTGAGAATATTCATGTTTTATTATTATCATCCTACAAGTTATTAAAAAATAATGTCAGAATTAAAATATATAATTCTAAAATTAAAGCTACCAATCACTTTTCCAGTTAAATAAATTGCAGTTTATCCATTCTTGAGCTTACAAATAACTACTTATTACAATTACATGATTTGAGCTCCGAAGATTGCAAAAAACAATACAGTGCACTCGGCTAATTGTGACATGCCGGTATTTGTGACAACGGCCTCTATTTTAAATTTCGCGCGGGTTATTCGTGAACAATCGTCTGCGGGTGCATATAGGTTACCAATACTTCCTTCCATAAAATTTATGGCGGTGTCAAACAATTATCAACAACTCTGTAAGTATTTGTTTTTTTGTGGTTGAAACATAATTGGGTGTCATTGTCGGAAAATTTGGTTTTGATAATAATTTGTAACAATAACCCCGCATTTTTTTTGCACGGCATTGTTCATTAACATCATTAGACACTATGAAGTCCCCTAACCTCAAACCCAGTCTGCTGGCACTTTGTTGCTATGTCACAATTAAGCTACAAGAAATTTATTGTTGCTATTCAGCTTGTTTTGAAGGTGACACACAGCTGACCTTTCCATTAAAATTTGGCGGATTAAACGTTTATTAAAAGTATGAGATGATTTATGTTTTTCTGAAGAATTATTTTTATGTTTGTTGAGAATTATTTTTATTTACGTATTTTTAGAATTACAATTACAGTTTTTCTCTTGAAATCAATGTATTTATTTTTGTACTGAATTTAACACAATAAAGCTATTTTTGATAATATTTTTCAGATTTATCTAGTGATAAATATAGCGATTTTTTTTTCAATAATTTCAAATGTCATATTCACACCCATAAAACCTATCACAGTTAGAACTGCCACTTATAGTAGCCTCAAATGGATATTTTCCCCTGGTGTCACAATTAGCTCCAAAAGATGGCACAATTAGCTCCAAAAGATGTCACAATTACAATTTTTGTATTTTAATTATGACACCCAACATTATTTAAAAAAAAAAACTGTTAATGAGGCACTATCAAACTCTTTCCGCAGTTGCGTATATGTTAATCATATATAAGAGAATATGCAAACACAACAATTGCATGTATTCCGTTAATTAGGAAATAAATAAGGGAAACCTATGTCACAATTAGCCGAAGGCACTGTAGTTTTTTTTCGACTTCATACTGATGCAAATCCCAACCAACCTCTGAACTGAATAATGGTTATCTTTGGTATTTTATGAGAATAAATACGTTGATTACTATCGTTTCGGACGTCCATCGTCTTAATGGATTTAAAAAGTTTTCACGACGTTTCGAATGCTTGTATCTGCAATCGTCTTCAGGTGAATATTATATATATATATATATCAGTATTCACCTGAAGACGATTGCAGATACAAGCATTCGAAACGTCGTGAAAACCTTTCAAATCCATTAAGACGATGGACGTCCGAAACGATAGTAATCAAGTTACCACATCGTCTACAACCTTCAAACAATAAATACGTTTTTAGACATAATTGCTTCATTGCATTCACTCGATGATAGTTTACCAAATTATATACTTTTCGCGTCAAACTCACAGCGTGGGTGAAGTGGTTATTACATAGAGAAAAAAGATAGAAAGAGGTTTGAGAAAAATCCATCGAGGATATGGGATAAGGAGGTCGGGAGTAGAAGACGAGCTGCCAAAGGGGGAGTAATAGCACCAGATAGATTAGAAGGCAAAATACAGAAGAAATATGTAGATGAATAGTATATTGTATACCTAGTAGGAAAAGCTGAACATTCCTGGACGTCCGTAAAGATTGCCTGTCGAGGAGCAGGCCGAGATTGGCAATACGGAGTCCAGGAATGTGGCTTTTCCTACGAGGTATACATACTATTTTTCCGAAAATAGAAATTTAATCAAACGACATGAATTATTATAATCAAATTGTTGAAATTTTGAAATAAGCATTATTAATTTTATTCACAAATGAAGGATGTCATGGAATATTTGTTTTGTAACTATGGAAACAATGTAATAATAATTGTCAAACTTGACGCATGAAAAGTCCATTTTTGGAGTTATCCCATAGTGTTTTCCGCGTTTTCGAACATTCTAAAAAGCAAGTAAAGCAAGCAAGAAAGTGTAAAATGATGAGTGATGATGACTGTTCCATTTCTGGACCCCCTCCAGAATTCACGGAGGCCGTAAATACTGCCTCATGTTTGTTGCCAACAAAATCCAGAGAAAAATATAACTATGCATACATACAATCGTTTCTTGGAATATCGTAGGAATAAAAATGCAAGTGCTTTCTCAGAAAAATGTTGTAATGGCATACTTCTTGGAGCTTATTGCCAAAATGATGAAGATTTCATCTTGGCAATAAGCTTTGTGGGCGAACTATTCAATCATGGAGGCAACCCTTGCAATTAGACATGATGTGGATATATCTAGATATCCAAAACTTCGTTCATTATTGAAACGGCAGGCAGAAGCTTATAGGCTAAATAAATCCAAGATTTTAACTGAAGAACAAATCAACAAATTTATCCAGGAAGACTGGCTAGACGCTGTGGTGTCACACAATAAAAAAATTGCACAAGTAACACCTTCACCACACTTACTCACTTCACACCTATATGCGCATTTCGATAACTAAGTTATCGAAATGCGTATATAGGTGTGAAGTGAGTAAGCGTGGTGAAGGGGTTACTTGTGTAATTTTTTTATTATCCAGAAGCTTTAGATGAATTAAATTATTAGTGTGGGAAATATTCAGCAAAATAATCCCACTAGTTCCCATGTTCTTTCAATACTAGTACTAATTGTCAAATAACTGTAAATATAACAAACAATTAATTTTAAAATATATTATGTGTTGAAATTCTTAAAAATAAAATTGTTTCCGAAAAAATTTGCTTTTTTTCTCTTTATTTAACGTCGGCCTATTTCAACAACCAGGGCTTAACACCGACGCCGGTGAGCACACTCCCCCCAACCGGACATTTTGCAGAATCTCTGTTGTTTCAGAGGCAGGGTTCTATAACGAGCTCAACATCTATGAGCTCGGGACCGCCATCTTAACGTCCCCTCCGAAGGAAGGCATATCTATCGTCATATCTCGTGCTCATTGATATGACGCCTGCAGCTGTTCTACAGTTGTTGGGGCATTTTCGAAAAAACTTTACCTCAATCATGTTTTTAGTTTACAAATAACTCTAAAGAAATAATATTTCCTTACAGTACAAAAATAAATATTTCCTAACAGTTATTTTCCGTTGCCTGGCAACGATTAAGTGCAAGGAAATATTAACTTTTTCTTTCAAAATTTCAATATTTCTGATTGATTTTCGGAAAAGAATTTTAACCATAGAAATGGAAATAACAGACGAACAATGTAATATAATAATAGCGTATGATGATGCAAGAAAAGAGAAGAAAAATATTTTTTTTTTAAATTACAAATGGAAATTGACCACAGTAGAGAAAATGTGATAAGTATGGGGGTATTAATGGAAGAGTAGGAAATGAGAATGCGGCTATAAGGGAAAATGAGGTGAATTTGTGAAAAATAATAACGGAGTAAGTATTATAGTACGAAGGCGTAGAAGGGCCAACAACAAAATATTTTTCAAAAACATTTGGAATTGCCACTTTGAACTGACAAATGTCACTTTGAAGTGACAATTGTCACTTCGAACTGACAATTGTCACTTCTAACTGACAATTGTCACTTCAAAGTGACAATTGTCACTTTGAAATGGCAATTCCAGATGTTTTTCAAGTGACAATTGTCACTTCGAACTGACAATTGTCACATTGAAGTGACAATTGTCACTTCGAACTGACAATTGTCACTTCGAAGTGACAATTGTCACTTCTAACTGACAATTGTCACTTCAAAGTGACAATTGTCACTTTGAAATGGCAATTCCAGATGTTTTTCAAGTGACAATTGTCACTTCGAAAAATTGTCAGTTCAAAGTGACAATTGTCATTCAAAGTGACAATTGTCAGTTCAAAGTGGCAATTCCAAATGTTTTTGAAAAATATTTTGTTGTTGGCCCTTCTACGCCTTCGTATTATAGAATTGTATATAGAAAATAACTTCATAATAGGCAACCAACGATTCAAACATAAAAACAAGAGAGAAACTAAATAGAGGGGAAAAATCACATAATTATTGGCTATTTTTTTAGCAATAATGATAAATGAAAAAAAATGAGATCGGAAGTGATCATTACCTACTCAAAATGGATATGAAGGATCATAAGTAAAATACTATGGGTAACAAATGACCAAAAATAAATGAAAAAAAGTTATCATCTCAGAGAATTACCGTGCTAACAGAAATCCCTGCAGATAATAAGAACAAATGCACATGATCAAAAAGACATAAATGGAATAGAAGACGAATGGCAAGAGTAGACAAGGAGATAAAAAGGATTTCGAACAAATGTGAATGGTGGACAAGTGAAACCAAGAAGAATCATGGAAAAAACACAACACAGCAATTACAGAATCTAAACAACAATCTAGGAAAACAATTTGGAGACAAAATAATAGAAAACTTTGGGAGAATCATGAGTTAGTTTATGGAATATTGAAAAAATAGAACAAATAATATAACAAGATGAATATAAAAGATGAAGAAGGAAATATAATTACAGAAGAAGATGAAATAATGTAAAGGAAATATTTTGAAGAATTGAAAGAAGCAGAAGAAAATGAAATACATGAAAATGAAGAAATCGTAGAAGAGGAAATAATAAAGCAATTGAGAAGTCAAAACTAGGGAAAGTACCAGGAAGGAAGAACATAACCACAGAAATGATTAAGCTCATGGGAGATATAAAGGAATAAAACGATTGACAGAAATAACTAACGATGGTACGAAACATAAAGATTCCAAAAGAATGGAAATCAGGAGTTGGACTGCATACATATAAAAGCGGAAATACAAATCATAATAATCATAACACTGTCAAGTATGCGAAGTAAGAAATTATCAGAATAATTGGGGAAAGAATAAAAAAGTAACAGACATAGCAACGGGAGAAACACAATGCGGATTTCAAAAAGATACGCAAAAAAGGCAAGAGAAAAATACTATATAATCCAATTGCAAATCCCTTCAAAACGGAATTTTGACATTAATCCCTGAATTTTTTACCTACATTTTTTATACTCATCTTGTTATTATCTGTAAAGATTAACGCCATTTTATCTCCGGTAGGGGTTGGAAAAGAAATAAACAAAGTTTTTTTTCAATATATGTAAAGTTTCGAATTGTAGAGCATACAATTTCACCTAAAAGTGCTCTTTTCTATTTCCAAAATCAACGAAGTTAGTGGGGATGAAACAAAATTTGAAAAAATTATAGTAATAATTTTTTTTCAAAAATCTCAAAAATAAATCAAATTTTATTTTTTGTCTTTTAAAAATTGTCAATAAACAAGTAACAATTTTCATCATCGATTTTCATGATTAAATATCGTTATAGTTTCAAATAAAAATTGTAGAGCCTACAATTGCACCAAAAAATGCTTTCCTTACTTTTTTCTATTTCCTAAATCAAATTAAGGAAATCATGGAGGATTTGAGATCAGTAGATGAAACAAATGAAAAAAATATAGCAACTAGAAAAATAAATGTTTTTTCCATCAACTCTAAAAACTGAAAAGTTTTTTTCAGGGAATTAGTTTTTTGTTTGTTAAAACAATTTTGATTTTTCAATCGTCAATTTTAATGATAAAATAAAGTTAACATCGTCGATCAAGAAACATTTTTATAACTTTTTAGTAAATAATAAAAAAACTATTTGATTGAAAAAAAAAAAAAAATTTATATATTTTCCTAGCTGCTTTGATAAAAAATGTTCCATCGCTTGATCCTGAAATCATCCTGACTATAATCGAAAGTTTTTCTAACTCCTACACTTTGGTGATTATATTGAAAAATATTTTGTTTATTTTTTTTTTCAACACTCACAGGAGGGGACAACTCATCGAACTTTACAGATA
Source organism: Gonioctena quinquepunctata (assembly GCA_018342105.1). Classification (NCBI taxonomy): domain Eukaryota; kingdom Metazoa; phylum Arthropoda; class Insecta; order Coleoptera; family Chrysomelidae; genus Gonioctena; species Gonioctena quinquepunctata. Next base: position 701,708 of record JAFIRS010000187.1, read on the forward strand.
GTTACAAGAGGCTTATGAATAACTAAAGTGATTTTTGATTACGCTTGTGGGGTAATTCCTCTCGTGCATTAAAATATTCATACAGCAGAATAATAATGAACGCTGAGAATAGCACCACTATAAACCTCTTATCAAAGACATGTACATTTTAGTCTCACCACCTCTCTTCATTTGTAACACCTTTCTAGAAATTCATAATCGCATTCATAATCGCATTTTTTCTAAACATCTGGATGTACACCCTAAATCGTTCGAAATGAAATTTTTCGTAATGCAATTTTCTCACCTTGATAAAAGTATATGCACTTTTTTCGAATGTACCTTGAAAATTTGATTCGGAGAACTGATATAGTTTCCATTTCGAAACTGAATGCTGAAAACGGTTTTTATTGCTTTTTTATTTCAATATATTTTTCTGTAACGTCTGTCTTGTAGCGATCATGTGGACGTAAAGTTGTCCAGTTAACTTTATTTATATCAAATGCTGAAGTAGCGAAATCTGTTTTTGAGAAATAAAGCAGAACGGATAAAGTATGGATCGACAGCCCAGTATATTTCATTGTCAAATTCCATTTTCCAATAAGGATTTTTTCCTCTTTCTTAACTTCAGTTTCCCAACAATGCATCATGTTCATTCTTCGATGGCTATAAGATATCATCAGATTGGTTATTGAATGTGAAAGGCCAGGCGAAAAGGGCGATGAGTAAAAAATAGAAGTTCAGGATACGGTAATCTGAAGGTCTAGACGCTTGATAGCTCTTCTTGAATAGAATGAATATTCGAACTTTGAACCCCTGCCAGCGTATGTGTGGTGATTCAGCTTAGTGAGTGGGAAAATCTCAAAATTGGCATAAAGCGCATAATCACCAAATTTAATCTTATTATATATTTATTTAATTTTTTTCATTTATATGTGAGTCTTATTCGTAAAATAGTATTTTCACGTATATGTTTTCAATTATGTGTGCATTATTTGTTGTTTGAGGTATCATAAACATTAAAAACTTAATAATACATTATTTATCTCGTCCATTTGCAAAAAGATTACGTTTGGCAATTATATTATTCTGACTGATTAAGTTCAGTTACCCTTATCAAATGGAATATAGAGGGTGTTTTCAAAGGTGAGGCATTTTTCAATAGGATGTAAACTCGTCAAAATATGTGTTTTTACAAAAAATGTACCTATATAAAAGTTTCATGATAACAGAGATATCATTAATTGAACATTTTCAGCGTGAACCGGGTTACTGTAATTGTTGGTAATGTTTACTTAACGAAAACAGTGGAGTGCCTTTAATTAACGACAAAGTGAAATTACTCCGGAGGGTTGTGGGAAGTGATGATGTTTAAATGAGCAACAAGGAGGTCTGTAATAATAAGTTTATCTACAGTGGAGTATGGAAGACGATATGAGAGGAACAATGATTTGTTGAAAATATAAACAGGATGTTTATAAAATCAGATGTGGAATCATCTGCGACTGAAAGATAAACTTTAGTCACTATCTACCATCGTCAAGATAACCTGTAACAGTGGATTATTGCCAGTGGCTTCAAAACAGACACACACGAAATGGAGTGAACGATTTTCATAATACTCTTTGTGAAGTTATCAATGCTCATGCTGCACATTTTCATTGACTAAAGTGGAAGGAATCGCGTGTGAGATGATACATTTTTCGGGAACGGATAATTCCTTTTTAAAACCCTTATTACACTATGCCTTTTTCGTGCCTATTTTTGTGCTTATTTTCATGGCTATTTGTTGGCTGAATTTCCCCAAATAACTGGCACTATTACACCGTGCTTTTTTGATGATTGTTTCAGGCGCTAATTTCAGAGCTGCAAACCTAAGGAAAATTGACATTTACCTTAAATGATTAAGTAATTTAGTATACCTGGACTATTTGTTTCAACTTTTGCTTTACCTGGCACACGATTTTTTCTTCTTTTCTGTCACGCTGAACAAAACGAAAACTATGTGATTAATTTCATCTATTTGTTGGTTAGTGTGTTGGCAAACTTGACATTTCCACGAACGTCCTTGAAATCCCCTCGATTCAGGCGGAAAAAATAGAACCAGTCCTATTTATTTTCACGCCTGAAACAATCAACAAAATAGCCACGCGCGCATGCGTATTTGTTTAAAATTTCAGCCACGGGCAGTCAGGCAGACAAATAGGCACGAAAAAGGCATAGTGAAATAAGGGTTTTAGAGATACATAGCAGGACCGTAATAGGATTACTTCCAACGGTAATTTTCGTGCGATCGTTATTTTGAATATTTTATATAGACTGACACCTTATCTACCATTTTTTTCATTTTATTTAATAACAGTTAAGGGATCAAACAAAAAAGGACTCGGGAAAATTGGAATTTGAAAGAGGGGTTAATCAGGCTCTGAAACGAGAGTGAAACACCCGCGAGAAATGAATATATTCAGTGTTTAAAAGTGGGGCAAGTTTTTTTCAACACTGAAACATACCACTTCTGTTTTCATTTTCGACGTATACTTATGATCTTGGTGGCCTGTTTTTATGAAGGTTTCTAGAAGTTAAAAAATGCTCCCGATTATATTACAATATCTTCTGGACCGGAAAGGGATCATTTAAAGGGAGAAAACACCTCTTGACATATTGTTTCAATTAATCAATAGAAAATTCCTAGTGAGTTTTCATGAAATGCTTCAAGAACTCAGTTTCATTAATATTTCTGCCCTTACCTAAGTTTTTTGCGAATTGCCCCCATAATTATAAATAAATGATCCAAATTCAGTGGAGGCGCACGAAAAATCGAAAAGAGGTTATATTAGGGTCTAGTGAAACACTCCTTTTTTCGTGATTTTTCAACTTTTATATAGGCGTTTCTGGTCAAATAATATATTTTAACGAGTCTATATTCTGTTAAAAATAACTTTTAGCTTTGAAAAAACCCTATATACACAGGTTGTTTCATAATTACATGCTAATACTTCAGGGTCTCAACCTCTGTATGTTGAAAAAAAAAAGTTCAGTAAACAAAAGACAACTCACTTCACTAAATGATTTTCACTAAACTGGGTTCACCAAACCACGACACGTGTTTCGCTATACAATAACTTTTTCAAGTGGAGATAATACTATAATAATAAGTATTAATATAGTAGTATACTTCTTATTATAGTATTATCTCCACTTGAAAAAGCTATTGTATAGCGAAACACGTGTCTTGGTTTTGTTAACCCAGTTTAGAGAAAGTCATTTAGTGAAGTGAATGTCTTTTGATTACTTTACTATGAAGTTTCACCAAGGGTCAATTCAAAAAAGTTCAGATCAACAGGGGAGGTCAAACTCTATATTTTCGAAATAATGGGAACATTGTGTTTTTTTATATGTTTGGGACTGTTATTTTTTGAATTTCAGTATCAATTAGGGATAAAACACATCATTTTCAGGTAGAAAGTCCTTCTATTTCTACCAGTGGCGTCTGCGCTAACATATCCTTGAATATTTTCAATAGAAAATGATACGCCACTGCGTTCTAAAAAATAACTAGCATTTTCATAATCGTCCTTATTTTCTTGGTAGAAATAGCCTTCTTTTCTTTTCCGACGAAAAATATAAAAGGACAACTGTGATTTCTTTACATATTTTTTGGGTAACCTTCCACACTCTAAAAATGAAAATATAATCAGGGAAATCTATACAAGTGTAGAAAGGGCAAACTATTTAGTTTATCCCGATGAGTTACTGCGTTCACCAATTATATTTCCTATAGAAAAGTTATTCAATTAGTCAATAACTGAATTTGCCTATCAAAAAAATAGTAAAAATTCAAAAAATACTTTTTATATAGTTTTCAATTGACGTTTCGGGGACTATATCTGCCCCCGTTCTCAAAATCTTCTAAATTTCCTCTATATGTTTGAATAATTCGGATTTTTCTCTTGCAGAGTCTTTTTCGCTTTTTCAAATGAATGATGTCAATTGAGATCTGCCAAAAAATTTGAGAGTGACGTATATGGGGTATTGTTCAGATCAGTTTATTAGCATTCTGCCATATCTCACTTCCTCTCTAAGTAGAGGTAACCATGTATGGTCCATTTCCACAGAATTTGTTGAAAATCAGTTTTATTTCAAAGAAGAATACAGGTCGTTTCTTTCAATTTTCTCCTCTCTTGATGTGGTTCTTTCATCAAGATTTTCGTCCTATTCCAATCAATCGTATGATCGCCATTGGATGTGAGGATATGTTCTGCAATTTTTGATCTGGTTATTTGTCGATTTCTGATGTTCACTTTGGCGCACTTCTGATGGTCTTGACCTTTCACCTATATAACTATCACCACACGAACAAGGTATGTTGTAAATAAGTTTTTGGTACTTTCTTCGGCGTTTTTTGGTTTTGTTTGTGTTAGTATAGATCTCAGTGTGTTTGTGGTTCTAAATGATGTTCTCACATCATACCTATGTCCAATCCGTTTGATCTTCTCAGATAACCGGGGGCATAACGTATTATGTTGGTTGTGAAATGTGTAGGTAGTGGGAGTACTCCTGTTGGTTGTGTTAATTGGTTGTTTGGTGGATTGTTGTTTTTAATGTCAGTGATTGTTTTTTTCACAAACTGATCCGGATATGCCTTCTCCTTGAGAACAGATTTTATGAGGTTTATTCCTTCCTGTTGATTCTGGTTGGAATTGCAAACTGTTTGGGCTCGGTTATAGAGACAATTGACTATGTCTTTTTTCACACTGGCATGATGGTTTGAGTTGTAGTGTAGATATCGATTGGTATGTGTCTTTTTTCTGTGTTCAGATGTTTCCATTCGGGATGATGATTTTTGGATCATGACATCTAAAAAGGGAAGTTGGTTGTTTTGTTCTGATTCTAACGTGAATTTGATCGTCGGTTCTGGACCGTTTATATGATTCAAGATTTTTTAAATTCTTCTTCAGTTCGATTCCAGATAGCGAAAACGCCATCCACATATCCACATATCTGTATAGTTTTTCCTGATTATATTTTCATTTTCAGACTGTGGAAGGTTACCCAAAAAACATGTCAAAAAACGTTTGTTCCTCCACAAAAAATCACATTAATTCAATACTTACAACTGTGATATTTCAAAAAACACAAATTACCCTATTAAAAACTAACAATACCTGTTGTGAACAGAGAAAAAATTAGAGTTGTTCAAAATGTTCAACACCTGCAAGTATGCATGCCTCAACCCCTCTTCTCATTGACCTTCAAAGAATTCCTGGAGTATTTCGTATAGTTTCACAGGAAACTATTATGCGGTTTCTCAACTATTCTCTAGTATGGCTTGGGGTGCAGTAAACCATCGACTTAATATGTCACCATATAAAATATAGTTTTTTGAAGGAACGGTAATAGATTTTTTTTTAAATATCACAGGAATAATTTTATTTTTTTACTCAAAAACCGTTCGTTGGAAGAAAAAAGACAGGAGTCAATTTTTACTGCGAGATAAAGCGTGATTATGAAAATAATCGTGATTTTTTCGTAGATTATATTTAAGTACATGTCAGCGTGGGCGCCACTGGTAGGGGTAGAACAATGTTTTTTCTGAAAATTATGTTCTTTTATATCCAATTTGTATCTACTGCAATTCAAAATAGAATCGGAAACGTTCTCATACATATTAAGGAAATCCCGATTTTTTGTTCTGTTTTCAATACCATGTTTCCAAATATGTTGGTATATTTCTTCTTTGGATAAACATATACATCTTGTTCATATTTCAGCTTCTTCATAAATTATAGCATTCCGCTAGGGGTGGATTCTTTTTTGATGAATGCGTGCAGTTTTTATTTTTGCATCTCACTGATTAGACCGAACTTACAATACAAAAAAAATAATGTACTCAAGAGGGGTGTCGTGGTTTGACAGGCCCTACAAGAAACTTTTCACTTTTCAATGGCATTCCGTTGCGGTCGCACAACCAAGTTAACTGTATTTCCTTAAATCTCCAGTTTGTTTACCTCACACAAGATGTAAATAATATCTCATTTTCCGTTAAAAATACAAAGTAGTACTCTGATGATATCCGATAAATTTCAACAGTACCTGAATTCCTTTCGATTCCTATTGATGCCGGCAATCAGAGCGAGATTCCTTTATATGAAAGAGAGCAGATGATTATTCGTTTCACCACTGATTCACACACACCGTAATATCGAAGACAACAGGTAGTACTGCCGATAGTGCCGATAGCGCAGGTACTTTCACCGTGCACTTTGCTTCGGAACTGACAACTACAACAGTTAAGGAGTACGGATACCTAGCGGTATTCGATATTCTTTTTGTTGGAGGGGTTGATAGGAAGATACTACACGGTGATGCAGAATTATCTTTATCGTAATGAGGGTCCTTGTATTTGTTCTTCATTGAAATGCCGGTGTAAACATTTGCTTATGAAGTTTTATGAAAGTTGCATTACATGTGCAAACAGAAAGGTGGTACTTGATAATATTTGAGTTAAAAAGACTTTGAGTTGAAAAGACTGACGAGGAACGATGCATGATTTTTTATTTGGGAAGGGCATTCAGGTACCAGTAGAATTTGTATATGATCTCTCCTGTGGAATGTTGAGAATACACAGTTTTCACTAATCAATTATTGATGATGTTAGGTATACAGTGTGATCTGTTTCTAGTACAACTGCTTTCATTATTTTGCTCAATATTATAATTTCTGCACTACTTGAACCAGAATTACATTATTGACATCGTACCTCGAGAAAAGTGGTTTATGATGTTATCATTATTGATTGAGTATCTAGATAACCAACAGAATATTTAGGGTCAAGGGAGGGGACTAATATTTCACATTTAAAGATATCAAAGCGGGAGTGCCACAAGGTAGCGTTTTGGGACTAGTCCTTCACCTTGCTAACTTATGACGTCCGACAAACGCAAAACGTTAAGATAGGTTCTTTCGCAGGCGATACGGACTCGAAACGTCTTACGAACAACAAATAAAATGCATGAATGCCTAGCTATCCACAATAAAATAACTAGACGAAGATTTGCAAAACTATTTTATAGCAATTCTCAGTTACATGTATCTTGTTACATTAAGAGACCAATTTAAACTAGAATATATCTATTTTTATTTACCTGGCAGATATTTGACCAAAATCCATATGACAAAAGACAAATGATTTTAACTAAATTGTGTTTTTGAAACCACGACACATGTTTCGCAATACAATAGCTTCTTCAAGTGCTATAAAAATGTAATTTACCAATCAGCTCCTGGCTGGCCCACCTAAACACTTATTATTATTATCAAATACAAATATACTTTATTCCAGTAAGATCATATCACATGGTATTGGACATGTCAAAAAAAAGAAGAAGGATAATATGAATTGAATAAACACACACACACACACACACACACACACTCATATACAAGCAAACATATAAACACATTTAAATAAGCTCATACACAACACAAAGGACATATGACAAAAGACGAATGATTTGAACTACATTGTGTTTTAGAAACCACGACACATGTTTCGCAATACAATAGCTTCTTCAAGTGCTATAAAAATGTAATTTACCAATCAGCTCGTGGCTGGCCCGTATATGGACCCACCTAAACACTTATTATTATCAAATGCAAATATACTTCATTCCAGTAAGACCATATTACATAGTATTGGACATGTAAAAAAAAAGAAGAAGGATAATATAAATTGTATAAATATATACACTCATATACAAGCAAACATATAAACACATTTAAATAAGCTCATACACAATACAAAGGACCGTAAAGAGGTCTTGAAGATGTGATATAATAGTACTAAAATTATTTTTCGAATACATCAAATAATCAATGGGACATAGTCAGTTTAAGACATTATATAAATATACTAGCGGACCCGACAGACGTTGTCCTGTCCAAATTTCTATGTTCCCTAAAATGTTTTTCCCGAAAATTTTCCCGTTATCCCGTTATCCCATTTTCCTGTTACCCCTTTTTGTCTTCACCCCGTTATCCCGTTTTCCCGTTATTCCCTTTACCTGTCATCCCGTTATCCCGTTTGTTACTGTAGTTAGTGCTTGATACTGCAATGTATAATGGAATAAAAACATTTAAAACCATGTTTTTTTTTAATCGTAAGGTAATTCAAAAGTAGTTTGAAATATTACATATAGGAAAGATATGTTGTAAACTCGAAGAGAAATACAAATAGTTATAATATTAATTTAAATTATTCTGCTTTGTTGAATTTGGTTCACTGAAGAATAAACAGGTGATGGCTATATCCCTGCTCTACTTAATCCCCGTTCTTTTTGATCACGTATTGGAATATCCTTGATATTCCCAATCCAGTTTTTAAATTTGACTTTGAAATGTTTTTAGTTGTTTCTATTGGTTTAGTTTAATTTAATCACCAACCAAAATGAGGTTTTTCAAAAAAAAACACGAATTTTCCAAATAATTGGATGGGTCCATATGGTCCCGCTAGGCGCTTTCCCCATAACCTTCCATTTTCATTTGAAGATAGTTATTGGATGTAGGATCATTTGTGGCTGAAATGTAAGCTTCAGTCACCACTTTCACCCTTCAAGAAAATCACGTGGAAATAGACAACTATTTGAATGAATGCATGCATGAAATAGTTTACCAGAGTTGATTTGAGACGGTTCCTTCATTATGAAGTTCTGAGTTGCCAATTCACCGTTCTCCTGGCTAAGGCACCCGTTGGATTTTAGATTAATTACGTCTATTGAGAACTTCCTATCTGCCTCTCAGACTGTTCAATACTGGAAAATTTCAAAACTTGAGACCCTGCATGAACTGGGTCCTCAATGTGATTGGCATGCAAATCCATCTTCCCTCTGAAAGTTCCGAAGTAACGTCCTATTTAAATCCAGCATAATTTTCAATATTATTACATATGTTCGAAAACGTATCCGTACTGTTATTTTCTTCTTGAATCTCGAGTTCAGATTTCTACATATACTTTTTTGTGAGAAGAGCCACAAATTCCGATACGTCAGTCGGGCAATTCGATATTCACTATCGGAATTTGCGGAATTCGTCGTAACAAGCAGGATAAATGGGTTAACACTTGATACGCTGTATACTTACACATAGTACAAACACGTGCAGGGTGATTCAAATGATAAGTTTTGGAGTCACTATGATTAATAGTTTTCAACATAGCAAGGAATGACTGGGTGGTGGCCTGTCACACTCATGTATATGCCCTTTCCATGACTATTTATATTAACTACAATTAACCTTTTGAATAACATGTAAATGTTTATTGGGGGCGTATCTGGATATTGCTTTTAATTTTTTTTTCTTTCCCCCCCCCCCCTGGAAGTAAAAAAATGTCAGTTACCTGTTACAAGTTTTGAATGATTCAGAGATTACATATATCTGTAATACCTAACAATGTTTCCACTCTTGATATAATTACAGCTGTTGAAGAAACAGCATAGAGTTGTGAATAAAATTATACTGGACAAACCAGATAAAATAACCTGGAACATCTCTACTCTGGAAAAATAAACTATATCTAGCTTGAAAAATTAAAATTCAATGAAAACTTTAATTTTACTTGCTTATAATAAGGAAACGCAAATGTAGTCATGGATTCAGATGAGTACCATAGTGAACTCTAGGATATTGTGGATTAATCGTCCACAATATATAGATATAGATTAATCTAAGTATACAAAAACCTCACATATAATGAGGAAAACCAGCAAAGTCCCTATTGTAAACTCCCTTACTTATATGGCCTCCACAAACCAAACATTTCATTGTGCCCAATTGTTAATTCTATTAGTCTACCTTGTCAAAATTTGGCAAAATATCTGCTATTTCCTTGAAACATCAAATAATACAAATTTCAAAACAACATTACGGTTAGTTTTGATGTGGTAAGTTTTCAAATGTACCTGTCAAAGAAAAATACTTGATATAATAAAACAAAAACTAGAAAATGATAATACACTCAATATAAGATCAAAATTGAATGTGAAACATAATGAATATGCTGCAAGAATGTTTAAACACTACTTATTTTCAATTAAGAAATTATTTCTATCGATGAAACTTTGGGATGGTAATTGGTTCCCCACTATCCCTGGTAGTGAGTGATATATGCATGGAAAACTTCGAAGAAAAGTATATAGATACTTATTTTCGACAATTACACACCTACAATGTCCAAAAGGTTGGGGGGGATATGCCAATGTCATTTTCATAATTTGGCCACATGGCAGGCAAGAATTAGAAACTTCTCAACTTATATCAATAAAAAGAAATCTACGATAAAATTTACCAAAGAAATTGAAAAAACACCAAATTTTCCTAGATCTATCTATTGAAAAACATCCAGTTATTTTGAAACTACTGTTTTCAGGAAAGAGATACACACTAACAAATACCTACCGCAATTTCAATTCAAATCACCAAATGAGTGTTCAAAAATGTGTCATCAAAACTTTTTATGATAGAGCTGAATTGATTTTCAACTCCACAAAATTTAAGAGATTTTTTTCATGGAAAATATTCTTGAAGACAAAAATATCTATAGAACAATCCAACTAATTAAAAAAACAATAACAAGGACTTCAACAACACCAACACCCTCAACAACAATCTATAGTGACAAATATAATTCCAAACATTTCTGGTCTGTCAGAAAACTTTGAACAAATTGGCAACAAATTAAATTTAAGATAAGCATTCGAACCTCATGATACTTCGGAGATCGGAGACGGAGATCGGAACTTACCCGAACAACACCAATAAACAAAAAAAAACAAGGTGTTTGTGGTAAAACTTTCATGGGAGAAACGTCAAGACCTTTATGAAAAATAAAATTTTAACACATAAATCATGATAAAAATGATACCAAAATCAGCGAAGATTTGTTGTGATGTTATGGATGAATGTATTAGAAACACTTCTATGCTACCTTGGAAAAAATTGTTGATGTTTGGATACAAGAATTGGAAAATTACCCAAAATAGCAAAGAACGTGGTACATCCCTCTCACCCTAAATAAAGAAGAATATATGTGATTCGTATTCTCTAATTATGAATGTCCAACCACCGAGAAGTTCATTTGGGTATAAACAAAATTTATCAAGGAATTTATGAACAAGATCAGCCGAATCAACTTTATCACAATTGAAATCAAAGCACCCAGCAGCTGCCACTGAAAACGAATCATTCCAACATCATTCCAAAATATGATGTGACTGAGGCATCTTTCGATTCTTGATTAAATACAACAGTCCACATTCTTTTTCAAACTTTGCTGAAGGAGGCATCACGTCACAGAGAGGAACTCGACAAGGCGACCCATTAGGCACAGCTCTTTTCTGCCTAGCAATAGATGAATTCACCAAGTCAATCAATTCTGAGTTCAATGGAGGTTATTTTGAATAATCTCAAGCATGTCATCTTCTACTTGAATGAAATTACATATATTATTAAGCCTTCAAAATTATAGTGGTGACTACTATCTATAAAACTATGAGAAAACCTGATGTAAATTATTGCCATATCGCTAATATCAAATCTTGCAAAATATTGTCTCATCTGAAAAAAAACAAGAAATATTTTCAAAAAATCAATTCTACTTTACAGAAGGGAAATTTACTCAACTGTCTTTAGTTGGCGAAATTAGCAATAACATCGGAGCTAGCATACCAACCCTGAGTACAAATACAAATACAAATACTTTATTCATCACTGGAGACCTTTGTACAAATAATAAATATAATCTACAAACTGCACAAAAGTTCATTGGACTAGTCAATTAAACACTAATAAAAAACATAAAAACAGTAGAGCTAAAATTTATAAAGTACATTTACAAAAATATTTGCGATGGACAGTTAAAACCAGTTATATACACGTGTTCAAGGATAGCTATAATAAATCATGCTTCTAAATATTCATTTATAGTATAGAATGCCTTACTCAGCAGATATTCAGATAAAGCTGATTTAGCTTTGTTAACATTCGCGAGATTGCCAAAGAGACTGATGAATTTGTTAAGAAATTTTATTTGTTGATATGTATGGGAGACTTGACTGACTGTGAGTCTGGAGAAGGACTGATGGAATTGATTACAGTTTCTTGTATCATGATTATGCATATCACTATTTCTTTCAAAGTCACTGTAATTATGTATCATATTCGAAACCAATAAATATATGTATAGTGACGGTAGTGTCATAATTTGCAATTCAATAAATAAAGGTTTGCATGACCTTCGGGGGTGTACTCCCTTCATACATCTTATTATCTTTTTTTGCATAATGAATGCCTTGTTAAAATGAGCTGATTCTCCCCAGAAAATAAGCCCATAGGACAGTACAGATTGCACCAATCCATAAGCCATTTTCAAAACATTTAGAGATACTGTATTTTTCAATTGTCTGATAAGATAGCATACTGAACTCAGTTTTCCTGCTACATTGTCAATATGTTTTTCCCAAATCATTTTATTGTCAAGAGTGATTCTTAAAAATTTTATTGAATTTACTTCCTGTATTGGCTGATCATTCATCCATACAAGCAGGTTGTCATTTTGTGAAGCGTTTTTTGTTAAGAAAGATATAAATACAGTTTTATCAATATTAACTAATAGCCCATTGTTCACACAGTATTGATGGAATTCTTCAGTACTTAGATTAGCTTTTATTTCTGAGTTTATGCTCTTACCATTTATACCAAAATTAGTATCATCTGCGTATGCCACTGTCAAATCAGGGCTTTCACAGACATCCTTTATATCATTCACAAAAAGTATAAATAGCAAAGGACCCAGAATTGATCCCTGTGGTACACCGACACTTACAGAAGATTCTTCAGATTTAAGCTGTCTTACAACTACTACTTGTTTTCTATCACTAAAGTACGATTCTATCCATTTGTTGGCAATACCTCTAATTCCTAATCGATTCAGTTTTTCTAGAAGTAGTATGTGGTCAATTGTGTCGAATGTCCTACTCAGATAAAAAAATATAGCTAATGGAGGTAACTTGCTATTTAAAGAATGATATATGAATGAAGTTAATTCACTTATGGCAGAGGAAGTAGATTTTTTCTTTCTGAAACCATGTTGATGTGGAGAGATTAAATTGAAACAATCCAAGTAATTTACAGCTCTTATATTGTAACATATTTCAAAAATTTTTGCAAATTGGCTTTGTAAGCAAATGTTTCTATAATTGGCTATTTCACTTCTGGATCCCTTATTTTTATAGACAGGGATTGACTTTGACAACTTTAAACTACTTGGATACACACCGTTCACAAAAGATTCATTTATAAGAAATGACAGTGGTATGCAAATGATACTAGAAACGCTATGTATAATTTTACCTTCAATTTCATCAATACCCGCTGCTGGCTTCGAAGATGTTTTGTTTATCAGTGAATCTATTTCTTCAGGTGTTGTTGGATAAAGAAAAAATGTGTTTGTTTCATGTGTAGTGAGATGTACATTTTTATAATCTGGTTTAGGACAGATGAAATTCATAAAATGTTCACTGAAAGCATTAACGATTGAGCTATCATCAGAAATTGTATTTTTATCGTCCAAGATTATTTGATTCGGTACGTTATGATTTTTTTGTTTACCATCATTTCTCATTTCGCTAAGTATCTTTGTAGATGTGAAAAAAGCCTATGGTACTCTTCTAGAAGTATTGGAGGGAATTGAATTCAAAGAAATGCCATATTCTCTGATGTAGAGCTATTTCATCAACATTGTGTTGAAATAGGAAAGGAAACCAGTGAATACCAATTGGTTGAATATGATGTTCCTCAGGGGAAGGTACTGGGACCAATTCTCTTCAATTTATATTTTAACAACTATATCAGCAGACTACTAATATTTAGTTCAAATCGAACACAGTTATTATATAAGAATAAATGTAATTCAAATGGAATACCATTGTTGTGGTGTGTAACATTTGCTGTACAAGAGTGCATCTGTGTATATATGTAGGTATATACGTATGTATATACGCTTTTATATTTGTAATGTTTTCCGTGTTATTATTGTTGTGAATGTTATTTGAGGAATTATTAATATACAACGGTAATTTTCATAATTGTAATACCTACGCACATACTTTTTTTTTCATATTTGTTCATCTCAAATTATTTTTCTATGCATTATTGTGATCTCTATTGATGAATAAATCTCTTAATTTCTTTATAATCTCTCAATACTCCATCTACGACGATCTAGATGAGAAGACAGGCCATAGGTTGAAGGTTAGACATGTAACCTTGGCGCCAAACTCTAGTGATAGCTAGGGATACAGTGGAATCGACATGTTTTTAGATCTATGTGTTTAAGGGTTATAAGTATACTGCGATCTATGAGATCTATTTATTATGTCCCGTTTTCTTGCTAGGCGACGTTTATAGATAATATCCTAGTCCTATTCCTATTAGGAAGTTAAGGATGTGGGTTGACTTTAAGTTGAGTAAGTTTTCCTCTTCTATCTTTTGAAATGGGCTGCACCCGAGATATTTTCCAGTTGGGGAGTTGCTGATATTGAGTCGACACGATATTGGAGTTGGTTCTTAGAACTATTGGTGAAATTGGTCTTGTAGCTTTATTGGTATCCATATTAGACAGAATACGTCGAATGGTTCGTTCTTTAAGCATTCGGCCGTGAACGAGATAGTACGAAATAAAAAGATATCAAAAAAATAGAATACAGGAGTTATGCTGCCTTTATATAAGAGCAAAGATAAGAAAATTGGGTAACTATATCAAAAGATACTAAAAATGAGAGAAATAACGAACATGACAATGGAAAAAACATAATGAGTAATTCGAAAATTTAGAAGTACGCAAGATCTAATATTTATAATCAGAAAGCTAGCGAAGAATCAATAAATGAAAATAGAGATATACACATATGTTTCATAGACCTCGAAAAAGCATTCAATAAAATAAAGAGAGGGAAAAAGAGCATAAATACTATAAAAGTATTCAAAGCTATAGAAGTAATCGAAGCTATGTATGAAAGAAATTGGGTAATCCATAGAATGATAGACGGTCAAGTATACTAACTACGATAATGACTAGAATGATTGAGAAAAAAATGAGAGAAATAACAAACATAACAATAGAAAAAACATAATGCGTATTTCGAAAATGTAGAAGTACGCAAGATCTAATACTTATAATCGGACAAGATAGCGAATAATTAATTGAATGAAAAAAGAGGGCATAAATACTATAAAAGTAATCAAAGCCATAGAAGTAATGAAAACTATGTATAAAAACAACACAAATGGAGTTAGAATCAACAATAAGCATGAAATAAAATCAGCGTAAAACAATGATATGCCCCAAGTCCACTGCATTTTTACTTGTTGTAGATGAAGCCATACAGGGGGCCAAAACAAAGATGAAGTCTTTAACAATAGAATATTGGCGAATGAAGCAAATTCAAATAACAGAGATGATGTTCGCAAATAATATGGCCCTAGGACTCGGAGGAAAATTTGCAACAAAAGTACTTGACTAAGCACTAGAAAAAATTAACGGAAACGAAAAGTATGATGATATCGAGTACAATAATAATTATAACAATACGAGGAAAATAAATAGAACAAGTACAAAGTTATAATTATTTAGAATGAGGGTAACGGAAAATTGGACAGGGAAATAAACGATCAAATAGGAAAAGCCGAAAAAATATTCAACGGGTTGTGAACAACTTTTGTTATAGAAGAATAGAGGAAGATAGTATCAAAAACGATGAGACAGACGTACCCAGAAAAGTAGTAAGATCAAGAACCTAACAGGGAAGAATAAAGCCGAATACATGCAACAGAAATGGGATTTCTTAGAAAATTCGAAGGAAAACAAGAAGAGAAGGATAGGAACGAAATGTTAGGACAATAACTCACAGAAAATGGGGAACGGCTGGCCGACCCCGAAAGTCACAGCGTTCTGGGAATGACCTCCGATATAATGCCCCCAACAGTCAACTACGACCTGCATTTTACCGTCCTACTTTCAGATAAAGACGAATTTTTCTGAACTGAAATATTCTTCAGCAAATATGCCTATCGGTTATAAATTTGATATCCTAATCACGAATCAGTGAATTTCCGCTTATCTCGCCTCCTAATATTATTTTCGCAAAAAACAGCATTTCAATCGCCCCTGGCGCGCATAATATATCACTCAGGTCAACCCCAGAAAATATTCAGCATCATCTTCCATATACCTAATGATCGTGGAAATTTCAGAATTCTACCTCGATCATTATGAGAAGTAGGACAAATTTGGATTTTTGAGAACTGAACATTTTTCAGCGAAAATATGGATTGGTACTGAAGTTGATGTCCTAATCACGAATCCGTGAGAACTATATTGCCCCCTTATATTATGTTTCGTGAAAATCGGTATATCCATCGCCCCTGGCGCGAAGTGTATGTCACTCAGGTTGACCCCAGAAAAGATTTAGACCTATCCTCGGTATATCGAAACATCGTGAAAATTACAGAATTGTACTCCAATAATTACGGAAGATACGGGGGCGTTTCCATGGTAAGTGAGACAAATTCGGATTTTTCAGAACTGAAATTTTTTAGCGAAAATATGGATTGGTACTGGAGTTGGTGTCGTGATCACGAACCATAAGAATTTTGAGCCTATCTTACCCCCTTATATTATTTTTTGCAAAAATCAATATATCCATCGCCCCTGGCGCGCAGTGTATGTCAGTCAGATTAACCCCAGAAGAGATTTAGACTTATCATCGGTCTAACGATCGTGGAAATTACGGAATTCTACTACAATAATAACGGAAGATACGGGGGAACTGAAAATTTTTCAGCGAAAATATGGATTGGTACTTGAGTTGATGTCCTGATCACGAAGCCATAAGAATTTTGCCCCCTAATATTTTTTTCGCAAAAATCGGTATATCTACCGCTCTGGTGTGCAGTGTATGTCACTCAGGTCAACCCCATGAGAAAATTTAGGCTCGCTCCCCGTATATCTACCGATCGTGGAAATTACAGAATTCTACTCCAATAATTACGGAAGATGTGGAGGTATTTCCATGAGAAGTGAGACACACTGTATAGTAGGGATGACTCACGTTGTCTAACAGGCCTACTTACTGGCCACTGTCGTCTGAATCACCACATGCCGTCTGTGTCTTGAAGATGACGAAACAGCAGAGCACATATTTTGCTCCTACCCCGCCGCTGACAGAATCAGGTTTTCGACTTTTGGCAGAGCCTCACTCTTGCCATCGGACCTGAAAGATCATTCACCAGGTAAACCAATCGGCTTCGTAAAGAAGCTGGACTTATTTGGTGAAATATGGATTGGTGTGAGCCACAATAGATCCTCACGGGTCGTAGTGGAGGGCCGTGAAAGACACACTTACTTAAAATCATCCCCAACAGCCTTACATCTTACGGTAAATGAGTAAGCTGATATGGTTAGATGTGTCTGATATCGATACAGCTGCAGATGAAATCAAATATGCAGCTTATGGTATCTGCGAGAGAGTTTTTTTGAATGAAATATATGTTTATCGCCCAATCACATCAGGGAACATTGTAGAATTATAAGCTATAAACTAATGATTTTGTGCTTAATCTGGTATTGGAAATATATAATACCCATTCTCTTCGAAGAATATCTGGAGCTGAAAGTTTCTAGCTCCGCCAATGGGCATCTCCTTTCGTCGGTCTAATGGCGGGGATTATAAGGGTTGAATTTCCCCCTCGAATTAAATTATAAATCTGAATATTTCATTTGAAACTTTGGCAATTTTTATTCCACATATTATACGTTGCAGCCCTTCATTTACATACTTGCTATTTGAATCTAGAGGATATGAGTGAATTAATATATTCAGAATCCTCTCGAGGAAACTTAGAATTGAAAATGGAGGCGTTTTATTTCAAATAGCTCTTTTTTATTATTACAAGCTTTTATTTAACTTGCTTCGTTCGTATGTCATTCTGTCATTCTTTCCGGATCAAAATTTGTAATCCATTTTTGGAGAACTTGCCGACCTCCGATTGAGCTGAAATTTGGCAGGTATTCATAATTCCAGTGACAATGCATTATGAAATTTTTGTTAGAGGAAAAAACAAATGGCGGCTCCAAAATGGTGGACGAGATTTGTAATTATGGTCCGATTCGATTCAAAATTGGTATGTGGGGGTTTTTGAGGTCGGAGATATGAATTTTTTGTCAAAATCTATAAATTCAAGATGCGGCTCCAAGATGGCGGACGAGTTTTATGATTATGGTCCGATTCGATTCAAAATTGGTATGTGGGGGTTTTCGGGGTCGGAATTATGAATTTTTTTGTCAAAATTCATAAATTCAAGATGGCGGCTCTAAGGTGGCGGACAAGTTTTGTGATTATGGTACGATTTGATTCAAAATTGGTGAATGGGGGTTTTCGGGGACGAAGATTGTGAATTTTTCTTCAAAATTTATAAATTCAAGATGGCGGCTCCAAAATAGCGGAGGGGTTTTGTGATTATGGTCCATTATTAAAAATTTGGGGGTTTTTCATGGAATTTTTGTTAGAGAAAAAACAAAATGGCGCTTAAAGATGGCGGACGAGATTTAGGTTTATGGTCCGATTCGATTCAAAATTAGTATGTGGAGGTTTTCAGGGTCGAAAATTATGACTTTTTCTCCAAAATTCATAAAATCAAAATGACGGCTCCAAGATGGCCGATGATCTCTGTGTTTATGGTCCAATTCTATTCAAAATTGGTATGTGGGGGTATTCATAATCTCCGACTATGAATTTTCTATCAAACTTCACAAATTCAAGATGGCGGAATTCGATTAAAAATTGTTATGTCGTGGTTTTTGGGGTCGGAGATTATGAATTTAGTAGAAGATTATTGATTTTAGTTCATTCATAAATTGACGATGGCAACTGCAAGATGGCGGATGAGTTAATCTTCAGCTGGTCTCCTCATTGAAGCACTATATACATATACCTCAGAACTTACATGAAAAAAAGGCCCAATAACGATGCTTTAACAAAAATGCATAGATTAAGACGTACTTAAGAACTAAAAAGCACAAAATACAATAATTATTAAAAAAGTTTTTGAAGACAAGCTTTTAATCAAATGCACTAGAAAGTAAAGAAATATTGCTTTGGATGTGTGACGTAGGTTATTCCGTGAGTTATAGATTCAAAAGCTTGTCGCTTTTGTATTCAAACTGAAAACTTTGGGCGGCAAGCTTTTGAATCTATAACTCACGGAATAACCTACGTCACACATCCAAAGCAATTATTTTTTACTTTTCAGTGCATTTGAATAAAAGCTTGCCTTTAAAAAGTTTTTTTTTCATATTTTTTTAATTAAACAACTCAATGATTACAAATAAATTTTGTTAGTATCTGAATGACTAACTCTTAGATTTTTGAATTTTTAAATTGAAGAAAAAATCGTTATTGGTGCCTCCCCAGGTGTTACTTCTTGGCATGCCTCAATTATTCTCGCGCGGAGATCTTAACGAGAAGTGGGCCTATTCCTATATACTTTATTTTTCAAGATATCCCATAAATGAAAGTCTAGGGGGAGAGATCAGGGGAACGTGAAGGCAACATCACGAGAGGGCTATTAGGTCCTATCCGTTTTCTATGTAGGTTCATAATTCAGCCATACCCTTGTTATTCTGTAGTTGTGAACGGGTGAACCGTCCAACTGAAAAATCAATGTATTTCTCAAATCCCGAGGAAATTCTTCCAGAAAGTTGGAAAATGCAAATTACTTGGCCGGTCGTTCTAAACTGGTTGTAACTGTTCCAGAGTGTATAGGAGTATCAAGAGGTGTCTTCGATTAAGTTCAGAAGCTGCTTCGCGATAGACCTCGCACCATCTCCAATCATCAATACTATTTAGAAAAATTCTGGTATAGTTCGTCGGGACATATTTGAGACTAATATTCGATATCAAAATCAACAGATATCAATAAAAACAGGAACTTACAGGAACACAAAAACAACAGAAAAAATAGGAACAAGAGGATCAATAGGATCAATAGGAACAACAGAAATAACAAAAACAACAGGAACAATACTAGAAATAACACGAGGAAGTAAGAATAAATTCATTACGCCCTTTCAACAATATTGTTGGTTTATATCAATCCTCATTTGTTTTCCATGGCAACGTCAAAACATCCCTTAATTCAACGAAAAAAATATTTGCAAAAACTTTTTGAACCAATTTAGCTAAATCATATGAATTTTTGGGTGCTGAAAACGTATTTCGTATCAGCTTTTTTTATCACCAACAATTCTCTTCCAATAAGACATCAATTATTATATAATTCAAAAAGTAGGGAACATTTCAAATAAAAAATTAGAAAATCATATTTTTTTTTATTAAGTTACAATTATCACGTACAATATTATTAAATAATCAAATGCGAATATTAGACGCTTATTTTTTTTTACTTCCTCTCCTTCGTTTCCGTAAAATTTCTTTTTCCCCGATGTGATGCATTTTGTTGTTTTTTTACAAAGTCAGTATTGTTCCTTTGATTTTTTTAAATTACAAAATCACCACATATACAGAACTTCTCAAAAGTTCCCTCCCCCCTTCTTATTTTTGGAACGATTATACATAAACAAGTGAAATTTGGAAACTGAATATTAAAGGTTGTAAACTTCTCTACTAGTGATGATAGATGACGAAATCGTCAAAGATGACGTCACAAGGCCATTGTGACCAATAATTTTAAATGGAACCCTACGGCAAGCGACACCTCTTTTGAAAGGTATAGAAAAAACCTATTCAATTATACTAATTTTGTTTGTGTTCATGGCAGTTTTGGTAACTTGCTTTTAAAAAACGCAAAGCTGTGATGAATTAAATCAGTTAATACTAAAATTCCAAATTCAAGTTCCGCCTCTGGATAGATGTCAAATAAGCTGACGTTTTTGTTAGTCTCCCTAATTCGACGTTTTTGTAATTGTCCAAGTTTTTGTACATTTAATAATTTGTGTATTGTTGATCGAACGTTTAACTGTTTTAGCAGCTTTTGGTACTTTTAATATTTTTGTACATTATAATAATTTGTTGAACTGTTGTGAGCCGAACGTTTAAGTGCTTCAAGAAGCGTAATGGTACGTGCTTTAGGTGATAAAGTAGCAGCGATCCTAATTCTTGGTGAAACTGGACAAAATATTCATGCAGCAGAACGCATTTTTAATGAGAGGTTTTCCGATCGCCCCGTTTCGAGGACTTATTCAATGGAGTTTCTTCGTAAGTTTGAAACAACGGGTAGTATTAATGATGCGAAACGATCTGGCAGACCACAAATTTCTGATGAGAAAAAAATTGATATACTGGCAGAAGTAATAGTTAATCCTACTTCTTCAACAACTCACGTTGCATCTGCCTGTGAAGTCAGTCGAAGTACAGTACACAGGGTGTTGAAAAAAAAACAAATTTCAACCATACAAATTAAAAATGGTTCATCAACTCTCAGACGAAGACCCAGATCGAAGACTAGAATTTTGTGAAAATATGAAAACTAAAATTAACCAACAGCCAGACTATGTCAAAACAATTTGTTTAAGTGACGAAAGTACTTTCTATCTAAATGGAAATGTAAATACACAGAATGTGAGGTATTGGAGTGACGCAAATCCTCACCTGTTTCGTGAAACACATACCCAATTTCCCCAGAAGGTGAATGTTTGGGCAGGTATCCTGGTAAACCACATCGTTGGGCCTCTTTTTTTAATACTAATTCAACTGGTGAGGTTTATCTGGAGCTGTTGCAAAACGCAATAGAACCGTTAATCCTTGAAATTTTGAAAGATAATCCAGATGAATTCGGCTATTTGGAAATAACATTCCAACAGGATGGTGCTCCTCCACACTATTACGGTGCAGTAAGACGGTATTTGGATGAGGAGTATCGTGGTAGATGGATTGGACGACGAGGTTCAACGGAATGGCCAGCTCCATCACCGGACCTCACACCTTTGGATTTTTTCCTGTGGGGGTACCTTGAATCGAAGGTTCACGCCACTGAACCTGACAATATTGACGTTTTAAAACAACGTATTGTTGCAGAATGTGAGACTGTTTCCGCAGACACATTAGCAAAAGTACGAGAAGAGTTTAAAAATAGGATATTTCACTGTCAGGAAGTAAATGGAGGTCACTTCGAGCAATTTCTTTGAGTAGATACTGATTCTTAAATCTGTAATTAATATCATACTGAATGGAATTTAAATTTTAATGTTTACTAATGATCCATTAAAACTGCCATAAACACAAACAAAATTAGTATCATTGAATAGGTTTTTTCGATACCTTTTAAAAGAGGTGTCGCTTGCCGTAGGGTTCCATTTAAAATTATTGGTCACAATGGCCTTGTGATGTCATCTTTGACGATTTCGTCATCTATCATCACTAGTAGGGAAGTTTACAACCTTTAATATTCAGTTTCCAAATTTCACTTGTTTATGTATAATCGTTCCAAAAATAAGAGGGGGGGAGGGGACTTTTGAGAAGCACTGTATAACAAAAAGCGTTAGGAGAGTTTTTGCAACCACGATTAGCCATATTGAAAAGTGAATGAAAAGTACATAGGTTAAGCCCTGCAATTCGAGGTTATATTAACTAGAAGAAAACAAACTGCTGTCTTGTCTAGTTTACCAGAAGTAGCAACCTTATAACCTTAGAACATTTGATTTTATTGCTAACCTTCATTGCCAATTTGATAACATTTCAATAATTAAAAATATTTTTTGTATCTATCTTTAAAAATAATTTATATTTATTTAATATGTTAAAATGTGAGAAATCGTTTGGTGATACGACCTTTTTATTATTATTTCCCAAATCAGCACACCAAATAACGCAGGAATTAGCTAAAATTATTAAAAAAGTTTTTTTATTGTTGGCCTGTGTTATGATTGAATATAACAATTTGAATTCGCAAAAGACGATGGCAATTATTTATATTGTGAAAAAATATTAAGAAGTTTTGAAAAAATTTCAGGGAAAATTTCCGTCGGTTAAATTGATTCATTTCTGAACTGAGAGCCCCATAAGCCGATGCTCATAATTTATTATTATTCTACACCAGAAGTATTATTTTATGTGAGAAGTGTTTTTGGTATATACGTCGATTCTGCAAATTTCACAATTCTACTCAACAATCACAGAAGATACGGGCGTGCTTCCATGAAAAGTGAGACAAATTCGGATTTTTCAGGACTGAAATATTTTCAGGAAAAAATGTGTATCGGTAGTAAGTTGCGGGTCCTAATCACGAATCTGAAATAAGTTGGGGGGGTCGCTCCTTAAAGTCTTTAAAACAAACGGTGCCGCAACGGAGCCTCCGAGAAACAGGGCGAAATATCGGAGTAATCAGCCTTAGCCCTGTGTAGGAGGCACCCCTGGGCCGGACCAACCCCTTCCCCCTTACCCACTCTGGGGTACAAATGATCACGAGACGAAACACCGAAAGGGAATGGGGACAACTCTTGGCCCTCTCGGTTTCTTTCAGGACACTGACACACTACCGTAAGGTGTTGTCCATAATGGATTTCCTACTCACACAAAAAAAAGTTGGGGGTCCTTATCACGAATATGAAGCCTATTTTGCCCCCTAATATGATTTACCGTAAAAATGGGTAGTTCCATCGCGACTGGCGGGCGGTGTTTATTACTTAGGCTGACGCCATCAAGTCAGTAGGTGTATTTTCAGCATTTTCATCAGCTGCTAGAGTTTCATCATTCTACCTCGAGTAAAAGAGAGTAAAAGTAAAAGAGAGAGTAAAAGTCAGCTTGGGGCGGTGTAACAAACTTCTATCTAAAACATTTGGAAACCATGCAAAAATAGATCTTGAAAATAATACTGGGAAAATATAGGTAACCCAGCGATGAATTGTACAGAGAGGCGAAAGTTCTCGATAATAGACAGATCTCTGTACTAGTTCTGACTTTGTATCAGCGAAAAAAGTCCGTAATGATAGATCATAGATATCAAACCAGGTATAGGAACCACTCTATTTCGTACTTCGAATTGAAAACAATAGGCAAAGAAACCACCTATTTCTTGCTTAAAAATATAAGAATATTCCAAATCTCTAAAGCAACTTTCAAATACAATCTCAAAAAATGGATATTAAACAAATCCCGTCAAGAAATTCAAAAACTCATAGATCTGAAAAACAATTAAACAGTTACACCAAAATTTTCCCACACCTTGATAATCATCAACTGTATATGTTTTGACTGATGTATGTAAATTTAGTACATTTTAGTACCTAGGTTCATAAATATAATGGGTATGAATAAACATTTAATCACATTTTACCACTATAGAGGAGACATACATATATATATATATATATATATATATATATATATATATATATATGTATATTGTTATGATATCAAATATATGTTAACTATTAAAAGAATAAAAATTTGATAAAATGATACTTATACATCACATGAATACCTGTTATGGTGGTTTTACAATTTTTCTGTGCACTTTGCATTTCTGAAACCTTTTACCATCTATGTTTGACGCAGATCATCGAAGAGTTTAGCAGTGGAGCTTCTCTATTGACATCAATAGGTTTTCAACTATCCATTTAGATTGCACAACCTATAAAAAGAATAGACATCAAAATTTACAAACAAAATCTTAGAACAGATAAAAATTATATATAAGCAAGAACATCCTGTATGCTAACTTAAAAACTCAAGGGAACATGACAGGGTCATGTCAAATAATTTCTCATAAAAAAATTATAAAATATCAAATCTGAGAACAGAAAATGGTTGAATAAGAATTTATAACCAATTTGTATAAATATTATTAAGTATAGAAATATAAGCTGTATATAAAATAAGTTTCATAGTGTAGAATAAGAAAAGTAGCTTTTAAAAGTGTGTGGAAACAAAAATTTCGTGCCCAAAAACAAAAATTGATGGTTGCTACAGGAGGAAGAAAACAGAGTCGAAAAAGACTAATTTTGGAGACAGCGTTAGAAAAATTTTCATCAGATAAATGTATCCAAATGGGCAGAAAACACAACTGTGAGAGCAATTCCAATCAATAATCCAAACCAAGAAACAGCCAACAACTATTTGAGCAAGAAACCACGTACCCGCTATCCAGATCACATTCCACACAGGACATAACTAACAATTAAAGGGGGCCAACGTCGGACAGGTTCACTTTCCAAAGCACAGGACACAGTAACTTCTGAGTGTACAAACGCAACGAACTACAGGTACTTTTAAAAAACAAATGAACGAAGTAATATCATTGGTATTAGACACTTTTTGGGGTCTTTGATAATATTTATCCACAGTGGTGAACTTTATTTCATACTTATAACCACTTTGTCAATGTAACCTGTAAATATGTATTTGCTCATTCATTCTATTGCGCATGAGCAAGTCATGTGATGATTTTTCAAGTTCATAGACTCAATTATATTTAATATAAGCTAGATATCGCAGGAGTAGGATTTTGAAACCTTTGGAAATCCATTTCAATAAAAGGAAAACAAAATGAACTATTTTCTGTTTCGTTATTCATCATTTGATCATATCACGAACTATATTTCCATGAAACAATAACTTGACTTCAAACAAAGCAACTAGATAGCGCAACTGAACTCTGCTGAGCTGAAGGATGATCATGTCTCCATAGGCGTACCGACTGAGCTGTAATAAGGTAACAAAGGAAAGGTAAAATGGTGTTTGAAAAAGAGTAAGAATAACATTTTCTATTGTTATGATAAGTATTTTTTTTAAGAATCAAGTAAAATTGATAATCAATCGAGCTTGGTATCATAACAAATTGCAAAATTATTGTGATGACTAGTGGTTAATAAAATAATAATAATAATAATCAATCAATAAAAAACAAAATAAAATAAACAACCCACATCATCACAATAATATATATATATATATATATATGTTTGTATAGAAAAACTTGGCAGAGATGAGATCACCGAGATAATTCTTGTAGATTATTTCATGTATACCCACGCACAGGATATCCTTTGTGGGTCACCTATTTTATTTGCAATAAATTTCTTTGTTTTATGCATGTCCATAAATATGTGCAGGTAAATGTATATGTATGTGTGTGTATATCTATGATATGTTTGTAAATGTATTTGTGAATAAATATTATTATATTATTATTAATTACAGAAGTTAGGGGGTGCTTCCATGAGAAGTGAGACACAATGTATATATAGTTTTTCCACATTCAAATTTTTCACATAAAGTACAGATCAACATTTGTCTCAAATCCAACATACTCTTCAGAAAAATACAATTTCAGTGTTGCTTTTTTTTGTTGGAAATATATTAGCAACCCAATATCACGCTTATTCAACATTTCTCGATTATCGCTCTAGGATTATCGTTCAGTTTGCGTTTGGAATAATTTGTATACAAACTTCGCGAGCGGTTGGTAACAGTTGCACGCCTAAATGGGCACAGGAGGATATGAGTATTACAGTAAAAACTGCGAAATTCACTTCTTTCTCCAAAAAAAATATTGTCAACTGTGAAATAACTGCCTAAAAGTGAGCAGGTGGATTTCGAACAATATAAAAAAAATCCATTGTTGAGATGAATAACTATTGAATTTTCTAAATCATCCTGCTAACGAGAATAATTGCTAATGTACTCAGAAATATAGCTACTAGTCCTCTAGGAGCAAATTTAACATATTCGTAAGTTTTGGCGAGTGTGCACTGTTCAAACTATTTCGATAATCCATGTCGATGGACATCAACTGGTAACCTGAAATCTATATTGAAGGATATGAAAATATCAGAAAAAACAGTAAATCAAAAGACTTTTCTCATTACACTATTGACATATCGGAAAGTGTATCTCTTCCCGTTATCAATACTTGTCAAGGTTGGAGGAGATCTGTGAAAAGAATAAGATGACATTTTCTTATCGGCATTTCATAAAACAACACAAATCTTAGGAGACACTTCGGAGGAAGAGAATGATGCATACTTGACGTTGCCAAGGCTTTGATGAAGTTTGGAATGAAAGATTGATGCACAAGATCAACATAATGATCCTTAAGGATGTTGATGTATAGATGAAAGATATCAAAGCGGGTGTGCCCCAAGGATGAGTCTTGGAGCAAGTACAGTGACATTCTATCCATTCAAGATGTTGCAATAACTAGTTCATTCTAATGTTTCGGCTTCACGAAAAGTTTACCTGTGATTTATATGGAAGCCATGGAAATACCGAGGAAGTTGGGCTCTATGAGGTGCTTGAAAACCTCAAGGAGGCAGGAGAAGAATAGATCCGATGAGGTTAATTGGAAAACTATAGAGAGGACAACAAAATTTGAACATCACTTTTCACGGCAATATAAATGTAATTTTCTTTCGAGCTCTGATTTCTTTGATAATGTTGGTGGTCATTAATGAACAGAAAAAAATGGTTTGGCCTCCACTAGGAAAGCATAAGAGGAAAGTGAAAGTGAATGAGACATCCACTGTGAAGGATGTTGAACCTTATGGAATATTCAAGGGAGTGAAGATGAGAGATATAAAAAAAAACAAATAAATAATCGAGAAATTTAAAGAGGAATATAAAGAAAAATATAACCAATAATAAAGGTTTATGTTTCACCAAGGCAATAAAGAAAATAGTAAGTCAAATCAACAGCCAAAAACCAAAAACTAATTGGATGAATCACATGGTAATAAAACGATGGAAGCCATTGCCACTGATATAGAGATGTTGATACTTTCAATTACGTTGAAAAACTCAAAATCCCACATTTCAGAGGTGTTTTCATGAGAAATGGTTTACCCAAGGAAATACGAAATCAAGAAAGAGGTCTAATAAACTTTGATAATAAAGATGGATCTGGGACTGATTGGACACCATACACCTCAGATCATCTATTTCTATAGATATGGTAAGCTTCGACCTCCACTTGAGACTTTGGAGTATTTCATTTCCAACGGACCATGCAACATTACCTATGATAACTCTTTATATCTTCTCTATATACAAAAATCAATTGCTGTTCGTTAGTCTCGCTAAAGCTGAAAAATCGAAAAATTCAAAATTGGCCCTTTTGTATTTCGGATTACTTTTAATAGATGGCGTTCGTGGCGGACCTATCGTCTAACTGACGTGCTACACAAAAGTGTCATTTCTTCCGTGCGGTTGTGTAAAATTTATTACATTCCACATCATTTCTAAACTTGTGGATTTTGAGAAAAGTCTTGGTTAGGTACACTTTGCGAAGGTTTGTAATTTATTTTGATCTGCCATTTACCTATATTGACTTTGTAGGTTAAGTTAGGTTAGGCTAGGAATAACGGGAAACCAGGATAATGGAAATACCAGGAAAACGGGAAAACGGGAAAAACAGAATAACGGGATAAGGGGGAAATGGGATAATGGGAAAATGGGATAACGGGATCCTAGTATAACGGGAAAACGGGATAACGTGATAACGGACAAACGAGAGAACGGGAAAAAAAGCAGGAAACGGGATAAGAAAAAAGGACTGGGTAACGGGGTAACGGGGTAACGGGAATAACGGGAAAACAGTATAAGGTGAAAACGGGATAACGGAAAATCGAAAAAATGTGATAACGGGATAACTGGTAAATGGGATGACGGGATAACGAGATAACGGGAAAACGGAAAAAGGGGATAACGGGATGACGGGAAACCGGGATAAGTGAATAACGGGGAAACGAAAAGCGGGAAGAGTCAAAATCATAACGTAGATGGCACAACACAAAAAAAACATAGGAAAAAAAAATTCTACGCGGACGAGAGTTTCCGGGATTTTTTTTAGGGGATATAGAAATTTGGACAGGACAACGTGTGCCGGGTCAGCTAGTCAAACATAATTCTGTCAGTTGTGAAATTTCTCTCTCAATGAATGTTACAGTTATTTTTAATCCTTCAAACGATAACCTTCACCCTATCATGTGTTCTTTCAGCTTGTCAGCTGGAGATTCGTAATTTCATAAATTTCCCACATTCAATAGAATGAAACATGCAGAACAAAGTATGAAAATTGAAAATAGACATTGAAAAAATACAGAAGCTTCAAAAGCTTGTGTGCGATGTATTAGTTGATAACATTCAGAAGAAAATGGATTAATATACAAAAGTAATATGAATACATCCAATGGTGAATAAACACAAACAACCACAAGCAAACAAATCCGCGCGTGGTTCGATATATTCGTTTATTGCGTCAATTTTATAAATAGAAAACTATACTATTATAAAATTGTGATTGTCTGTTTGTTTGTTCGAGCATCAAGCAAAATTTCATCAGAATCGGTCCAGAATTTTGTTTGGAAGCTTATGATTAGACTTCAAAAATTGGTATGTATTTTATCTCGCTACAATGACACGAACCGGAGATATAACAATAAAACCACACTTTTTCACAACCAAGTGCAACCAATGTGAAGGGAAAAAGGGTTAACGGGAATTACATCTAGCATAAAAGGGTACATCTCCTAGATGAGCAATGAGCAGTGATGGTAAGAGATATAATTATGCCTGTTGGTATCATTTGGAAAACCCTAAAGTAACCGTTGCAAATGCTAATTTCAACGTCTACATCCCTTTGAAATATATCTTTCCTTAGTATACTGAAAAAGTAATTTTTTGTGGAGAGAACATAGATTTGAGGGAAGACAAAAGTACAAAGTTTCCCCAAATCTCTTTTTTTTTCCGGGAATGGGTTGTCCTCGAGCTGTTTTGTCGAAATGGATGGGACGTTGCCGACATTGTACGATAGCGTGAAGAGTCGACCCAAGACTTCGGATATAAACAGGGTTATGTTGGGGGCTTCATCACAAAAATTGGAGTTTTTATGTTTTCGAGGTAGCTGAAACTAAATTTGCAGTCAAAAATGTCAAATTCAAGATGCGTCGAGTGCGTCTGGTATTGATGTCGCTTAAAACGTATGTGAGGTCGGAATATGTGGTTTTTAAGGTATTTGATCATAAATAATGTATTTGAAATGGATTTCTTATTTCGAAAGATACAATCGTGGTATACTATAGAAGCTTATTCTAATTATCACCTGAGTCACTTGCATCATCTATCATGGAACATAACTTCGGGTGAGAAGCTATTCCTCTGTTTCTCTAGCGTTTCCCCGAACTTTAAATGTATAGATCAGATGTGATCATCATGCGTTGGAAAACATCTTCCATTGTTTTGTCTCTTGCACATTTCGCGAAAACATGTCTCGGTACTTGTTCTTGTTCTTTGTTTCTCGCTTCTTGAGCCTCTTCGGACAACTGTCCGATTGGAAGTGGTGCCCATTCAACGATTTGGAATCCATGAAGTATATTGTTATTTTATAGAATATTCTGATTATTATCGAATTTTCAATTGTATTTTCTTATAAACTCTGAGTTGACTTCTCCAAGCATTTCTCATTTTTTACTTTACTGTACGAATCCGTCCATCGCGATTTCATGTTGCACAACACCTTTTTTACATTGCTTTTCTTATTTTCATATATCTCGAAATCTGGCTCCTTTTTGGTAAAATGTTCTAAAATATGGATTTGCGTTTCGAATTGCTAATGGAATTTTCCTTTGTTGATCTCCTGTTCTAATCAGTTTCATATCCAAAAATGGAACGGAGTTATCAGTTTCTTTCTCTATTGTGAATTGTAATTTATTATTATAATTATTGAATATATCGAGAACCTCCTCAATTATCTTTTGATAAAGGGAAAATCAAAATAAATATTTTTTATGCAGTCATCAAGTATGATGATCTTCTTGTACATAACTGTATAAAATTAGGGATATTATCGAACCCATACGTGTTCCACAAATTTGTTGGTAATATTTATCATTGAATACCAAGTAGGATGATTCGAATATGAAGTCAGTGATACTAATGAAGGTTTTCTTTCAAAACAACAGTGGTCGGAAATAGCATTCCATTTATTTTAGATACTCTTCTTGATTGAATCTAATTGTAGATTTGTAAAAAAGCTATATTACATCCAAACTTATGATATCATAACCTTCTGGTAAGGTCATATTGTTACCTTTTTTGTGCACGTCATTTCTCTGGTACCTGGTCCTCTCAAAAATAATAAAATATTATTCTAAAAATCATAGATAAAAATATGATGAATAACACACGAATGAAAGTTGCATGCTCATGAATATCATGTAATTAACACTCGTTGTGTGAAAAGCGCTGAGACACCAAAACGCTAGATATTTTGTTACAAGCTTTTATTTAGTTTCACTTGTTAGTTCGTTAGTTAGGGTCAAATCTTGCAAGTGAATTTTGATCGACTTCTACTCGTCCGATTAATTTGAAATTTGGCAGGTGTTCATAATTCCGGTCACAATGCATTATGGAATTTGTTAGAGAAAAAAAAATGGCGGCTACACGATGCCGGGCGAGATTTGTAATTATGGTCTGATTTGATTCAAAATTTAAGTTCAGGGAAACGCTAGAGAAACGGAGGAATAGCTTCACACCCGAAGTTTGGCGATGTTTCTATGCTCTGACGGTTCCATGATAAGCTTCTATAGTATATCACGATTGTTTCTTTCGAAATAAGAAATTCATTTCAAATACATTACATATCAAATACCTTATATTCCGACCTCACATACGTTTTAAGCGATCTCAATACCAGACGCACTCGACGTTTCTGGAATTTGACATTTTTGACTACAAATTTAGTTTCAGCTACCTCGAAAACCTAAAAACTATCATTTTTGTGATGGAGTCCCCAACATAAATATATATATATTTATATAAATATATATACATATATATATATATATATATATATATATATATATATATATATATATATATATATACTAGCGGACCCGACAGACGTTGTCTTGTCCGAATTTCTATGTTCCCTAAAATGTTTTTCCCGAAAACTCTCGTCCGCGTAGAATTTCTTTTTTTCTATGTTTTCCTTTATGTTGTTCCATCTAGATTATGCTTTTGCTTCCTGTTGTCCCGTTATCTCGTTTTCCCGTTATCCCGTTATCCCGTTATCCCATTTTCCTGTTACCCCTTTTCTCTTTATCCCGTTATCCCCTTATCCTGTCATCCCGTTATCCCGTTTTTTCGTTATCCCGTTATTCCCGTTATCCCGTTATCCTGTCATCCCATTATTCTGTTATCCCGTTTTCCTGTTATCCCATTTTTTATTTATCCCGTTATCCCGTTTTCCCCTTATCTCCTTATCCTGTCATCTCGTTATACCGTTTTCCCGTTTTTTCGTTATCCCGTTATTCCCGTTATCCCGTTTTCCTGTTATCCCGTTTTTTATTCATCCCGTTATTCTGTTTTCCCGTTATTCCCTCATCCTGTCATCCCATTATCCCGTTTTCCCGTTTTTTCGTTATACCGTTATCCAATTATCCAGTTATCCCGTTATCCCGTTTTCCTGTTATCCTCTTTCATCTTATCCCCTTATCCTGTCATCCCGTTTTCCCGTTTTTTCGTTATCCCGTTATTCCCGTTATCCCGTTACCCCGTTTTCCTGTTATCCCTTTTTTTATTTATCCTGTTATTCCGTTTTCCCGTTATTCCTTATCCTGTCATCCTGTTATCCCGTTTTCCAGTTTTTTCGTTATCCTGTTATTCCCGTCATCCCGTTATCCCGCTTTCCTGCTATCCCGTTTTTTCTATGAAATAAAAAAAAATAAGGGTTGATCGTAGAAGGGTGAGAATCAAGAGTAATATGAATTTTTTTATTACTTATTATTAAGTCAAGACAAAATTAAAATTAAAATCTTGCCAAAAAAATAGGGGTTGATCGTAAAAGGGTGAAAATTCAGGGTTGTATGTATTTTTTAATGCTGTATCATAAAAAAATAAAAACAAATTTTTTTTTTTTCATAAAAAAAAATCAAGGGGTGGACCACCCTTAACATTTAGGGGGATTATTTGTGAATCTTAACCATCCAGGGCGCCACCCAAACGCATACAAAAAAATTCATTCAAATCGGTCCAGCCGTTTATAGATAAATAACCTAGATACCGACTGCAGCGCCATCTGCCGGGCTGATTTGTGAATCTAAACCATCCAGGGCACCACCCAAACGCATACAAAAAAAATTCATTCAAATCGGTCCAGCCGTTTAGAAGCAGTTCAGTGCCACACACGTACAGTAGAATTATATATATAGAGAGAGAGAGAGAGAGAGGAGTGAGGGGGAAAATTGTGTTTACTGGCCAGAGTTTCTTCCTACCACTAACGCTGTTTATAGCCGAATGCCAGAAGTAATATTTCGCCATCGAAATAGTCGATGTATCCTTTCCAATTTTGGAAGTCAGAAATTATGAAATTTTTGTCAAAATTCAAGATGGCGGCCTCAAGATCGAGGACGAGTTTGGTGATTATGGTCCGATTTCATTCAAAATTGGTATGCGGCGGTTTTCGCGGTTGGAGATTCTGATTTTTTGGTCAAAATCTATAAATTCAAGATGGCGACTTCCGGATGGCGGACGAGTTTTGTGATTATGATCAGATTCTATTCAAAATTGGTGTGGGAGTTTTGGGGTCGGAGATCATCATTTATTTTCTCTCAAAACTTACAGGGAAGAGAACTTGTAATAACGATGCTCTATTAGAAATGAACAGATTGAGGCGAACTAACTAAAGAGCAAAAAATAAAATAACTAATGAAAAAACTTTTTAAATACAAGTTTCTATTTAAGCCGTGTACTAAAACGTATAAAATAAGTTTGAATCATCGTTGCAATGATTTGATTATTTTTTGTTGAATTATTTGGTTTCAAAAGAATATATTGTAATAAAATTAATACTTCGACAAGTTGTTACTTGCCAACCAATCATTGTCCAATAAAATTAATTGGTACCTACTTTTATGAACACTTCGCGAGACAAGCTTTTTGAAACCAAATAATTCAACAAAAAAATAATTAAATAATTGTCAGCGATGACTTAAACTTATTTCATACGTTTTAGTACATAGCTTAAATGAAAGCTTGTTTTTAAAAAGTTTTTTTATTGGTTGTTTTATCACTACTCGAGTTAAGCCCCCTTTCTATATTAAACCGACCAAGGCAGAACAAATTACTCAAAACCCTCGTCTGTGGAAATCCGAAGGTTTCCTTTTTTGATATAGAATTTCGACACTTTTCTACGTATTTTCCAGCTTCAAGCAGTACAGGATCTCTTGGGTTCTCAACTGCGGACATAGTCTGGTATACAGACGGTTCAAAGACAGTTGAAGGAACGGGAGCAGGAATACATGGGGTAAGGCCAAGAAGGGATTACTTAATACCACTTGGCAAATGCTCCACGATATTCCAAGCTGAAACACATGCTATTATGGTATGCATTCAGAAGAATCTAGAAAGTGGTTATAGGAAAAAACACATGTACATTCTATTTGACTGTCAAAGTGCTATCAAAGCACTCAACTCTATACAGATAAAGTCTAAACTGGTCTGGGACTGCCTCCAGAACTTCATCGAGCTGGCAAAACATAACAAGGTCACCTTGATGTGGGTGCCAGGTCATAGAGGCATTGAAGGCAACGAAAAAGCGGACCAGCTAGCTAGACAAGCATCTGAAACGCTATTCACAGGGCCAGAACCTGTAGACGGGATTAGCAAAAACCGATGCAGGACCCTGATCGACGAGTGGATAAAAAGAAGACACCAACAATATTGGGATCAAACTGTTGGGCAAATACACAGCAAAGTCATGGCAGGGCATCCAAACCGGACCCTGACCTTCTGAACCTGAACAGAACGAAGGCACGTATAATAATAGGTCTGTTGACTGGACACTGCGGCCTAAGAAAACACCTAAACACCATGGGAGTACGCAGGGAAACCGTGGAGTGTAGGCTATGTGATGAAGAGGAGGAAACAGCCTCTCATATTATCTTCGACTGTGACGCCCTAAGTAGTAGGCGACACAGAACCTTTGGAGAGATCAGCCCGGAAACAGGCATGAATCCGAAGAACCCTATCAACAGGCTACTAAACCTAATTAAAGGCACAAACCTATTTGAATGAAGAACCACTGACGACAGAGTGATACAATAGACCCCAGCTGGTCGCAGTGTCAAGGGAAGCTAAGTGCCAACCCTGTCTCTGGCTCGTCAGCTTTCAACCAACCAACCAACTATCGAAAAATAAGGTGGTAGATGAGTAAATATATTCTGTTTTTTGTGGGATCTGCGACAGGTGGCATAGGCATACTAGTGAGCCAGCTCTCTGTCCCTTTATAAAACTATGCAATGACCCCCTCTCCAGGATATTCTGTAGTATCAACTTCTACCAACGAAATTTGTACTTTTGTCCAGCTTTTTGGGAATTCCGGCCACTGTGCATAGTAATAATAGCCTGTCGTTGCGGTACTGCAAGAGTTCGTTGCTGCGCCATATAGTATAGGATCTGGTTATTACATCGTAACAGTTTCATGCCCTGGACATCGCCAAAGTTACATTTATTGTACATCACAATAATCACATCCTAACGTGCCATCTACTGTACATCACAGCGATGTTACAAGAGGGATAGAACTCAGTCGTTTCTAAATGGCTAAAGAACGGCCAGACAAAGTTCACTTTCCCTTATTGAGGACCGTGGGTTCACTTTTATTCAAAACGATTCTCTCGCCAGTAGTTATATACAGTGCGGCTTTTATAGTCCCCCTCCCCTTGTTAACTTTTGTTCGACATAGAACAATGGGACAAAAACCGCTTCGCATGATATCCCCGATACTACTTTCTGAAATTAAAGACATTATGATAGCTCGATAGATAGATGTTTTTTGAATTTCGTTCAAACGTTTTTTCACAATATGCATTTGAAATGTCAAGTATAAGTGCGGATCGGAATGGTACCCTTACCCCGTTTGATGTGAAACAATGAGACATGAAATATATTGAATGGTATTACCGGTCCTACTTTTTGAGAGAAGATACATTACAATTACTCGACAGAGGGCGCTGGGGGCATATTAATTCGAAAATTTCGAAAGGCATAGAGGTCGACTTGCACATCGTTCAAAAGGTAATCCAATTAATTTTTTTTTCAACTATTGTTGTTTTACGGAATCACAATTGCGAGTGCGGCTTTTTATAGTCCCCCCCCTCCCTGTTAGCTTCCGAACGGTTCGACATAGAACAACGGGACATCGTGATTGTTCGATAGACTTAAAAATTTCAAATAGCATAGAGGGTTAAGTGGCACATCGTTAAAAATATAATTCAATTTTCTTTTCAGCCATTTTTCAATTTTGTCAATTCTTTTTTTTACAATATGCGTTTGAATTTTATACTTGACATTTCAAATGCATATTGTGAAGAAACGTATAAACGAAATTAAAAATTAACTAGATGGTTGAAAAGAGAATTGAGTTATTGTTGGAAATTTTTAAATTGATGTGTCCTCTGCGCAATCTATCGAGAAATCACGATGTCTTTCATTTCAAAAAGTAGTATCGGTGATATTATTCAAAATAGTTTTCGACCCATTGTTCTACGTCGAGCCATTAAAAAGTAAACAGGGGGGGGGGAGGACTATAAAAAGGCGAACTGTATATGAACATTTAATATGAAATGAAGCTGTTTATTTGATATTCTTCTTATGTGCTTTCGTTATTCAGAAATGAATATGCTCCATCACTGTGACATCTCGGAGATCTCATGCGCAGATGTATTTACATAACATTTTGAAGGCTTCCCATACAATTTTGAGTGCTTCCCATACAATACTGAGTGCTTCCCATGAAATTTCGAGTGCTTTTCAAACAATATTGAGCGCTATCCTACTGAATTTCATGTGTGGGTTCTAGATAAACATTTTCCCAAGTGTAAACGTTGGGAAGCCGGCTTGACCCACATCGATAGGGCGATAGAATAACTTTGGAAGAGCCGCCCAAACCCCTGAGTGAATCCCTGCGGCACCATCGAAACTTTTTCCGATTATTTCTCCCGAGGGGCATCAGCAGGAAATCAAATAACTTTTAAAATTAATATTGAAAGATGAGACGCTCTGTAGAAGATTGTAGTTTTCAATATCGATTCGTTACGAGGGCGTACGCCTGCGCGATGACCAAGTCCCGAATCCAAAATAGATTCGACCGATTCTACTCGCTCGGGGTGTGTACTACAGCCAAATCGCCACCGGTTCCTTACCCGTACAATTATAATCGAATTAACGATATTAACATGTGAAATCGCTGCTGAACGCGAGCATCAATGTACATATCAATCGAGTTACCTAGGAAATAAATAACAACCGAACATGGTTGACTGTTCGTTTGCTTCGACGCTCGCGATATTATTGACCTAGTAGGTAGATAGTGTAGTGAACATGTTGCGTGAAAATAAAAATGTTTTCCTGCTGAAGTCCTTCAAGACGTTACTTGTGGTTTTCGTATTGCTAAATCGAGTTCTTCCAGTCTTTCCGGAGCAGGATGAGGATATTCCGCATAACGAGTAAGTTTTACGTGAAAATTGGTGCGTGCTCCGGTGTCGTATAGATATGGTTTTTTCGGAGGGGTTTATAACGTACGGGTCTGCATTTCATGACTCCGACTGGACACGGGAAAGAAGTTGGGAGTTTTGCTTAGACCCAATATAGAGTTTTGTTCCGACTTTAGTTGTATTATTCTTTAATACGAACCGGTCTAGTCTAAGCGACGACCGTCGAATCACTATGTTTATTTCTGACAAGATTTTGAGACAGGTAGGTAGTACCTATGTGTTGTGACAGTATATTATAAGCACTGGGGTGCTTTTGGATATACTGCAAAGACGGCGGAAAGGGGATTGTTTTTGGGAAAATTGCCCATGCTTTCTTAGCTTATGACTAGAAAGCATCATTTTCGGGATACAAAGCTGTTTGTAAATACGTTGGATTGTGTACTGATACTTGTGTCCCAACCAAAAACACATTTCCTTTCAGACACTTATGAACTTAAAGCTTGAAATTGTGGCCGAAATACAGATTTTTACTTCTTTTAAATTGTTTTTTCCTCAGTAAACAGTTATTGCTTCTATTTATGGGTAGATATTGGAGGGCTTGACTGTATCTTGAGGAAAAAATCATGAAAAATATACAATTTCAGGAATAATATTATCAGTTGAGAGTAGGTGAGTAAATACATTTTTACCATAGATAATTAATAACAAATCATAATTGGAGCAATTCGAATATAATTCTATAAAATATATTGAAAACACACTAGTGGGGGGGGGGGGGGTTAAAACTACAAAACTATCCCTATATATTTGAAAAATTGTATCTATGCAATTGTTAATTGAAAATAGTATAATTAGATTTCAATTTTCTCAAATTCCAAGGGGTTAAAACTACCCCCTAAAAATTTGAATAAATTTCATATTTGAAACTAATCATTAAAAAATATGCCAAAATACGTTCATGTTTGAATTTTGCAACCCATGCAGTAAAAACTACCCATATTGAAACAAATTTTAAAATACATATTATATCTCATAGGGTCGGTAAAGGAGGATGTTTTGCATGAGGGTTACATTCCAGGGGTACGTACGTATACAGGAAGGATTTTCCAATATTCGAATCCAAAGGGGTTGAAACTACTCCTTGAATATTTGTATGAAGTATTTTTTGTCTTAAGATTCAACCATGTTGTGTGTCAATACATGAAGAATACATTATCCCAACAAACATTATGGTAGGTAAAATTGGCGTTAGGTTCACCGGTAAGAGTAGTTCGGAAATCGAAAATTGCGAGCCAAGCCGCAGCCACAAGCTAGAAAGAGCAACACGAAATAAAAATGATTAAATAAAAAAGTTTTAAGACGAGCTTTTATACGAATGCAATAAAAATGAAAAAACAATTTCTTTAATTGTTTGACCTAGGTTATTCTGTGAATAGCAGATTCAAAATTTTGCCGCGCAAGAATACCTTTTTTATATTCGCTTTTGAATCTGCTACTCACAGAATAACCTAGCTTGCCTTAAAAAAATATCACAGCCAATATTGTGGAAATCTAGCACACATATACAATACTCAATATTCTCAACAACCACTGACACAAGTGAGTGAAAATTTACAAAACCACTAGTTTTTACCACTGGGATACCCAGCGAAGTATTTCGAAATTTGTGATGATTTTCTGATCGGACCCATTGCACACTGCATTCTCCCCAAAACAATGAAAATAGCTGTTTTATAACTAATTTACAAAACAGGCAACTAATTTCAGGTCCATTTCCTTACTATCATTGGAAGGTACAATCTGTAATTATAGGAATATAATCCGCTATTCCGAAAACAACCAGCATTTCAAGAAGCTAAGCCAACACATTATGCAATCCTCAATGTCACCCCTAAAATATATACCACCGTAGATCAGCAGAAACCTTCACTCTCATCTTTCTTGACTTCATGCATTCAATGCTGACAATCATACGAAACTCTTCAAATGTTTGAAAAACATTGATTGACAAAACAGATATCAGCATGACACTGCAATCTTTTAGAAAGCGAACAACTGGGAAGCATTGAAAAATCATGTAGAAAGTAATCATCCAAAGGTAATCCATATTTTAACTATGAATCCTGAAAAACTGAATATTTGCTATTTACTAGTTATTCTAGTGATAAACTACATTTCGCATTCAATGAAATAATTTTCGAATTCTTCAGAAATGGTTGAGTTTGATAGACACCTTGAATGGGAAGTCCAAATGACGAGCCTGGTACGAAAAATTCGGGAACTAATAACGGAACTGAAATTGGTCACACCTAGTGTATGCAATTGTCGCATAGGGAGGAGTGTCAAACCACCCTAAGAAACACTTCTGAAATGGATAATCAAAATTATATTCAAACATTGATATATACAAAAAACATTTCAAGAATGAGAAATATATCAACGCATTCGTCAAGTAATCTAATAAACGATTAAAATATTAAAAACTGAATAATAAAATAGCATGATGAGTGAAACTGAAATAATAATAACACTGATGACTCCATAATGTCCTGATCACATCAAGAGGCACATTACTATCCTGTTAATAAAATAATTGATAAAAAACCTTTTTAAAGACAAGCTTTGATTCAATTGCACTAAAAAGTAAAAAATAATTGCTTTGGATGTGTGACGTAGGTTATTCCGTAAATTATAGATTCAAAAGCTTGTTGCGCAAAGTTTTCAGTTCGAATACAAAAGCAATAATTTTTTACTTTTTAGTGCATTTGAATAAAAGCTTGTCTTTAAAAAAGTTTTTTATTAATTATTTTATTTTGTGCTTTTTAGTAAGTACGCCTTAATTTTTGTTAAAGCATCATTATTACGAGGCCTTTTTTTCCTGTAAGTTTTGAGCTATCTAGTCTTTCAATGAGGAGAACATCTGAAGATTAACTCATCCGCCATATTGGAGTTGCCATCTTCAATTTTGAATTAATAAAATATCTCATAAATCATAATTCCGACCAAACCCCTAATAAATCAACACGTCTGCAACCTTGAAGCGCCATTGTGTTTTTTCACTAATAAATTTCATAATGCATCCTACATACCAATTTTGAATCGAATCGGACCATAAACCTAAATCTCGCCTGCCATCTTGGAGCGCCATTGTGTTTTTTTTTTCTAATAAATTTCATAATGAATTGTCACCGGAATTATGAACACCTGCCAAATTTCAGGTCAATCGGAGGTCGGCAAGTTCTCCAAAAATGGATTACAAATTTTGAACCGGAAAGTCATACGAACGAAGAAAGTGAAATAAAAGCTTGTAAACATGATAAATTGGGCTTTAACATTTTCATTTGATCTCAGCTGCAATCCAAAAATGCTAGGGATAACATTTCTTTTTCATTTTTTTCTTGTATGTTTTTACATTACGAGTAAAATATTCAGTATTGGCGACAAAGGGCCTGACTATTGTTTCAGTTCTTTTTACTACCTCCCATTATTTCGAATACGAATTCTCTAAGCCCTTCCATTTTACAGAGCTACCTGTTGACCTATCCAATGCAGAAGCTTTTTAATCGATTTTCCGAAGCTTCTCTCCCGGAATTCCTCACAATATTATTTGTACATCGTCTTTTCATTTCCAATACAACTGCCAATCGCTATATTCATACCGTTCTTGATATAATAAAACTACAAACATTGGGATTCCTTTTACTGAAATTGCTCGTGATTCTAATTTTTTTTGTTTGTCTATCTACCTTACGGGGAGAAAAAAAAGTCATCGACGTTGAGAATAAATATTCTGCCAACGATGCGATGAAAACCGATATGGTCATGTCAACCGATGCCAAACCAATAATAGTGCGTTCTCAACCAAGTCAGAAGTGAAGCAACTCCAGTTAATATTGAAGTTTTTTCCGTTTGCTAGTTTCTTTTGGCGATATAGAGAGATTGAACAACATGACGCATTTTGCACCCGATTCAATTCATTGCAAATTATTGCGAGAATGAAAAACCTGCGGAGAGAGAGAGACGGCATATTAAAATAATGCAAGGGTTGAGGCAAGATCAGATGGGACGCGAAGTTACGAGACCAGAGAGGGGACAAGTGATAATATATGAAACAAGATCAAAAACGAAATGAGTGACAAGATGAGAAACAATAATGGTGGAAGACAAGACATGACACTAGAACAAAACAAAAATACGAGACTAGAGATTCGATAAGGGTCTTCTCTCAAAGAGGCAATCAACTCATTGAAAGAAATACACAATGCCAGAATAGGATCCAAACTGACAGAATGCAAATGGGTCTCGTTCATTCTAGTCGTTTGCGAAAGCAATAGGAAGAAATTCCACCTCCAGTTCTCTCCGTCGCCTTACTGAAAGTGATGGAACACTCGCTACTACTCCTGAAGAAAATGCCAACCTACTAGCCACAACGTTCAGCAAAAATTCTGCCCCAGATCCTCAGGGGAAAGCAAGACCTACCATTAACCCTGCTGATTGCCGAATGCTTGAAGTAATATATCGCCATCGAACTATTCGACGTATCTTTTGCAATTTGGATAATGATAATAATAATAATGTTAATAACAATAATAGTAAAAACTCTCTATTGCTCAAATATATAGTTTTTTTACAATTTGATTTAGGGTGCAATAGGTGGGCATATCGCTAAGCGATATCTTCCTGCCGACCCTTACAAGCTATTGTATATGCTACTGAGGATTTTCTACGTAATGACTATAAATAATGTAAGATGCAATACTATATATTGGAATCAGTTAGTTGAAGATGGAGTGCAATTAACTACTTATACTAAATTAATTGAATAAATTGAATGAATTATGTTACTCCTGACGTGATATTGGGATAGGAAGGGACAACAGACAGGCATAGACTGGAATATTTTTTTTATGAGTCTCTGGTTCAGAA
The DNA here is from genome assembly GCA_018342105.1 of Gonioctena quinquepunctata. Taxonomy (NCBI): domain Eukaryota; kingdom Metazoa; phylum Arthropoda; class Insecta; order Coleoptera; family Chrysomelidae; genus Gonioctena; species Gonioctena quinquepunctata. The sequence goes on from JAFIRS010000187.1 coordinate 744,171, forward strand.
AAGGATATCCTGTATGTTGAGATAATCTTGGAACCTAGGAGAAGGAGAGTTGGGATCTCTTCGAATTCTGAATTACTGCCCGGAAACCTCTACTAGGACAAATGGAGGTTCAAAGCCTCGCTGTTCGTTGGATGAACGAGTCTTTGGAAAGTGATGTTCTGCAGGTTTCCAAAGTGACCACGAAGGGGTGTGATGACTGAACTTGACGGGTTAATCTCGAAGAGACTGCCAAAGCAGGAACGATTGTTGATATTTCAGAAGAGCATCGCCCATGAAAATATCTATAAAATAGAGACAAATCGCCAACTTTTCTACGGTGTTCCAGACAAGTGAGCGAGTTTGTAAGCGAGGCATCACCGACGAGACGAATTGCTCTTTTTTGGACAGAATCCAATAGCCTCAGGATATGTTTAGGTGCCGCACTCCAAATATGGGAACAGTATTCCAGGACAGGTCGAATCTGTGCCTTATAGATCATAAGCAGCTGACTGGGGGTGAAATAGCTCCTGGCACGAAACAGAAAACCAAGTTTTGGGATGCACTTTGGCAATGGACCTCACGTGATTTTCCCAGGAAAGGTTATTGCTGATAGTAATACCAAGCATCGATATGGATGGCTTCAGTGGTATGGTTACTCCTGACAAAGTTATGTTAGGCACAGTGGAGATTATGTAAGATTATTCTAGTACCCAACAGCAGATAATTCTGTGTTGTGTAGATATTTCTTTAGGGCAGCTCGGAAGGAGGCGAAAGAAGCTTTTTGAGTAATATTAGCAGGGATACGATTCCGAAGCTGAGAAAATCTGACCGAAAAACTATTGTGAACTAGACAAGATGGGCGGGTATGCTTAGAATTAAATTGGAATGGGCTGTTGTTTGACGAATTTCGCCACCAAGAGGTTGATTATTGCTGTGTAGGCTCATGTGATTTTACAACTCTGTACCCCAGTAACAGGATACTATTAAAGCTACAGGACTTGAATAGCTTGCTATGTGTCCTGAATAACTTGCAGCTTTAGTACGTTCGGAACGATTAATATATTTTTTCGAAAGGAACTTCAGTTGATAGGTTTGTTGTACTACTTTCCTGGCTAATACCTCGACTAATATTGGATTACATAGTGTTCACATTCTAATTTCTCGGATTATAAAATAAAGTGGTCTAATATGAGATAGATATCCATAATAATTATAAAGTTTTCGTGTGGACGGCAAAATTGGGTTCACAAGTCAAAAATCCCGTGGCACTAATCTCGAAAAAACTGCTACTTCCTCAGCTGATTATGTGATTTGTAGATTTCTGATTTCCATATGGTGATTACTCGATGAATTTAATTATTTTCTGTTATACGCTTCAGTGGAATATCCCGTTAAGTTGTCATTATATAGTTGACTTTGAAGACCAGCTGTTTTCAAAATTAATTTGATGCAGATTTATTAATTTATACCTACGTTTATTCAATTATGATTCGAATAGAATGTCGTTTTTTTCACGAAATTATAGGTTTCATGTTAATATATTAAGTTTTTTTCGACTGTGGAAAAATAACCTATTATAAATATTTGTAAAAGTTCTTGTGTTGAATAAATTGAAATCACAGTGACTGGATTTATTCAAACCCTGCCATCAGTGAGACGATCAAACTGCAGTTTATTTTCGGTTCGTATGCGAAACTAATTTATTTTCTTCAACGAGACTTACATTGTTTTGTTTTATGTTTTCATCGACGACTTTTTCAACTTGACATGTTTAGGGAACAGTGTACAATATGAAATGTTACTCCGTGAGATTCCGTGTCACAAAAATAATAACTTTTATGAGATCACTCACATGTTGTCTGCCTAACTGTTACAGCATGTTTTTTCAGAAACTGTCGCTAAATTTTTTTTCCCATACAACTTGAAAATATCTTAAAACGGCGTTTCTAGTTCATCCAAAGTTTACAGTAAACTGCAATATATCTAGGTCTTTCCGTTTCTTCTTTGATTCCATCTTTCCACGTTTTTCGCGGTTTCCCCTATATTTATCTATACTTTATAAAATTGTAATTGTCTGTTTGTTTGTTTGAGCATCATGCAAAAACCACTGGACCGATTTTGTGTTTGAAAGCTCATGATTAGACTGGTATGTATTTTATCTCGCTATACGATGACGGGAACCGGAGATATAACAATAAAACCACATTTTTTTACTATCCAGTGCAACCAATCAAGGTGAGCTCCCATTTCAGGTTTATCTTCCCATTGTATATATACAGGGTGTAACTGAATAAGTGTAAAACATTTAAGGAGGTGATTCCTCATCGAAAAAAAGATAGATCTTTCATATAAAGAAACTTCATTGGAGCATCCCTTGTTAAGATACAGCCCCTTAAAGGGGGTACATAAAATTTGTATAACAATTTTTTTCACAAGCACTGAAAAAGTTACAATATTGAAATTAACCTGACGTTTTGTACTACCAAAAAGACCTTAGCCAGTAATTTATTTGGTTTACCCCATGGTTGTAAGGGTGAAAAACGCAACCCCTAAAATTTATTTCCAATGTAACTTTTTGTCTTATTATTTGTTTACCATTTAAAAATTTATTTCCGATAGCCTGTTTCATTCTAAACAAAAAATGTCTCTTGGGTTTTTTGCCCAAAATAAACCAGTAAGCACCAAAACATTATTTTACGAACAACTACAGAGATACATCGTCATAAATGCGAAAATACGAAACTAATCTATCTAGTAGGTCGCTATTAGCGATAGTGACAATTAAATTGGTATGACGCTGTCAGTTTGGGAATTTTCGAAATTGAATTAATACTAATTGTGTGTTGTTGTTCTGTTCTTAATTTGTTACTTTAATAATTCACTTGTTAATAAAATGGCATACACAAATGAGGAAATGGCTGATATGCATTACGTTTACGGTCTGTCCAGGGAATGGGTTAGAAGCTTCTAGAAGATATGCTGAAATGTATCCTCAACGGCAGCATCCTTCACATAGAATATTTGCTCGACTTCATCAACGATTACGAGAATATGGTTCATTCGACAAAGAACGCAGGATTGTGGTCGCCATCGAGAAATACGAACACCACAGCTTGAGGAAGCAGTACTTAATTTGATTGAAGAACAACCTACTACCAGTACTAGAAGATTGCTTTCCAGCTAAATGTTGATCATATGACGGTATTTCGAATTTTAAAGGAACAACTCTTATACCCTTACCATCTGCAACGAGTACAGGCACTGTTACCGCGAGACTTTCGAACCGTCTTGAATTTTGCAATTGGATGCTGGAAATGATTAGAAGAAATTGTGACTTTCTGAAGACGATAGAATTCACAGACGAATGTAGTTTTTCTCGGGACAAGATTATTAATTTTCATAATTACCACATATGGGCTGATGAAAACCCTCACGCTATTGTCGAAACTAACCATCAAGAACAGTTTTCTCTTAACGTGTGGCTCGGTACTATTGGGAATGATTTAATTGGGCCTCATTTCCTACCTCCTCGATTAAATGGTGAGGCATACGTTCAATTTTTAAGAGAAGTGCATCCAGTACTGCTGGAGGAAGTTCCTTTGGGCGTCAGAAGGGATATGTTTTTATGCATGATGGGGCTCCCGCCATTTTAGTCAAGTAGCACGTCAGCATTTAACTGAAACATATGCAAATCAGTGGATAGGTCGAGGAGGACCACATAAATGGCCCGCTCGATCCCCGGATCTCAATCCTCTCGATTTCTCTATTTGGGGCCATTCACAGCATTTGGTATATCGTACTCCTGTTCGCGATGTAGAGGACTTAGAAACCGCATCATCGATGCGTGCAGGGTAATCAGAGAGACTCCAGGAATATTTGAGCGAATACGTGGCTCAATGCGCCGACGTCTAGACGCATGCGTAATGTTTGAAGGTAGACATATTGAACATTCACTATGATTTCTACATGTTGTGTGTTTTGTTATTAATAACTTAGTTTTGTTTATTACCCTTTAATCGTTTAATGCAGGTACTAACTACAAAATAACAATAAATCCAGTTCGCATTTATGACGATGTATCTCTGTAGTTGTTCGTAAAATAATGTTTTGCTGCTTACTGGTTTATTTTGGGCAAAAAACCCAAGAGACATTTTTTGTTTAGAATGAAACAGGCTATCGGAAATAAATTTTTAAATGGTAAACAAATAATAAGACAAAAAGTTACATTGGAAATAAATTTTAGGGGTTGCGTTTTTCACCCCTTACAACCATGGGGTAAACCAAATAAATTACTGGCTAAGTGTCTTTTTGGTAGTACAAAACGTCAGGTTAATTTCAATATTGTAACTTTTCAGTGCTTGTGAAAAAAATTGTTATACAAATTTTATGTACCCCCTTTAAGGGGCTGTATCTTAACAAGGGATGCTCCAATGAAGTTTCTTTATATGAAAGATCCTATCTTTTTTTCGATGAGGAATCACCTCCTTAAATGTTTTACACTTATTCAGTTACACCCTGTATAGTCATATGTATATATATATATATATATATATATATATATATGAAAGAGAGGAATATCGAGGGGACCTGTTAAAAAACAAAATGGAAGGAATTTAGTGGACATAGTCCTCAGAGAAAAGTGTTAACCGTAGACACGTGACACGTGTTTCGGGCTCTCGGCCCTCATCAGTACGGTGGAGAAGTGCAAGGATGAACAACACATGGTAGAAAACGACAATCAACGGAGTCAACAAACAGAAAGCCAGCCGCACATTTGTGGTTTCGGTCAGCAGACCCAGGAATTCCAGGGCAACAAACAACGTCACCACGGAGGCAGCTATAGCTACCTGCGTGACATCCGAGTCCAGGAATATAGATATGAAAGAGAGGAATATCGAGGGGACCTGTTAAAAACAAAATGGAAAGAATTTAGTGGACATAGCCCTCAGAGAAAAGTGTTAACCATAGACACGTGTTTCGGGCTCTCGGCCTTTATCAGTACGGTGGAGAAGTGCAAGGATGAAAAACACTTGGTAGAAAACGACAATCAACGGAGTCAACAAACAGAAAGCCAGCCGCACATATGTGGTTTCGGTCAGCAGACTTGCAGACTTGCACTTCTCCACCGTACTGATGAGGGCCGAGAGCCCGAAACACGTGTCTACGGTTAACACTTTTCTCTGAGGGCTATGTCCACTAAATTCTTTCCTTTTTGTATATATATATATATTTATATATATATATATATATATATATATATATATATATATATATATATATATATATATATATATATATATATATATATATATATATATATATATGTATATATATATATATATAACGGGATAACAGGAAACGGGATAACAGGAAACGGGATAACAGGAAACGGGATAACGGGAAACGGGATAACGGGAAACGGGATAACTGGAAATGGTATAAGTGGGATTACGAGGTGGTGGGGCTACACTGCATAGCTATCTAGATCCACTGCCATTTATAAAATTTATATTTTCAGCTATGTTTCGCCATCTGAGTGTCCTTTGTTTCTTCTTGCCAGTATGTTACTCCTGTCCTAAGTTGGTCCTCTTCCACGTTGTACATCCATTTTGATCTCAGTCTTCCTTGCATCCTTCCTCTACCGAGTTCCATTGCAGCAATGAGTAAGTTACCGCTTGTGTTGCTTTATTTTAATGACTATATTCTCTTTTGGTTCATGTCTCACTTCTGTGTTGTAGATTGTAGGTGGTAGGGGGTCGATATGACTCTTTATTCTCTCCGTACCTCGACCTATAAGGTCTTTTGTAAATTGCCCTCACTTTCAAGACCCGGGATTTCGAGACTTCTTGCGAAGCGTATCAGTTTTCTGGGAGCTAAGTTCCTGATGTCTGGGGTGTTAGTGGAACCCCTTCGAGAATTTTTGCCATTTGCAGAACAGCGCTTGGCAGTCGCAAAGCAGGTGTTCTGCAGTTTCAGGGAAGTTCTCGCAGTAACGGCACAGTTCACTGTCTGATCTATCCATTTTTTTGAGGTGATACCTCAGAGGACAATGACCAGTGAGCAGTCCTGTTACCAGTTCGAAGTCTTCCTTGTCCAAATCGAGAAGCTGTTCAGCTTCCTTTGGCGATGGGCTCAGAAGCCTTTTCGCTTGTCTTTGCCCTGGAATCTTGCTGATGTTGGCTTTGAAAAGACTACAAAAGAGTTCCAGGCCAGAAAATTGAGTGTTTGCGCCTTCCTTGGCAAGGCTGTCCACTTCTTCATTGCCTTTGATTCCTTTGTGACCTGGCACCCACATTAGAGTAACCTGATTGATCGTAGCCAGTTGTCTTAGGGAGAGTTTTCAGTCCCAAGTCAGTCTAGACTCACAAGTATGTGAATTTAGAGCTTTTAGTGCTGCTTGGCTGTCTCATAGGATATAGATCTCTGCCCCCCTAAAGCCTCTCAAGGCATTCTTGGGCGCAAATTTCTGCTTGAAAAATTGTTGAGGCTTTGCCTAGGGATTTTGAGAGCCTAAAATTAGGGCCCTTTGGTCCATTTTGGAACCATCACTATACCATACTGATGCATTCATTTCTAATTGAGGTCCGTTCGTTGTGAATATATGGTAGTTGTTTATAACCACTTCATTCACACCAAAGTCGTACCTAGCTGGCAAAATATCTGTTGGCTCGTTCCTGGATTCTAGGGGAATATTTTCCAGAATCTTCAGATGTCCAATCAGATTTCCAGCCTTCAAGTTCAATGCCTGGTGCAGTCTGAAGGCACTTTTTGCCGCTTCTTTCATTACACACAAGTGCAGTGGCGGAATTCCCAGACAGGCTAACCGTTGCACTCTCTGCAGCTCTATTTTTACAGAGTTTCACCAATGGTTCTAAAGAGATGTGCCCCCAAACTAACTCCAGGCCTGTGTCGACTCTACATGATATCGTATAATTTCGGCAACTTCCCATCCAACCGGAAAACAGCTTGAGTACAGCTCAATTCTAGGAAAGGAAAAACAACTCTTTCCAAAAACCATTATTGCCTGTCATCTCAAAAGTGATGGAAATAGCTATCAATAACGAGCTTGTGAGATATCTTGAATGATCAGATATTATCAGCGATTGGCAAAATGGTTTTTGCGAACAAATTTCTACAAAGGATTTGATTGCCTACGGAGTCCATTATGGCATGCTCCAATCGAAAAACATGGCTGTTGTCTTAGATATCTCCAGAGCTTTCGATAGAGTTTGGCACCAAGATCTCACGTCTGAACTATGCGTTTTTTCGCAAATAGATCGATAAATGTGGTCGTAGATGAAGTTTCATCCAACACTTTCTCCATCAACGCAGGCGTTCCCCAAGGTTCCATTCTGGCACCTGCACTGTTTCTCCAATATATTAACGACATGTTGAGACCCACCAACAATCTTGTTCCTTCTTTCGCAGACAAATTTTACTTCTGAATCGTTTATACATCTATTCATACGGTACGGAAGTGCTAATCAGTGAAATAGCAGAAAGGCAAAAGTGAGAGAAAACATAATAATATACAAATTGAAACCAACGGATGACGAAGAATTGGACCAAGTCGAGAAGATAAGCACTATTGCTCCAACTGACAACCCGAGAGATAATTCAAACTCGGCACCATTGGCAATGTTAAAAAATAGTTTCGTGGCAAGTCACCACCTACTTAGATATTCAGCAAATCCTACCGTCTACATTGGTCTTGATAATGCTACCTTGAATTGGTTCTCGCATATTTGTAAAGCCTCACTCACAAATTGAATTTGGACAATTCAACTTATTCAACATCAGGATTTCCTCAAGGTATCATTCTTTGTCCTCTCCACTTTCTAATATTCACATTCGTCTTGCCGAATGTGCTGCAATACTCAGAAATTCTGCTGATGACATGCAGATTTCAAATCTTGTACCGCAGTGGTTTCAACCGAAGATCTTGATTATTTAACTTCTGACCTTCGAAATATTTTCACTTGGTGCAGTGACAGTTGTCACTTTGAACTGACAATTGGCACTTTGAAGTGACAATTGTCACTTTGAACTATCAATTGTCACTTTGAACTGACAAATGTCACTTTGAATTGACAATTGTCACTTTGAAGTGACAATTGTCACTTTGAACTGATAATTGTCACTTTGAACTGACAATTGTCACTTTGAAGTGTGTCTAACGTAAAAAGAAAACTGAAATATTTGAAACACTCCAAGATTATGGAATTCGATACTCAAGAAATTCAAAAGATAAACAATAAATAGCATACTGTGACTCAGATTTTGCAGGAGACTCCAATGAAAGAAAAATCACGACTGGATATGCAAAGGAACTGTATGCTGGTGTTCCAGGAAAGAACCGATTGTGGCCTTATCTAGTACCGACGCAGAGTATATTGCCGCTGCAGATTTTACTAAGGAGTTGATTTATTTAAAATCACCCATTGATGAGCCTACAAATCGAAATGTGACCATCAAGCTAAATATCGACAATCAAAGCACAATGAAATTAATATGAAATGGGCAGTTTAATCAAAGGAGCATGCATATTGATGTTCGTTTTTGTTATATAATCAATATTCAGTTGAAAACTGTTCGAAGAAACTTTATTTTAACATTCAAAATATATCTTTTTGACATCTATCAATCCATTCAATATCAAACTCGACTGTTTTTATTTTAGTCCAGTGATAATGAAACTAATATCATGAATTATATCGCCCGTTCCCATGGAATCCGCTGACTTCGCTGACGACGGTTCCGAGATATCCAATTCCTGGAAGCTGATGCGCCAGCATTTTTCATCTCCTTGAGAAAACCTTAATTTTAATTCATTATTATTTTTACTCTTGTACTGTTCAGACGTATGTCTTCATAATAAAAATTTAAAAAGAGACTTTGAGTTCCAAAAGTTATCACTCATGTCACAGTTTTCATTTTATCAATGAGAAGGTGAATGAAGGAGTCATCGATATCCAGTATTGTTGCTCTGAATGATCATGGCAGACATTTTCACAAAACCTCTTCCATATTGTTGGTTCGAGAAATACAGCAATTATTTAGTTTCCAAGATTGGGTTCATTCAGTAATTTATTATTAGGAAAAAGTGTTGAGAATGAAAATTCGTTATTATAGATATACAATGAAAAAATGTTGAGTATCGTTTTATAGATGGAAAATAAAGAATTTTCTATTTGAAAAAGGAAACATTACTTTCGTAATAAGTTAAAATTCCATTATTTTCGATCTAAATCTCACCACAGTAGTATATGGGTAAATTGACTGAAAAACAATATTATTGTATTGCAGTTGGCAATAAATGTCCTTTTTGACTAACAATTGCCACTTTGAAGTGACAATTGTCAGTTCAAAGTAACAATTGTCACTTCAAAGTGACAAATGTCAGTTCAAAGTGACAATTGTCACTTCAAACTGACAGCTGTCAGTTCAAAGTGATAATTGTCACTTCAAAGTGACAATTGTCAGTTTAATGTGACAATTGTCACTTCAAAGTAAAAATTGTCAATTCAAAGTGGCAATTCCAAATGTTTAAAAAAATATTTTGTTGTTGGCCCTTCTACGCCTTCGTAGTTTCTCCTACAATGCCAGTGCTATTGAATAGATATGTTGATAAACTTGATTTATTTATACGTGTATTTCTCAGACTATTAAAAGTTCAGATGTTGACTACTCAATGAATTTGATTGTTTATTGAAATATTTTCTTTTTAAAGGTGGAATGGAAGAACTGCCTAGTCAAATTCGTACCTTTTGTGCTGTGATGTTCTTTGCAGCACAATGAAGATGTGTTTATTTATATACATCTCAGAAAACCAGAACTGCACTAAACAGGCATGTGGGAACTGTGAACGAAGATCGATCACCTCAGAACTCAGAACCATCGCGAAATCAGCTTCACAAAAACTTGATTCAACCTGATTATATCATATCGAGCCCATATACTCGTATTACAAATACAATGCATTGCATAGAGTGTTCATCCTAAGAAATACATTCCTAGAACATTTTTTGAATGTGGTCGAAAATAATTGAACTTCAGATAATTGGAGTACCCTTTCAATAAAATATAGGTTTTAGTTAATTGTGACAATCATTCACTGGGAATTTTACTTCCAGAGTGAAGAATTGGGCCCTAAAGTTTGGAGTGGACTTGTGGGAGTATGGCAAGCTGACGACACGAATGAATGAATTACAGAGGGTATGTATTTTTTATCGATCTATTTTAGTCGTAATTCACTGCTCTAATTCTATGAAACTGAATGAATAACGTTATGACACCCTAGTAAAACTGAATAAAAAAACGAAATATAATGAACTGAAGTCATGTCATCCATTTATTTATTAAGAAAGTACCCTAACAAAATTTTCTATTGCAATTACAGGGGCACACGAAAAATACGAATTGTGCACATCTTTCTTGAAACTAAAAGAAAAAAATACCATTTGATATGTTACCAAACAAGATACATTTCAGGTTGAATAAGTAAAACAAAATCACATTGAGAAAACTCGGCAGGTATCAGTCTCAACTCTTTATAGCGATAACTTGAATATATGGATGTGAAGGAAATAATAGTGTAACGAACCTAGGCCGGACCTGTCGCCTCACGCGTTGCCATCGACAACGATGATGTCTTCCCCGGAGATATTCGAGCACAATCCAGTCGCGCTGCCGCGGAAAACAACGGTCAATATTGGAAACAACTGGAACATGCTGTTCGCCAACCGCCAGAATTGGAAACATCGAGAATTCTGTAACGGAGATAAATAGGCAGCCCTCAAGAGGGAGTCTCAGTCTCAGCAGTCGATAACATCGAGCGATACAGTGTGAATTTAAGTGTGAAATAAATTAGTAAAATCAAGTTAAGTTTATTTACGTTACAATAGTTTATGCAACAAGTGGACTAAGGGGCGAATTATTTGACAATCGTCTTCTCGCTACATGAGCTTAACATTTATGAAACTTAAAAGTTACGAAATCAATCGGTCAAAGGTCTTACCCCCGAATATATTCTCAAGTACCACAAAACATAACGAATATAAATAATCATCAGTTATACAAAAAAAAATCAAGGATTGGTTGAGAAGTTTATCTATCGATGATTTGAATACATCATTAATACAAATGATAAATAATATTATGAATTTTGGGTGTTAGATATTGTTAAGAATTTTTTTTTCTCATGTTTTTACATATGTTTTTTACTTGCACTTTACTTATACGTTATTTATACTTTAAGATTTGATGATTTGACGATTTGACGATTTGAGATTTAACGATTTGAAGATTTGACGATCTGACGATTTGACGATTTGATTATTTGATGATTTGACGATTTGACGATCTGAAGATTTGGCGATTTAACGATTTGACGATTTGAGGATTTGAAGATTTTATGATTTAACGATTTTATGATTTGACGATTTGATGATTTGACGATTTGACGATTTGATGATTTGATGATTTGACGATTTGACGATTTGAGATTTGATGATTTAAGATTTGATGATTTGATGATTTGATGATTTGATGATTTGATGATTTGATGATTTGATTTGATGATTTGATGGATTTGATGATTTGATGATTTGAGTTGATGTTGATGATTTGATGATTTGATGATTTGATGATGATTTGATGATTTGATGATTTGATGATTTGATGATTTGATGATTTGACTATTTGAAGATTTGATGATTTGACGATTTGACGATTTACTTATACTTATATTTTTATATCTTAATTTGTATGTGTGCGTATGTTCCGTAAAGAACCCGAGTACTGTATTACTCTACATTGGAGTTTACTGAAATAAATCAACAATATAATTGTCCCGAAACAATTTTGTGCAAGAAGATCACATATAGTTCACCTTCCTGAAAGCTTATTATTATAGTTAAAACGTTTCCGGTTGGCGAAGTAGGCAATAAATCATTGGTTAGATCTGACATATACGTCTAAGCCATTTCCACTTGTTTGAGATATACTCAAGGCACGCCCAGATACGCATGCCCCTGAATAAGATACGACTAACGTTACGGAGAAATTACTAACACTAGAGAAGGATGGCCAATGAGATGTACTTCCTGTTAAAAACAGATGGTTTAACAGAAGGGGACTCGAAATTACCTCATGTTGAATGTGTTGATCCTTCTGGTGTGTTGTGTTGCTTCTTCTGTTGTGATGAGTTTGTGATACACTTTTACTCACCAATGATTTATTGCCTACTTCGCCATCCGAAAACGCCTGCACTTTATATTGAAATGTCCCAAGTGGGTCTCGTAATTAGGCAAGATGGTATTCCTCATTGATCTTTCAGTTATACTGGAGAAATATCTAAACTGCACATCTTCAAATCGACTATATATTCATGATAATATAGGGATTTCAAATGATAAAAACTGACTACGGACAAAAGTATTGTGAAGAATCATCAGGGAGTTGTAATTTTTGGAGCATCTCGAATCCCGATAATAAGTCATTTTTCAGTGCATTTTCAACTATACTTTCGATCTGCAACTCAAAAGACAGCTTCAAATCTTTTGAAATTCCCAGATCTTTTACAGTTCTTTCAGTTTGCAAATTTGTTTCCTTCAATACTGTACTGGAAATTATAAGTTTCAGGCTTATGACATATTACTTTACTGACGGCAATATCGTTCTGTAATGATTAGCAATCAGGCGGATCCTTGATTCCTTCGAAAAATTTCAAATCTTCGGCAAAGATAAAATATTCTGTGTGCAAGAAGCAACTATCTGTCATGTCAGTATATAGAAAATAACAGGGGACCCAAATCGGATCCCTGAAGAACACCTGGCCTCAGGTTTACTATAGTTGATGTTGAGTTATCATCGTGACTGAGATCGATTCGATATATATGATTTTAACCATGCTAAGAGATTTTCGTGTATACCGACATTCTCCAATATAATCAATAATGTCTGGTGATGGTCAAATGCTTTTGAAAATTCGGTATACTCGGCATCCACATCGTGCATCTTCGCCATACAATAAACAATTCTCTGTGTAAAACTAATGAGGTTAGTTTCAACAAAGCGGCCCCGGTAAAAACATTGGTGATTTTTATTCAGGATTGCTTTCAAATAAAATTTAAACTTATTTTTGCCAGGAATACACAATAACGAAATAAGACGATAATTTCCACATCATGGTTGGACCCATTTTTAAGAACAGATACTACTTGCGATTTTATCCAAATACTGGGAAATGTTCCTTCTGCTACAGTTTTATTATAGATTACGAATGAAGGGTGCGTAATATACTCTATTTATAACATGAAGATGTCCCAGTATTTTTTTTTCTTATCTAGCGATTAAATTCATATTTTTATAGTCTTTATGTTCATTTCTTCCCGGTCAAAAGACAGCATGGTTGTTTTTTTTTTGACTACAGGGGGAGTATGTGTTGACTCATAGACAGAAGCGAAATAATCACTGAACACTTCAAAGGTTTCTTCTTTCGTCTTTGTCAATGAGTTTGATTGTTCACAAATATAGGAATGGTTTTAACTTTCTGTTGACACATTGCCAGCAGGTTATAAAATTAATCCTTCATCTTCTGGTGGGTTTCAGCAGAAATGCTTTTACACGCCGCCTATATTTTCTAAAGATGTCTTGCAAAAAACATCTTGACATCTAGTTGAGTAAGTCTATTTTCAAGTCAGTAATATAGTTTTTTTTTATTTGTTTATTCTGAACCTGAATATTCACGAGTATCTGATCTTGATGGCAGTTTTTGCCATTTTTTTTGTTAAGCTCCTTTTTCGACATATTCGAAAACTTGCAGATTAATCTGATGTTTTTAATTATACAATTATTCGTAGTCTGTTATTCTCTTTTACTTTGACTCTTCAACTTAGCAGAGAGTTCATATCTTAGAAGACATAATTGATGCAACAAAACTTTTTTCGAAAGCCACTCATTTCCACCAAGCTGGCTGTGGAGTGTACGACGAGTGTACCAGTTAGAAAAGCAGTGTTGCTTACATTTAACTGGAACATAGGACAATATAATTCCATTTTTTTCCTCTGGTGCTGGTCTCGTCGCCAACTGCGCCTCAGCCTCTTGGGCTCTTTATGCCTTCCGTTTTTTTTACAGCCCCCACTCCGCAACTCTAGTCCCTTGTACCAGTCTGTACAGGTTCTTCACCGGTTGGCTACTGTATTCTCCGGGGGTTAGCTTTGGCTGTCCGAATATTGCTTGTCTTTTGCGGTCTAGTGCCTCGCATTCTGACAATATATGTTTGGCCGTTTCTGTCCCTTCGCCACATTGTCTGCAGGAAAGTTCTCCGTTGCACAACCCCATTTTGTGCAGATGTTCTCTCATTGGGCTGTGGCCAGTGAGAAGGCCCGTTATTGTTCTGACCTGACTCGGTTCATCTTGAGTAGTTCTTCAGTTCTTCGTTTCGACGGTTCTATATAATGTTTCCCCGTGGTGCATGAGAGGGGCTTCCTTCCAGCGCTTTCTTTGTTTTCGTTCGACCCAGTCCCGTGTGCAGCCTCGGATGGCCGTGGTCCGTTGGTTTCATTTCAAGAATGTTGCGTCCCACTATTTCCTTTATCTTGCTTCCCCCATGATTGTTATGTCAATCGGTGGAAGGTCCAGTAGTGCTTCCATGACTGCTATTGGTGTTGTTTTCCTAGTCCCCGTTATGCTGAGACAGGCAAGTCTTTGTACCTTGCTCATCTCAACCGTGGCTATTTTTTGGGTCCACCATACCAAAAATGCATAGGTGATCATGGGTTTCACCACAGTATTGTATGCCCATTTTGGGTAGCCACCATGTTTTTTCGTGTGTTCGTCTGGCTACCATTAGTGTCACCTCAGCTTTCTCCTTTTCATTGGCCAGTTGTTGGTTCCATGTTTATTTCGAGTCTACCACTATCCCGAGATATTTAACTTCCCCCGACAGCTTGATAGCTCGTTGATGAAGTACGCCAGCAACTGCCCCCCCCTCCTCCGATTTCTTGCTCAAGAGTAGGCAGATTTCCACTTTTAGGTCTGGGTTTTGCTTCCCTAATCGTGTGCGCGATGTCTCCTCCTGATCACTTTCTGGTCCCGTTAAGGAAGCTAGGACCCTAGGTCTTTTGACTCCACAACCGTGATGTAAGCACCCTCCCAAAGTTGGCCCATCCTCTCTATCTTTTCCCGGAGCCATACTCTTGTTTGTTCGTTCGCGTAGGTTACCCAAAGCACCCCTCCGCTAAACGTTGTTTTGAGAAACTGGATCGGATTTTGGCTCCCCGAAACTGCTCCGTCCATTTCCTCGATCAATTTATCTTGGATCAGGTCCGCCTGCCTCTGATCAAGTGAAATCTCAGGGTGACGTCTTTCAATTACCGCCATCCTGAGTTTGTTAGCGACCTCGCTGTATGTTCCAGAAGGTTTTGTCGCTTTCCTGGTTTTTTTTGCCGTTTTTTCCGGTGTTTTGGATTTATCCCGAGTTCTTTTCCTACTCGGTTCCTTTGTCGTCACCTTTGGGTTGCGGTTTGCTGCTTTCTTTTCCCCGTGGCTTCACCATTGTCCACGCCCCTGTAGCGATTTTCTCCGCCTTTACGATTTTCCTCCACTGGGTGTTAGATATCCCAGGAGGTCTTCTGTTCAGTTGGAGGTTCTCAACTCCCCCTCTAACTATTTTGTCGTTTCCTTGCGTCCCCGTTAATTCGAAACTACCGTGGTCCGTCCCCACGGTTGAGGTGCTTGTTGATGAGTCTGAATCCTCACCAGCTCTATTCCTCTTAGAATTGTTTTGTTTGTGTTTCTTTTCCATACAAATCTCACGAGTATGAGGGAAAAGTGTGTCCGCAAGAGCCCCCTGTGCAGGGCTGAGGCTGGTTACTCTGGGATTTCGCCCGGTGTCCCAGAGGCTCCGTTTGATAGGCCCAGACCACCTATCCCTCGACACGGGTCACATTATACCTTAGATTAAGTCAAGTTGAGCTGTCCTTGGTTTCGCTGTCCCTCCCCGTCCCGTCAAGCTCGAGGATGGGCGGCTACTCGGCTCCCTCACCAACGACGAGGTCTTAAAGTTCCTTGAGGGGTACAAATTAGTCGAGCTTTAAAAATCATCAAGGATATCTGCCCAAGGAATTCCATTGATTATTTCTTGTTCTCATTCACAAGTGTTAAGTTAATAAGTTGATTGGAAGTAGTAGGGCTGTATGCACGGGTCAGAACCAATAGTCTTGAGTTTTGTATTTCTTGCAATTTTTATTATCGCAGAGCGCTTTTGACCCATAAGGTCATCTTCAGTGCTTGCTCGTCAGGTGAGGGCAGGGGCAACCCATAAAATATAGATATTCACTAAGTTAAAATGATTAAAAATATAACAAACAGTGTAAAAATAAAACTTAAAAATAAACCATCTTTGTCAACTGCCAACCTTTCTCAATGTTCTCGATAATGAAAATTGGAATAAATACAAAACTTAAGACTATTGGTTAATGAGTTAATTCTCTTCATGTATACATTTTTCGCCATGCTTTTCTGCCGCTTGTCTTTTCCAAAGTTCCTTCTCAAAGTATGTTCCTTTCCTTGGCTTCTTCTCTCACTTTTCCCTCAATGTTTTTCGCGGTCTTGTCCTGCACTCTAGTCTCGAAAACCTTTTTAGTTATTCTTTCATATACTACCTTAACTGATCCCTCGCTATTTTCTCGTAGATAGGTCTGATATTCAGTTCTTTTCTATAAGTTTCGTTTCTCATTTTATCCCTCCTTGTTTTATTCTTCTTGAAAATTTCATTTCGCCTCACCACTATATAATAAGGTCGGTCTGATTACATGTTTAACAGTTTCCGTTTTAATCTGTTTCGGAACATCCTTCTTTCCGAAAAAAGTTTTGAGTATGTTTCATTTATTATTTCGATGTCTTCCTATCTCTTTTTCCATTGTTCTCTATTGTATAGATCCTAAATATTTGAAGTTTTCCTCCAGTTCCATTTCTTTTCCGTTTAGCATTATCGTATGTATTTTATTTTCTGCAGTGACCATAACTTTTAGTTTTGTCTATGTTAATTCTCATGTTTATCCTGAACAGCTCGCTATTTAGTACTACAAGATAATATGTAAGTTTGCTTCTGTGTCAATCACCAATGCCATGTCGCCGGCAAACATCAATCAGTTCAGTTATTTCTGTTTCTTTCATTTTCCAGTAGCCCATCTTGAATTTTGTCATACCTTTTTTAGCTTTCTCACATAATTTTCAGCTTCTCAATTACTTCATCCAGTTAAAATTTAAAAGTTGAAGGACTCACCAGACTCACTATTTGACCCCTATTCGAGTTGTAAATTCTGTTGACTCTTCATTATTTGTTATTATTATAATACTATCGTTTCGATTATTCCTTCACCTATTCCTCTTTTTCCCATTCCACATGTCTTCCTTTTACTCTATCTATTGATTTTACTTGTCGTTTTTTCTGAGAAAGTTTGGTTTTTCATATGATTTTCTTGAGTCAGACCGTTATCACAAGTAGTACAGTTGAGATAAATAATTACGGTTGCGTAATGATCGTATTCCCTTACAAAGGGATGGAGAAGATTTCATTATTTCCAAATTGAATAAACTAAAATGAATAAATATTTAAAAAAATTATGAAGGATAGTTCTGTAAAAATATTACAATTGAAATAAAAATGCAAGAAAGTTTACTACGACTACCCCTATTCTGTGTGTGTTCAAGAAAAAAACAAAAAAACAACAACAAAATCTAAATGTATTTTTTTTATTTTAAAAAACTAACACTGATTATTAGAATATAAGGAACAATCAACTTGTGGTTCATTCAGCCGGTTGGTAGTTTCCTTATTATTTGATGTTTAACATTTATTCCTGTTATGAAAAAAGCGAGACAATTGAAACTATTCACGCACGTTACGAAAGTCAGGTGAAGTAATAGTTTGTTTAGAATAGATTACAATACTTTCTTTCGGATTGAACAATGAAAATTTCACAGGGATTATAAACAATGAGATTACATTTAATTTATACAACATATTCAATTAAGTAATGATTGTCAAAACTAGCTGATAAGTGTGTGTAAAAAGAGATTCCTTTCAGCCGATTGTAAATGAGATATGCGTTTGAAAACGTTGAACAAATGCATTGTTTCACTTGGTTTCCTCTATATGCATCCCAATTACTCCTCGTTTTAATTTTCACTGATGGATGAAAATATATCGTTTTTTTTTCTGCCCAAACAAACACTTTATCCCATATTTCCTTTGATTTCCTTATCAAAATCATTTGCATTCAAGGAAATTCCCTTGTTTGATGATGATTATTTTTTTGTCCTGATATGAAACATATAACAATGAGAAACGTATATACAGGGCGACTCATATTTCTGTTACCAAGCTGTCGCTTATTATGAAAGCTTTAAAAAAATATTTCACTACCACCCTGCAAACTTAAACTTACTTATTTTGGGAATACCGGTTCTACGGGGTGTCTCAAACTCCTGAATTTGGCCTAATTTAGGAAAGATATGAGTGGTATAAAAAAAATGCGTACGCCTCATTGTATATGTATATATTGTTATGTTTAGAAGTACGTGTTAAATGTTCAGAGAGTTCAAATGAAAATTAAAAATTGAAAAAGCACATAAATAAACAAATGTTTATTTTTAGTAATTTATGCTATGTTATTTTACAGTTTTTCTGAAGATTTTGCCATTTTTTCTGAAACTTTTTATAATATTAGTTGATACCTATGTTTGAAATGAACATGTTTACAACATTACAAGTAATTGGCTTAATTTATAAAATTGTAGAAATCAATATTTACTAATATATTTTTGAGCACAAGCAACAACAAAATGTTAGAACATTCTGTATATGAAAACGATTCGTGAATAAAAACTGTCAAATAAACGAAAATAATGAAAATCGAAAATCGAAAATTCGAGAAAAAAACAAAAGATGTGTGGTATCAAGGGAAAATAATCAACAAGCTCATTGATTGAGAAAACATAATTTTGGAAAAACGAACTCACGAAATTTGAATTTGAAAAATCAAGCATATTTTCGATATAAAACAGTTATTTGCCAATACGAAACAAGGAAACACTAGAAAGAATTTTAGCTGATAAAAAAACCCAGATGCAAAACAAATCTTACCTTTTCATTTGAGACAAATACCAGTACAAGGGCGAATTCACATTCGACAAGGGGGCTGCAGATTGGAACGGCAGTTTCCAGGAACAGGAGCGAATCCGAGACACTGAACAGTTTCGTTTCAAGAAGCCACAGGTATTTTGAACTATAAAAAGTTACTAAACTTAGTGCATTTAAAAAAAAAACCTTTTTAAGAACCCTTTCGATAGAACACTTCTATGAATTACTATATAGACTACATAACCTACAAATATAGGTTACATTTCACTTTTTTATTATCACATAATTTACTTTTCATGTATATTTTGCTATGAAGCACTAATTTAAGTCAATTATCGCAGAAAAGGTAGCAGTAAGTCTTCCTGAATAAAAAAGATTATTATTTTGATGAATTTCTACTTTATTTTCGATGATTGATCATGACAATTTTGCTATTTTCTGAAACTGACATCAAGAACTAGTAGAGGGCTCCACAGTAGAACTGACTCCTGAGATTCCATAGGCGTCCCGATTGAGTTAGCTGAGGCAAATAAAATAAGGTGAAAGAGTCAATGGGAAAAAGGTAAAATACATAGCCGGACTTTCAAAATATTTATATGGGTATTTATTTATGATCATATTAAATTAAATTCAAAGGGGCAACTAGCTAAAAAGATTTTGAAAATAGTAAAAAAATTTAGTGGAACAAAAAATTTTGTTTTTGTTATGTGTGATTGTGAAAATAAATAAATAAATAATAAAATAAAAACAAACCATAATCACCACATCATAACAATATATATATATATATATATATATATATATATATATATATATATATGTATATATATAGGGAAATGAATTTTATTTGGGAAGCAGTCAGGTATGTTCGATTCAATGAATGTTCTTCGTTTTTTCAGTCAAGCTTTCGATAATGTTTATTATCTTTATCAAGACTTCTCTACAATATGAGTGATTAATAACAGAATAATATTATTAACAACTATACTTACTAACATGAAAATATTAAAAATTAGTCGTAAAGAGTGACATTAGAAGTTTCTTTCATGAAGGAAGAATTTTTAGACAGGTTCAATTGACTTTTTACAAATTGTCAAAATATATATACAGATGGAAAAATTTGTATTATCATTTTATTTTTTGTTTGTGAAAAATATAAGTATAAATAGAGCTCAGATCATCAATATCTGTTCGTTTATTAATGATATTGTCTTTATTTTTGTTAATATGAACCATTTCTAAAAAAAGTCTTTCAGATAAGATACTTGCAAAATCTAAAATTTCTGAATTATTATAATCGATACGATAATCTTCGTCAATAGAATGACTGGATAGTGCACAAGATCTTTTAACCTTCTACAATCCTTTTGTGGCCTGTGATTCTATCTTTTTCACAAACAAAATGAACTGAATTCAAATAATAATCTTCTTTAATATTTTTTTTCCATCTGTATATACATTTTGACAATTTGTAAAAAGTCAATTGAACCTGTCTAAAAATTCTTCCTTCATGAAAGAAACTTCTAATGTCACTCTTTACGACTAATTTTTAATATTTTCATGTCAGTAAGTATAGTTGTTAATAATATTATCTCTTCAATTGAGGTTGGTAGTTCGTTATAGATTTGCTATAAATTGTGGACTCTACCAATACAGTATGTAAGTATCAGTACGAATATAAAAAATAATGAATTTCAGTATTGAATTGCCAAGTTCAACCATGCCTGAGATAGCATATTCAAATAAAATACAAAGCATTAATTCCCTAAGTTGGGCTATATTTATTGATACAACAGTTTTTCAATTGGAAATTCATTTCTGAAACTTTGAGTGATTTTTAGTAATGAGAAGTCCAGCAACGCCAACCGCAGTAAGTATGGTAAACAAATCAATGACAAACTCAATGCAATCAATCAATTGTAATTTTGAACAAACGTAAATCAAAATTATTTTTATAGGAATAAATCATATAAACAAGTCTTTGCCAAATAAGCTGATCATCAACTATGAAAATTTTCACATGCTCATTGTAATGAAAGCTTCGCTTTGCTATTTATTTTCTACACAGTTTGCGACTCCCCATAGGAAAACCAATTTCGTTTGCAGCAACACTCGTCACTATTTAACCCGACAGCCTTACGTGAAATGGTCCCTTTTTTGGCACTCACACTCTTGCGACACCGCGTACAAACGCCATCAACCCTATCTTGAAAGCCTGGCGGCCGCAGTCATACTCTCCGACTCCCAATTCCACTATCTGACTCTCACTAACTTCTCAGCCACTATCTTCCGACTACTTACTTTGACTAATTTTTCAAAAACACATTTTCCATCGGTCCTACGCGATGTGGCTATATCGACCTTGACCGTCTTGGGTAGGTTGTGCGAACATGACATTTTTCTACAGACACAGATTACTTACTTTCCCACACGAGACTCTATTTCCAATTGCCCCTTAGGTATATACTCGTACAAAATTCCCCAACTCAAATTCCTCACACAACTTAACAGTCAACTCCGCTCTCTGACTCCCGACCACTGACTTCGGACAAATCTGGCATACCTACGATTCCTCAAATATTCCCCGTAAAACTTGCGGTAGTCTACTCCCGATATTATTAAATCAGCATAAATTCAGTATACCTCTTATGATTACCTCAGCAGATTGTCTAGTCTAGAACTAAGTATTATTTTCTCAGCAGCATCTTCTGAGATAAACAATCCACAGATTTTTTTTTATTTCTAATGAATAATTTCAATCTGAAATTCAATTCAACAATTGAATCTGTTTTCCATGGACCAACTTATACAGGTATCAACTTGTGAATTAATTCCTTTGTATTTTAGGTGAAAATAAGACAATTTCAAGACATTCACTAGATAAAGTTAAACTCTGTTAGTGTTTCTGACGGTATAATTGCTATCAATTTTGTGTTTTCTGTGAATAAGGGGATAGTTGACAAGTGTGCAAAGGAGGATGTCTTATGAAATGTGTAAAAAATCAATAAATTTGGCAATGCACCAACGGACTCTTGAGTAGTATTCTATAATACAAGCGATCTTTGAAAATGTGACAAGAGTCAAAATTGACCAAAAATAGAGTGACGTATTTCATCCCCTAATGCCTTTTTTGCCCGATGTCGATAACATTTTATGTGTTGTGTGCATCTCAATATTTTCTAGAGTCTCAAGTGTATTTTTTCGTTTCAGAAATATCACGATGTAGATATAGATGTAGTCAGGAAAGATGGACTCATACTCATTAGGGAAATGGCAACAGAAGTCAAAAATATGATGAGCTTCAAAATGAGTGCCGTAATGGTAAGTTCAAATTAAAGTAAACCAAACGTAATTAGGGTCTTTTCACTTTTATATAACCTAAAACCTTGGAATAGGATAAATACTAGAATAATAAATAAGGGACATGGAAAAATCCATTGTACTTTTCTTCGGAGTTAGATGTCTATACAAATAAAAAATACTTTTCTTCGGAGTTAGATGTAAATATATAAATAATAACGTTTTTCCTTTCGAAGAAGTTAGAGCAGCAGATGCGCAGGATTTTCTCGTATATCTCGGGGGAAACGCAATATCGGTGTATAACCATATTGGAAGCCCACCTCATTGGCGGGACAGATTTGGTTAATTGTTTTTTTGAATGCTCGTTATACTCCGAATAAGGTTTTTAGGGAAAGAAAGGATTTTTATAAAAGTTATTGAAAATGTATTTGTCCTGGAAAAGTTTTCAGGAATATATAATCAAACACAAAACATTTTTCGTTGTTGTAATAGTCCGAATAAGGTATTTGGGAAAAGAAATTTGTTTAGAAAAGTTATTGGATTTGGGAAAAATTGAAAGTGCTTTTTTCTATGGGATTCTTGAAGACCATAACACGATTCGAGCGATGGCTATGCGCAATTCTTTGGTCGTGGAAAAGTTTCCAGGAATATATATATATATATATATATATATATATATATATATATATATGAAACGGGATAACGGGTAGATTCAAAAGCATAACCTAGATGAAACAACACAAAGAAAAACATAGGAAAAAATAAATTCTACGTGGGCGAGAGTTTTCAGGATTTTTTTTTAGGGAATATAGAAATTTGGACAGGACAACGTCTGTCGGGTCAGCAAGTAAATAGATATTTATAACCAAGCGGAAAATCAACAGAAAATATGATTTCAATTTCATTTGGTTGAATTCTCATGCAGTTTCCGATATTCCGAACTCCATTTAGAGAATATACGCTAATTCAAATTGCCACTTTATATGGGGGTATTTTTCATTGAAAAAAGAAATTAAATACTATTTTTATTTGATTCAATATGTTACTTTCACCTTGTCACCAAATATAGCAGTCTGGAAGATATTTTCATTTTGAAGTAAGATACTGCACCCATTTCCCCAAAGAACTGTAGTCCGGCCACGTCTTTACATGCGTGGTCTTTCCAAAATATTTTTGACCCAATAAAATGAACATTTTTAACATTGAAAGCTTTCTCCTTAAAAATTAAATTTCTTATCTAAGAAATTCAACTCTTTATTTAAAAAAATGCATTTAAACTTTCACTTCAAAAGTAAATCATACACAATCTGAATAAATAAAGTTACAAAACGAATGAAAATCACACCAGTTCTCTCATTGCCAAATAAATCAATGGTTACCTCATAAAATTTCAGCCTGTCATGCAGATACTCCACTATTAGAAAAAATTGTCTATACAGTGCTTCTCAAAAGTCCCCTCCCCCCTCTTATTTTTGGAACGATTATACATAAACAAGTGAAATTTGGAAACTGAATATTAAAGGTTGTAAACTTCCCTACTAGTGATGATAGATGACGAAATCGTCAAAGATGACGTCACAAGGCCTTTGTGACCAATAATTTTAAATATAATAATAATAATAATAATAATGTTTATTCAGTTTATGACATATAGATTACAAGAAGTATAGCATATAGATTATAAGAAGAATATAAGTATCAATTATAAAATTATACAAGTATCATAAAAAAAATAATTTCCTCTGAGTAAACAAGGAAGACCCACAAAAGGAAGACCTTGAGCATGGGTATATAGCAATATTTTGGTACATTTACTATATATAAATATAAAATTATACTAGAAGAATAGAAAATTATTAAACAATTATCTCTAAATAAAAATCCCACAAGTATATAAGTGTCACAATATAGTACTATATAAAATATAAAATTATACAAGTATCATAGAAAAAAGAATTCCTCTGAATAAACAAGGAAGACCAAAAGGAAACCTTGAGCGTGGGTATATGACAAAATTTTGGTACATTTACTATATATAAATATAAAATTATGCTAGAAGAATAAAAGATTATTAAAATGGAACCCTAGGCAAGCGACACCTCTTTTGAAAGGTATCGAAAAAATCTATTCATGATACTAATTTTGTTTGTGTTTATGGCAGTTTTAATGGCTCATTAGTAAACATTAAAATTTAAATCCCATTCAGTATGATATTAATTACAGATTTAAGAATCAGTATCTACTTAAAGAAACTGCTCGAAGTGACCTCCATTCACTTCCTGACAGTGAAATATCCTATTTTTAAACTCTTCTCGTACTTTTGCAAATGTGTCTGCGGAAACAGCCTCACATTCTGCAACAATACGTTGTTTTGAAACGTCAATATTGTCAGGTTCAGTGGCGTAAACCTTCGATTTAAAGTACCCCCACAGAAAAAAATCCAAAGGTGTGAGGTCCGGTGGTCGAGCTGGCCATTCCGTTGAACCTCGTCGTCCAATCCATCTACCACGATACTCCTCATCCAAATACCGTCTTACTGTACCGTAATAGTGTGGAGGAGCACCATCCTGTTGGAATGTTATTTCCAAATTGCCGAATTCATCTGGATTATCTTCCAAAATTTCAAGGGTTGACGGTTCTATTGCGTTTTGCAACAGCTCCAGATAAACCTCACCAGTTAAATTAGTAAAAAGTAAAGTAAAAAAGAGGCCCAACGATGTGGTTTCCCAGGATACCTGCCCAAACATTCACCTTCTGGGAAAATTGCGTATGTGTTTCACGAAACAGGTGAGGATTTGCGTCACTCCAATACCTCACATTCTGTGTATTTACATTTCCATTTAGATATAAAGTACTTTCGTCACTAAAACAAATTGTTTTGACATAGTCTGGCTGTTGGTTAATTTTAGTTTCCATATTTTCACAAAATTCTAGTCTTCGGTCTGGGTCGTCGTCTGAGAGTTGATGAACCATTTTTAATTTGTATGGATGAAATTTGTTTTTTTTTCAACACCCTGTGTACTGTACTTCTACTGACTTCACCGGTAGATGCAACGTGAGTAGGATTAACTTTACTTCTGCCAGTATATACATTTTTTTCTCATCAGAAATTTGTGGTCTGCCAGACGTTTCGCATCATTAATACTACCCGTTGTTCCAAACTTACGAAGAAGCTCCCTTAAATAAGTCCTCGAAACGGGGAGATCGAGAAACTTCTCATTAAAAATGCGTTCTGCTGCATGAATATTTTGTCCAGTTTCACCAAGAATTAGGATCGCTGCTACTTTATCACCTAAAGCACGTACCATTTCGCTTCTTGAAGCACTTAAACGTTCGGCTCACAACAGTTTAACAAATTATCAACATGTACAAAAATATTGAAAGTACCAAAAGCTGCTAAAACAGTTAAACGTTCGATCAACAATACACAAGTTATTGAATGTACAAAAACTTGGACAATTACAAAAACGTCGAATTAGGGAGACTAACAAAAACGTCAGCTTATTTGACAACTATCCAGAGGCGGAGCTTGAATTTGGAATTTTAGTATTAACTGATTTAATTCATCACAGCTTTGCGTTTTTCAAAAGCGAGTTGCCAAAACTGCCATAAACACAAACAAAATTAGTATCATTGAATAGGTTTTTTCGATACCTTTTAAAAGAGGTGTCGCTTGCCGTAGGGTTCCATTTAAAATTATTGGTCACAATGGCCTTGTGACATCATCTTTGACGATTTCGTCATCTATCATCACTAGTAGGGAAGTTTACAACCTTTAGTATTCAGTTTCTAAATTTCCCTTGTTTATGTATAATCGTTCCAAAAATAAGAGGGGGGGGGACTTTTGAGAAGCACTGTATAGCTGACCACGCTCCACAACAAATTCCAATTATTTTTGTCCGTTAAAATAATGCCTCATTATCGTATTCTGTCCTGCCAACCAGATCTATCATGACACATATAAACGTGGTTCGCGATTTTTAATTCTATTAACCCAAACTTCCCATAATACCTAAATAACACTGTTATGTTGAGTGAAAAAAAAAGTTTTTCAATTCTTTAAAACATATCTCTCTACTCAACATGGCCCTATGCCTCGGAACCCTTTAGGTAGGTCGGGCTAACACGGATCTTTACCCCACACAACGAACTCTCTAACTCGACTCCACTTACTCCACCCTCCCGACTGATTCTCTTCTTTCTCAATTTTCTTCCAATCCCATATACGATTCCTAAAACGATCCCCTGGACATCCGCAGTACTCCCAAAATTACTATATAAGCATAAGTTAAATAGCAGTTTAAAATCAATAGGCGTTACGATGGAAATGCTAAGTTACTAATTATTTCTGGAGGATGTTTGAACAAACAATTCTGAGAGTCATTATTTTTTCAGCTGCATCCGCTGAGATAATTTGTCAACTGGATATGAATTACTTTCGATTAACTTAACCATATGAGACCAAAACTACAACGAAAACAAGAGCACTAACACATGATGTTTACAAATTCACGTTCCTTTAAATTTTATTCGGTAGTGAAATTTAGTTTATTTGTACGATTTCCTTCACATTTGCACTAATCAGAACATAAAACTCTCCTAACTTTACACACAACTTTTGGAAGGAAGATTATTTTTTCATTGCAAAATAATATGATTATTTTTCTCATGGAATCAAGTACACAAGAGGGTTGATCATGAGTGAAGGTAAAGTGCCAAAATCGGATTTTTTCCACACAAACCGCAAAGGATCAGTCCGCTTCTTCATCCCAGATGAAAGAAAATTTTATAAGATATGTTTAACGAGATGATTTTGGAATACTTCAAAATATACAAAAAAGCATAAAACAAATTAGTAGAGGTTAAATGGAGGTTTTATTTTTGGGAAATGATTTATGCTGCCGCATCCAGTGAGAGAGAAAATGATAGACCATCAAAAATATCATTTCCGCCTTTTTTTGACAATGTCATGTATAGGTGTGATTTTTTCACACCCATACATAAAAGCACAATTTATTCCCCAAACAATTGGAAAAATATTCCTTTGATCTCTGCTCAAAGAATGTAAAAAATATGGATGAAATCTGCCTCAACCTGAATGAAATCAGGGTCATATTGAGGCTGGAAACAATAAAGCGGTTTCAGAAATTCTAGTGACTGATGATGCTTTTTTGCATATTTTGAGGTATTTTAAATGCATCCCGTCATTTCAATATCACTATGAAATTATCTTCAGATATTTCTATCAAACCAATATTTAGATCAACACCCATATTGGAATGAGGGAAGGGTGTCGGTTTGTCGAATTTGCAATTATCAGATCAAACGTACATCTGAATATATGAAAAATTTTCACGGATATTCCAAGAATGAAATTAATCCATACGAACCGCTATGCTAACGAACGTATTTTACCAGGGATTTCGATTTCCTACAAACTTCTAGTGAATCTACTAGATCCGGCATGAGAAAACTAACCCAGCGTTGTGAATCGACAGAATTCCACCCTGGTTAATGAGCCCGTCCCTACAGAAGACCTGTAACCCCATCGGCAAATAAACTTTCTACAAGACCATCCATCTACATCCATATCTCTGTACGGTCCTAAGTCGTATACAAATTTTAGTATTCTAAAAATTTGAAAGTTGTTGAACATTAATAGTGGCCAAAACTATTGTTACAAAATGTAGATTACGTCCCTGCATTGTTTGTCACAAGCGGACCGTTGACCTACATTCTCCAAACAACCGCCTGGGTTTTCCAATGACGTCAATTTTCCTATTGGTATTGCCCAGGAAGAGAATGAGTGAAGTCTTGAAGGAAATTTACGAAGAAAAATGAGGAGGACATCTCGGAGTCAATGAAACTTTGGAGAAGATCAGGAAGAGGTTCTACTGGGTTCAATGTCGAGAGTGCGGCGCCACTAAAAGTCCCAAGACAAGGTCCAGGGGTGAAATGAAGTTGACGTAGGCGCACCATTCGAACGGATTGCCATTGATGTAGCTGGACCCTTTCCTATGACGGACGATGGCAAAAAATACATCCTCGTTGCCATGGACTATTTCAGTAAATGGGTGGAAGCCTATACCATTCCAGATCAGGTAGCATCCCCAGTAACCAGGTCATTGGTGGACAACAAGTTATCAAGATTTGGAGTACCGATGAAAGTTTGCGAGCTGATGGATACCAACAAGACCAGAACCACGGCGCTTCACCCCCAGTGGCATTGTTGGAAGGTCCAACCGGACTATGGAAGAGCATCTTTCCGAGGTAGTAGAAAAACATCAAAAGGACTTGGACAGACACCTTCCACTATTTCTGATGGCATATAGAGCGGACATCCACGATTCAACCAAGCTTACTTCGGCTAGCATTATCTTCAGAAGGAAACTTCGATTGCCCTGTGACTTGGTGTTCGGATCATTAAGGTAGTTCCGCCACGAGACAGTTGAATAAGGGAATTATTAAAATTTGTCATACGTATTGCTTAACATGGGAACAACACCTCTTTGAAATTTTAACAAGTTTCACCATCCCGAACCCGAGATATATATAATGAAGAATATCACCAACTTTTGATTTTTACCTTACAATACACTCTATTAAAAATGAAAAAATACCGTAAAAATATTTTTTTGATACGTCTTATAGTTTCCGAGATATTTAATTGTTTAGCTAGGCGTGCGACGACGCAGAGTCATTGGCCGCTGTGACGTCACTTTACAACGGTCAGTCAGTGCGTGCTCTGCTTCCGAGCTGTGTGTATGAAGGTTGCGTCGAAAATTGATAAAAATGTCGAATTCAGAAACTGGAAAATCGTGTATTGTGCCAAAGTGTTTGAATAAAACTACTAATGCACCCAAAAAGTTTTTTTTTTATTGTTGCTTTCGAACCTAAAAGTCGATAGAAATGGATGCAAATCATGATGTTCTGGGGTGTTTCGGCATTTCAATGTTCAAATATCTCTTTTAACTTTTACATATCCAATAGCGTCGTCGCCGAAGCTGTTTCTAGCATATCTAAAATAAAATAAACGTAAGTTGATCTGATATATAAAAAATAAAATAAATAAAAATGCACGTATCCACGTTCACATTAAAGAGGAAGGTAAATATAAAGTTACACCACACATGCACTCTGAATATGGGGAAAATACTTTTCTTGCGTGTTTTTGCCTCCTGAACACGAATCCGGAAGAGAAATGCGGCGGTCTCATACCGTTCCCGAGTTAGAGAAGTTTAAAAAAAAATAACCTCATTTTCAAGCACCGTTTTCTTGCACAAAACTCACTCAAAATGCCTCCTTCTTTTTACCAGCATGAACAATACACCCTAAATAACTTATTTTCGGCACAACTTTGCACAAAATATCGTCGTTTTTATCGAAAAAAACCTCCTTATACATTACCAAATAAATCAATTTCAGACTTTGACACATAGAATTTAGTAACTTTGCCTTATTTTTCATTTTGGTGATAAATGAATCACCGCCAACTTTTCGAATTCAAATGTGAGCAATAGTTTCCCCTTCATTTATGTGTGCAATTGTTGTGGGCGGTGGTTCATGTATTACCAACATGAAAAATAAGGCAATGTTACTAAATTCCATGTGTCAAAGTCTGAAATTGATTTATTTGGAACTGTGTAAGAAGGAGGATTTTTTCGATAAAAACGACGATATTTTGTGCAAAGTTGTGCCGAAAATAAGTGATTTAGGGTGTATTGTTTATGCTGGTAAAAGAAGGAGGCATTTTGAGTGAGTTTTGTGCGAGAAAACGGTGCTTGAAAATGAGGTTAATTTTTTTTTAAGTTCTCTAACTCGGGAACTGTATGAGACCGCCGCATTTTTTCCGCATTTGTGTTCAAGAGGGTCTGAAAATATTTTTTTGCTGCGCTTTTCGGGGACATCAATTTTTTGAGCCGCCGACTTTCTATAAGTCAACTGGGAGGGCAAGTGCCCCCCTTCAAAAACATTTTTTGTTTCGCGATTCAAATCAAAAAGTCCTTTGAAATTTTTCGATTCCGTCGAAAATAATTTCCTAATTCAACTGTCTCGTGGCGGAACTACCTTAAGCACCCAAGATGTATAAATATACGACTATGCAGATAAACTGAGGGACAGCCTGTTGCAAATCCACGAAACAGTTCGGAAGAGGTTGATGCTGGCAAGTGACAGGATGAAAGCTCGTTATGATTTGAAAGCTAATTCAGATTCAAAGATAGTGACCAGGTTTGGCTGTACAACCCACGGCGGAAGAAAGGTGTATCCTCCAAATTAACGCCGTTTTGGGAAGGACCGTATGAGATGATGAAAAGGATCAACGACGTGGTTCACAGAATCCAGCGCAGCCCTAGGACTAAGATGACGGTTGGTCACTTCGAAAGACTGAAGCCCTATCATGGTGAACCAATGATTTTTTATAGAAACGATCAAAATTAGAGGGGAGACAGTGTTACAGAATGTGGCATACGCCCCAGCGTTGTTTGTCAAAGGCGGGCCATAGACCTACATTCTCCAAATAACCGCCTGGGTTTTCCGATGACGTCATGGAACCATCGAGATCATTCCAGGGATTGCTCAAATATTTGGAAAGCTAGGAACGAGAATATATAAGTCGTGCGAATCACGGAAGCGGCAGTTTCGTTAATATTGTGCAGAGAAACAAAGTAGTTCAAAGTGAAGTCTATTTAGTGCAGTGCATTTTAGTTGTAAACAAGTATTGTATTGTTTGAAGGTTGTAGACGATGTGGTAACTTGATTACTATCGTTTCGGACGTCCATCGTCTTAATGGATTTAAAAGGATTTCACGACGTTTCGAATGCTTGTATCTGCAATCGTCTTCAGGTGAATACTGACAAGTTTAGGTGCTACTTACCAATTTATATGACTGTCGGTGCAATGATGAGTGTAATTCCGCCATGTGCACTGGTGCGTGTGATTTCGCGCGGTGTGGTGGGGCGTGAAGTTTCGCGCCTCTGCAGCCCGCCAGAAAAAGCAATCAGTGGTTTCCATACGTTCTTGATCTCAACGCTTGGTTGACTAAAGGCGTTATTGGCTTCGATGTAAGCGGCCTCTTTGAACTTTCGTTTGAACCAATGCTCCTCTCTATGTAGAACACTTGCGTCGTCCCATAGAACTCGATGGTGCTCAGTCCAGGCGTGGTCAGCGATTCCCGATTTTGATGTTTCTCCACGTTGAGTCCATTTCTTGTGCTCATCCAATCTTACCGATAACGGTCTCTCTGTCTCTCCAATGTAGGAATCTCCGCATTCACATGAAACTTCATAAATGCAATTCTTACTGATTTCATTTTTGTTGTCAGGTTTGGTCTTGGTCAGGAAACTCCGTAAAGTACTGCCGGATTGGAAGCAGCTCTTGATGTTGAACTTGTTCCTTCTGATCTTCTCGGAGACACCTCTGATGTACGGAAGGCAGATCACTGTGCTTTGTTGTTGCTCTTCAGATGTCTTCGTTCTCCGGAGTTGTTTCAATACTTCTCCTAGGAGTTTCTTGGGATATCCATTCCGGTGGAGGTCCTCTCTGATGTGGTTCAATTCGGCATCTAGTGACTCCACGTCATTGCATATGTGCGTCGCTCTCTCTACCAATGTTCTCACGATTCCTCTCTTCGTCGAACTCGGATGGTTGGAGCTGTAACTGGGGTACTGCCCCGTATGTGTCTTCTTTCTATAGACGGAGGTGCGGATTTCATTGCCTATTCTCTCAACGTTCAGATCGAGGAAGGGTAACGCACTGTTGGTTTCCATTTCCATCGTGAATTTGATCGGATCCCTGATTCTGTTAATTCTTGCGAAGAAATCCTGGAGATGTGTGTCTCCGTGATTCCATATAATGAAGGTGTCATCCACGTACCTCAACCACAGCTTTGGTTTATATTCTGCCTCCCGTATAGCCAATTCCTCGAACCACTCCATGTATATGTTGGCGATGATTGGAGAAAGGGAAGATCCCATCGGGAGTCCGTCGACTTGAGAGAAGAATCGGTCCTTTTCCTGGAAATATGAGTTCTGTAGGCAGCACTGCAGTAATTCCAATATTGCTTGAATAGGAAGGTCAGTCCTCTCGTGCAGTTGGTCATCCTCTTCGAGTTTCCTTTCGATGATACTGAGAGATTCCTCTATAGGGACATTGGTGTAAAGGCTCTCCCCGTCGACGGACTCCAGATGGGACCTTCCCTTTCTCCAATCATCGCCAATATATACATGGAGTGGTTCGAGGAATTGGCTATACGGGAGGCAGAATACAAACCAAAGCTGTGGTTGAGGTACGTGGATGACACCTTCAATATATGGAATTACGGAGACACACATCTCCAGGATTTCTACGCAAGAATTAACAGAATCAGGGATTCGATCAAATTCACGATGGAAATGGAAACCAACAGTGCCTTGCCCTTCCTCGATGTGAACTTTGAGAGAATAGGCAATGAAATCCGCACCTCCGTCTACAGAAAGAAGACACATACGGGGCAGTACCTCAGTTACAGCTCCAACCATCCGAGTTCGACGAAGAGAGGAATCGTGAGAACATTGGTAGAGAGAGCGACGCACATATGCAATGACGTGGAGTCACTAGATGCCGAATTGAACCACATCAGAGAGGACCTCCACTGGAATGGATACCCAAGAAACCCTAGAAGAAGTATTGAAACAACTCCGGAGAACGAAGACATCTGAAGAGCAACAACAAAGCACAGTGATCTGCCTTCCGTACATCAGAGGTGTCTCCGAGAAGATCAGAAGGATCGGAAAGAAGTTTAACATCAAGAGCTGCTTCCAATCTGGCAGTACTTTACGGAGTTTCCTGACCAAGACCAAACCTGACAACAAAAATGAAATCAGTAAGAATTGCATTTATGAAGTTCCATGTTAATGCGGAGATTCCTACATTGGAGAGACAAAGAGACCGTTATCGGTAAGATTGGATGAGCACAAGAAATGGACTCAACGTGGAGAAACATCAAAATCGGGAATCGCTGACCACGCCTGGACTGAGCACCATCGAGTTCTATGGGACGACGCAAGTGTTCTACATAGAGAGGAGCATTGGTTCAAACGAAAGTTCAAAGAGGCCGCCTACATCGAAGCCAATAACGCCTTCAGTCAACCAAGCGTTGAGATCAAGAACGTATGGAAACCACTGATTGCTCTTTCTGGCGGGCTGCAGAGGCGCGAAACTTCACGCACCACCACACCGCGCGAAATTACACGCACCAGTGCACATGGCGGAATTACACGCATCATTGCACCGACAGTCATATAAATTGGTAAGTAGCACCTAAACTTGTCAGTATTCACCTGAAGATGATTGCAGATACAAGCATTCAAAACGTCGTGAAAACCTTTTAAATCCATTAAGACGATGGACGTCCGAAACGATAGTAATCAAGTATTGTATTGTTAGAGTGCA
This sequence comes from Gonioctena quinquepunctata, assembly GCA_018342105.1. Taxonomy (NCBI): domain Eukaryota; kingdom Metazoa; phylum Arthropoda; class Insecta; order Coleoptera; family Chrysomelidae; genus Gonioctena; species Gonioctena quinquepunctata. The sequence continues at coordinate 778,031 of JAFIRS010000187.1, forward strand.
TTATTTTGTTGTGTTTGAAGTGGAATAAACGGACATTATTTCAATAAAATCGAACCCAGTTTGTAAAATTCCACGAATTGAAAATTGGATTTTCCTTATCGTATAGAATGGATAACGTTCTCTGCCTCGTCTCCAGCCGATTCCACAGAGAGTGTGCTCTTCCTCCGTGACCTGAAAGGCATAGTCGAGAATCGGATGACTTTAAATGCAAAATATCCGAAGTGTTTTGAAAATATTCGGAAATGAATTTACGAAACTGAAATTCCCCAAGCAAAAAAACCGAAGTAAAACCTGAAAGAAGTCTTGATTAGCGCACCCAATAATATTTATTCAGGCGACTTCCTGAAGATGGATCCATCCTGCAATATCACGAAACGCAAAGTTCGAGTTGGTTCATGAGTTTTCAAAAACTTATTCTGGCTCCAGAAAAACCGTAATTTTGGAAACCACATGGTGATTGATTCGACAAATGCGTATTCCTATACTTCTATAAAAGCAGAGCATATAATATATATATTCCACGAACGAAAAACAGAATACTGTAATTTCTCCAAGACTTACTATGGAAGTTGGATGGGATTGGAAAGTTGAAAAAATAGTGTAGAGGTGCTACCCAAAGTTACAATTTGTATTATAATTTATACTTTTATATATTTTTTTGTGTATTTATTATTCTCCAATATCCACCCAAAGTGCATTTAGTATTTATCTTTGTTACATTTGCATTTACTACTCGACTATATAGTGTAAAAATTTTGAAATGATCGTTTTTCATAATAGGCTCCCGCGCCCATAAAAAATGACATACTGAATTAACCGTTCGAATAAGAATCCTTATTGATTAAAATTGCAAGAATTCCTCATTATAATCATTTATCCAGAGCAATATTAAATGGCGCCATATAAACATTTTTTGTGCAGATTCATCTGATGAACAAAATGGTGGGGGTCTGTCTCATTTGGTTATACTTTGATATTGGGATAGGAAATCGAGCGAATCTGCTGCTCTAAGTCTCATTAACACCCTGTATATGAACTCCGTTGTATGCACAGTTTTTGAATAATGAAAATTTGAAATGTTGTAGAGGATATTGGATTCCGCAGAGCAGGCTGCCCTCACCCCCCGCGCTGACAACGGACAGCCCTTTCGATATTATAATGCCAAAAGACTGAACGCCTTTGGGCCCGATAATAGGCCCGCAGAAGGCACCAGAGATGTGACACTTATTCCAAACCCACATTTCGATCATTTACCAGTTAACACTAGCCTTAGTACCATTTTGATGCCCGATAACATAAGAGAAAGTGGTAAGTTCAAGAGTGATGGCAGGAGAAAAAACGTGAAAGCACTTGGAAGCATATAATTTGTTCGGTATTGAGAAATGAATAGGTGGAATGCATAAACGTGTTTGGTCGTGTTCATAAATTCACAGTGGTTTATCTAATATAAATGATCCGCCGCAGTCACTAATTTTTGAAAATAATATGTATTCGGCAGTGGGTCCTATCCCTTCCGTTGATTTTAGCAATTTATTATTCTATACCCCGTGATGGACGGAAATCAAATTTCATTTACATGAAATCTTAATTCGAATGGGAAAAAACCTTTACCTACTGGTCTTTTTCGTTACTCAAAAATTGAACTGGTTACCGACACTATATGAGATGGAAATAAAAATAAGAAAATGATGGCAATGCTTCAACAGAACCTATTAGATGTCAAATATGTGTCTAACATCAAGAACGTAGAGGGCGCGTGTTGTGTGAAACGTATAAAATTGGTGGTTGAAGAGAAGAAATTTTATTTTAATTTTATTTTAATGCATCCCTACAAAGACTTTTCTCAATGAAAATTTTGACTTTCGAGTTTTCCATTTCATATGAAAAAGTTGGTACTATATTGTCAAAAATGTATCGAACACCCCGTAGAGTGAAACAATCAGCATGATTTTCAAGTGGGTCACAATTTTGTTATTCTGCAAAACACAAATTAGTGCCAAACAAAAACAAGAGGTTTTAAAAGTAACGACTGATGGTTTGATCGGGGAGTCGACATTGGGCTTTTGCCGTACCCAAAAGGGCAATTGGGGCAGTTAGAGAGTTGAAAGGATAAGAAGCCCTATTACCCATTTGAAGATTATGGTTTTTGGAATTAGTCCACATTTATTTCTGTAAGTAAAAATTATTTGCTCTATACATTTGAAATTCATAACTAGGTACTAGAAGGGATTCATTGTTTCATGTTTCATTTATAATTCATTTAATTCTTGTAGTCCTTTTAATAAACATGTTTCTATACTTTTTACAAAGTGTTTTCAATCATTAAAGGGTCAGAATCTACCTAGTTAGTCGTGAACAAACCCCAATTCACGACAAGATCTCGACGTTTTATTTTTTTAAATGCATATTTTATACCTTTTTATCGTTTTTATCGTGCATCTCTATTAGCACTAGAACGTCTCGTTAAATAACGTCTAACACCGTTTTTTATCTAAAACGGTTGGAAGGTGCTGTCACGAAAACTATATACATTCGAAAACTTCGGATAATTATAAGTTTGCAAAAAGTTGTTGGATAGCTAAATAGATGGGCAAATGAAAGTGTTTCTGTTTTTTACTCGTGTATTTTATCTGGTGTTTTTTAAGGAAGTCAAAGGACTCCAGACAATTTCCAGAGCTTGGAAGTGTTTTGCTAAATTTTTTTTTAATAAAATATCAATCAATTATCAGTGACATTTCATTAATATTCTCCTGTATTTCTCTCAGATCCCGATGTTATGAATGCGATGCAGTGGTCTGAACATTTAGATCCATTATTTATAAACAACTACGAGACCGATCCTTCGTTATCTTGGCAATTCTTCGGCAGCTCATCTGGATTCTTGAGGAGATATCCCGGTAAGAACTGTTTCATTTTTGTTATCCCTCGCTGTTGCACCAAGTTGATGTTTTTCCTTTTACTACCGTACTATAATAATGTGATGGTAATCATAAAACCTTCACCAGCTTAATTCTGGATAGCTACCGAGAGAGTACATCATTGTTAAAAGAGAGACATCCACTGTGTGATGTTCCGTTTACATATGAACAGAACATCTATCTATTCAGGACGGCTATGGGATATCATCATCAAAGTGCAGTTGAACCATCTTTTTGCAAAAATTACCATGAATCACTGTAGTACAGTAGGTGACAAACTAGTATAGAATGCAGTTCCTGATCCAAATTATGATTCTATTAAAATGTATTTAGACAAGTTAATTTTCATATTGTCAAAAAATGTAGATGTTTCAATAATCATAATTTATCTCATGCATTCAAACATAGGCCAATCACAAAAACTTCTTTCGGAAATTATAAAAATTATAAAGCTGCCAACGGTGTGACAGATGAAAGCCAGCTTTATCCATTACTTGATTTTTTTCGACTTTCTAGTAACAATACCCTTTTCAGAATAAAATAGTTTCACGGCTTGCGACGGGGTCGGCTGAAAATGATAATTGATGGTTATCGGGGACAAGGGAGCTTTGTAACTGAAAATCAATTGGAAATTATTATTTAATCTGTTCGGAAATTCATTAAAAAAAAATGTTATTTATTACGAAGGATCCACTGCGATTTTTGTGGCCAGCAATAGGCGAGATCACTAATTCCTGGAAAAATACCACAATGTCCTGAAGGATGAGAAAAGTGGTTGGATTTTTTTCCATTTTTTTTCCAAAGTAGTTTTTCCAAAAAAAAATCCCAAAGAAATGCTCCTGTTTGAGCACTGCGAAAACCGCACCAGGATGTGACGTAATAAGTTCAGATCTATCGCCGATTGCCGAGAGCCCAAGATAATTACAGAGTTGCCAAGCGTTATTCATAATATTTCTTCACAATGTGAGCAGGCCGAAAAAATAATGACATAGCACTCGGTATACATACATATCATTCTAAAACGACTAAATCAATAGCAGCTATGAAATGAGGTGTCTTCATTTCAATATCACACAAGTTCTGTTCCATTCGTAGGATGAAACATAACAACTTTTCCTCAGAAGTTCCGCAAAATAGTGACACTGGCAACTCAGGAAAATGTAAAATCAATGGAGTTATGACGTCAAAAGAAGCGGCAATAACGCTGTGTTTGAATGTCTCACTGAATTTGAGGTTTTTAGAGCAGCGTTTATTCGAATATTACACAATATCTTTTCTAGGAAAAACTATGCATATATAATATTTCATCACTATATTTCAACTTCAAGCACATATGAAGCAAATTTCTGAGTTTGTGATCTCGCCTATTGGTTCATTCATCTGGATGTTGTTCTGTCCACTCCTTTGTGCAATAATTCTCTTTTCAGTGCTTCAGGCGAGGTATTGTCAAATGCTTTCTCTATGTCTAAGAGGGCGCAAATCGCAATTTCTATGTGCTCGATTGATTTCTGTCGAACAGTGCGGTTTCTGTTGATCTGCCGTTCTGTATGTAGTGCAATGACATTTTGTTTAAGAAAAATCCTCCGACAGATCGATTATTATTTTCAGGAGAACATTTGTCATTGTCACATTATTCGAAACATTTTACCCAGTCAAGGAAGAACTTGATGTAAGAGAGAATGAAAAAAATGAACTGAGGGGAATTGTGGTACCTCCGAAAACGAACAATAGTTCACTAAAAATAAATCAAAACTAAAATAATACGCATATAGATATATTTACCCAAAATCAATGGAAACATCTAAAAAACAAGTTATTACCAGATTCCTACTTTACTTCTGATAGAAATTGAAAACATATAATAAAAAGTAACACCGAAAACGAAGCCTACTTTATTATTATTTTTGTTTTGTTAAAAAACTGTTTATCATGTAGACGGTTTTCAGGCTCCTGCACCTGTATGATCGATCCCTGTCCATGTGGAATACATTCATTACTTGAATGTGATTTTATCTTGAATAAAAAATTGCTCACCAATTCATCACACTTGATCGGATATGATACTATGTAATAAAGATGTTCATAAGAAAAATCACAATGGAGCTTAACACCTTCTAGCAAGAGAACATGTGAAATGATATCTGTCACAGTTAGATCACAGTGAGATATCACTTTTGTTACATCTGCGATGTATAGACTTGAACATGGGATGGAGTTTAACATGCAGCGCCGCAGTGGCGGAATTGGGTGAACTCGTCCGTATAGTGTCACTTATCCGCATTTACCGCTTTAATAAAAAATATATTCACAAAGTTTGATAGTTTGAATTTCTCGGTCGCAAACGTCAAAACGGCATTTGTGTTGTAATTCGGCTGGTAAAAGCTTCGAATCAAAGAGTAACCCAGTGTCGAAAGTGCGCGTATAATAAATGAACGACAATGAACGAGTCAGCCACAAATAACCTCGAATCAAATATCAATGTAAAAAAACAAGTTTCTGGCTAACCACTGCTGTGTTGTAGGGTGCACAAACCCGCGTTTAAATGCACCACTGAATACAATATTTCATGATTTTTCTTCCGTGAGCTAACATACGTCCCAATTCTATAAACTTCATATCCTGGAAATTGATTGATATATTATTTGAAAGCGAGATTTCCTTTTTGCAGCTCATATTCCACACTTTGAGTTTTGAGAGATTTTGGGAAAATAAAGTCTGAAGCTCTGCGGCACTTTTCCTTTGTAGCTGTTTCATTTTATGTGCTTTTGTTGCTGTGATTCATTATACTGCGTTAACGTGTTAACAGTAGCAGTTTTTGTAACTTCTCTATTACAATCGATCTACGAAAGGAAAAAAAAAGTAAATTTTCTCAAGTTTTCTAATAAATATTTCTGATAAATTGTCACATTGATATACACAATTCAATTTTTGTATTCTAATAATCACAGTTATCCATAAAAACATGAACGAAACATATTTTTATTCATGTAATACACATTCAAAATTATTTTTTCAGTAAAAATGTGACACTAAACGAACAATATGAAAGAAATATCTGAAAATATATGTATGTAGAAAAGAAAACAATATTTTCAATATATTTATTTATATTTCCTTCATATTTATTCATATTTCTTCAATATTTTTTTATTCGTGTATTAAATTTTATCAATTGTTGTGAAAGTATTTATTCACCTCTAATTCGACAGAGGACTGATTTGTTGTCGCTGCTGCTTGGCTAATCACTTTCGCATGTATGCTGGAATAATATTGTTTTTTATTTCCCGCACCTGACACACGTGACCCGATCACACTAATGCTGCTTCTTTTCACAGACTGATTATCGAAAACAATGTGGCTTGTACTATTGGATAGCAACCTAGATGCAAGCACTAGCTCGGACACTTTTAAACTTGACAATAAATTACATGTCAACACTACGATGACAGGCGAATCACGTTCGCAGTGCACGCATTCAGCCCTTCAAAGCAGCCCTATGCGGTTAGCAGACGACTCGTCTCAGTCTGTTTTTTATTCATTACTAGCGAAATTTCCGAAACCGGGGCTAAATTAAATCAAAGTTTATATACGCCGAATCACAACGCAACCGCAGTTCTCAAGTTTGTAACAAAAAAATTCAAACTATCAAATTTAAAAACACTCTATTTATCAATACATACGAATAAATTGCACAATACGGACGAATTTGCCCGATTCCGCCACTGCGGTGCCATTTACAAAGGTGCTCCAAGTCCATAGAAGGTCATATTGGGATTCAATTATTGTGATATCCAATGTATGTAACTTTTGCCATGTCCAATAGATGTAATTTTTGCGATGGCCACTGTGGTTTTTATTTTTAGCTTTAAGATAGATTTATTTGTTTGAAAATGTGAACAGGATGTTCATAAAATCATATGTGGAATCATCTGCGACTGGAAGATAAACTTTAGTCACTATCCATCGTTCAAGATAACTTCTTGCGAGGTATTCATGTTGAAAAAAGAAACATTCTCAACTGAATATTGAATTGAAAGATTTTTCTATGAATTGAAAAATCCACAATAAAAACGAAGTTAGCTTTAAGATGTTGAATATCAATAGGGAACACGCATATGCCCCTTTTCTTAGAAGTATTTTGATATTTGGGAAGTATATGTTGTATATGTCACAAAAACATTGCCAACCATTCCAGAGATGTTTGTGCTTGCTTGGTAATCTAAGAGTGCGTTTATGTTGGAGCTGCGATAAACGACAAGAGCGGCGATACTAGCGAAGCATCATTTTGTATGTAGGTGTTCATATTGGAGCGACACGTTGAAACACGCTTTAGTAGCCGAATACGATAAGAGCGGTGATAATTGATATGTCTATTTTCTTTGCTTTTATCAAAGATAGTCGGTATGGATATTGACAGTTTAATTAGTGAAGTATTTGTCAGGCCCATCTTGTGGAACCAAAAAAATAATTTGTTTTGATCATTTTGAAATACTGGATTCCGTTATGATAATTTTCAAAAGAGAGATTTTTTGTTATGGTTTGTATTACCTTTCCTTTTGCAACTTAATTTATTATTCTAAAATAAATTTTGCTAGGAAACTTTTTTTTGTTTACTTGTTGACAATGCATTATGGATTTTTTGTTAGAGAAAAAAACAAAACGGCGGCTCCAAGATGGTGGACGAGATTTGCGTTTATGGTCCGATTCGATTCAAAATTGGTATGTGGGGGTTTTCGGGGTCGAAAATTATGAATTTTTTGTCAAAATTCATAAAATCAAAATGGCGGCTACAAGATGGCCGACGATCTCTGTGATTATGGTCCGATTCTATTCAAAATTGGTGAGTGGGGGGTGAATTTTTAAAATTCATACAATTGAAATGGCGGCTCCAATATGGCTGCTCCAATATAGCGGACGATCTCTTTGGTTATGGTCCGATTCTATTCAAAATTGGTATGTAGAGGTTTTCGGGGTCGGAGATTATGAATTTAGTCAAAGATTATTGATTTTTTGGCAAAATTCATGAATTGAAGATGGCAGCTTCAGGTTGGCGGACGAGTTAATCTTTAGATGATCCCCTCATTGAAGAACTTGATGGCTCAGAACATACAGGAAAAAAGTCCCATAATAACGATACTTTAACAAAAATGCATAGATTGAGGCGCACTTACTTAAAAGGATACTATAAACTACACATTAGTACATGAAATTGGCGCTGCTCTCATCGTCGCTCTTATCATTTATCGCAGCTCCAAAATGAATGTACCCTAATAATACTTGGTGTAACTTTTAATGCTATCACTTATTCGAAAAATCAAATGAATTTATGAGTTTTTTGAGAAGTCATTTTGATCATTTCTAGGTATCGCATGGCCTCCCGATGACATGTCAACTGTTTGGCAGAGAACGAGAAATAATAGAAACGTCTACGATTTTCGTTCTTCTTCGTGGTACGTGAATGCGGCGACGTCTCCCAAAGATATAGTTATCCTTCTGGATAATTCTGGATCCATGAGTGGGCATCGGTCAAATTTAGCCAGAGCCACAGTCGAGGCGATTTTGGACACGCTGTCCGACAATGATTTCGTTAATGTGTACAAATTTTCCGACACCACGCAAGAAACTGTGCCCTGCTTCAGGGATCAGTTGGCTCAGGTAGTACAATTAATTTGACCAGTGACGTATCTGAAGGGTTAATGGAACTGGAGCTTCCCCCACAAACGCTTCTCCATAAACATTATTGACAGTAAATTAGATCTAAGAGGATACTCAGTTTGCCTTGGATGCGCCACTGGATTCTTCAGTGATAAGAGTAGATCGAAAGATGACAATGGCGGGTTATTTTAATTTCGTTCAGAATAAGTATAAATCAAAGAATCAGCAGTCCTTTAGAAAACCGCTAAGGAACCATTCTGCCGATCCGATTTCGAGTATAGCATTTTATCATAATAGGCAAAACTCATTCATTATTTCGGCGTTGCGCTTAAAAATGCATATGTTGACCCAAAATTAACGATATTTTACCCGCAAGCATTTCGATATTTATTTCATAATGTATCTGTGAAGCCAAGCTAAAACAGTATAGGGGTTGTCGGATCGTAGAAATGATCTCGGCATATTTCATTTATGCTTTGTGGTCTTTCGATCTCATAATTATAACGAAAAATCGATTAATTGTTTTTTTAGGCTAGCAATGAAAACGTCAGGTTTCTGAAAGATTCATTATGGAGCCTGAAACCTGAAAACATAGCCAATTTTACCTCAGCTCTGATAACGGCATTCGAAATTCTCCAAAAAGTAAGTGACCTCATCCAAAAATTTGTTTTTATCTCAAGTTTTGAGAGCGGATCATAATATTCTAAATCTCGGATGCATTTTTCATCTCTGGATATCGGCAATACGTCACAGAATTCCAGTGGTGATTTCTGACCCAATCGAGCATGTCGTAATTTCAAATGATATTTTCTGCATTCTGACGCAAGATTCATTAATTTTTATTGAACTCATTCACTCGGTATTCATGCCTAACATTCTCCAATTTTAATTTGAAATTTTGAATTTTCAACATCTTGAAGAAACTTATATTGAATGCATGTAAAAATTCCGGAAATAAGATTAAACATCTCAGGATTCAGACCCAGAATTTCAAACTTCACATCTTCACATTTCGTGATTCTGACATGGAATTTTAAATTCAAACCTAGCATATCGAAATTCCAACGGGGTATCTCGAGATTCGCTCATAATTCTGACTTGGTATTTCGGAATCTAGCAATAGCATATCGGAATTCCAGGCCTAGCATGCATATCGGAATTCGTTCATAATTGCCAGAAATTATCCAAATTCCAGAATTGTGTCTTGATATTTCAGAATCCAGACCCAGTTAATCAAAATTCCACGTAATATCTGAAAATTCGTTCACGATTACCAAAAATTCTCGAAATTCCGGAATTGTATCTTGATACCCATAATCCAATTCCGGAATTCGCTCACAATTCTCAAATATACTCAAATACCTAGAATTCTAACTTCATATCTCAGACCCAGCATAACGATTTCAGAAGTGATATCTTGTAATTCGTTTATGATTGACAGAAACTCTGGAAGAATATGTATTCTGCCTTGGTATCTCGGAATCCAGATCTAGCTATCGAATTCTGATAAGATATCTCAATATTCGCTTTCACTTCCCAAACATTCCAAAAATCCAAGATTTTTTTATTGATATTTAGAAATTAAGGCCCAGCATATTGAAATTTCAACGTTATATCTCAAACTTTGTTCATACTGCCTATTTTTTTAATCTCGGAGTTTTGATATTTCAGAATCTAGACCTAGCATATCAGAATTCCAACGGGATATCTCGAAATCTGATCACAATTTCAAAAAATGACCAACAACTTGGAATTCTAAAAAGGCCCCCACAGATGATGAGATCGGTATGGCTACATGTTGCATGATACGTACTAGCGATACAAATTTCATCGTGCGTATGGTTGTATCAGTATCACGGTATCAGTATCACTCTGTATCACCGTCTCAATCGCTGTCGTGAAACGGCGATATCAGGTGCGTGCGACTGATGTTCCACGATTCCATCTCAGCGTGTGTGGACACGTTGATACTTGATACAAATCTCATATACTTGTATCGCGACATGTAGCGATACCGATCTCATCGTTTGTGGGAGCCAACTTGATATGTCGGAGTCCAGACGTTATATCTAAAAATTCACAAACGGTTGGCAAGAATTCTCGAAATCTTGGAATTCTGATTTGATATTGAAATACCAAAATTGTGACAAAATATGCTGATATTAGTTCCCAATTTCCAAATATTTTCAAAATTACGGTCATTTCACTTGATATTACGAAATCCAGATACAATATATCGGAGTTCCAACGGAATATTTCGAAATTCGTTCACAATTTCTAGTCCAGTCCAGTCTAGGCCCTACAAAAGGTGGAGTAGTAACGATGTTTATATAGTTATTTAGTTCCGGGCCCCGATTAAGAAAACAAGTTTTCGATGTGTGGCGGGGGGGTCGGCACGGTCCGCCATCTTAGATAAAAATTAAAAAACAATCCCTACATTTTTTGTGTAAACCTGATCTGTAACGAGTTACATCGGTGGAAACGTGAACATTCTTCCAAAGAATCGTCCAACTCCTCATTTTTCTCATTTAAAGGAATCATTTGTAGCTATTCACTATATAATTATAATTTTGTGAATTCAAAGTCAACTCATTTCCACACCACCATGTGAGAGACTGAACAGTTGATGTTGATGTCTTCGTTGTCAGTGTTTATCTCTAACCCATTTTCATCACTGATAATATGGGTTTCCACCCATGTCATTTCCTCAACGTCGTCGCTCTCGTTGATGCTTCTGGTGCATTCTCGCATGATTCACCATTGCAGAATCCGCATACAACAGAGCACTACAACCCACTTAGATAGATAGAATGAGAGTATGTGGGTGGACAGAACCATTAGCATGTAGGCCTCTCTATCGGGCACGTTATGCTCCCACCGCTGCTGGGAATCGGTTCAGCTTTGGAAGTACGCTATTTTGCGAGCGATACCTTTCTCACACTCTCCGGGTTCAGAGCGATACTCCCGAGGTGTGCTTCCCTTATTGCTGCCACTGCTGGGCATTCCGTGAGGATGTGGGTAGCTGACTCCTCATCCTGCAAGCACCACCTTCATTCAGTATCACCCGTGATACCTATAATATTGAGGTGCTTGTTTAGATGGCAGTGCCCCGTGAGGAGCCCTACCACTATTCTGATTTCCTTTCTGCTCAGTGCGAGATGTGGAGTTCCGATTGTCTCATGCCAGGGGCCTTTTCCGTGCTTCCTGGAATTTTACTTCCAGGATTTTCTTCATGGTTGAGACCTTCCATGATCTAGAAACTCCTAGTATTGGTTCTGGTTCAATCGTTGAGCTTTTTGCACCTTGTCTGGCTAAATGGTCGGCCTGTTCGTTTCCGGGCACACAGATACGACCGGAGACCCACAGTAGCTTTACCTTATTGGCGATGAATAGCCTTTGCAGATTCAATGCATTCCAACACCAGCAGCGAACTGACTCTGTACGACGTGAGGACCTTGATCGCCGCTTGGCTGTCCGTGCATATCGTGATATGCTGGCCGTGGTAGCCTCGGTTAATATTTTCGCTTACACAGGCGAGTGTGGCAAAAACTTTTGCCTGAAATACTGAAACAAAATTTCCCAGGGCGTAGTAGAGTTCAGCTTTTGGAGATTGCCCGTATACCCCGGCGCCGGCTGATTCACCCATCTTGGAGCCATCTGTGTACCAGATGTTCCCTTTGGTGGGGATCAGGCAGTGCCTTATCTGCTCCCAGTCCTCTCTTTTCGGAATGACTGACAGCGGCCTTTTGGTGAATCGTATGACAGGTGAGGAGTTGTCCCCTGGCATCTCCAGGTGTGGACAATCCTTCACTGGTTGATTCCATAATCGAGATTGTTCATACATTCCCTCGCTCCTCCATTGGTTGGAGCTTCTTAAGCTTCAACCACTTTTTCTGCAGCCACATGCTCCACCGCATCCCTTTTCGCAATTGCATGAAATTACATTCAATAAAGTATCTGGGACAGGTTTCTCTAACATTGTTACTGGAGTGAGCCCACTGGTACCAAGTTTCCAGCCCCAGTCGGATGGTTTTTTTTTCACGCCATCTTTGGACTTGGTGGTAGGTCCCAAATGGTACCGTGCAGCGTCATTCGTTGATGGTAAAGATGCTAGGTGGAATTTGCTATTCATTGTCGATTTTGCGAAACGTTGGAAACTATTTTTTTCCAAGGTTTCCATTTCCATGTTGCCACCATACAAACAACGAGGAAGCGGGCTCCAGCGTCTGCGATGTCTTCTGGTTTGGCATTTTGATCTCTGAAGATACCAATGACGGCATTGAATGATTTGTTTTTTTGGGCAAGCGATTTTATTTTCCTTGGTTGAAGAGAGATGATGTTGTGTCACAGCCAACCGCATGTCAAAACAGGATGTTGCTTCTTCACTTTCAAACTATTCGTGGAATACACTCTTCGAGCAGTTTTGCTTTCCCCGGTTTGCGAAGGTAGATGCTGGTTTCGGATGATCCTAATGCTGTCAGCAGAACTAAAAGATCAACGTCTTCGCCAACGATAAAAACAGCGTCGAATAATGAGCAGAAGGAAATCGATGTGTTGACAATCAAGACATCAGCATATTCTCCAGCCTGTTTAACAGTAAAAGCAGCCTGTTCGAATTTTTTTGCATCGAAATCAGTAGGGCTCTATTTTTTTCATTGGCCATAAATCGTTCTTGAGAAACTTGAACCGCCATTGTCTCATCGAAAAAAACTTCCGCAGACATCTACTTCTTCGCTCGGCGTACTCGTTAAGAAACACTCAATAATAATTAATGATTGGTAATCTGGTAATAACCCTCGGGATTTCAATAATCCGAACAAAATATGAGATAAGCATATGCTGAAATGAATATATTTAAATTGGTTAATCCTAAACAAGGAATAACTTTGATAGTCAGAGATATTCAACCACGTGAATTTTGAATTTTTCCCGAAAAACGAATACTTATTTCGTGTCTTGTGGATCATGTACAATATCCATGGAACTTACTAATTCGCCTAGATGAATAAAATAAATGCCTGGAGATTTTTCAATGTTACTTGGGATCCAAAAATTAAGAAATCGAGATTTTCGTGACACAAAAACGAGCTGTTACAAAAGCCATAGAACGAAACTCGAAAAATCCATACACTAATCTCAATAATACTTTGTACAAATTCATGCGACAGAAGATTTCGCTATTAATGTAATGTTATTGTTGAAAGATTAAGTTGGACGAATCTTTGGCAGAATGTTCACTTTTGCGCCGAAGTAACTCGTTACAAATCAGACTTACAGAAAATGTAGAAAATTCAGTCTTCTTCATATTTGGTTTCCTACATTTTTGTCGTAGGATCATTCGTTGAGGAATAATTTTGAAAAAAAAATTGTAACTTTAATCAGAAATGGCGGACCGCACCGACTACCTCACTTTTTGTAGGGCAAAGGCGATTTTTAGTCCCCATTGACTGGGGTATTTCAAGTATCCTCAAAATCGTGGAACTTGATATCTCGGAATCCGTATCCGGCATATCGAAATTCCGACATGCTACCTCGAAATTCTTTTCCGTTTGCCAATAATTTCCAAAATTCCGGAATTGAAACTGAATATATTGGAATTCACGCATGATATTTCCAAATTCGTTCATAATCCTCGAACGTTCTCAAAAAATATGATTTGCAATACCAGATATTATTTAAAAACGTCTCACATTCAAATGTTTATCACTAAAACATTTGATAGAACATCCTTCCCTATGTTTTTGAATTGTTGGGATATTCCTTTAACTTGCATTTGCATTCGACTATTCTGGAGATGAAATCAAGTGAGATTTCTTGTATCACTACATTCTTTTTTTAGTACAATCGATCGGGCCAAGGTTGTCAGTGTAATCAAGCCATAATGCTCATCACCGATGGTCCACCTTCAACTTATAAGGAAATTTTTAAGATGTATAATTTCCCTCATAGTCCGGTTAGGGTATTCACGTACCTGATCGGGAAGGATTCGGGGGGCGCTAGCGAAATGAATTGGATGGCTTGTGCGCATAAAGGTAAAAAAATATAATTTTTTTATTATTCAATAGAGTAGATAGTATCATTTCGTATATACCTAACTGCTAGTCCCTGCGACTAATAGTAACGATGTACCCGCTACTTTCCTCATAGACTGGCGAGTGTACCTCCAAACACATGCCGCGGTGTCATTTCCACTAGTCGTTAAAAGCTAAATTCCTATTCCGTGCAGAGGTACTTAGACTGTGAGTGGCAGACCGTACTGCTGACGTCAGAACAGTTGTTACTTAGACTGTGAGGTATAGACTCCCGCACAAGTTGCCAACTTTAAAAACTTCTGTCTCACCAATTGTAATAATTTAATCAGGGTTGTGTAGAGAATCACAACTAAATATGCTGGATCAATTATTTTTAGTCCCAAAGTGGTAATATTTTTTTGTTATATCAATAGGGAATTTTGTCTCTATATCTCGAGTGTTGGTGCCTGTCCCAATCTGATTTGAGCTTTCGTGCATTATCGACTGTCATCTGTCAATATTTTTCCCCAGAATATTGTTTGTGTTACCAACTGTTCACATATTTAGACAGAAAATCTCTATATGAATGACACATTTGATACTAGAAATTTATAAGCGCTTCATGACCAATAGTAATTGAATTTGTAAATCAAATTGGCGATTTTCTATACAACCAAAGTCAATCAATTACCATTGGAAAGGCAGAACTTTTGAATTTTTTTTTAAGTTGGCAACATGTGCGAGACTCCCCTATTGCACGCTTGCACCGCACCCGGCAATGCAAAAACAATCGTCGATCATATTTAGTATATGGAGGTGTGTTTGGTGTTTTCCCAGTTCAAGCACTCAATAATCAATGAACGTGAATATTACTCATAAGTGTAGTGAGTGCAAGCGACAAGCGCGTATTTAAGGGGGTGGGGGTAATTACCCCTCCCCCCCAGTTTTTTTTTTTAAGGAGTGGCTACCACACTCCACATCTCTATTCAAATCTTTTTCGATTTTTTCCGCCGAGGAGAATTTGCTATTTAAAAAAAACACTTACTTTTTCAACAATAGATCAAAAACTATTGATAAAGAAAATAAAAAAACAGATTCTTGGAGAGGAACTCTATCTCAAGTATTTACAATATTAATTCGACGTTGAAAATAGTGCTCCGCGTGGGCGTTAATGCAGGAGTACAGCACATCTCGAGAGAGCAATGCACATAACATATTTTTTTTTAACTATTCAATATAAATTCAAAAATTCAAAAGAATTATAGTATCAACTGAATACTTGAAAGAATGTAATTCCGTTAGAAAAAAAATTTTCATTGAATTTTGATAATGTGAGGCTATTGTTAATTAAGTAGTTTTTTTTACCCGCCGATTTTATTAGAAATCGAATTGTTCGCCGAATGACGCCATAATTTGTTCGCTTCTAGGAGCACATTTTACATGTGTACTAAATAATATCACGCTATAAAATTGTTTAAAAGTTGATTATTTTGTTAATTAGGTATTTATAAAGTTAACAAAATATGAGAAATCTAGTAGATATTTTTTTTAATTGATATTTCACATTATCATCAGTTTTACGTCTGACAAATACATTTTACAATGTTTTTAAAAAAATACGCTATTTGTTTATGAAATATTTATCAACAAATGGATAAATTGAATATTTTTCAAAAGTTGTTTTTTTGCATTAGGTTGTTATGATTGAAAATAAAAATGAAAAAATCTTTTTTTTTATTGTTTATAATAGTTTCTTAAATTTTGTTATTATTTAAATTATATATAAAGGATTGTTTTTCTTTAAAATCAATAATTGGCTCTTCTCTACCTAATAAGAATTTTTTCCATGAATGATGTAATTGTGTATTTACTCAACAATTAAACAAACTTTGATTGGCTACTTGTTTTTAATGGTACAAAAAATTACAAAAACAACCATATACGGCAAAAAATTTGTTTGTAATTTTTATAGAATTTTCTAGAAAAATTATAAAATAAAATTGTTGAACAGTTTGTCGTATATGGTTGTTTTTGTTATTTTTTTTTCAAAAAAAAAATTAATAATGCCAATCAAAGTTTGTTTATAACATATTGTTTAGTGAATAAACAATTACATAATTAATCAAAACAAGTTTTTCTTATTAGGTGGAGAATAACCAATTATTCATTTTAAAGATAAATAAAATATAAAAAATAAAAAAACAAAAAAAAAAATTATAAACAATTAAAAAAATTAGGAATATTTTTTTTCAATCATAATAAACTCTCAGCAACCTAATGAAGAAAACAATTTCTGAAAAATATTCAACTTATTCATTTGTTTATGAATATTTTATAAACAAATTGCGTTTTTTTTTTAAATCGTTGTAAAATGCCTTTGTCAAATATAAAACTGATAATAATGTGGAATATCAATAAAAAAAATTGACAATATTAACTTAATTTCTCATATTTTGTTAACTTCAGAAATTTATAATTGACAAAATAATCAACTTTTATACAATTTATAGCGTGATAGTATCGAGTACACATGTAAAATGTGCTCCAGGAAGCAGAACAGAATAAGGAGTCATTCTGTGAACAATTATTAGTTTTTTAATAAAATCGGTGTTACAAAAAATTTACTCAATAAACAATAGCCTCACATTATCAAAATTCAATAAAAAAATTATTTAACATTGAAATTACATTCCTTCAAGTGTTCAGCTGATAGTATTATTTTTTTGAATTAACTTTTTTTTCTTTTTAAATCTTGTGACGCTAACATATTTCCCTTGATGAAAAAGTGTCATCATATTTTAAATACAATGGCAGTATGTGTGGTTGGTTGGATTAGCTCTACTTCATGTTCATAGAGAGGTGCAAATAGATGTTTCAAATGTTATTGAAAAGTTTGCAAATAAGAAATACAAGAGACTGGATTTCATTTTGTGATTTTTATTTTAACGAAAGAAGTCTTCGTTTTTGTACCTACTTATAAGTATACGCATATATATCTTTTATTTTATTATATTTTAATGAAAAAAAAAATACCTATGTTTTCTGTATCTATAAGTAGAGGTATTTAACTTTTTTACGTCATTACCCCCCAAGCATAATTCCTAGATACGCCACTGGCAAGCGACTTAAAAAGACATGTAAAAAAAGGTCATGTAGAAGAAGAAAATTAATGCAATTGCAACGAAAAAAACTGCCAGTTTTAATGCAATAACTGTTAGAAGCATTTCGGTCGTATGAATTATTAAAAGTGACATGCTGAAAAAGTGCACGATGATGCAGAACACTCGCGTAAACCGAATCAGAAGTGTTCTCTATGTGAGTATACTGAATTTTTCAAGAAAGATTATAGGTATTAAAACATTATGAGGATTACAGCATTCACATGGAATATGGGACAATTAATTTTGATACCACTGACAATCCATGCATGTGAATATCATTCAACGTTCTGCGTGGTATTTGCTAGGAAAGTAGTTGTATTTCGCCTGTCGGTCTACCAATTGTTTCAATTTATATTGCACCTTTTGTGAAGACGACTTTGTGTGTGCTTTATGCATTTCATTTCATATCTTATCCCCTTTATATGGCTTTTTCTTTCATTAAAATATGCCAGTCGGGCATTTTGAGCTACTCCTACTGAGAAGGAATCTTTTATTTAGAATCCTATCGAGGTAGGAGAATTGTATGGAGTGTTTCTTTCTGTCACTAGGTGTCGCCGGTTAAAAGTTATCTTTTCCGACGCACCTAAAGATGTTTTAAGCTCGATGATGATTTTATTTATGTTGTGTCTCGCTTCGGCCAGAGCTCTCTGGATCTCTGGCTGGTGACTACTCCGTACTGATGAGGGCCAAAAAAGCCTGAAACCGGTATGCGGATTGTTAGGCGGACACGACATGAATTTAAAATAATCGAGCTTATCAGAAAGAAACATTTGCGAACAATATCCATTTATATGGAAGTTTGCATGGATTGTCAGGTGAATATCATTCAACGTTCTGCGTGGTATTTGCTAGGAAAGTAGTTGTTTTTCGCCTGTCGGTCTACCAATTGTTTCAATTTATATTGAACCTTTTGTGAAGACGACTTTGTGTGTGCTTTATGCATTTCATTTCATATTGTATAATAGCTTTTAGTATCCATTATTTATAAGTTTCACTAGACTTCAACTATTTTATATAATATAGAAATTTTAATTATAACAGAATTGCACGTTTACTGTTGATTCATTTTAATGGTGTTTATATCATATTATATTTTATTATGTTTTAACCTACCATAGAATGTAAAAAAAAATCTAGTATTTTCAGTAGATTTAGTAAAATTTTAACCATTGATCTTGTTGATATATGTTCTTTTCATTATTCATTATCATTCATTATAACTCAAATTTCATACACAGTTACGCACAAGTAGTATAACGGTTTCAACTATTATACACTTCTGTGACTAAACTATGTTTATTTGCAAATTTAAAAAACATTCCACTGTACTCATTTTCTTTTCATGTGAATAAACATTATTATTATTATTTGATGAATAGACAAACACATGATTTCACGCTCTTTAATATTATAATAATATCGAGTAAACTGCATGTCAATTTGTTTTTCCTGAGCTGTCACTAAAAATTCGCGTGAAACGTATTTTTTCGCATCGTTTGTGTATGGCGGAGTAACAACAGCAGAATTATCGAAATCAGATAGGACTGTAGATAAAACAGTACTTCGGTAACAGCAGGTTCTTAGTTCCGGATTTTCCACCATGTCCCAACCTAATTGTCGAGAGGCAAAGTCTATGGACAATAGCGGCTAAATTGGTGCAATGCCTAGCAACTGTTCATGCGATCACGCTGCTGAATCGCCATTATGAAACAATGTATGAGTAACTCGCTATTTTATAGGATTTACTTAAAATACTCATATACCATGTATCTAACATGACGTCGACTTGATTATTTTCAGGCTACTACACTAGAATTCAACTCTATGAGCAAATAAAGGAAAATGTACTACATTACATTGAAGTTATGGCTAGGCCTATGGTCATGTATCAAAATGACCATCCCATACAATGGACGTCAGCTTATGTTGGTGGTAGGGTAAGTATAGTTCCTTTCGAAATAAAAAGTAAAAAAACCGAGTTATCATTTCAATTTAACAGTTATGATGAGTTCCTCTAGTGATCAGATTTTGACAAAAGGCGTTTAATTTTCAGGCTGATAGTTTTTCTGATGATAAGAGAGGACAAATAATGACAACTGTAACCTCTCCCGTTTTCGACCGAAGAAACCATTCAGTAAGTTGACATAATTTTCGAGTATTCGTATCACTTCTCATTTTTGTTTCATTACCAGGTGCGAGTTGCCAATGTTCTCGGAGTTGTTGGTACTGATGTTTCGATAGATGAAATAGGAAAACTAGTTCCACCATATAAAGTGAGTTTTTACAGTATCAGTTGGTTCTTAATGAATAAATTGGAACAGCAAACTCTTCCCATATCGTTCAGTATTCGACATTTCATTATGTGAATGGAAGATATCTGACCAGAAATTGAATGGAAACAAATATTCTCAGTATATTCAGTTCTGGAAGAGAAAATATAGAATTTAATTTTTTTATCGTTTTTAGCTTGGAGTGAATGGATATTCATTCATTGTGAACAATAACGGCCATGTTCTCTATCATCCGGATCTGAGGCCTTTGGTAAGTGGACGTTTTACATTATTGTTTGAAAGCTAATAACCTGTGTTCCTCTTTCTAGGAAAACAATGATCTCTATGAGGATACTCTAGAACCAAATTATATTTCTGTAGATTTGACAGAGGTGGAACTAGTTGAGAATGAAAATGGCCCGAGAGAAAACCACACAATCCTTTTAGATGTGAGTTCACAATATTTCAATATCATGATAACTTGAGACTGATTGATATATAACTGACAATGGAATGTAAACTAATACTTTTATTTTTAGCTGAGACATGACATGATAGATCAGAAGGAGGGGGAAACGGAACTCAGCGTCAAAGTGCACTATCATAACATGGTAAGAAGCGTTTTAGCATCTTGTGATCTATTTTTCGAAAATGTTTATTTTCAGCGTCGTGTCACGACTAGAAGGAACAAGTATTTCTATCACCCCATCGAGGGTACGCCATTTTCTTTGGGTCTTGCCATTCCGGAAGGATATGGCATGTACGAATTATTGGCCGAGCAGGAGATAAAGCATAGCCAGAAAAATGGTGAGCTATTCGTTGTGAAACAAAGCAGATCGCATTGAATTAGCCTAACTTTTGTTACAGTTAGCGATTATTTCAAGGGTGAAAACTGGAAGGTTCATCCTGACTGGTAACTATCGGGAAAGGGGTGTTCAGTGTTCTGTAGAGCTTGCAAGCATGAGGCTAGGTTCAGTTTTGAGTTGGAAAAAAGAACAAAGTTTATGAGTTCTGTAAATTATGAGTTATCCACTAGACGCATGCATGCAAATTTTAAGGCATTCAAAATTACACGTTCTTTCGTCATAATGTTGAAGATGTTGTGTTCCTTTGCCATCCACCCGGACTGATTTGTCTGGTCCTCGGGTTTTTTCGTGCGGATAGTGCATTTTTTCTTCTTGGATGTTTATCGTTAACTACCACCCAAGTAGAAGCACCTAGGGAAGTAAACACAAGTAGAATTTCAACTCAATTAATTGAATTATGTGACTGCCGATGATCTGAACTAACTCTTGAAAGTCTACATCTTAAGAAGTGTCTGAATCAACTACCCCGACTGATTGCATATTTTTCTGGATCTTTCGTTTTTATTCACGAAGATAAGATATAACACGCGCGTTCAAATGGTCGCCGACGAAGTTCACCCTCATTATATTTATCATTCCGAAATGGTGATTATTCTTTATCGCTTAATTATTGATTGTTATTCCGACTATCGACTATATCTCGAAAGAAATCCCGATTAAATTATTGTTACTACTATGTTTGCGTCTGGTGAATGACCGTCGGCTTCTAATTATTAATTATATATATTTCGGGATCCTCTTGGAAATATCGTAATTACTGAGAGTTATGAGTGTGTTTACTTTTCGTATAATAATAAAAAATATATATCATAATTGTTTGCTCAATCTTATTATAATTAGTCGACATCATTTATCCATAATGCGCTACTTTATTCTATTGACCCCCAAGCTCTACCTTTACCCAGTGATATTGTCTATGAGCGCATTTGACTCTGTTTACAAACACTCATCAATAATTAAATACATATTTCTACGTTTTTTCTATCTCGGAAACAGACCACAAAAAGGACTTATTTAGGTAAAAGTAATTTCATATGAATAAGGTGCTAGGACAGATATGACAAGTGTTGCTAAGCACATTTAATGACTATTGCGTTCTTATTGATCTACCTGAGATTATAGTGCTCATTGGTGAATCGTCTTTTTTCATTACTTCAATGAACAGTTCAAGAACCAATTAAAGAATAGGAATAAACACATACATCATTCAACTATGAGCATTCAGAACTTTACGAAATTGGGGTCCATGACTATTAAAATAGAGAACTAATTATTGTCCGTTTATTACACTTTACAATTACAACACAATAAATAAATCAATCTCATACGATAACTGCCCGACAGTAACTAACTCACTAACTTTACTTCAGCTGATCAACCAAATACCAACTCGGGTTGCTTACACTCCAATATCTCTGTTGGCGGCGTGTGATTACGACAGTTGCGTAGTATATTCGTAACAACAATATCAATCAAAATATAAACAGAGCAATCCAGATATTGTATGGAGGTCGAATCGAACATATTCAAATTATGGTTTATGTCAGATTTGGTTCGGTTATTTTCTGGGGATATTCTTGATTTGATATGAATTTCAGTGTGTGAAATATTATTCGGTATAGACGTGGTTTCCAAGATCGACGTGGTTTTTTCATATCAGTGTTCAGAGTTGAAAAATGATTATCCGCTTTGTTCATGATATTAGTTTTAATATTGGAAAATAGATTCTTCAATTCATCAATGAATTGAGTCACCTTGATTTGGAAAATCTCACGGAGACATCCTTCGTCAAATAGAACATTAAGCTTCTCACAGTTTTTACATTTCCAAGAAACACCACACATCTTTTTCATTTGAGACAATAAATCTACAGGTATTCCTACACAAAAACCACTACATAAGATAGAGTTTTTTCGAGTCACTTCTTTCAAATATATACCACACGACATTGTATATTACTGAATATTAAAGGTTGTAAATTTCCCTACTAGTGATGATAGATGACGAAATCGTCAAAGATGACGTCACAAGGCCATTGTGACCAATAATTTTAAATGAAACCCTACGGCAAGCGACACCTCTTTTAAAAGGTATCGAAAAATATATTCAATGATACTAATTTTGTTTGTGTTTATGGCAGTTTTGGCAACTCGCTTTTAAAAAACGAAAAGCTGTGATGAATTAAATCAGTTAAAACTAAAATTCCAAATTCAAGCTCCGCCTCTGGATAGTTGTCAATTTAATATTTTTGTACATTTTAATAATTTGTTAAACTGTTGTGAACCGAACGTTTAAGTACTTCAAGAAGTGAAATGGTACGTCTTTAGGTGATAAAGTAGCAGCGATCCCAATTCTTGGTGAAACTGGACAAAATATTCATGCAGCAGAACGAATTTTTAATGAGAGGTTTCCCGATCGCCCCGTTTCGAGGACTTATTTAAGGGAGCTTCTTCGTAAGTTTGAAACAACGGATAGTATTAATGATGCGAAACGATCTGGCAGACCACAAATTTCTGATGAGAAAAAAATGGATATACTGGCAGAAGTAATAATTAATCCTACTTCTTCAACAACTCACGTTGCATCTACTTGTGAAGTCAGTCGAAGTACAGAACACAGGGTGCTGAAAAAAAACAAATTTCATCCATACAAATTAAAAATGGTTCATCAACTCTCAGACGACGACCCAGACCGAAGACTAGAATTTTGTGAAAATATGGAAAATAAAAATAACCAACAGCCAGACTATGTCAAAACAATTTGTTTCAGTGACGAAAGTACTTTCTATCTAAATGGAAATACACAGAATGTGAGGTATTGGAGTGACGCAAATCCTCATCTGTTTCGTGAAACACACACTCAATTTCCCCAGAAGGTGAATGTTTGGGCAGGTATCCTGGGAAACCACATCGTTGGGCTTCTTTTTTTAAATACTAGTTTAACTGGTGAGGTTCATCTGGAGCTGTTGCAAAACGCAATAGAACCATTAATCCTTGAAATATTGGAAGATAATCCAGATGAATTCGGCAATTTGGAAATAACATTCCAACAGGATGGTGCTCCTCCACACTATTACGGTGCAGTAAGACGGTAGTTGGATGAGGAGTATCGTGGTAGATGTATTGGACGACGAGGCTCAACGGAATGGCCAGCTCGATCACCGGACCTCACACCTTTGGATTTTTTTCTGTGGGGGTACCTTAAATCGAAGGTTTACGCCACTGAACCTAACAATATTGACGTTTTAAAACAACGTATTGTTGCAGAATGTGAGGCTGTTTCCGCAGACACATTTGCAAAAGTACGAGAAGAGTTTAAAAATAGGATATTTCACTGTCAGGAAGTAAATGGAGGTCACTTCGAGCAATTTCTTTAAGTAGATACTGATTCTTAAATCTGTAATTAATATCATACTGAATGGAATTTAAATTTAAATGTTTACTAAAGAGCCATTAAAACTGCCATAAACACAAACAAAATTAGTATCATTGAATAGGTTTTTTCGATACCTTTTGAAAGAGGTGTCGCTTGCCGTAGGGTTCCATTTAAAATTATTGGTCACAATGGCCTTGTGACGTCATCTTTGACGATTTAGTCATCTATCATCACTAGTAGGGAAGTTTACAACCTTTAATATTCATATTCCAAATTTCACTTGTTTATGTATAATCGTTCCAAAGATAAGAGGGGGGAGGGGACTTTCGAGAAGCACTGTATGCTTTTGAGAAGCACTGTATGCTATTTATTCGTACTCTATCACCACAATATGAGTTACATATTACTGTGAAAATCGTGTTCTAAGGATGGTTTTGGTATGAATTTATTAAAAACATGAATGCGGAGCCGATGTACACATGCTTGATTACTATTTTCTAGAGAAAACATAAGCTTGGATCTTGGTTACTCAGTCTACCACCAATACATATCTTCATTCAGGGAGAAGCAAGGCCCGTAACTCAAAGACTGTTGCAGGGGCAGATCGTGATAAGCCCAGCACACGAAACAGACCATCAGATGCTATACGAAGAATTGAAGGCGGGTCCCATCTTGGAGATGCCAGTGGATTACATGATGCATACAGCTATCACAAAAATTTCGAAACGAAAATACCCAGAAAGAAGGACTGGCAGAGAGCCGCCCTGGTGAATACAGACGGCTCAAAGACGAATGAAGGCGTCGGAGCCAAAATATTCGAGGCTAAAAAAAGGGTTAAAAATGTTGAGAGGTGTCAAGGGACACCCGGATGGAACGAAGTTCCTTTCGATTAATTAGTGAAGGAACTGTAATAATTTTTTTTTTTTTTAGTTATAATAATTTTTTTTTTATTATTAACAAATATAATGTAATATAAACTTAATCAGTAGGCTCAATTTTAGTACATACGCATTGATATTGTAATATTAAAATATAATTTGCTTTTAAATTTATTAAAGTTATGACGCGTACACTTGCTAAACACACAATAATGGAGAGATTATAACGCGTATGACTTGGTTAGCACAATAGTAAAGAGAGGTTATAATGCGTACTTGCTAAAAATACATAAGCATTTATTATTGTCTGTATAAAATCTCTACTTACCTAACTCCATCAGCAATATCCGGAACTTGTGCAGAAACACTGTCAGGATTCATTATTGTTATTATTTTTTATTATTATTTATTATGTACAAAAACCTGTATACACTCAACAAAAATAATCGTCGCGGCACCACACTGTTCAATGCGAAATAGAAAGACGAAACGAAAATAACTGGCTTGCTTTCTATGAGAGAGAGAGAGAGACAGAGAAATACGCGCACGCCGCACGGCTTACAGCAAAAAGTGTCGTTACAACTTTTGGTCTTAATTTATTCCGTCTAGCCCCCTTTCGCAACGCGCAATAAGGAACTTCGTTTCAAAACCCAATTAGCCTAGGACAACATGCAGAGGTGTTCCATAAAACATGAGGAAGAAGGTATGAAATAAGACCATTGTCATCTACTCAGATGAACAAGCGGCTATAAAGGCTCCCAGCGCGCACATCAGGCCAATTCCAGTCTAGTGTGTTACTGCATCACTGCGTCAAGCAAATTGAGCAGACACAAACAAGTTACACTGGCCTGGGTGTCCGGACACGACTGCCTTCGAAACAACGAGGAGGCGACACTAGCCCGGCAAGGAGTGACAAAATCTCTATTTGGCCCCGAACCCTTTTGTGGCAGACGAAAGAGTTCATTGAGGGACACTTGCAAAAATCCGCAGCAGACCTATCAGCCACCATCGCACGTAAAAATATTGGTGGGTCTGCTAACGAGGCATTGTCGACTCAAAAGGCATATGAGCTCACTAGGCCTGGCGGAAGAAACCTAGTGTAGTTTCTGCGAGGAAGACGTGGAAACCGCACTGCATGTGATGTGCCACTGCAAAGGTCTTGCAACACAGAGAATAAAAACCAGAGGCTAAAAGTCACACGAAAGGACCGCTGTCAAGGCTATGAAGACTCGTAAGAATGACAAAGCTAGACAGTGCACTCTAAAGTCACACACGGAGCTCCACAACAGAACTGTTGAAGTCGCGGTTGAACAAGCCAAGGAGCCAATTCCCAGTTATAAATCTAATCTTATCAAATCTTGGGTCTTGGTTGCACTGAACTTCTCCAGATAATCCATCTGAGAATTATATCCAGATTGTTGTTCACAGATCTCACATGCTTGTTGCGTGCAGCTCGAGTTTCCTGGGATGCCATAGGGGAAGTTCGTATGGAGTGTGATATCATCTGCGGGAGAATATCAACAGGTCATTAATATAAAGGAGAAAAAGTGTGCCAGCGCCTTGATGATTTATCGATCTTATGAAAGCAAACTAGATAGCCAAACGCATAGTTGACGTGATTCTTTGGTGCCAAACTCTGTCATAGGCTTTGGAGATATCTAGGGCTATAGCAAGATATTTGTCGTGTTTTTCGATTAAAGGCTAATCCCTTGTAGACCACTGGTGGGGAAACCGTATTGATTACCGCTTATAATACCCAATCGTTCATGATAACTCTCGAGCTCTCTCTTGATGGCTCTTCCCATGACTTTTGAGATAGACGTTTAGTTTTTGAGAGTGGAGACAAATGATCATACAACTCTCTCCACTTCCGTGGGCAACAACTTGGCTATGTTCGTGGATATCTCATGAGTAAATATTTAGGAAAATAATTATGTGATCTAGGTACAGATTTTGCCACAGCGCCTAGTACCTACCATATTGAACGAATTGAATGTATATAGTAGTTTTAAGCATAAATTAATACAAAACTCAAATATTTTGGAAATGACCCCAGATTCATTTGAATAAAGTATCATTCGTCTGGAGGTGGAATTTTTGAATTATTTCAACGATTTATATGTCCATGGGCAACCAACTCAAAAACTTTTTTCGAATATTAATGTTTCTCACTCTTTATATCATTTTCCATGAGATTATTCATTGTCTCTTTCCACAAAAAGAGGAATTCATTATATTCTGAAATTAGCCAAAATACATTTGAAATACCCCTAATATTAATAAAAGAACGTATCATACTAGAAAAGTTCAAGAATAGGTAAGCATTAGCGTTCGATCCAAATTGTCTATTCTTACTTTACTACCTACATATATGCTCATAATCACTCCCTGGTCTCATTTCATTGTCATTTCCCATTTTCTGGCTAAACAAGAACCCGTTCTCAATATTGTGTGCCCCGTATTAGTGATGAACTCAAATCGGTCACATATATTTTTACCGAACCTTTTACGGAGAAGCAGGATAGCTTTCAGCCGAACGCTCTTGCCCCTCCTCGCGCAGGCAAAAAATACAATATTGACCCGAAACATCAAAGGCGCCGACTGGGAGTGGAGTACTTGTGTTTATTTCTCTATGGCGAAAAAGATTGATTAAAGTTATTTTGCCCTATTTCAACATTCAGTTGCAGTGTGGACTTCCTCAACTTTTTATTACAAATGAAGTGGTAGAAATTGATTTATGACCAGCGACCGGGATAATAATATACCCTACCTATTGGTGCAATTACAGCTTTTATTGGCCGGTGCACATTTCATTTTTAGAATGACACGTCGATCAAGTCCACATTGACCGATTGCAGGTAAAGAAACGGAGTAAACAGGGCTTTTTTCTTACTCTTTGAATATTACCGAAATTGTGAAATAGTGCAAATTAGCTTCGGTCTATACTACAGATGTGTGGCGCATTTCATTCAATACAATCTAAAATGTACGTTGTTAGGGTGACTTAACGGGGTAGTTTTGACCGTTCTCAATGTGTGTCAAGTTACGTAGATTTCATTTCGTTTACTGGTTGCAGGTCGTCTTTGCAAGATGTTTTACCGTTCTTGTGGATTCGCGTATCGCAATCTTTCTTATTAACACGTTTTAGTTTGCGGTCTATCTGATTTTGATGTTTCCTCCTAGCATCAGAGCGTTTTTTAATCTAATCGACATCATCTATCACATTCCGTTGAATTTGATTCAACTGTTCACCTACCCTTTTTTTATGTACAATGTTTGGATATTTAACTGAGACTATTTTCCCCAGCAATTCACATTTTTAATGCAATTACTGTAATTATGTAACAGTTTCTCATTCCAATCAGACATATTTTGTAAACCACTTCATGAATAAACTAAATTAATTCTACTAGATGGATTTTATGTTCTTTCAATAATTGTCTGTATTCCAGAACAATACTTTTTTGAATACCTGGATATAAGATTCACAAACTCTTATTTCTCATCTATGTGTCGACTTCTTGACTTGACTTTGATTTCATATAGGTAATACGTAATTGTTGCACTCTCTTGGTCAAACATTTGCTTTGAAAGTCGTAGCATGTTTTAATCATAGTTATAGTCATATTGAAAATTGGGTCAGAATAAACAGATCATTTTTGTATTATCGATTAACTGAAGCCGAATCTCCTCCACCCCCTATATGTGGTATTTATGAGTTTACCTTATTTCATCCTGACATTTAGATTCGATTAAATACTACAGCTTATCATAACGTTATATTAATTTCGAGTTAAACTAGTCAATCTAGAAAATGCTAACTCAAAAAAACTACTTTCAGAACTTCCACTTTCAAAATATTAGACAAATTCAGCATTCAGGAATGTAAGAGTTTCTTTCAATTTGATTTTGGCCGATGAAACTACAGCTTGGCAAGCATAAGAATAGTTGTGATTGGATTCGCCTACCGACGCGCAGTGGATCACGTCGTCCAACAATGATAACGACTCATTTGCGTTTTGTACTTTACTGAGCAAACAAATTTCAATTGAAATTTTTAATGAAGAAGGAGGCATAGGCAAAATGCCCCTATGAGACACCTATAAATGTTAGTGGAAAGTCGCTCTTGCAAGATTATACAATGTCTACACTTTGTTTAACGCAGCGTTGTATCTATTCGTATTATGAAATCATTTCACATGTCAACCCAATACCATTCAAAATTCCAACGGAGAGACCTCTTTAATGACTCTCCCATCCTACAGCAAATTACCACATCACTCAAAGAGTTTTAGTTCTTTTTTACAAACTAGTCCCACTGATGAATTTTTTGAGCTGTTGGATTTCCGGTTTTTTCCTTACAGCTAGAATAGCACATGCGCCACCACCGGTCAGATGGAACTTGAACAGCCTCCAGACGAAGAGGTATAGAATGGGCGTAAAACAGACATATTTGAGCGCCACACAATGAAATCTTCAAAGCAAGTCTAGTGCGATTTTCAACTCTGTCTATAAAATCACAGAGTTCCTTTGTACTTGCCTTTGGCCATGATAAGAATCTCGTCGGCGTACCCGATGCTATGATCAGTCAAAACCTCTATTAGTTCGTCCACACCAAGGTGATAATACCCCTCTCTGTGGAGAGCCTTTGCTAGTACTGATTTGAATGTTTTTGTCATCTGTCTTCATTCCAGCGATTCTTGTGGGCATCAATTGGCTCATCCATCTGGATATGGTTCTACGCACTGCTTAAAATGCTTTTTTACTGCCTGGTTCGAGGTATTGTCAAATGCTCCCTGTATGTCTTAGAAGGTGCAGATGGTAATTTATTTGTACCTTGAACAGTACGGTTTCTGTTGATCTATCCGTTCTGTAAGCATGCTGACCTCATTGCAATGGCACTCTCTCCATATCAAAGTGGAACGAATATCAGTGTTAAAGGGGGGGGGGTGTCTACAAGGCATGACTAGACACGTCTAATGCATGCTTAAGACGGGCTTGTTCGCTGGTGAGGAAGGAGTATTAAGAAGAACAGAGTGGCTGTGACTTCCACGAATGAAGCAAGCAGATCTTCTTGGTAACTTCAAAAAGGATCCAAGGTACTAGTTAACCTCAGCGGGGGTTGCCCATAAGGCTGCTGGCTATCCCCTCACTTCTGGTGTATGATCATGGACAGACTCCTGTAGTGATTGGCCGACAATGGATTCTACGCTGATAACGGGCTTGTCATGGAAACAGGTCGGTTCTTAGGCATCCGCAACCGCATGCAGTTGGATTGTGAGAAAAAGTATAGGTGGGGTTCAGATCGCCAACGATGTTTGGTAATCCTGGTTGAATATATAGGGGTGATACTGGAATCAAAGTTTACTTAAAATTAATGGTGACTATGTGGCAGCTGCACTGGGCAGTGTGATTACTAGTGTCATTTCTTTTCGAGGAGTTTTAATAGCCCTTATTCATCATCAACCATTTCCTACACGCCTTCCTGATCGCTGGACCAGAATATAGGGATTCATTATGCAAGGAACAACACCAATTTTATGATTGGGATTTGTTAGTAGGTTTATCCTGCGTATAAAATCGAAATGATAAACACATTTTTGTGAATATTTCGAGAATGCTCATTATTATACGAAGAATTGAAGGCAGATCCAATCATAATCAATCAATCAATCAAACAAAAAGATTTATTGCTATTGTATGTACATGTCATTAAAAACTTAACCTACTATATACAATTTTAAAAGATATTCATTTTTGGTTCTTCCTGGCTTCATCCAGGGGGTGGACCATTCTGCTTGCTTCCCTCCAATCATAAGGATACCACTGAAATACATGATTCTAAGATATAGCTTTCACAACAATTTAAAAAAATCAAACAAGAGAGTCATGCGAAGTGTAATATTAGAAAACAAGGACTTTTGGAGTCTCCTTCACAACGAATTCAATATAAATTGAAACAAGTGGTACACCACAAGCGAAAAACAACTACTTTCCTGGCACATACCACACAGAACGTTGAATGATATTGACCTGAAAATCTATGCAAACTTCCATTGAAAATGAAAATTGATTGCAAATGTTTCTTTCTGATAAACTTGATTATGTTTAATTTATGACAGGTCCGCCTAACAATCCGCATACCGGTTCCAGGCTTTTGGCCCTCATCAGTCAGAGATCCGGAAACCTCTGTCCGAAGCGAGACTCAACACAAATGAACATCATCAAGCTTAAATCGTAGGTATGCCGGAAAAAGTAACTTTCAACCGGCGGTACCTAGTGACAGAAAGAAACACTCCATATTATTCCCCTATCTCGATAGGAGTGGCTGTGTGCCCTACTAGGCGTATATATCAAAAAAGAGAGCCAAGTGAAGTGTAATATTAGAAAACAAGGGATACAGCCACTCCTATCGAAGTAGAATCCTATTGAGATAGGGAAATAGTAGTGTTTCTTTCTGTCACTAGGTACCGCCGGTTAAAAGTTACTCTTTCCGGCGTACCTACAGGTGATTTAAGCTTGATGATGTTTTCATTTGTTGGGTCTCGCTTCGGCCAGAGGTCTTCGGATCTCTGACTGGTGACTACTCCGTACTGATGAGGGCCAAAAGCCTGAAACCTGGCATAAATTAAACATAATCAAGTTTATCACAAAGAAACATTTGCAATCATTTTAATTTTCAATGGAAGTTTGCATAGATTTTCAGGTGAATACCATTCAACGTTCTGCGTGGTATTTGCCAGGAAAGTAGTTGTTTTTCGCTTGTGGTCTACCACTTGTTCCAATTCATAGGCCGAGGTAGGGGACCTTATAACACTATGCTGGGGAGATATTGAGGCAGAAGTTCGAAAACATTGCCATTTAGTCAGATAGCCAAGTGACCATAAAGGCGCTCAGTTCACATCAGGTAAATTCCAGACCAGTGTGGGACTGCATCACTTCGTTGAGTAAGCTGGGCAGCCACAACAAAGTCACACTAACCTACTGGGTGTCCGGATACGAGGGCCACGGGGGCATCGAGGAGGCTAACCCGGGAAGGAGCAACAAAAGCTCTATTTGGCCTCGAACCCTTTTGCGGAATTTCGAAAGCAAGCGCAAAGACATCCATAAATGCATTGGTGCAAGCCAAATGGCAAGGACGAGAAAGAGTTCATTGAGGAACACTCGTTCAAATTCATAGCAGACATACGCAGTCACCATCGCAGGGCAGTCAGAATAATAGTAAGTAATAGGCTGAAAAGACATTTGAGCCTTCTAGACTAGGCGTAAGAAACCCAATGTAGGTTCTGCCAGGAAGATGAGGAAACCAAGCAATAATGAGAAGAAAAGCCAAAGGCTACAATCTACATGAAATAACTGCTGTCAAAAAAAAGCTAGACTGTGAGCTCTAAAATAACCCAGGTAGCTCCACAAAGGACGCGGTGGATCATACCAAGGAGCCACCAGTTATAAATATAATTATGATAAATCTGATCAATTACTAATGCGTTCGTGCAGTAGGTGAAAATATCTTGCTTGCTATAGTTGCTTGTTCATTTCGTTTCATTAGTCACTTGATATGGACCGGAATATAGTTCAGATTACTCATGACAATACATTTTCAAGGGTCTATTGCGAATACACGAGTAGTACATCCGGAGAACAGTCGTTCAAGTCTGCAGAAGAGCGCGTATCACACTTCCTTCTGAGAAGTCGCAGACCTGGATGGAAGTGGATGTCTCTAAGGCCGAGGTCGCCTCTACAAAGGGAACATCACCATATGTCGACTAAACAAGACAAGGATGCGTATTACTGTGAGTACAATACAGTTTGACAAGTGACGTGGACAGCTAAAGTGAACGTAGATTTTTGTATTGTGAGGAGGCAATAACGTTCTTTCGTTCATTTTCAATATTTTTTTCCACAGGTGACAAGACTTTATTGCAATCGTTGGTTTTGGATGCCATGGTAACTGAAGGGTTAGAAAAGCATTCTGTTCGATCCGACAAGAAGTGAGTAGTATTATGGAATTGGATTAATGCATGTTTCAAAATGATTCAAATATTTTATTTTCATGCACCTCTTATAATGATTTAACTAATTAATTCTCTGCACATTAGCCCTATAGGCAACCTTATGGTACAGTTGCAAAGGTAAAGAAATAAAGATTTTAAATTAGTGTTATCTTTATTTGTTAGGTGTTACTAAAAATGGTTTGCGGCAATCAAGGTTGTAAATGTTACGGAAAAAATTTTGAAACGAAAACCACTGAATTTTTTTCATTACGAAAATTTCGAGTTTTTTATCTACTTGGGGGGACCAATGTCTCAGTTGAATAATGACTGAAATGTGTTTTCATTCATTATTCAAGGAAATATATCCTTATCACTTTTAACAGTAAAAATCAAGCTAATACGAACTTAGGGCAAGTGGGACGAGTTTACTTATTCCTATTTTTTCAACGCAAATTGCAAGAAGGTTTTGGATTTTTTTCAATCATCATCATATTCATGTTTATTCATTCTGCTCTGGAAAGGTTTGACGGAATAATTGTAAAAGAAATACCTACTCAATCTTAGCAAAATGAATATCTATGGAGTGTCAGATATGTATATATTTCCTGTATGATGCAGATTCGGATAGATTGTCGCACCTACCGTCATATGAGCGTGGACATGAGTTAATTCGCCCGCATTTACGTTGCACCTATGTTCGCAGTTGTCTGGTTTTCACTATATAGATAGTAATTTCAGGGCAGTTAGGGTCCCAAATATTTTTATGCATAAGCTCGTTACTCATTGTTGAATCAATATTGAAAAAACAATATCCAATATTTTTTAAATGCACTGTAGTGAGTACAAAATGCAGCTGGGTTTCTTATATGTTGCTGACTGTGTAAAATCATATTCGAAGCTCAGTTCAAGAATAATGTTTAGCTTGCAGCTGGAACGTCGTAAGTATCAGAGTATCACTACAGTCAGCCCGATATTCTGTTGTTTTATTGAAAGTCGGCATTTTTTTTTATTCCTGACATTTCTGTTCTGGTGTTAATTTTTTTTGTCCCAATACAAAAAAAATACAATACACTGAAATGAAACATTCAAAATATTCTCCACCCCTCTACCATTATCATCACGTTGATAAATGACATTTCAACTGATTCATATAAATTTGTTCCCAATTTTCTTTAGGAAAATCCGAATCGAGTTAAAATTAGGTTAAATATATTTCTTAGCGACAATGAAGAAATCTGACTATCCATGTCTAATTTGATTTCAATTGATATAAATATTTAGACAGAAAAATATTTTATATGTAGAATTTTGCAAATGCTATTTTAATAATGGTCTATAGTGTAAAATTTTCACTGAATAGAAATAAATTTTTCAATGTTGAAAATTTCATTCTCGAAAAATGTGACAAAGAAAAACAACGAAAAAATATATCTGAAAATAATTAAAAAAATACCTAAGGGTTACTTTCTGTTCAAAAGAATATGAGTCGGACATGTTGCTTAAAAGGGTATGTCTAAAAATAATTTTATAGCCTCATGCAATTTTTGACTACTTTCCGTACCACCCTCGTAGTAAGGCTACCTTAAGAAAATAATATGGATCTTGTGCTTGAGAGTGCTTCTCATTGCAGAATATTTGGGGATACGAGTTTCCAAGTATTTCCACCATAATTAATATATCAGACTTCAATTGAAAATTCTTGAAAAATATGTTTAGTTAATGAGCGATTGATTGATGAATGAACACTGGTACTCGGATAATGAATTGGACAATCAAATTAAGAACATTTTATCAAGACATATATAAACTCCCAACAAACGCAACCGCTGAATTCCGACGATAATCTTTTGAAATATTGCAGGCAAGGATACGAAATTTTCGGCACCACACTATCATTTGTCGCTACGAGAAGTGGCCTACTCCGATGGACAAACCTGACAGGCACCAAATCGAATGAACCGTAAGTCGTCTTTGTGAATACCAGTAATATCGAATATACTGAGAAACACGTATGTAAATATTTGTATTGTAACCATTACCACGTAACCTTAAGATTTCTATAGGTTGTGGCTTAAGATCGATACAGGGTGATTAACCTCAACATGCGGAAAATAAAGTACTCGTCATTCATGTGGAAAAGCCTCTGCAAAATTTCAGAACAATACGAAGTAATTCATTATATTTTTCTGTAATAAAACCTCCAAAGATAAGGTACTGAATGATGATATGAACTGCCGTACGTTATGACACACGGCCATCGCTTGGTGCAGCCAACATATGTTTTGTATGTAGGTAATTGGGTGAATAGATTTGTTTGCTCGCGTATTAGTTATAAAATGTATCGTACATCACGGGAATACTATGATATGATTATCACATATGTTGCAGTGGAAGTATTGAGTGTGTTTTTTTATTTTTGCAATGTAATGCAACTCAAACCAAAAAGTTACTTCTAACATCACCAGCTTTGCTATCAGTGCCTACTCTGGTGTGGTTTGGTGTTGTGGGTGGCCATACACAGGGTGTTATTTATTAACACACCACTCCTGCAACCAAATGTTGTGGCTGCTGGGACGTTAGGGATCAATAAATACCCCCCATCTGACCAACCAAATATTGTGGCTGCTCGTTAGTTTTTTAATAGCTAAGCCTTAACCATACTGAGTGTTATTAGTCTATTGACCAATAACTGGACAATATCCCAGAGCAGCTTGAGATATTATCTCACCCAGTATGTAATGAAGCGTGGGACTTAATTTGACAGTACAATTACCAATCTCAGATAGTTTCGAAACAATAATACAATTAGTACTTGTAATAATAATATATATATATATATATATTTTATAAAATATAGAAATAACAATTGATACGCCTGGTATAATTTACGGAAAAATTTTATAGGAAGTCAAAATGAAATCGATTATAAAATAAACTTAAATGGGAAACAAATATGGGCTGACAATTAAAATAAATGTTCTTCAGTTATTTTAACAATTGATAATATTTTTACTTTTGTTCAATCAATAATTTATTCTACTATGGAACCAATAATGGAATATTCTCTTATAACACTATACATATATACGAAGGCGTAGAAGTGCCACACTTTTTTTTATTTTACAATTCCGACTTGTATCGGAATTCCGACTTGTATTCGGAATTCCGATTAAGTCGGAATTCCTATCTCGGAATTCCGACTTGTAAGTCGGAATTCCGACTTGTATCTCGGAATTCCGACTTGTAAGTCGGAATTCCGACTTGTATCTCGGAATTCCGACTTGTAAGTCGGAATTCCGACTTGTAAGTCAAAATTCTTCGACTTATAAGTCGGAATTCCGACTTATAAGTCGGAATTCCGACTTTAACGGAATTCCGACATAGAGGTCATAACAATGAAAAAACATTAAACAAATGAGATTATCATAACATATATATATATATATATGTATATATATATATATATATATATATGATTATTGAAAGTTCGGGTTGAACCGCGTCTAGATTTTTTTTTATCAAAACTGGCAGAATGTTAGGGAAACGCAACATTAAAACCTATTTCACCGCAAATAATAGAATCTCTGATTTACTCAGGTCTCCTAAAGATAACATACCTAATAAGTCTCAAGGAATATATGAAATCTTGTATTCCGAATGCCCTAGGACTTATATAGGACAAACTATCAGGCGAGTCACCAGTCGAGTTAACGAACATCAACTTGCTGTCCGACACTTAGACCCTTCTTCGGCAATCTCCCGAACACTATGGAGAGACGGGCCACAGAATGGATATCGACCACACCAGGACCATTGCCACTGAGAGAACACTACAAGCGAGGGTCATTCGTGAAGCCCTTGAGATCGAGATGCGCCTGAACTGCCTCAACAAACGCGATGATGGACGCAGACTACCCAATACTTGGAAACATCTACTTTTTCGGCTCAATGCCAAACCAAGCCGTGCCCAAAGTTCCGCTCTACTGAATTCACCTAGGTTGAATACTCCACATCCACCCTCTGATCCTCAGTTTCCTCGAAGGAATAGGAAGATTCAGAGGCCTTAGAGAAAGCTAGTGGCGAAACCTGGAGAGTAGGCAGATTGAGACCCCAGTGACGAGTTACAAAATCCTGACCCCCACCTAAGGGACTACAATCTAGGACAAGGCAGATTGAGACCTTGGTTGGAAATCATTTCATTCCCTAAGTGACAACACCTGAGGAGTAGACAGATTGAGAGCTCATGGAAAATCACATCCCTACCTCAGTGACTATAGCCTAGGAGTAGGCAGATTGAGACTTTTGTTGGAAATCACTTTCCTCTTTTGCTCTTATCAATAACTTATATTTAAATATATTTTTTCCCTTTTCTTAAAAATGGCTCCAAAATGGGACCCGAAATTACCAAATTTCTAGACGCGTTTCAACCCTAACTTTCAATATTCGTAATAATCATGACTTCGGAAACCTATCCGATCACACATATATATATATATATATATAAACATGACAGAAATTGTATATTAGCCAGTAGAATGAATGCAGTTCGATATCCTGATTCATGGTCTAGAGTCAGAGAGTTTTCGGAGTGTTAAAGAAAGATATGAGGAACCTGGCAGTGTCAAGCGCAAGAAAAGGCAAGAAGTAAATTTATTTATTTAGCGTATGGGGTTACAGTGCAATGTACATGATAGAAAGAATATAAAATACACAATACGTATAAACAGAGAAATTTCAAATATAAACAGAGAAACTTCAAATATATAAGGACAAACATAATTATTATGGCAAACTATATGTCTACATCCAAATTGCGTAGCCATTCAATTGCTTCTGGTGTGGCTTTCATAAAATCTTCAAGGTCATAATCGTAGGAACGGTTATGCCATTCTGATATGATGTGGCGGTGTGGGGATTCCGCCCTGCCCCATTTGTGTAAGGAATCAGCACATTTGCCGCAACCTGTTCTAACCCGGTTGAGATTTGACCATAGTCGGCGTGGCAGGTCAGATGCGTTGAAACACTGCGTTGGGTCATCTAGTTGAATGTAGTGGTCTCCTGCAGTTTCTGTCCATATGGTAATCCATTTATTAGTCGCATGAAAGTTTTCATTCGATTCTAATGCTGATCGGATGGCTGGATGTCTTGATTTGAGCCGATGATATTGTCCTGCTAGGTATGGGATATCGGTATGGATTGGTAGGTCTGCGTTAGCCATGATTTTCTTATATTCTCTGATGAGAGCCGCAGTTCGTCGGATATCCGGTGGCACTGAGCACTGGGAGCCAGCGAGTTGGTGTTGACCGTATAGTTTCAGTAATCAGTCTCATTGTTTGGTTTAGTTGCACATCTACTTTTGTAGTGTGCACACTGTCGATCCAAACAGGACAGCAATATTGTGCGACAGAGTATACCAAGGCCAGAGCTGCTGTTCAAAGTGTTGCCGCCGTAGCTCCCCATGTTGTTCCAGCAAGTTTGGCTATGATGTTATTGCGCGTTCTCAGTTTACCAGCCACGTTTCTAAGATGTAGATTGAATGTTAGTGATTGATCAAACGTCACGCCTAAGTACTTTGTTTGGGTTTTTGATGTGGTTAAGGATCCTGCCATCAAATTCCACTCGCAGGGTATCATTTGCTTGCCTGTTCGATAGATGGAAGCAGCAGACTTCTGTTTTAGCCGGACTTGGGCACATCCTCCATTTTTTTAAGTAATCATTAAGCTTGGCGAGGTCTCCATTCAAAGCATGTTCAGTTGGTAATTTGAGTTTGTGCTGATAGGAAAACGCTTAGTCGTCTGTATATGCAAATTTTCTACACCTCGTTTCAGGTAGGTCAGCTGTGTAGATATTGAATAGGAGTGGAGCGAGCACCGAACCCTGCGGGAGGCCATTGTTCAGTTTCCTAGTACTGCTCTTAGCATCGTTAACAAAGACTTGGAATAGTCTGTTTGTTAATAGGTTGTTAATTAAATGGCACATTTTCAGGCATGGTATGACTCTGAGTAATTTGTATATCAGGCCTTCCCTCCATACGGTGTCATATGCTGCAGTAAGATCAATGAATGCTACGGATGTTCTCAGTCCCCTTTCGAACCCCGCTTCGATGTGGGTTGTCAGGGATAAGACTTGGTCAGTACAGCTACGGCCACTCCTATGCCCAGCCTGTTCTACGGGGATCAGTACATCAACTGCAGGATATATACGGTTATAGAGTAGTCTTTTTAACAGCTTATAGCAGCAGCTGGGGAGAGCTATAGGTCGGTAGCTCTTGGGTAGCTTCTGTGGTTTCCCAGGTTTTAGAATAGCAACAATCTTTGTTCTCTTAAATTCTGGTGGTAGGCTGCCTGTATTAAAGATGTCATTGAAAAATTTCACAAGCCACAGTCGGGTTGCCCTACCACAGTTAACCAGGAATTCGGGGTAGATGCCGTCGAAGCCTGCTGCTTTCCCAATTTTTGTATCCTCGAGGCCCTGTTCTAATTCCTCGGCAGAGAAGTCGTGCGAGAACTCGGACGATGAGGGGGTGGAACGTTTGAGGTCTCTCAGGGATTTCTTGGCGTCTCTTGTGTGGTTTTTATCGGATGGTGCACGAGAAACGTCAACTATGCGGTTGGCTATTTGGTTTGGGTTTATTGAGGCATTTCCCACGACATTTTGGTTACATCCTCCAAGCTTCCGCAGTAGACCCCATGCTTTCCTACTGGAACGTGTAAAGTTCATGTGTTCCACAGCAGAAGTCCATTTGTCCATTCTGCTGGCGTCAAGGGATCTTAGTAGATGGTCAGCAGTTTCCGGGTTTCCTGAGTCCTCGAATTCCTCGCTTTCCTCGCTCCATCCAGGGATATACTACTTGCGGAAACCTCGGGGGATATGTTTTTGGGAAACAGCCATCATTAGGCCTATAAATTTGTGGTAGTTTTTAGCCTTTGGTTGGATGAAGCGGATGCACATATTGGGTTCCGCTGCATAGGTAGTCCATTTCGCCTTGCCGAAGTTCCATCGTGGCCTGGGAACTGAGTCGACCATTGGTATTTTGATTCCTACTGTAATCACAACGGGGCGATGCTGACTATGTGGGAAGTCCGCTAGTACAGTGCGTGAGTCAGATAAAGGTTGTGATTGTGAATTACTTGATATAAAACAGAGATCCGGATTGTAGCCCTTACGCCACCTTCTTGAGAAAAACGTTGGCTTATCTTTGGCACTGAAAACTAAATGGAGGTTGTTGGTTTCGGCCCAGTCTACAAGCTCTCCTCCATTGTCATCATTATTCTCATATCCCCATAGATTATGGTGACTATTGAAATCTCCTACATAGAGGACATTCACAGGCCATAAGAAGTAAATTAAATTGCACCAAAAGAAAAAATTGAATTAGCGGTGATGCTTTCAACCGATGAGAATCCTCATGTTAGTACGAGGAACATTGCAAAAGAGCTAAATGTGAGTCACACTTCCGTGAACAGAATATTGATAAAAATAATTCACAGATATTTTCTCCGAAATGATTCACCAAATTTGTTGGGGAATGTACCGATTGACACCAGACAGAGGTTATATTACCATGATAGCGCACCTCCCCACAATCGAAATCGGATACGAAGATTTTTAAACAGATGGCGCAGAAATAAATGGATACCAAAAAACAGACCCATTCAGTGATCAGCAAGGTCCCCACACCTCACTTCCCTAGATTCCTATCTCTGGGGATATGATAAAGGAGAGGTCTAACGCGAGAAACCAACGACACCAGAAGATATAAAGAATAGAATTAGAGAAATTTTTCGCTCTATTACAAGATCAACTTCAGTTGATGTCCGAAGATAGCTCAAAATGGGAGATTGTTCGAACATCTCCTGTGAATTTATGTTTTTTTAAATTATTTGAGTTTACTTTGTTACCTCTTTTATCCTGCATTGAATAAAAAATCGTTATTGCTGTTATGATGACTTTTTCATACTTTCCTTGAGAATTAGATATATTTGGGATGGAAATTAAGTAGGCAAACACTACTTTTTCTGCAAACACATAGTGGTATTCTGGTATAGCCTTATTTATAGGCGGCTCTATTTGAAAAAACTGAGAAAAAAGTGATCCCGAGTTTGGTTACCCCTGTATGGTGGAAGAGCTATTCGGCAAAATTATGAATAGGAAATGAAAATACACTATTTTCAAGAATATTGTGTGGAAAAATTCTCTTATCGCAAATTATTGATTTTTATATATTTGGTGTCGAATGAATCCATTTTGTAACAAAAATTACAACATAACTCCCGAATCACCTGGTATAAACTCATACCACCTTTTTTGAGAAACTCTCTTCCAAAGGGATTCAATCGAGTGAAAATGTATAGGATATTTCATTTGAAAAAACACAACTTTGATGAGTCACACGTTTATCGAACATCCTGTATGTTGGAAGTTATTTTTGAAACATAGCTTCCATTGTTTCTACAACTTTTATTTGAGTAATTTTTTCTTATCTCAAATAGGGAAGCAGCTATCGTCCACCCACGTTGATACATTCTGTATATATATATATATATATATATATATATATATATATATATATATATATATTATATTTATATAATATATATATATATATATATTATATATATATATATATATATGTTATAATAATCTCATTTGTTCAATGTTTTTCCATTGTTATGACCTCTATGTCGGAATTCCGACTTGTATCTCGGAATTCCGACTTGTATCTCGGAATTCCGACTTGTAAGTCGGAATTCCGACTTGTATGTCGGAATTCCGACTTGTATCTCGGAATTCCGACTTGTAAGTCGGAATTCCGACTTGTATCTCGGAATTCCGACTTGTAAGTCGGAATTCCGACTTGTAAGTCGGAATTCCGACTTGTATCTCGGAATTCCGACTTGTAAGTCGGAATTCCGACTTGTATCTCGAATTCCGACTTGTAAGTCGGAATTCCGACTTGTATCTCGGAATTCCGACTTGTAAGTCAGAATCCAAGTCGGAATTCCGATAAAGTCGGAATTCCGTCGGAATTGTAAAATTGTAAATAAAAAAAAGTGTGGCACTTCTACGCCTTCGTACATATATACCTTGCCAAATAAACAGTTTTATTTGCTTACCCTCAACTGGAGAACACCCCACGTTTTTAAATATGACTTACTTATTCTTTTGTTATTTTTATCCTGAATAAAGTTATTCTTATTACCGAGTTTTATTACGCGTTCACTTGTCGTAGTATGATTATTTAGCTTCTTGATAAATATTATTTCCATTTATTTAGTTATTACTTAGATGATTTCTGAGAGTTACACATTCGCTATTTTTCTGCATTTTTTTGATCTTCTATAGATGAAACTAGACTTTACTTTAAGTTGCTTCATAACTATTAAACTTAAAGCAGAGCATCGCTCTACACTTGCTGAACTCTGATTGTCGAATGAATCTCGATCGTCGACTGAATATTTGTGGACTGTTATCTTCCCCTTTATATAGAATCTCGAATTGTTTTCAATACGCCGTTAAAGGTCATAAATTTAATGTATGTGTCTGAGAACACCCCGACTCGCATTTGATTTGACAAGCCGCCATGATATATTACAGTAATAGGTCATTACTTTTTATATTTTACGTAACCCCTTAAGTTCCTTCCCGATATCACCGCGGCTGTTAGCGTTTCAAAAAGACCGCCGATGACATATGAATGTGACTTGATATTTTACGAGCTGTTACATTCTTTCACTTATATCGCTGGCTTATTTGATGGCAGACGAAAATAAAACAGTTGCTCCCTTTGTGATGTCGCATTCTCCAGTTATTGGTATTACAACTGAATATATTAACATACTTGATTTATCATGGTTATCACATTGGCGTTACATCAAATTAGTTGAAGTCATATATGGGGTATTCCTACAAAAAAGGGGATCTATATTTGTTTCTTTTTTTTATTATTTTCGGTGGGAACATCCTACTGACCAATGTTCCGCATATTGAGGTGAATCATCCTGTATTTTATCATTTTCAACATAAGTAACTGGTAAATAGAAGTATATTCCTATAATAATAAGACAAATATGTACCATTTATCCTGAATACTTGTATATTGAATCATGGTAACCATTGATACAGGGTATTTTCAAAGGTGAGACATTTTTCAACATGATTTAGAGATCTTGAGAATTGGTGATTTTATCAACAATTACCTATATAAATGCTGCAAAATAACGGAGATGATTGTTTTTTGTGCATTCCTTCAACAAAGGTACCCGTTAAGACAAACAATGTTGTTGTTGTTTTCAATTTACAGATAGTGCAGCCGCGGCATCTCATTTATACGGCCAAAAAATTTTCGTTGTGAAAAACATCCAACACTATGAATGTTTGTGAATTTACTTCAAATGCGTCGTTATAGGAGGTGTTGAAGGATCAACGAGGAGGATATGCGGAAAGACCTGTACTGCCTTAACAAGCAACTCCAGAAACTCATGCAACTCACCAAAGGAGGTGCACAATGCTAGAATAAGTTCGAAACTGGCAGAATGCCCTCATGGGTTTCCTTCATTCTGACCATTTGCCAAGGCGATAGGAAAAAATTTCACCACCAATTCTCTTTCCCTCTTCAAGAAAATTGATAAAACACTCGCTACCATTCCTGATGAAAAATCCATTCTAGATCCACAAGGGAAAGTACCACCTACCACTAACCTTGTTGATAGCCAAATGCCTGTGACATCCAGCCAAAGAACTATTCGACATATCATTTTAAATTTTTTGATATCAATAAAGCTACAGCAGTCGATATGCTCAGTGTTCTCACGAGCATTACAAAGCTACCTTTCGTGGAGCTGAAAATAAAAAATAAAATATTTTTTGTGGACTTTTCAGGCCATCGTACAATGTCGGCAACTTCCATCTAACTGAAAAACAGCTTCAGTAGAGCCCATTCCAGAAAAGAAAAGAATATTCTTCCCAATAACTATAGGCTTATCGCGGAAATCATCATCATAATAATGACAGTTTTACAGAACTCATTTTGGCTCCAGAGAAAGCCATATTTATATAAAATTAAGTTGATTATTTCACTAACACACATGTTTGGGCACTAGAAAATCTCCCACGCTGTACGACCAAGTATATTTACAGTGAATAACCTGGGAGGCAGAGCTGTTCCTTCAGTTTTGACGAATGTGGTGACTCTCAATGATCAAGATTAAGCACATGGAACGCACCTTTATACGACCAATTTCATCGAAGTTTTGTACCTTCGCTATTTTAAAACTTTTATGTAATTTTTTTTTTAATAAAATTAGATGTTTTTCCGAGTTCTCTTCATAATTACCTAACTTTAAGAACACCTCGTTCTTGGGCATATTCGTTACTCAACGTATATGCAATATAATTACTATCTTAGTGATATTGTTCGCCAGGTAACGAATACCTCCAGAATATATGTAGTATTGTATATATCCATACAGATAATATTAGAGTAATGAAAAATTATGATGTATCAGAAAATACGTCTACACCCCACTTCAATGAGAAATTTGTAAATTGCTTTCCATCAACTTTTTCTTTCAGGCATTTCAGCACGAACAACGTCCGCGCTATTGACGAGACTTGGTACAAAAGGGCTGTCGATCAGCACTCAATCGAACCAGAGAGTTTCGTATTTTCCGTACCATTCGATATCGGTTCCTACGGGAAACCCCTCATAACGGCCTCTCACGCCGTCTTTGTCGAACACAAAGGTCATCGTGCAGCGGCAGCAGTAGTAGGGCTGCAGTATCAGCATTCGACGTTGGCTTCGCATTTTCTCAACATCACGTCAAAAGTTAGTATTATACCCATGAACTATTGCAATGTTTT
The DNA here is from genome assembly GCA_018342105.1 of Gonioctena quinquepunctata. NCBI lineage: Eukaryota > Metazoa > Arthropoda > Insecta > Coleoptera > Chrysomelidae > Gonioctena > Gonioctena quinquepunctata. The sequence continues at coordinate 823,021 of JAFIRS010000187.1, forward strand.
TAAACCCCCCCTGCGTTTCATAAAAATATTGTTTTTTTTATTTAACGTGGATACACTTCCTCCGACCGGATATTTTTGCTGATTCCTCTTTTCCAAACTCGGGTCCGCCAACTCAACGTTCCCTCCGAACGACGGCATACCTCTCGCTATATCTCGTAGTTGTACGGACTTTTAACGCGGATTTTCTCGGCGGGCGACCGCTATCAAGTATTGATGTCGGCTTTGCTTGACTCCAGATATCAATAGACTTTCGTCAACCTGACAAGCCCCTTTTTGACTCGTAATACAAGTGATCATCAAAGCAGGAGCCAAGTTACACACTTGAATTACAGGTTAGAATAGTTTTATGAAACCAGCCCCACCTGAAATGAATGATTGTTTACAAGTTTCATGCACCAATAAAAGTGCGTTTTTCTCTTGAATCTGCTCGGTGAATAGCAGATTCAATCCCGCGGGAGTGTCCTCGAATATTCACTGATGTATATTTATTTTCAGTGTACAGGTTCTTCTTCTTGCAAGAAGACTTGCGCCAGCAAGAAGCTCGACTGTTACGTGTTGGATAACAACGGTTTCATAATAATATCGGAGAACCCTGAACATACAGGTCGATTTTTCGGACAAATCGATGGCACGATTATGGATTCGCTCGTGCAGGACAGAATTTACGTGAAAATACCCGTGTATGATTACCAAGGGGCCTGCTCGAATAGCAAGTTTCACTTCAGTGGAGGATCCAATAGGATTTGGGTGAGTTCAGTTATTGAACGTTGTGTTTGAGAGGGATGAGTAGCTTGTGACGTAAGCATCATCAAATCGTGTGTATTATGTATTTATTGAAAGCGTTTGATTCACCACTATGATTTTCTCCTTATTTTCGAAGTCGTGATTCCAGACACCTTTGGAAACCCCAAATTAATATTAAAATGGTGCATACTAATCAAAATACTGTTAATATACAACGTGTCTCACATATACTGGGCCATCTTCAGGAACATGTAGAACAAGTAAAAATAACACTTGAATTTCCTATGAATGTTTCTCGCCCTTATTCGCCGTTGAATATTGTCTCATGAAGAATATCAAGGTGGTCTTGTGGCTTGGCCTCCACGGTCTCGTAATCATAATCCACTGGATTTTTATTGGGGACATTTCAAGAATTTAGCGTATAAAATATTCGCACAGAAAGTTTGCATTCGAAACGATTAAATAATCATCGCGGAGACACATACTTTTGACACACCCTGAACATATAAATACATAAAAATAGGCTAAGATACTTCTCTACGTCTGTAAGATCACAAAACGTTTCATTCAAATTGGTCGGGTTTCGATAAAATTGCGGACATTCATACTTGTCTTATTCTTCATGGCTGTTCTCTACCACTACCTACACAATAGGTGTATGTTGTGTCCTACAATGTTACTTTGGGGAGGGAGATCAAGAGGGAATAGATGGCTACGGATACTTGTCCATTCGCCAGAAGGTTACGTTGAAATAGTTTGTTGCAAAATGGATAATTATTAACCACCTCACCCGGGCTGACCCTCTGTAGACAATGATGAATGTCTACGAATCCGAATGAGACGATCAAAATTCATCCATTTCTTAGTCTTCGTCGGGATGACATCAACCAAATGGAAAACACCATCAACTCACGCCATCATGTGATCCAATGTTTGTCGAGGCATCAGCTAGGAAAAGAGTTGTTTTCTATGGACATTCGACTCAACATACATCTACAGGGTATTGAAAATGGAAACATTATCAATTGAATATTTGATGAACACCCATATTTTCAAACAAATCAATCTACAGGGTATATCTTCATGAGTTAACGCGATCTATATAACGAGTACTAAAAGTAGCATGATTCTGAAAATTTGAACGGTGACGGCACCATTGAAAATCCAACTAAAATATTTTTGTTATTGTGACACTTTCGGTTTCTCCGGTGTAACGTCATCTTTGTTATTTTCAATAGGACAGCCTGTATTTGCTAAATTGTTTAAATTTATCTCATGATTCTGATTCAAATTTATACCCTTTACCCAAAATGAACCATTTTTGAATTATTCGAGTTTTTTTAGAAAAAGTGACAAATGCAACCCAAAACCCATAGAATCGGAGATTTTCCATAATAGTACTTAATTCTGCATATTAACTGCCTGAAATTTTGATTTTTCCAGTAAGCTGTGCATATGTACCGACAAATGAAGTGAAGTTGTTTACTGACAAATTCATCATCTGAAAAAGTGCAATATGGCTCGTGTTGGGTATAAATAATCAATTATTTATTAGTTATTTATAGATATTATGCGAATGTAATAAAGTTTTCACAAGAACATGTGATATTATTATACATGGGTATTCCCATTTTCATGGTAACACATTGCCTTCAACTCCTAGGCATTTTTCACATCTTGGTATGACGTTTTCTACAGCTCGTCTTATCATTTCAGGTGGAATAGAGTTGATATTTAGATAAAGATTACTTTTCACGCACCATTCATATAATCTATTCTAGTCCGCCTGTAAAAGGATTGAATCTATCCTTCGAAATGATTTCAAATCATCTGCAAACAACAGAAACTCACTACTTTCAAAACAACTACTGATGTCATTAACGAAAATGTTGAATAAAATGGGTGCACAATGTGACCCTTGCGGTACTCCTGAAGTAACCCTAATTCCACTTGACTTGAACGAACCAACTCTAACACACTGTTTGCGACCTGTTATGAAACTATGTAGCCATTCCAAAAATCAATGAGAAAATCCAAAAACTTCTAGTTTGGCTAGAAGATTGGAATGATCAATCTGATCGAACGCCTTGGAAAAGTCCGTATAAATAGCGTCAACTTGACATTTAGTTTCGAGGGCATTTAATATTCTACTTTCATAAACAAGCAAGTTTGTGACAGTGGACTTGTTTCGAGAAAAACCATGTTGGTTGTTAATCAATCCGCATACAAAGCATCAAGAAGTTTAGGAATCATAGATTGGTTACAAACCCCCCTGTAATTCCTAATATTTTCCCTTTCTCCTGATTTGAAAATTGGGAGTATGTAACTATCTTTCCATACCTCAGGAAATACTCCAGAGTCAAGAGAGAGTTTAAATAATACAATTAATGCTGGAGTTAGGGAGCAAACACAGTATTTTAAGAACATATTAGGTATTCCATCTGGACCAGTACTCAATTTATTAGGTAATTTCAAAATTTTCTCATAGATCATATAACTGTTTATAACTGGATTAGGAATGTCAACATTGTTGAATTGCTTGAAGCCATCACAATTTGTGTTTATTGGTTGTGCATAAACCGTTGAAAAGTACTCTGAAAAATATTGTACAATTTGCTCACCGTTCTCTGCAGTTGAATCATCTGAAAACATTGTGGTAGGAATTGTATTGGAGGATTTTTTCTTATTTAAGTATCGCCAAAAATATTTGGGGTCAGTGTTTAATGCATTATCAATACTTTGCATATAGTTAGCATAACATATTCGTGATATGATTACTATCGTTTCGGACGTCCATCGTCTTAATGGATTTAAAAGGTTTTCACGACGTTTCGAATGCTTGTATCTGCAATCGTCTTCAGGTGAATACTGACAAGTTTAGGTGCTACTTACCAATTTATATGACTGTCGGTGCAATGATGCGTGTAATTCCGCCATGTGCAGTGGTGCGTGTAATTTCGCGCGGTGTTGTGGTGCGTGAAGTTTCGCGCCTCTGCAGCCCAGGAGGTGCAGCGCAGCGCAGGAGGTGGTTAATATTATGCATTTCTCAACAAACATTTGCAAAGTAATCTTGGACTCTGCACGATTATCCATCGAATGTAATCCAATGTTCGTCGAGGCATTAGTCAGGAAAGTAGTTTTTTCTGATGGATATTCGACTCAACATACACCTATTGTATAGTAGTGGTGGAGAGCAGCCTTGAGGAATGAGACATTGTCCAAGAAATCAGCTCTGGATTATGCGTTACAGATTTATGTCATGCGTAATGTTACGAATGCCCTACGCCACTGCATTTGCGTTATTACCGGCATCGGCTCGCTAACATTACAAGGTTCCAGAATGTGCCAATGCTCTGGATTGTCAAAGGAACTATAAGTGAAACATCTTGAATAGTTAGAGAAACGGTCGTCACGAATATTAATATAAACTGTGGCGCGTCCCTAGTGAAGTCAGTCGGAATGAAGCAAGTCAAGCGATACAGTTCAGAGTCCAATGAAGGGCACAGTGTAATTCAGCATTCAATTTGAATTTGGTTTATTGAATTGTCAGAGTTTGTTTTGTGAAGCTCAATATTTTAATAGCCACGAATCCCAGTTTCATAACAATACATACAAGCAAACAAACAGGTGGAATATAAAATCTCATTTTTAAAAGTCTTTTATTAACCCATTAATTCAGGGCCACATTAAAAGCTGTGGAGGCCCTGGGGCAACAAAGGAGTGGAGGCCCCTAATTATTTTTCAAACAATTTTTTTTTTTTATTTATTGCGGAACAAATCAAATTATTTCGACACGAGCATATGTAGGTATAATAAAATACAAGAAATAAATTAAATTACAGCGTAAACGAATGGATTCTTGCGAGCTTTTTTCGACGAAAAGTCATTGATGATTTCGGTCAAATCCAGCATCCGGAGAAAATCATTCTCAATGCTAAGAAGGATAACTTTGATAGGCGGCTTTGTCTCATCGTAATTTGCCTATTTTTACATTTTTCATTTTGGAAATTGAGCGCTTTCCAGTGCAATTCGACACCATCAAAACCAAGTACATTCTCAGTTGTAATATCACAAGAGAGTGAAAATAATTCGACAGATTTTCGAAAACTTGTTGCCAGGCAATAGACAAGGGAGACCAACTGGCTCGAGTGGCTATTGCAAAATGCCAACAAGTTTGAGAAAGAAATCTAGATAATTATTTTCTACTATATCGAACTCTCGTGTGGTATTCTTTAGATTATTTTTTGATGTTACGATCATAAACACATTTCCTCGCAAAATTATATAATGTACTAAACCGGTTTTGATTCATTTCTCACTTTTCATGAAAATTGATGACAGACATCAAATTAAAAATATAGGTTATCCGACAATAAAAACAAAATACCTCAAATTATTCCCCCGACAATTTTCTAGGTAGAATATTCCCACTATTGATTGGCCAAAACGTATATGAATTATTTCAATTGAACGTTTCCATGTCAAAAAATAATCACCGTAATTTCAATGTTTGGGAATGTAGCTCTGAAATTTTGGTTTTTAAGAATTTGATAGTAGAACAGCTTAGATTGGTCTTTTTGATAGTCCTTTTTCAGAAGGATTTACATTTGTTGCGGAATGTCATCCTTTCAGATTTTGGGGATTTCTCTGTTACAAGCGCGCCACTCAGCGGACACTTGTCAACGCCAATAAATAGAAAAAACAGGTATAGACGAGCAAAGTGTTTGTAGAATCGGCAGAAAAATAGTCAACAGAATTTGCAACTTTTGTTCTATTATGGAATGCGCACAGGGCTCTTATAAATAATTTGATGCAATCATATTCATAAATTGAAAAAGTATTTTCTTTTGCTTATGATTATTGAATTTCATTGTGAATCTAGATCGCTTATGTCATTCAAAGAATACATTAGACAAAAAATCCTCCATTTAATAAAATTTTTTTTTTTTTTGGAATTCAATTGTTCTTGTTTTTGCAGCTAATTTCGATACGATATAATATTTTGTATAATAGTATGATGTTTTACTTGGTGATTGTTTCTCGCATATTCACATGATTCATCAGATCGAAGATTAATATTAACCATGGATTTTGACAAGAATACGAAACACTCTTTTGAATGTTTAAAAGGAAAAATTAGAGGACAAAGTGGGAGAACTGCTCTTTCGTTGTCAGATTTTTTATATATAATTTTGCATATCCTTCGGTATTTGTTAGGAAATTTTACCTAAAAATTTCTATTGTGAGGGCCCCTCTCTTGTGGAGGCCCCGGGGCTGCAGCCCCGTTTGCCCCCCTCTTAATCCGGCTCTGCGTTAATTTGAACCTTATCAACAATAAACAATAAACAATATCTTATAACACCGTAAGAAATCGTAGGTTAAAGAAATATTCGTTTTACGAAATGTGTATCAAAATGAGATCATCTTGTACAGGGTACAATGAAAAATGGAATGGAATTATAGACTGGAGAACAGATAAACTAATTAATTGTAATTGTATATGTTTTTTCAGTTGAATGATGAGAAATTTTTCATGAATTCTTGCCATAATTGGTATGTTTGTGAATTCATCTATGAATTTTTATTTTCAGGTGTTCGATCCAGCGAAAGTATTCTTAAATTTTTTAATGGAAAGTATTCTTGTATTGATAGCGAAATTCAAAATGATTTATGGAACGGCACTGGCTTACAATCGGAATGAAGGTAAGTAAAAATTGAACAGTCAACATATTTAAAGGACTCTAAAAATAGCACTCACTTGGTCAAGCTGGATGTTGACCTTATTATTCCAAACCGAGCAAAGTTTTTGGATTTTCTATGGAGTTCTATGAGAAAATAACCTGTTCTTTAGAAAAACTTGTTTTATTTTAAGCCGAGTCCAACCCTGATTTATCTCTTTCATTACCAAAATTCAATTTCTTCCTTGCAAATTCATGATTCCCGAATACACTTGCTAGTTGAGAACATGTAGGAAATACTTTATTTCATTTATATTTATTTAATGCAACTAAATATGTTTGCCCAACCAAGGTTAGGAATTGTCTTAGCAAGAGATTCCCAATTTCATATAATTCGAATATATGTGTGGTCTAAATTGCTGCCGTAAACAATACACATCACAAGATGTAACTTATTTGTTATTTTGGAAATCGCTACCTTCGAAAATTATAGTAATAAAACTCATTATAAATGCCATTCCTTAAAGAAACTACTTCGGGTATTTTAAGTAATATCTGTTCATTTCATGTAAAATACATTTATTTTGAAATCACTCTTGGGAAGAAAAATCCTTCATGCGCACTGGAAATTGAACCCACGTCGGGTGGGAAACAGTGAGTACAAGACATATGCTCCTACCACTGAGCCACTCACCCTGTGAGTTATTCCAATTCGATGGGGTTAAGTTCACAATGGTAAAGTGGCAACCGTAGTGAAGTTATTTGACGATTCTTTGTCATTTCATGAATAACGCATTTTTTAGATCGCCCAAAGTTCGTTTTTTACCATATTCATTTCAAATGCTTTTTTGCGAATAACGACTCAATTATCTGCCAAGTAGTCTGCTCGCTCTGCCTTCAGTGGAAATTTGCATTATCCAGTACAATTACAGATCCCAGCGTAATATGTGTGTAAAATACTCCTCGAAAACATCTACGTTCCTATCGTCCCTGTTTTGATTTCAGATTCAAATACCAGTAAACCGCCATCCACAAAATCATTTGCACTGCCAATATGCGTGTATATTTCCAGAAGGTGCTCTGGAATCTAAGAATGCTTGCTGATAAATTTTCACATTCTTATCTTCCTATACATTTGTCCCAGTATATCTTTCGTCCATCCAATAAATATTTTTCTTTTCTGCTCGAAAGTTTCGAATTGTTACTCAGACTGTGATTTATAGGCTCGCGCCAATTTCCGGCGAGTGCAGGTGTGTGCAGCATTTAATAAACAATGAACGTGAACGTTACTCATGAGTGTAGTGAGTGCAAGCGAACATATAAGCGTTATTACGACTTAAAAAGACATGTAAAAAAAGATCATAAAGTGAAAATTAATGCAATGGCACGTAAAAAACTGCCAGTTTAAATGCAATAACTGTAATAAGCAGTTTGGTTAAAAGATAATTTAAAATTACATGTTAAAAAACTGCACTATGCTGCATACCAATCGTAGAAACCGAAACAAGTTTTCTCTATGTGACTATTCTGCATTTTTTTTTAAATTACTATACCTATTAAACATTATGAAGAGGTTCACAGCATTCATATGGAATATGAGACAATAAATTTTGATAATACCGGAGAATTTATTATTTGGAAAGAGAATGTATCAAAATTCATCAAGGAGAAAGGTTCTCAATCAGGAATAAAAAATTATGTACCTAATGCCACAGATCTGGAATTATAAAACAGAGGCGACTTTTCAATACGAAAAAAAACAGCATAAAAACAAAAACATTTCATGAATATTTTAATATTACGTTTTTACCATGCAATTTATTCTGTGCTAAAATTGCTTGCATTGTTCTCTAGGTAGCAATGGTTTTGGTGTTCTCAAAGTGTATTCTGTGATCTATTTTTTTATGTTGTTTAGGAAGTGTCGACGAAGGGTCCAAATGTCGGGCAGCATGTGAGTAACTTCAGCTGGTTTCCCGTAGGTTAGTTTGTCCTATGTATGTCCTAGGACATTCAGAGCAAGGTATTTCATATATCCCAGATTTCTCTTTCATAGTGTACATCATCGCAATATATCAGGATGTGGTGGGATTCGTAGAATCTACCTATACATGTAAGCCTAGCTCCCTGTGTCTTAGAAATTCCGTCATTGACAAGGAGCTTGATCTGAAGAAACTTATATTTTTTCAATTTTTATATTCTAGAATGATGACATTACGAAACATCGTATTAATCGTCATCTACCATCTTTTTTTGACATTTCCTAAGCCTATGAGTTGAAACTGAACTCGAAGAAATCTGCTGTGATTGTTTTCGGGCCAATAAAAAGTACATACATACAATTTCCTACAGATTTGTGTTGAAAATGACATCTTACCTTCTATCTCAGGGTATCTAGGTTTGTGACTCCCGAGCCCTGATTACTGAGAACGTTATCAGATAGCTGTTTCCAAATCGGGTTTCAGTCACTACAAAACTCAAACTTGAATGGTGTGAGTCAGTAATAATGAGTTTTTCACTGCGACACTATTTATGGATCCGTCTTGAGGCAATTCAATTCGGTGCGCCTACAACGCGTTCAGAATGGCTGTTTACGCTTTTCCTTTGGTATTGCAAATTCGACCAAGATCAGAAGAGATCTGTTAACCAATACTTATGAAGTTTCGATCAACTACAAGCTTGACTATCGAAAAAATATATAAATAGGTTTTCAACACGTAACAGTCTTGTCATTCTTAAGTATACAATATGAAGGCACGGCCCAGCTTGTCAGGTTGACAACGCTTACTGCAGTAAGTACTTGGATGGGCGACCTCTTGCCAGGGAAAGACCGTACAACGGTAGTAATGTAGCACAGCTCGCAGGTGTTATAGCCATGAACACGAGGTATAGCGAGAGGAGACGTTAAGCCAGCGGTCCCGAGTTCACAGATGTTGAGCTCGTCAAAATATTCCTACGTCTGTTTGGAAACACTAGAGATTCGGTAAAATTTCCGGTTGGGGGAATTGGTAGCAGGAATCGACCGACGTTTAATAAAAAAAACTCAAATCTTCAACTTGCACGCGTAGTTTCTCATATAATGTTCGAAACATACTCACTTCCCAGTGAATTTAGGTCATATACCATTGATTGTATATGATGTGGTTAGTGTTTATTTCTTCTCACACCGACGATACCATTTTTTTAACAGGATGTAGAACACGCCAAAATAGATCTTTTTATTAAGAATCACCTATTTGAACGTTGAAAAATAATTTCGCACAAAACAATGGAATTGGTCCTATTATGGTCCTGGTATGTATCTCTATCCTCGATATAAATGAAACATTTTTCCAGGAACAATTTCTCAGTTGATTCGCCTTTTCTTCCACTTTGTTCCCTGAAAATGTACAGCATGAGAATTTTCCACTACCAAACAAGTGTATTATGGAAATTATTCCCTTTATTTCGTGTGTGTTTATCATTGTCAGAAACTACTGACAATATTCAACTCTTATGGAATGATCTTGATATCCTTCCAACATGTTTTGATTTAGAAGCAACTGGCAGTATTTATCTCTTGCGGAACGTTCTTGACATTGTGATACATTAATTAGCTCATAACAAAGAAAATTACCGAACAAATGCAGATATTCACAATCATGAAACAAGGTCATCCAGGCAACTAAGACCAAATAGACACACGAAATTCGCTTGATGTGAATCTTTATAATAAACTACCGACTGTAGTGAAATCGCTCAACTACATTGAATTTAAAAAATGTATAAAATCCTATCTTCTTGCTCACTGCTTTTATTCGATCGATGACTACATCGCTACACCCTATGACGCTGACAGTAGAATGCTCATTCCCAACCACTGAGTGTCAACTCATTTTTAATCTCCAAGTGTCTTCACTTTTAGCTGTTATATTTTAACTGTCAATTTTTCACAAACTATGTTTATAAATCTGTGTGTATAGTATAAGTACCAGTAAATTAATACTGAATTTGACAACAATGACTTGCTACAAATGTAAAAATAACGTAGTCAAATAAAATATCTATCTATCTATCTATCATTCGATGTTATGGATGCAATTATTCCTGTCATATTGTCTTCCATAACACGATGGATTGAACGATTGGTACATGCCTCCCCGTTGTTTATTCAAAAACCACCCATCACAAATCTTTGGAGTAAATTTACTTTGTTGTTAATTAAATGCATTGCTTTCTTCAACGTAAACATAACCTACAATTATTGCTGCGATTTCAATAATGGTACTTGAATTTCCTGAAATATCAATAAAGAGAATCACTTTTTACGAGTTCTACATCCTCTTAAAAAGGAAAAGTTAAAGTTTTAAAACAGCGCTAGCCATAGAGAAACTAAAAATAAAGAGAGTTGTCAAACCTGCAGTAAAAGTTGGCACCACGTTTAGACAGTGGCGACATATCTCGCAACTGGCCGAACTAAGTACAGTTGGTAAAACCGATTGAGATAAGGCGGGTTTTTCAAATGTGTTACTTTTATATGATTGATATGGTATATATTTTATAAGTGATCGATTTGCCATTCTTGTATTCCATATGAATGGTTGTATCATATGAAATACTGGAATGGCAAATCAATCACTAATAAAATATATACAGTAATCGATTCGTAGAATCTGTTAGTTCGTTCGTGGTTAAAATAAAGTTTCAAAGTAAATCTTTATTTCATGATATCAAGAACAAAATTAAAGATCTTATAAAACAAGAATAATAAGTTGAACACTATAAAAACACATTTTATTGTATCTAGGACAAGGTACAACTACAGACAAAACAATAATAAAACTCCGAAAAACACAAAATTAAAAATATTCTTCAGTCTCCAAAATAAAAACAAATTACATTTACAACAAACCTTCAATAATTTTGTTCATTTATTAGCACAAAGGAGAACGAGTAGGTATACTTAACAAATACTCCAGTTTGATGATAATCTTCGTACTTCCTCAAATGGTGATAGGAAATGGAAACTGATGGACGGAAATAAGTATCAGTTTGTGAAAAAATTTGTGCAACTGATGGATGGAAATAAGTATCAGTTTGTGAAAAGCAGCTTATATTTTACCTTGTGAAAGAAATTTCGAGGAATTTCAGCGTCAACTCGAATAACAAAACATTCCATTTTCGACGTTGGGTTCATAATTCAAGTCCATAGTATAAATTCTATAATTAATTTTTTGATGACAATAAACAGTAGAATTATTCTGAAATTATTACGTGGTTTGTCATTTTCTGACAAATGTCGAAATTGGAAAATTATCATGTCAGTCGTGTTGATTGCGGGCAGCGCCTCCATGCGCGACTGGCCGTACCAAAAACTTGGTGGTCAAGATCGCCAATGTTTCAAACAGTCTCTTTATTTTTAATTTGTCTATGGCGCTAGCTCACTCACCGCATAGTTCCCTACCAACCCAATACCATATTATATGTTTTTTATTCTGATGGTGAATGAAGACGAAGACGCTTCATTATTATGGAATTCAGATTTTTTTCTTAGTGTCCCATGTTAGTCATGTTTCGAAACCTGATGCGGGACCATTGCGATGATGTTGACTGTCTAAATTGATAAACATCAGCGTGGCTCCGGGCACCAAAACATGATTAAATTCCGATAAATTATATATCGTTTGCATTTGGACATGGCTTTCGACTGTATAAAATCAAAAAATTTCAAAATCGTATTTTAAACTGTTTTCGAGATGTTACTTTGCCAAAACCTCTTAGGCTAGCCAGTAAAAAGTGTATTGTAATGAAAACCATGTACATTTAAGTTCGAATAGTTATAACTGTGTTTGGTCTTTCTCATTTGCAGAAGATATATTGGAAGTTTATTCGGACTACGACGCAGAACAATACCCTACTGGTGAAGACGTCATCGACGATCCTGCCATCATCTCACCCCCATCGAATACCCATTCGCCATCTTTCATCCCACCTTATGAGTCGGATCCAATGGAAGGGGTGGATATGGGACAGTTCGGTGTTAGACCGTGTGATCGTAAAGTAGATTTGTATACTCTGCAGCCTGAGAAGCTGAACACCAGTGGCCAAAGCAATCCTTTGAAGGGAAAATTGACTAATTGTCACAATAGTGGTTGCGAAAGGTTGGTATCGTTTGTTTGAAGGTTGTAGACGATGTGGTAACTTGATTACTCTTGTTTCGGACGCCCATCGTCTTAATGGATTCAAAAGGTTTTCACGACGTTTCGAATGCTTGTATCTGCAATCGTCTTCAGGTGAATACTGACAAGTTTAGGTGCTACTTACCAATTCATATGTCTGCCATTGTATGCGAAACTTCACGCACCACCACACCGCGCGAAATTACACGCACCACTGCACATGGCGGAATTACACGCACCATCGCACCGACAGACATATAAATTGGTAAGTAGCACCTAAGCTTGTCAGTATTCACCTGAAGACGATTACAGATACAAGCATTCGAAACGTCGTGAAAACCTTTTAAATCCATTAAGACGATGGACGTCCGAAACCAGAGTAATCAAAGGTTGGTATGGTTGTGAGTGGGAGGCATTTTCTTTTCTGTGATGTTTCTTGTTCATCCTTTTAGAGCAGGCTATTTATTTACTCACAGTATCCCAACTGGACTGACTTTCATTCAGAGATTTCAAATGTCTGGCTGTCAATAGAGGCCACTTTTCTAATGCCATCAAATATAACAGTAGATCCATCAAATATAACAGTAGATAGAAAAGAAAATTGACATTTTCAAATACCCACGACAATACATATGGAATGTACAGTCTCTCAAAAGTTTTAACTGATCATTATACATGTATCCCTTCTTCATAATGCTAATTAATATTGTGCACCCTATCCCATTTGGATATTGAATTCAACACTTGGTCGATACAACATACCCAATATCTTTTGAAAGATATGTGATATCCAATGGATATCAACGCAAGAGTTTCATCCAGTGGATATCCACAGGACATTCCGAAAGTTACAGGTGATAGATGTTATACCATCATCCGGCGATAAAATGGGCCAGAAGGCCCAAGTGTCGTCGGAGGCTTTGACCAGACGAGCCTACTGGGTGGAGTTTTTAGTGGGTTACCCAGAGGAAAGGGGACCCGAAAACTCAGAGTGCGAATCCCACACTACCTGTAAGGTGTCGTCCATAAAGGATCATCCGACGAAATAACACCATGTTTCAGTATCTGGTTGCTCTTTCTGGTCACCTGATATCCTTTTCTTTTTTTCCTATTCTAGAATGAAATATTCACAACCAAGATCGAAATAATCCGGACGCAAAATACTTCTCTAATCGGATTTCCGGGCGAGTGGTTCCTTTTTTTTTTTTTATGTTCTGGTTCCCACGAAAAGGGATATCCTGTAATGTTCAGAGAACATCGTGGGAACCTAGGGAAAGAAGGTAGGAGTTGGTGTTCTTCTTAAATTTCTGAAGGTTGTATGCCTCGGGGAACACCTCCCTAGGCAATGAGTTCCAAAGCCTCGCTGTTCGTTGGATGAACGAGTCTTTGGAAAGTGATGTTCTGCAGGTTTCCAAAGTGACCACGAAGGAGTGTGATGACTGAACTTGACGGGTTAATCTCGAAGAGACTGCCAAAGCAGGAACGATTGTTGATATTTCAGAAGAGCATCGCCCATGAAAATATTTATAAAATAGAGACAAATCGCCAACTTTTCTACGGTGTTCCAGACAAGTGAGCGAGTTTGTAAGCGAGGCATCACCGACGAGACGAATTGCCCTTTTGGACAGAATCCAATAGCCTCAGGATATGTTTAGGTGCCGCACTCCAAATATGGGAACAGTATTCCAGGACAGGTCGGATCTGTGCCTTATAGATCATAAGCAGCTGACTGGGGGTGAAATAGCTCTTGGCACGAAACAGAAAACCAAGTTTTGGGATGCACTTTGGCAATGAACCCACGTGATTTTCCCAGGAAAGGTTATTGCTGATAGTAATACCAAGCATCGATATGGATGGCTTCAGTGGTATGGTTACTCCTGACAAAGTTATGTTAGGCACAGTGAGATCGGCTTTTCTAGAGAAAAGACATGCTTGTGTTTTGTTTGCATTGAATTCTACCAAGTTATTAGATCCCCCCATTCGGAGAATTGTTTGCCAAGTCCATATTTATATTATTAACATTTCTTCCTCGTTCATTTCTGGTTTCACGGGCTGATATAGGGGCCCTGGAAGAGAAAGCGGTATGGAGGGTACTATCATCGGCGAAGCTGTGTACTGGACATGAAGTTGCTTTCAACAGGTCGTTGATGTGAAGTAGAAATAGTGTTGGTGCGAGAATGGATCCTTGCGGAACACCAGCATTTATGAGTAGAGTGTCAGATGAAACTCCATCGACCACTACATGGAGAGACCTGTTTGAGAGAAAACTAGCAAGCAGAGAACACAGCTGAGGGGGCAAGCCATAAGACGGAAGCTTGGCGAGGAGTCCCTGGTGCCAAACTCGATCGAACGCCTTGGAGATATCTAATGCCACAGCTAAAGTTTCTCCATACTTTTCAATAGATAGCTGCCGTATATGTGAGACGTAAGCGAGCAGGTCACCAGTTGATCTCTGATGGCGGAAGCCATATTGCCTATCGTTGACAATTCCTGAGTCTTCCAGATATTTCATGAGCTCGATGTTGATGGCTTTTTCCATGACCTTTGAAATAATAGATAGCAGTGCGATAGGTCTGTAGTTGCTAGGTAGGGCCTTTTGCCTTTTAGGACTGGCTGTACTCTTGCAATTTTCCAATTGGACGGAAATACCCCAAATTGTAAGAGTGGTTGAACAACTTGCAAAGAACAGGTGTTAGTTCGGGGACATTTCTTGAGAACAATCGGCGGATTCCGTCAGATCCACAGGCTTTGTTGGTGTTGAGACCCAGCAAAATCTTTCTGATAGTACGTTGGCGAAAGGTGATCTCGGGCATGTGACTGTCAATAGGTGTAATGTTCGGGGGTTGTTTTCCCGATGAATCCAGAGTGGAATTTCCAGCAAATAGGTGAGCAAAGATATTGGCTTTTTCCTGGGAAGTCGTTGCTAGTATTCCATCTTCTTTGGTTAGGGGAGCAATGAGCTGGAAGTGAAATTTCTTCCCACAGCTTTGGCGAAAGACCAAAATGAACGGGATCCGTTAGGACATTCAGCAAGTTTTGATCTTATTTTGGCTTTGTGGGCATCTTTTGAGCATTCTATTGTCTCTTTACATATGCCTCCAGCCTCGACATATGCTGCTCTGGTCTCAGGGCCCGGATTTTTCAGCCATCGATGGTATGCTGCCTGTTTGGAAGCCACAGCTCTAGAGCAGTTTCTGTTAAACCAGGTCTTATCGGATGATGTTCTTCTTTCGGTATTCGGTATGTAAGTTTGCATCCCCAACATGATGATTTCAGAAATGGTCTCAGCACATCGTGTTGGATCTACTGAAGAGAAACAAACTCTCTTCCATGGAAACGCTGAGAAAAACATACGAAGACCTTCCCAGTCGGCCGAATTGTAATGCCACATGAGACGGGGTGGTATTGTGCAGCTCGATGGTAAATGGAAAGAGCATGTTGTGGAGATGAGGGTGTGGTCAGAGTTTCCAAGTGGGGTACAAACTTCTATTCTATACGGGTCAGGATTGGTGGTGAGGAAAAGATCTAGTGTAGTGGCAGACTGGTTGTTGACATCAGGGATGCGGGTTGGTAGCTCGACCAGTTGTTCTAGACCATGAGTGATGGCGAAGGCCTCGGCTTGACGACCTGCATCATCTGTTTTGTTAGAGAATTTGAGCCAGGCAGCGTTATGTACATTAAAATCTCCCATGATTATGGTTTCAGCTGTTGGATGGTTCTCCTGAATGTAGTCCAGTTTGAGTGATAAAAACTCAAAGAGGTCGTTATATGAAGGTTCATTAGGTGATAGATAAAGGCAGCAGAGGAACTTAGTCAGTTTGGTATCAGATAGCTTGAACCACATCACATCAAAGTCTTTCGGTTCCAAACTCTCTTCACGCTGGCATGAAAGGTTAGCCTTGGCGTAAAGGCAAACTCCACCTTTGAACCTGAATCGAGAATGGAGTTCGTAACCAGGACAAATAAATTTTCGCAATATCCATGGTCTGAATGCAAACATAAACGCTGTTCACCACCATCTCGAGATATATTAGTCAGATATCTTGGCTGTGACAAAAACTCAGGCTCCTGAAGACTGCTCTGTACTACTATATAAACAATAACTTCCCGACTAATGCCTCGACGAATATTGGATTACTTCTGATGGGTAATCATGCAAAGTCCTATGAGGTTATGTTGCGGAATGGATAAATATTAACCACCTGTAGACCGATTTCGGGGTAATTGACCCTTGTCAGTGCAGGGTGGGTCAAGCAGACAATGATGAATGTCTTGGAACCCGACTGAGACCATCACATAGTTCTGCCATGTTTGTTGCAATAGTTGAAGTCGAGATGGCATTAGCTAATGGTGTTACCATTTAGTTGATGTCATTCCGACGAAAAACAAGAAATAGATTAATTTTGATCGTCTCATTGGGGTTCGCAGACATTCATGATTGTCTACTTGACCTACCCTGTACTGATGAGCGGGAAATACCTCGAATCCGTTTACAGGTGGTCATCCCGAGTGAAGCGGTTGATATTGTTACGAAACTGGGTCCGTTACTATAAGAAATAACTCGATTAGATTTAATATCTGTTTATTCCACTTCAAGCACAACAACACTCGACAATTCAATATTCGATCGCACTGCACTAAACAAAAATTCGCATTGACTTCACTAATATGAATTACTTTGTTTCTCTGCGCAACAACATTCAAAACTGCCGCTTCCGCGATTCGCACCAATCTCATAGTATTAATTACCTGTCGTTGCTACGCCACCTAGAATAGGATTTAATTATTATATCGCAACAATTTCATTCACGAAATATCGCAGTAAGCACCCCTAACGTGACATCTGCTGTACATCGCAACGATGTAACGAGAGTGGCATATCAATGGGATATCACTGTGACAGCTCAGAGATGTCATGTCACATATGAATTTGCTGGGAATATGCTTCAGGTTGCCAAAGATGCCAATAGTAGATATGTTTACGCCATCGTGCCAACAAAAGAGACACCATTCGATAATTAATAACTTTTGGTTGTGTTTGGAAGTTACTCTTGATTGTCAGACATACATTTGATATTTTGTTAGGAAGATACATGTGAATTTTCTTAATAAATATCAACTTATAGTGTCCGCTGAAATGTTGGAATCTCTTGAACGATATTTCTGGACAGTTATTCTAATTCTAATATTCCATCTCTTGACTCCTTTATTTTTTGTTTCAGGCCATTCAGTGTACAAAAAATTCCACATAGTAATTTAATCCTTCTCGTCGTGGATACGGTGTGCCCATGTGGTAGTAAGCAGTTAAGCATCGTTCCTCAAGAGGTTAGCTATGAATCGAAAAATGGTGGCTGCTTACATAAACCTAAGGATAGTCTGTACAGAAGGAGGCCACCCAAATGTATAAATTACCATCCTGAGGTAAGTATCCGTAAAAGCACAATGCATTCCTGGAGACGTGCAATTAACATACTTTTCCGGATATTACGAAATCCTGAGATAATCTAATGGGAAGTCATCCGGTCGCACATGTATTATGAATTTGGATGCTAGTAGATGGGCTAAGACAGTTCTGAAACTAAATTAGTAATTTTCCCATGAGATTTTCACAGAAATCTAATTCGTTCGGTTCGGTCATTATCAAAGGTATCCGAACTTCCCGGTGATACTCCTTAAAAATCAAAAGAAGAAAGGGGCAACTTGCTACAATTGTGAGATGTCTCTTCATTAGGGTTTATATGTTATTTGAAGACAAATAAGGGATGTCCATTGCAGGGACACCTACAGGATATCCAAGTATATCTGAAAACCACCATGTCATTACACGCGCTTTCTAACCAAGCGTTAATACATTGCGAATGATGCGCAAATCTCATCATAAGTTAGCCGATAGGGTCGTTAAAAAAATGCTTGTCAGATAGAATGACATCACGTGTACGCGTCATTTTATTCCATCATACTCAGTTCACGTATGGTGGGTTCGAGACCAGTTAGAATATACCGTCTCATCTATTGAAATTTCAAATGAATTTAGATATGTTTTTACTTATTGGGTCATAACTGGGGATCTATTCATGTATACGATTTCGAAAAAAATAGGACCATTTCATGGTTACCTGACGTTAATGCGAAAAACAGACGTGATGAATTGAAAAATCTCTCTTTCTTAATATTTATGAATCAGAATTCATGACCATATATATTATGTCTCAATGCCTATGGCTATAAAATAATAGATCAAATTCATAGTCATTTGAATTCGTTTACAATTAATTCGCCTAACGTAGCATGTAGTTTCCGTGAGAATCAGAATGGGCTGAATTCCTGTATGGTCGAATTCGCTCACTGTGGAATTAGGCATGGGTGCTAACTTATCTGATATTATGTTGGATGGGTTATTGAGATATATCTCTTTGATACATTAGAGATTCGAGAAAAGAAGAAATCAGCCGACTGAGTTTCCTACTTAAAGTACCCTACGGCATAGAAAATCGGCAGCAGTTGGCCAAGTAAGAGAAAGAGAGGAGGAAGGTCGGTAGAAAGAAGATGTTCGTCGACAAAAGCAGAAGGAACGACGTGAAAACGAAAAACAAGAGGAAGAAGAATGGCGACAGAAAAAAGCAGAAGAAAGAGGAAAGGCGGCAGATAGAAAAACAAGAGGAGGAAGAACGGCGACAAAAAGATAAACAAGAGGAAAATGAACGGTTGCAGGAATATTATGAGAAGATTCTGGAACTACAAAATATTGAATAAAAATAACAGAAAGTATTTCTCGAACAGATGTTTCAGGAAATTGAAGGACACATCGTAGAACTGAAGGAGAAAGTTGGCGCAGTACGAGAAGAAGCAAAAAAATAAGTTACTGCGGTACGAAAAGATGCCATTAAAGCAGTTACAGTGGTACACGTACTGACGCACGAAAATACAATGCAGCATTTGAAAGAACGGAACGGATGAACGGAAATTTACTTCACTGAAGATTCAAAACTATCCTGACAGGGTTACCACATCGAAAAATTCTATGAAACAGTCGGACAGTCACCATGGTCCCTATATCGTGGACAGTTTGAAGATGCGGAAACGGCCAATGGATGGGGCGATGAACAAAAATCTACTGCATTTATAGTGACCTTAGGAGGACCATCCCGGAAGATCAGCAGCGCAAGTATAGATAACTTATTGCTGCTATAAAATTGAGAACAGCTGTATCGGGCACACTTGAGAGCACAAGAACAGAAATCTATGAAAGTATGCGGGAGTTTGAAGCATTCGTCCAGAGACTTATCCAGCTTGCCTACCCAGAAGCCCCGGATGATTGCAGGGTGGGGTTGCCACCACGTTCGTCATCACCTTGAAGGACACCCCCCACGTCCCTAATCATCGACGAGGACAGGATCATCTTGTGAGTTTTCGAGCAGATACCAAGAAACTGGATGGGCCAATACATTGGGCAGCATGCGGGCTAGTGAAAGCGAAGCTCCCAGAGTCATCCAAGTCAACAGAGTTGGAAGAACTACTGATAATTCGTCCATCAGATAAAGATGAACTAGCACCATCCCAATACCGATCATCGCCTCGAAAGACCAAATAGTAATGCAGATATCTTGTCTAGAAGACCGCATCCTAGAGCATCCGAGCAAAGTCAGAGAACACGGTCCCGCGAAGGAGTTGCTGGCATCATACGAACGAGACTATTAACCGAAGGCTAACGCACACATAAAATAGTACCAAGGAACCGATCCAAACATTGGGGACTTTCTACATTGGAAAGAGGGCGGAACTGGCAGGCCCTCCTGAAGGGATATTTCAGACAGAGGCCCACCTTCAAGGCACAATGGAATCCCGGTTGTGGATAATGGACTACTCAAGCGGGTATGGGAGTCAGCTGATGGGAGGTCGACTATTTCCCAATTTATTTTACCCAGGAAGAAGATAAGTGATGTCTTGAAGCAAAGTCAAGTGAACATCTGGGAGTTAATAAAACTTTGGACAAGATCAGGCAGATATTCTACTAAGTTCAATGTCGAGACGATGTAGAAAGCTGGCGCAGAAGATGTTCAGAGTTCGGAGCTTCTAAAGGTCGCAAAACAATGTCCAGGGGTGAAATGAATAAATACGTACAACGTAGGAGCACCATTCGAACGGATTGCCATTGATGTAGCTGGACCATTTCCTATAACGGATGATGGCAACAAATACATCAGACCAGGAAGCATGCACAATAGCAAGATCATTGGAGGAAAACATGTTCTCAAGATTCGGAGTACCGATGGAGCTACATTCCGACCAAGGAAGGAATTTTGAGCCGAAGTTTAAAAAGTTCGTGAGCTGATGGGTATCAGCAAGACCAGAACTACTGTGCTGCAACCCCAGTCGGATAGCATCGTTGAAATGTGCAACCGAACTATGGAAGAACACCTTTCCAATGTTGTGGAAAAACATCAGAAGGGCCGGGACAGACACCTTCCACTATTTCTGATGGCATGCAGAGCAGACGTCCACGATTCAACCAATCTCACCCCGTCTGGCATTATTTTCAATTGCCCTGTGACTTGGTGTTCAGATCATCAGGAACGAAGAGGTAGAAGTACACGACTATGCAGATAAACTAAGAGGCAGCTTGTTGAAAATTCACGAAACAGCCCGGAAGAGATCAATATCGGCTACTGACAAGATGAAAGCTAGATATGATTTGAAAGCTTATTCAGGAGGATACATTGTTCTGGGAGTGAATTATAATACTCAGTGGCGCCATTCGGATTGAAAATTAATTTCGGGGAAACCAGTAAAACCGTTGCAATACCAATTACCTTAGATGATCTTGCTTAGTTTAACTTCATATGAATGTAATATATTTGTCGATACAGTAGATCCTTCGTAATCATATTTTATTTTTAAGAATATTCGAATAGATTAAATATATATTTACATTGCTCACTCACTATCTCCTGGGTATCTGGGTATCATAGCTGGCCGCAAACTAGAATTTTGAATAAGGGTTGTTTGTTCTGTGAATCCATGAACTTCGAACCCTGCAGCATCACCTGAAATCTATAGGATACCCAACTCCTCACCAACTTACAGCAGAGGGCAGAGGTATCGTGTTTGGTCTCAATGAATAGGTTATAGATAGGTGGCTTATCAGGGTCTGACCAGGGAGCAGGAAAGAGAAATGAGGATAAATTGGTGAGGGATTCTAAGCTACTTCCACTCGATTAATCGATAAGAAATTTTGTCATACGATGTAGTACCGTTTGTGGCGAATTAGTGAATGAATGTATAAAGAGAATGAAAGAATGAATTACCAAAATCTTGCAACTGTAATAATATTTATGAAAATACAACCATTGTCAGAAAACGCAAATTTCGGCGTGGCAAGATCTCCCGACACAAAAAACATCTAAAAAGTAAAAAAATAATATGTTTTGGCCCTTTACGTTTAATATAATAATAATAATACTTTATTTGCCACTGCGGTACAATATGTACATATGGTATGTAAATAATTAGTTATAAATATAGAATATAATGATAACAGGATAAAAACGAATGAAATAGGTAGATTAGCAATATAAGTGTATACATATATATATATATATATACATATATACATATATATATATATATTTATATATATATATATGTATATTTATATATATATATATATATATATATATAAAAGTCGTGCATATAAACTGCAAATTAAATACATATGGAAAAAGCGTCATAGATACGTATAAATACACAATAATAGAAAAAAGATTGACAAAAATCAAAATAAAAATACATGCTCATCGGAAATCATCATCCAGGAATTCATCACAACTATTGTAGCATATCTGCAGCAGCAGCTGCTTCACTCTGTCATGAAACACTTTATCAGAGGTAATTTGTTTGATCTCTTCAGGTAATTTATTATACAGAATTATTGCATTATATAAAGAGGATTTTTTATATTTTGTTGTCTTGTGATTTGGAATACGCAAAAGATCACCATGACGTGCATTGTAACTGTGCGCCGTTGCATTTGTTTCTATTTCTTGGATGTTTGATCTAGCAAAACCTATACTTTTAAGAATATATATGGAGGGAGCCGATAGTAATTTTTCCCTAATTAGAACTGGTTTATAGCTGTCTCTGTGTTCCATGCTGAAAATCAATCTAGCAATGCGCTTTTGTGCTACGAATACTCTGTTTATTTCACTACTGCAACCCTATGCTATGATATTGAGCGACCTATATGTGAATATGCCATTGCAAAGTAGATTTCAAGTAGACCTGCTGTGTTCATGCATGATTGCATATGCCTTAAAGCAAAAAAAGCCTTGTTTAGTTTGTTGCAGACATCTTTTATTTGCAGATCCCATGATAGGCTTTCATCCAAATAAGTTCCTAACAATTTTACCTCACTGCTACTCCTGATTTCGTCAATAATCTGTAGGTCATATGGATTTTTTTTTTCTATCATAGAAATTCACAGTTACTGTTCTAGTGGAGTTTAGAATTAGTCTGTTTTGCTGACACCAGGAGCTAAAACCGTCGATTATGCATTTTACCTTACTAAGCAGTACATCAATATTCTCCCCTGTAACTGTGATAGTTGTATCATCTGCAAACATAGTAAGGTGGCAATCTTCCAGATAATCTGGCAAGTCATTAACATACAGCAGAAAGAGCAGAGGTCCAAGCACTGATCCCTGGGGCACTCAAATCTTAATGTCATTGTAACTTGATCTGGAATTTTCACATTTTACTGTCATGATGCGTCCTTCGAGGTAGGATTTAATCCATTTCAACGCGTTATTGGGGAAACTAAGTTGGGATAGTTTAGCAATTAAAAATTCAGGAGACACAGTGTCAAATGCTTTCGTTAAATCAAAAAATAAAGATAATACAATATTACTCGACAATATTATAGATAAAATTCAGTAAGTGATATGTTGCAGTTTCTATTGATTTACTCTTTCTGAATCCATGTTGTTCTTTGCACAGTATATTATTTACCTCCAAATAGTTGGTAATCCTGTTTGATACTATCTTTTCAAAAATGTTTGCCAGTGAACAGAGCAAAGAGATTTGCCTATAATTATCGACATCAGAATGATCTCCTTTTTTGAAAAAAGATATTACTAATGCCTTCTTGAATTATTCGGGAAAGTATCCTTGCAGAAAAGCCTGATTAAATAGGTAAGTCAGCGGGGTAATCATTACATCAATTACTTTTTTTATTGTTATTATTGGCAACTCATCCAATCCGGTAGACTTTTTATTTTTTAATATTTTTAGTGAGTTTAGCACCTCCGATTCAGTAATAGGATCATTTTGGAAGGGATGAATTATATTGTGATTCCTTGATAATGTACAAGGCAGTGAGATGTTTTGCCCAAAATTATTTTCAATTGCGAGTTTGGCAGCATTTGAGAAATTGTAAGCAAACAATTCTGCAATTTCATTCAAGTCTGTAATTTCTTGATCATTTTTTAATATGCTGATAGTTTTGTCAGATGATCTACTTTTCCTAGCTAATTCATTATTGATAATATTCCACGTTGCTTTGGTCTTATTGTCTGCATTTGGGATTTTGTTGTTGAAACATTGATTTTAGCCTCTTTAATGTTTTTTTTATGTTCTTTCAAACTGTTTTGATATATAGTTATCCTTCCGTCATTTTTATCATCAATAGCTTTGATACCTCTAAACATTTCCCTCAACTTTTCACCTTTCTGGATAATATCGTTTGTAACCCAGGATTTAGAATGATTTTTAATAGTGGTACATTTTTCCGGGCATGAGACATTAAAGCACCAGCATTCAGACTCCAAGAAATATGAAAAGCTGTCATCAATCCTCATATCATACAATTTTGGAAACCAGTTTATAGTATTTAGTCTTGTTCTAAATTCATTTATATTTTCAGGCTTCAACTGGCGCTTTGATATTATTTGTTTTTTATTTTCTTCCTTAAGGTGATTATTCCTTGTCTGATACATCAGAATATGCGATAGATGGTCTGCTATGTTTGGTTGTACTAACTTGCATTCATAGTAATGATCTGAGTAGGTAGATGTCATGTAGTCAATGCATGTTCGGCTTGTGTGTCCTTTTATATTTGTAAAAATCCTAGTGGGGCCTAAACAGTTTTCATTAAGTTGGATAGACTTGAAAAGGTCACTGAGTAATTTAGTGTTATTATCCTTTGGTGCTAGATAATTTATATTGAAATCTCCACACAGGATAGTCAAATTAGATCTATTTTCTGCTATTACTAATGCCTGCGACAGGCAATTTAAGGAAACTTGAGGGTCTCCTCCTGGTGGTCTGTATGCAGTTATGATAGTGACTTTAGTTGCATTTGTACGATAGAAAATTGCACAGATCTCTACATGACATTCGACAAATAGCTTTTTTATAGACTATAGTTCATTACATTAAGTGTTATCTTTTGCTAAAATAAGTACACCCCCACGATTTTGATTTTCCCGACAATAGATTGCTGCTACTTCATAGCCTCTTAAGTAGACTACCCCATAATAGTTATTTTCTGTTATCCAATGTTCCGAAAAACATAAAAAATCCAATTTATTTTCATCAGCAAAAACATCGATAGCGCTATAGTTGTTTGAAAGTCCCTGGACATTTACATGACATACACTATTTATGGGACCTATACTAAAGTTAACATTGTTTTGTAGGACTTTTGTTACATTTTCTGCAGATTGAGCTGCGATAGTCTGGGGTATAAAAAATGATCTTTACTTTTAGCTCCCTCAACAATAGTATTTTTTTCTAAAATATCACTAGAGATAGTGTTGTTTACTGAATTACTACTATTACTAATGAAAGGTTTTACGTTGTTTGTTTCTGCATCTGGTCTAGAGTATTTTCGTAATATTTTGATCCAAGCGTCTTCGCGTGGGGGGACCGCAAAGTAAATAAAATAAAAACAGAACTCAACCAAAAATTATAAAATATGAAATTTGAATAGAAGTAAGCTACCTAGGCAACGTAGGTAAATATTAAAACATTATCAAATCATTGAGTCTTAATTAATTTACTCCGAAAAATCCGCAAGGTACGACGACGCTTGGAACAAAATATTACTACTTATATTAAACTTAAAGGGACAATACATATTATTTTTTAAATTTTAGTACGTTTTTTGTGTCGGGTTCTTTTAAATTTTTAATTTAAGTTTTATTTACCAATTGCATAAAACTTCACACTGTAGATTATGAATTTTCGAAAATGGTGTCGCATTGCACACACAGTGGTTGATTCATATTATGGTTTTTGGTACTCAGTAAAAAAGAACAGTTCATATTCTAATGAATATTCATTCCACTACTAAGCCAACGCCTTCAGTTGGATTGAATTTGAAAAAAAAAATTGGTATTAATAAAAAAGAAAAGGATGCTATGCCCCAGGCCCAATGCTGGCTGTCCCACGCCCTGGAATTATAACCAAAGAAACACCGGAAAAATATTGTTTTCTTGAGGTGATTCATTTTCGTAATTGTTTGGTAATTCTGTCGTATTTTATTTTCAGGAAATCGAAATTCACATTTGTGGAAGAGCGTCATCAATGCCTATGAGCATCGTTATACTGTTATTAGGCATTGCAAATTGCCTGGTTGCTTTTCTATCGTGATTAAATGCGTATTAAAATTAGGCCCTGATAGAAATTTCAACGTAATCTGGTTGGCACTATTTTTCTTGTATAATTTTACAGTTAGTGAAATTATTGAAATTGTAAATGTATATTTATTTGCAAATAGTATATAGTAGGTACCGTTTTTATATTGACAAAGTCGAATGGAAATAGTTGAATTTTTAATATAATTTATATGATATAGGAGTAATTTTGGGTGTATTTGTACATATCCAATGTTGTAGAGAAATGATTTTTCGAAATTATATATTTTTGAAGAAACACTAATTTATCGAATATTGAGATCAAGTGGCTCATGAATAAAAGGAGATTTTTTCCATCGTATCCTGAACATAGAAAATACCTACATATCTGACCAAGTATATTAGTACTTTGTGAATTTTCATATACATATTGATAATTGAACATATATAACTCTATAAGACATATCAAATATCACAAAATGTTTCAAAGCAATACAGATCACAATAATTATTTTGGTTTCTTCTTCAATGATAGTATTTCCAGAAAATTCCTTTTTACTTATGGGCCATTGGTATATAAATGTATAAATAAAAGACAATAACTTCAACCGAAAAATATTTCTGTTCGTGACTGTACATAAAGTTTATACTAGAAAAATTGAAATTCTTACCTTGATGTTCTTGAAATATTACGTTGTGACTTTCATTTGTAATATTGCTTGTTGCGTGGAAGATTTTTGATTGGTTATGCAATATTATGGGGTTTTGAATTTAACTCATTTGCTTTGTGCAAATTCATTGGGGCCATTTTTCAGATTCCATAGCTATGCTTCCAGAATTCTGTGGAGAATTCGGGTTTGCTTGATCGATTGCAAAAGTACAGAGTTTGCGAATTTTCGAAACCAAATGAGTTATTGCATCAATCCAGTTTTCGTAGGTAACACATATCAAATACAAGATTTACCAAACTTTGTAAATAGTATCGAATTGAAAAACATATTTGTCATATTTTCTTGTTGAAACGAAGTGATCGTCAAGTTGAACTGTTGATTTGTTTTTCATACAATATTCGAAGATCTCGAATCATTTTCGTAAAATAGTTGTTCCATAGGATCATCCAATTCACCATTGTCGATATAACGCTAAAACATACCTAGTTCATCATGACAAAAGGGCAAATTTTATATAATAGTTGAATGTGAAATGTTAAACATGAATGGTGGTAAAAATAATTGTTTTTTGTACTCTCTGTGATGAAATTTCTTCGAACTCCATCGCCACTTATGGACTGATACGTTTGGCATTTATTTCAACCCTTTTGTATTCTGACTATGCGGTTGTTGACGCTCTCTCCGTTATTGAAAACATAATTTTTATATTCCAAACATATATTCTTTACAATGCACTTTGCCTAGCCGATAGGGTTCGAACAAAAATATAACGAAAATGAGTGATTCATCTCAAAAATATCTTACTACAAATCATTGAAGACTATGTAAATTTTCCCCATGATACATTTCATGAATTATACTTATCAATCATAGGACTGATGTTGGTGTGGTTACGTTCCACCAATTTGGCACATTGATATTATGACATATATCCATCTCATTGTTTTTACTTCACATGAACCAAAATTATGTGCTTAGAATGGTGGTAAGTAATTAATATTTATTTTTTGTCAGTTTGCAAGTGAATTTACATCTGTTTAAATTCTACAAAGGCGTAGAAGAGCCACTGAAATTAATTTCTACAATTCGGACTCAATAAC
This sequence comes from Gonioctena quinquepunctata, assembly GCA_018342105.1. Lineage (NCBI taxonomy): Eukaryota > Metazoa > Arthropoda > Insecta > Coleoptera > Chrysomelidae > Gonioctena > Gonioctena quinquepunctata. Next base: position 851,000 of record JAFIRS010000187.1, read on the forward strand.
TCGAAATTACTTGTTTCCGACTTGATATCACGGGATTACGACTTGAAAACTTGGAATTAGTCAATTCCAACTCAGTATCTCGGAATTTCATCTTGATAACTCGGAATAAGCTAATTCCGATTCGGAATTTCGAGTTTAAGACTTAATAACTCGGATTTAGCGAGATCCAAGTTGGTATCTCGGAATCCCGGCTTAATAACTCGAAATTAACTAATTGCGACATAGTAACTCGGAATTCTAACTTGATAACTCGAAATAAACTAATTCCGACTTAATAACTCGGAATTACCTAGATCCGACTTAGTATTTCGAAATTTTGATTTAATAACTCTGAATTAGCTGATTCCGACTCAGTTTCTCGGGATTCCTACTTGAAAACTCGAAATTAACTAATTACGACTTAGTATCTCGGTATTCCGTCTTGATGACTCGGAGTGAGCTGATTTCCATTTCGTATCTCGGAATTCCTATATAGTCACTCGGAATTAGCTAATTCCAACTTGATATCTCAGAATTTCGACTTATTAACTCAGAATCAGCTAGATGAGAATGTTGATATATGTAATCTCAGAAAAACAGGAAGAATGTCTTGTCATTAAAGCTATTGAATAAAAATTTTTATTACAAATCACTTTTCTATATTTGTTTTTTTTTTTCGAAAGTGTGTCTGAATATATATGAAGGCGCTGCACATTTTGAGATGATTCAATATCAAGCTTAAAATGGATACGGAATTTCAACACATTTAATTTTCTTTGATATGAAAAAAGTGGTCCCGTATCGTTTGAGGGTAAACTTTCGAACATACCACAAGTTACAAAATTATATATTAATATTGCTATTCGTTTCAGAGTTTCCGCATTATCTATACTATAATTATAAATATGCGTTGGGAGTTTCTTCATATAAAACCAAGGATCTTATTAACTGCAGTAGTTCTGCAGCGAATATCCTCTATAAAACTTCGGCTAATTTTGAGTCGACATTTCAGGATCCTAAGTCGGAATCAGCTAATTCCCAGTAATTTGACCGGAATTCCGACATACTAAGTCGTAATTGGCTAATTCGTAGATATCGAGTTATGACCAGTAACTCCAGAGACTCTTCGTACATTCGGCAACTGCTTTGTTTTGTTTTTTCGATAATAAAAACATAAATTGGAAGAGTCCACGTAGATTCATTAGCATTGGACATTTCAGTAAACCGAAACAGGATCGGGGTAGAATCGTTGATGGCCGTGATACAAGAACATTTTCTGCTTATTTTCTCAAACGTACTAGATTGTCTCTAAGTTATTATAGCAAGATTTCAGGGAGTTACTGACATGCACAACCACTCGAACACACATCTTTATGGAGTGACCCTGTCATGTATATTGAGGGTTGTACAGATTACACACCACTTTCATTTCTACAGGGTACTCAAAAACGCGAACTAAATTCGTTAATAAATGAGATCACATTTAGGTTTTTATTGTCGAAAAAAACAATGATTTGGCGAATGGATCTTAAAAATTCATACGGACTTCATTGGAATATGATTTGTTCATTTAACCGAATGAGTTGAAGCATATGTAGGTATCTACACTAATTTACACAATTATATCAGGATGTACAGTCCGATGGTTTTCCAGTATGATTCAAAACTTACTATTCTCTCGATTTACAATTTATATCGAATTGTAATTGTAAGACAATATATGATAAAATAACATACAGGTTATTTAGCAAATAGTATTGGTAATTCGATGCTGTACATAATAAGATATATTATATATATATATATATATATACATATATATATATATATACATATATATATATATATATACATATATATATATAATATATATATATATATATAATAATATATATATATATATATAAATATATATATATATATATCCAGCGTTGTAAGTTTTTTATCATAAACTATTGTTTATTTCGAGAACGACTGATAAATGGTATTAGTTAAATTTTAGGTATAAGCTCTAATATCCAGCTACTTATGTCCCCTGTATACTTCTTCCCTACGTATAGTATCATATTGGTATATAGTTTGATGAATAGTACAGATACTTCAGGAGGGAGTGAAGTAAAGAGAAGTGTTATCAATGCAATTTCCAATTCCAGGACTTTTTTTTCTTGGTTTAGGAATACTAGATGAAAATTTCAATTTAGTGATGACATCCAAAATGTTCGACTTCCAATATTGATGTTTAAAATTTTTACATGTATATTTTTTATATTCAAATTCAACAGGTCCAAAATACATACGACCCAGTCATTACATACTATTATAATTGTCACTTGTTTTGAATTTTTAATTTAAATCGTGCGGCATCTGATTTTTCCAATTATCAAAAATAAACCCCGCCATAGTTTTATCGAAATTATGTTTATGTGCATTATTCAGTTTAGTTATGCAAAAATATTCAGATTGACACATTTGAAAATTTGAATTTCCGGTCTAAAAAGTCGATACATTTAGTATTCCTAGGCCGAATTAAAAAAAAACCTCCATTCAGAAGTTTTCATTGTCTGAGTCACCCAGTATAGAGTTTCGCAAAGGTATTCCAGCAAGCCCCAATAATATTAAAAAACGGTATACAATATTGTCCGGCAGCTGATTGTTTGTGATGATACTGAAATGTACGTCATTTGCTCCTGGAGGCCTAGTCCGGGAAGAATCTAGCAAATTACATATACCTAAGTAACATTTTTAAGCAGATTTTTAGAGGCTTTTTACATGTTTTCGTTGGCTCAACGAGTGTCATAATAGATTTTAGATGATATCTTTACACCAGTTTCTTTGCTCAGAAGTACCGATATCTGGAGTTTGAAATGTAATGTAAATCATTTACTGATATTTTAAAATTATTTTTATAATGAAGCACTTGAGTAATTTTGTATTATTTAGGTGTAAGATATTGAAGTGGTGCGATGAAATGAATGAAAAGAGTACAGTTCAATTGTTAGAGCGTACTTTTTTGGTTGAAATACACTGCGCTATACTAATTATAAATTCGTTTCATAACTACGCTATACTAAAACTGAGTCTTCCAATTAAAACAAATAATAATTGTAAGTTGATAATGTATTCAATTTTAAGCAAAATGTGTAGTACAGTTATTATGAATCATACATTTATTTGTCAACTTGTTGTTTGTCTGTTGTATGTAAAATTCATACTAGACTTTACTATATCTTAAATAATATCATATGCGTAGTTTCAATTAAAATTATGATATATTTACCATACTTTGTTTTTTTCCTGTGTCCCTTTTTACCAATTATATATATATATATATATATATAATAACTATGAATTTGAAATAAACTTTGTAGAAAGGATATTCCTTGAGGTTGCAGTCAAATTTAATGGCCAATGAGAAAAGAAAAACTCTTTCTTATTTAATCAAGCTTTCGAAAATGTTTATTTCATTATCAAGACAGCTGTGAAAGAAACACTATTGTGAAATACGATTTTAAACAAATCTAAAGAACTTACTAAGGTGAGGTTAAGTGAAGACAGCGATCTAATCACCATTTTGTGATTGAGGTAGTTTTCAAAATCATATCACTATGAAACACTACTAGTAATATATATAAAAATTAAACAATTGCAAACGCACATATTGTTTAAGAAACTTAATTTAAACAATTTAAAATTTGACAAGTACAAAAATTACCACTTGTCAAATTTTAAATTGTTTAAATTAAGTTTCTTAAACAATATGTGCGTTTGCAATTGTTTAATTTTTATATATATTACTAGTAGTGTTTCATAGTGATATGATTTTGAAAACTACCTCAATCACAAAATGGTGATTAGATCGTGCTTCACTTTAACCTCACCTTTGTAAGTTCTTTAGATTTGTTTAAAATCGTATTTCAATAGTGTTTCTTTTCACAGCTGTCTTGATAATGAAATAAACATTTTCGAAGTTACTAAATAAGAATATCCTTTCTACAAAGTTTATTCCAAATTCATAGTTATTTTCAACTAGTCCAGTCACGAGACTACCCTTCTTCAACACTATATATATATATATATATATAATTTTTCACAAAAGTATTAGGAGTTCATGAGAGCTACATTTTGGTATAATTTTCAATTGTACAGGATGTTCTGTGTAGGTGCTACAGACCAATTTTTTTTTTTTTCGATAGATTACCCTATATACCATCACATAATCAGATTCTGTGTTGAATTTTGATATCATTTCATGTATAGTTATTGCACTTTTCCTAAAAATGCATGGTTTTAAAGAAATATTTTTTGATAACTCATACACGAATCCGTCTGTATCTTTTATAAAATTGAAGGGAAAATCATCCTGAATGAAAACCACCTCTCACCTCTGCGATATTGGGCGATTTCTCAATCGATATTAGTTGAATATAATATTGAAGTTGGTTCTTAAGAATGTGGCTAAGTTGTGCGTGAATTGTATTGCACATTTTCACATAAGTAGCTTATGCTTGCATGTTGATGCCATAGTAACAAATGTTTTTGAATTGTACTGTCAACTTATGAAGTTCGGTTCAGTGACTCTTTGCACAAAAGATATCTTTGGGCTTTGGCAAAAACTCCAGCCTTTCGTGTTTTGTCTAAGTGATTGCGTCGAAATGTTATTAATCTTTGACAAATGTCGGAAAAATTTCCGCGAAGTACAACCTATACCAAGGACGTTTTTCAGGCAGGCCCATTCCGTCACGAATGGCTTTTCAAGAATTGAAGAAACATTGTGAAGTGGGTCATTTACTTCTAATATAAAGCATCTTCATCATACGAAAACTGTCAGAATTGGAGATTTAGATATCAATGTGTTGGCTTATATCAGTATCCATCCACATACGTTTCTATCCGTACTCTTGCAGAAGAAGTCGTTGTGAGTATATATAACAATGTGGGGTATTAAGGTATAGTGCGGAATGTTCAATGGCCACATCATATAACCTTACTTCTTCAATTAAAATCTCAGTGGTTGCGATATTTAAATTTTTTACGAAATGAGTTGATCCAATTGATGGAAGATATTACAATAGCAGAACGACAATAAGGAATTTGGTGTCACCTCATAATTTACAGGTAGTCACTGAATATCTGGATTCGATAGGACGTATCCAAATAGATGGATTGGTAATAAGGGTCAAATTCTGTGGCCGGCTCGTTCCCCAGATTTATCTCCACTTGATTTTTTAAATGGGGTTATTTAAAAAATATTGTTTTCACTATACTCAACCTTTTTATTTGGATGTTCTGAAAATAAACATTTGACAAGCCTGCAGTAATATTACATCTAATCTTATAAGATGAGCGACTTGTTCGATAGAACTGAATTATCGTTTTGAAGCCTGTCTTATGTCTAATGGCGAACAATGTTTATGACTTATATCTAGGTACTATTCTTATGAATTGATACATGAAGTTATATTACATTGTTATTAATGATTTGTTCATGAACACACCTCTTTTAATTTCGCAATTATTTCATATTCAAAATTATTTTTCAGTCACTGAATTCCGTAAAAAGAAACTCAAAACTGCAACCATTATTTTGAACACCCAGTATATTTTGATTAATGTTCATGTGATCTGATGCATTTCTGAGGATTTCTCCTATAATTTAATCGAGTACAGAGAGGATTCGCTTGATATTGTCGCGAGCGCGCCAGTCGCCCGCTAGTTCCACCGCACCTGCGTTTTGTACGTGAACAGTTGCATATTATACTATATGTTTGATATTTCGCGCCCGCGAGTTAACGTGAACAAGCACTTATTGAGGAAGTTCACAATTGTTTTCTTCAATAACTTTTCCACAATTTTTGCTATATTAGAAATAAGTGATATTGGTCGATAGTTTCCCAGCTCTGTTTTGTCGCCATTTTTGTTTTATTAGTCCTACTTTCAAAACATTGGGGAAACATCCAGTGTCGAAACAACTATTTATTAAAATGCTCATTGGGGCAGCGATTTCGTTAGAAATTTCTTTCAACGTTTCCGCTCTTATATTGTTTTTACCTGGAGATTTTTTTTTTGTGATTGAATTGTTTCTACGATCTCAGATTCATTTTTTGGGAATAGGTACATTGTTTGATCTACATTATCAATATTTTCTCAAAGTTGTCCGGGCTGCTAATTTTTTAGCCAAAGTCTTGCCTATATCACTAAAAAAATTTGAATTCGTTAGATATTTGAGTTTTGTCACTTATTATGCTATCGTTCCGGGTTTTGATTTTCTCAATTTTAGTCTCAGGTCTTGTTTTTCCACAGATTTCATTGACGCATTTCCATAGATTTTTTGATGTATTATTGTTTTTTCTATAAGACTCCTCATATATTTATTTTTTATTTTTGTAATATCCTGTTTAATTAATTTTTATAAATACATATATTCGTTTTTGAGGATGATGTTATGTGGATTGAGTTGTAATCTTTTGTATAGTTTTTTCATTGATAGATATTACCATGGATTACGCGCGGTTTTTTATTTATTTCGGTTTTTCTTGTTTTGACTCGTTTTGTGTTTTTTTCAATATATTTTGTGGAATGTACATCATGTTTTCCGTACATAGAATTCCAGGTTTCTGAGCTGAGATCATATCTGAATTTTTGGTAGTTTATAAAAAAATTATAATTATTTTTGGGGTAATTTTTGTAGTTATTTAATTTTGATTTATTAAGATTGATGATTACCGCTAGCGGATAATGGTTAGTTATCATATTATTGAATATGAATATTGCTTTTAATGAAAAAATGATCTAGGCAAGTTAACATAAGACATGAAATCTGTAATGAGCAATTGAAGATTGACTACCTGTGGAATATTGGCATATCAGATGATTTCAAGAACGATTCACTATACTGACGTACGTAGTGTTTTGTTTGGAATCATATGTAACATATAGAAATATTGATTGTATTACTGTTGATAGCTCCTTGAAAGCATCACTTTTTCATCTCCGTACCAAGAAGGTGACAACTGAAAACGATTTGCTGACACAGCTTTCTAAAATCTAAGCTGTTCAATCTTTGAATTCGATCATTGAAAGTATCAATGAAAAAATCCCTAAAAATTGTCGCTAGTGTCAACAATGAAGGAAAACTAAAGGCAGGTTCATAAAGTCTAGCATCTTAGAAAAATGGCAGGACTGACTGAGCTACCAGAAAAATATTGTTTGATCCCCTCAAGCTAATGGTATATAAAACTTATTCATATATGGGAAAAGGTGACACAGAGGAAAAACTTGGTAACCATAGATAATTGGTTGTTCTACCTTCTATATCTTGAATTATAAGTTGAAGAAATCTTGATAAATTGTTGCAAGTATACTACGATATCAAAATTCCTTCATCTGATGGTACTTGTTTCTCTGAATCCAGCGGTGTACGATTATTGAGTTTCAATGGAATCAACTATTTCAATGGCTACTACTAGGCTAGCATGACGAGCAGAATCCGATAATGCTTTATATATTTTTCAAGATGGATACTTCGGTTTTTTATGGGGATTTGAGCTACTTTTCGATCCTGTGTACTGTTGTTTAGACCCTTTGCCTTGCTTTTACGTATGACCACTTTACGGAATTCTGATATATTTTCGAAAAAACTTTTTTTGTCGAATCGAAAATTTCCCGATTTTGTCCCTTTTGTCGCTCTAGCGTTTCGATCGGTTGCGATAACATACAATAGATATTCGTGATCTGCTAGTCAAGAGGGACATTTTGGTTTTCTGTTCGAGTTGATCGGGTGATTTTCGTTTTCCGGCAAATTTGAGGACTTTTTTCAATTCATCTCGAGACTTCGTTCACATACCAAATAGACAATTTTCAATCGATTGGCATTCGCACAATTACTCTAACTTTTTTCGTTGTCGAGATATAGATTAATCTTTTCGGAAAAATGCAAAAATGCAAATTTTCTCATTTCTATATAAGTACCCATCGTTTCAAACGGATCGTATGAAAAATATTTTTAATGGATCATTACGTGGACCTCTTCACGGAGGACTATTATAGAAAGAAGAATTATATAAAAAAAAACATTTTTGAAGACAAGCTTTTATACAAATGAACTAAAAAGGAAAAAATAATTTATTTTATTGTTGGATCTAGTTATTCTGTGAGTAACAGATTCAAATTTTTTTTTGTTTATATATTTATTTTTTAGTATTTATGATGTTAAATACCTAATTTAGTAATTTCTATCTAATTTATTTTTTAATTTTGATACCAATTTTGAATAGAATCGGTACATAAGAAGTGGGTCAAATTTAACTTGCAATATTTGATCACAGACACACCGGGACAAGTGAATCTAAATAAAAGCTTGTAACTTGTTTTTATAAGCAAAACTGTTTTCGATCGCACACAAAATCCAAATGGACGCGATTTTATCGCGAATGTTCCCGAGTTGTGCGATTTATTGAAATTAGATGGAAGATTCGCTCGGAAATTCCTAATTTATCAGACAATAAACATATTTCGCATATTCCTAAACATTTTTTAAATGAATTCTTAAAAAAATACTTTTGGTATTTGAATATGATATGAAAAAATTAATAACAATCGGTTACAATATACAATAGAAATCACGAGGGGTAATTTTCTCGTTTTGACGCCATCAAATAGATTGTGGAAAATTCCACTTATTTCTGTCCAAAGAGTCATCAGAGAATTGAAGAAACCTTGTATAAAACATTTAGAATTTTTAAATTTTTGTGTTTTTTGAACTACTTTCCATTAGTTACTATATTTTTTAACGGAATAAATAGCAACATTCGTCCGCTATATTTCTAATTTTTTTAAGTAAAACTTAAGCGGCGACTAAGGTAGTTGTCGTGCTACAAACAGTGTCAAAAATTAGTCTCAGCAAACGCTGAATTAGAGGGATCTTTTTAAAGGGAACTGTACACTCAGAAACGCAACTAGCATGCGTGATACAGCAAATAAGCCATGACTGAGCTGTTGGCAACGTCGCAATCCAACGATCGCTCGCATTTAGGCCCACTTTCATAGGTTTCAGTTAACCTCTGGTTGAATTTACTAGTGGTTAGCATGTGCCTTCAGCCGATCATAAAACGAGCATCATTTCTATCCTAACCACTAGTTAACTCAACCAGAAATTAACTGGAACCTATGAAAGTGGTCCTAAGACCCACTTCTATAGGTTCCAGTTAACCCCTGGTTGAGTTTACTACTGGTTAGAATGTGCCTTCAGCGATCATAAAACGAGATATTTCTATTCTAACCACTAGTTAACTCAACCAGAGGTTAACTGGGACCTATAAAAGTGGTCCTAAGGCCCACTTTTATAGGTTCCAGTTAACCTCTGGTTGAGTTTACTAGTGGTTAGAGTGTGCCTTCAGACGATCATAGTAGACGAGCATCATTTCTATTCTAACCACTAGTTAACTCAACCAGAGGTTAACTGGGACCTATAAAAGTGGTCCTAAACTGACGAATTCGTGAGATTAACTTAAACCATTGTTAAACTAGGTTTATCTCATAAACCCGTATTGAGCAACTGAAACAAAATTGGTAATCCTGGTGTAACCCCAATCACTTGGTCATCCTGGTAGATATTAAATTTGCAATAAGAACATCGCTGTTGAAGTTTTGCCAACATGAAGATCAGAATGGTTTTGGCAAAAATTATTGTATTCTGTGGATTTGCTTATGCACAAAACTTTTCTTTCAAATCGTTCTTCGGGTATGGTCAAAGTGTTTGAAGTTGTTATGGAAGTACTCTTAAGTATTGAATGAATGTGGTTTTTTGTGGAGGAACAACGTTTCTTGACATGTTTTTTGGGTAACCTTCCACAGTCTGAAAATGAAAATATAATCAGGAAAATCTATACAAGTGTGAACTAATCACTTTGCCCTTCCTACACTTGTATAGATTTTCCTGATTATATTTTTATTTTCAGACTGTGGAAGGTTACCCAAAAAACATGTCAAGAGAAGTACTCTTATTAATAAAACGAATTTCAAATCCATATAAATATGTGTTAAATCATGTTATTGAGAGACATTGAAGTCACCATAATAATAATAATAATAAATATACAATTCCTGGAATATCTATTAGACAATATTGGATTTTAATGTACAAAATAATTTCAATTGGTCTGTTGTTTTTTTTTCAGTACTTAATCTAGTATTATTCAATAATCAATAGTCTACCAGCGTAGCAAATAACAGACAAATCTATCTCCAATTGAGTTCTAACAAAAGGAGAAATTCTTACTAAAAAGCTCAAACTCCTCATCAATAGGTGAATAGTCAGAAGAACACCATGCCCCCCTTAAGGTTGAGCGCCCATGGATAATAAATCCCCTTCACGTTTTGTGTGAACGAGATTTACTGTCCACTTCCATCCTCCCCCGCTCCTCCTTGGAGCGGTCCTCAACTCGCAAATGGCACGTTTGGGAGATTGAAATCATACCTCCTGTGGTATGAAGTCAGCTTAAACCCCTTGTAATCTGATCATTGTATGTTTACCTGACTTGTGCTGTGTGTGCATGATGGTGATGTACCTGATGGGTGTGTGAGTGTAGGGTGTGATGTGGGTGTGTTGATCTTGCGTGTTTTGTATTGAGTTGTTACTCACCTGACGCGCCGGAGTGCTACTCTCGGTGGTGGACGGTCGTTCTGGTAGACTGGTCGCATATACTTTCCCCTTTATCTAAACCTGGGATCGTCCAGGATTAGGTTCGCATGGATGTCTTGGATCACCGGGTTCGTGTGGGTGTCGGCCTTCAGGAACGTCGCGGTGGCGTGGTTTCGAAGATGGTCGTCAATGAAGTTCGGATTGACATTCAGGTATCTGTAGATAAATCTATTCGGGACGTATCTGGAAGCGTTCACTGCCATTCTTAGACTCACGTTCAAGAATAGCTGGATCTTGATCCTGTATGTTTGTGCGCATTGACCCCATGCGGCAGATGCATACAGGATGATGGGGAGGAGGATGGTCCTGATAAGGAGCAGCTTCAACTGGAGGTCCATGTTGCTACTGCGTCCTATGAGGGGGTAGAGGTTTTTTCGGGCTGCTTTCGCTAGTCCGAGCCTTCGATCTACGTGTTTCCTGAATGTCAATCTTTTGTCCAGAGTAACCCAAGGTATTTGGCCTAGTTTGCCCATGGGATTGTTGGTCATTCATGATGACATGCCTGCGGGGTTTTCCCTTGGGAAAAGTATATCTTGGCTCTCTTTTCCTTGGCTCTCGATCTTCCATAGGTTGAACCAGTCCTCAAGCTTGTCTGCTTGATCTTGCAGGTATCGGGTTACTTGCGTTGCGTTCACCGATCTGGCCACTAGTGCTGTGCTGTTGTTGAAGTTGTCAGCAGGCTTTGGGATGTCCGCCGTGTAGATGGAGAACAGGTGTGCAGATAAGACTGCGCCTTGCGGTACTCCTGCTTCTAGGGTCCTTACTGCTGAGAAGCCGCTGCCAACTTTGCATTGGCACCGCCGTCCCCGCAAGAAGGAGTGTATCAGCTTCGCTATTGGAGTGGGGTATCCGAGGTCTGCCATTCTGGTGATTAGGCCATCGTGCCAGACCCTGTCGAAGGCCTTGAAAACGTCTAGGAATAAGGCTCCTGTGTGGTGTCAGTAGTGTAACTATGAGAGTTCTACCCCAAAATCCCATGCTTTTTCTTATGAAGGTTCATTTGGGTACTTTTGGTCCCGCGGCTATGATGTCCAGGTGTAGAGAACTAAACAAATTACTGGACGTTGACGTCCAGGCATCAGATTTAAATAATTTGTATAGAATAGGAAACAAGAATAAAAACCCGGTCAAAGTTGAGTTCATCTCATATTTGAAAAAATTTGAAGTTATTAAAAACTGCAAAAAGTTAAAAGGAACCAGCATTGGAATCTCAAATGATCTAACTTATAAACAACGCTGCGAGAATAGAATACTGAGGCACCACCTGAATAATGCAAGACAAAATAATTTTGATAACTCGTATATAAAAGGAAACAGGTTGTATGTCAACAACAGAGCTTATACCGCCGAGGAACTTGAAGAAAACGAGAATACCGACACTACAGGAAGAAAACCAAAAAGTGCTCCGTCGACCCCAACTTCACGAAACATCCATCCTGTAATTCAATCAGAAACAGACAAAAATCCAACAGAAGAAAATACTGGCCAAGATGTAACACCGAAGGACATCTCCCAAGAAAAAGAAGACAAAATTACTCCGTGGAAACCTGGAAGTGATAAAAAGGTGACAAAGACATCCGGTCCCCTACAACAAAAAGACAGAATCAAGAGTTTAAGATCAGGTGCTCGATCTTAGTATCACTAGAAATAGAAATTTAATGATACTTCATTTAGGATTAAGTCAAGTATATTGAGATTGAAATGCGTTCATATTCATGTAAGTCTTAATTTATTTATCCTATTTATGTTCATCATTGAATTCATAACAAACTGAATTGATGTTTAGTTTATTTCACTCTTTGTATTATATTAAGGTATTAACACTATAAAGCCAAAATGGACCCATTCATAAAAGAGTATAAGAACGAACCAATAGTAGCAAAAGTAATCTCAGATGTTAAAGATTTTATACCAGATAAACAAAACCCATTTAGTATAATACATTTTAACATCAGAAGTATCACAAAAAACATGGATGAGATGAAAATATTCTTGAACAGACTTTCTCTTGAATTTCAAATCATTGTACTCTCTGAAACATATCTTGTCTATGATTTGAATATAGTGGAAATTGATGGCTACACCACAATATATAACAAAGGTACACTGAACAAAAATGATGGTGTAATAGTGTATATTAAAAACAGCATTAGTTTCACATATAGCGTAATAAACATTGGTGACATTAAGGCTCTTGAAATCACAACAAAATCAAAATATGCAAATGCCATGATAACTGCCATCTACAGACCCCCAAGTACTTGTCCAAAAAGGTTCAATATAGATCTATTGGACTATATACAGTCTATTGAAAAAGTGACTGGCATATAATAACGGAGATATCAATATAGACTTATTTTCAGATACAGAGTTTGTCGAAGAATACAAAAATTCCTTGAATAGTTTTGGGTATGAGTCATACATCAATAGCTACACCCGACCACAGAGTCAAACATGTATTGACCACTTCTTTGTTAAAACTGTATCCCATAGAAATATCCAATCATTTGTCTTCCAATTCAATATAACAGACCATTACCCTATAGCATTAACAATAGATCTAAACCAAAGTTCACATAATAATATTCCAAATGAAAATAAATACAAGCAATATATAAACTTCTCATCATTAAAAACCGATTTGGAATGCGAGACATGGGTCGACCTATACTCGGTACGGGATATAGACAAAATGACTGATAAATTCATTCAAAACTTAACTTATATATTGAAAGAAATACGAAAAGGTCAAGCTAAAAAACAAAATATAAAACGAAGAAAATGGATAACTTCTGCACTCTTAACATCGATAAACAAAAGAAACAATGTATAAAACATTAATGAAAGACCCAAACAACCAAATTTTGAAAACACAGTACCATACTTACAAAAATAAACTAGATAAGATAATAAAAATTCTAAAAGAACTTATACACAAAAATTAATCAAAATAACATGAACCAATCCAAGGCTCTCTGGGATTGCGTAAATGATATCTGCAATCGATCCAAACCAGAAACAAAAATAGAAAAATTATATCAACTGACGGTACACCACTATTTTCCAAAAGCACATCTCTGACAGTTTCAATGAATATTATAGTACTTTGGGTCAAACATATGCAAGTAAAATAAAAGTTCCGGATGACTATATAGAACATGATACAAGATTGAAAAATTCAATGTATCTTTATCCCACCGATACCAGAGAAGTCCACGACATCATAATGCAACTGAAACCAAAAAAGGCTCCTGGTCACGACAATATACGCGCTGAAACCTTGAAAAACATATCAAAACAGATAACTGCCCCCTTAACCCATTTAATAAACTGTTGTTTCGAAAAAGGCTATTTTCCAAAATCATTGAAAATTGGAATCGTGAAACCACTATTCAAAAGTGGTAGTAAATTTGAAATGATAAATTATAGACCAGTCTCATTAATATCAAACTTATCTAAAATATTTGAGAAAATCCTCAAAATCAGGATACTCAGCTTTTGTACGAAATTTAACTTGATATCTAAATATCAGTATGGATTTAGGGAGGGAAAATCAACAGATGATGCAATTTACCAATTAGTATCTAATATTTATAACTCACTGGATAAAAGTAAACCATCATTATGCATTTTTGTTGACCTCTCTAAAGCATTCGATACCGTGTGCCACAGAAAATTACTTGACAAACTAGACCATTATGGGATAAGAGGAAATATATACGGAATATTAAAAGCTTTTGACAGAGCGCGAACAGAAAGTAAGTATTGAAGGGAGTTGAGTGATAGTAGATATGTAACATACGGTGTTCCACAAGGAACTGTACTTGGTCCACTGTTGTTTACTCTGTATATCAACAGTTTACTTTCTTTAGGAACCAGGGGCAAAATTTTGAGCTTTGCAGATGATACGGCTATATTCTATGAGGCGAAATCATGGAACACCTTGAAAGCAGAAGTGGAGGATGATTTTAGAGTTATAGAAAAGTGGTTTCGATATAATACACTAACTCTCAACCTGGAAAAAACAAAATATCTACCGTTTTCCTCATACTCCAGTGGATTACCAAATATGGGTCCTTTGATTATCGGACCAAATTCAGAAATACCTGAAGCTGAATCGATTAAATATTTAGGTATTGTAATTGACCGACACCTCAAGTGGGACCTTAACATAAGAAATATAGTCAACAAGTTAAGAGGTATGTTATATAGATTTAAATATCTGAAAGATTACCTTGACACGAAACACCTAGAAATATTATACTACGCACTGGTACAATCTCATCTAACTTACGGTATTGTGGGCTGGGGTGGTGTAAATGACACGCACTTAGAAAATTTAAACGTCATTCAGAGATGGATATTACGAATTATATACGGTAAACCACTCAGATTCTCCAATGATAAATTACATGAAGAATCGGGAATATTTGACAGTAGGCAACTTTTCTGTCAAAATATACTAGTCAACATAAAAAAAAACAAGATCTCTTCTCACCCTGTTACACACTCCTACAGCACAAGAAATAAAACAATATCATTAAGCGTACCTCGCTGTGACAAAACCATAGGGCAACGTCACTGTGACTTTCTTGCACCAAAACTTTATAGTCTAACACCTGTTGATATAAGGAACTTACAGAGCATCAATTTATTCAAGAAAAAAATAAAAAAATGGATTTTGGCTTTTGGAAGGAGCAAATTACACGATTTTGTTAATCAAAAACTAAATTAATATATGGTTAGGTATTTTATACTCTTCAATCGAAACAATGAATGGTCTACTTAGTATTTTTATTAGTAATATAATTTATTATTTCCTTAATTTTAGTACATCTATATATGTACGTTGCGCATATCTCTCAATTAGTTACTCGAATTTTTATATTCTGATACTTTTATATTTTATATTTGTACATTTTAGATTTTTAAACTCTTAGACTTTTCCCTTTTAGCACTTTACATTTTACATTTATAAATTTTACAATTTTACATTTTTATAATTACATTTTTACATTTTACATTTTCACATTTTACATTTTACATTTTTCAATTTTCATATCTTCATATCTTCACATTATATCTATATATTTTATATTTTCAAATTATTCATAACGAATCATCTTCAACTAGTTATGTAATGATCACCTACTGAAATTGATGGAACATACAACAACATGAAGCCACGTACAAGCGATAGTTACATTGGAACTAAAGCTTCTGTGGTATCCCCTGTTTATTTACTGTACGCACTTTAATCATATATACCTTTTTTGTAAATATTTTCTTGGTGAATAAACTTTATTATTATTATTATTATTATTATTATTCGGAGATAAGTTCTTCCATAGATGGTGTATATATTTCTCGATTGTCTTTTATTAACTTCATCACTACATTTCCTATCAAGGTGTTCTCCAGAAGTGTATCTCTTCCACCCAAAATACCTGCTCACCAAGACAGCCACAACCGTGACCGTCCTTGTCCAGCCGGCCCGCATGACCATCCATGACCACTCATGACCATTCATGAACATCCGTTACCCTTCGCGATCATCCTCGTGAGCATCTTTGTCCAGTCGGTCCGCGTCTGTGACTACCCGTGACCACTTATGACCATCCATGAATATCCATGACCGTCCATAATCATCCTCGTGACCGTTCGCGATCATTCCCTGACATCCTTGTCCAGTCGGCCTGCGTGATCATGCGTGTCCACCCGTGAGCATCTATGAACATATGTAACAGTCCGTGATCATCTTCGTGGCTACCTGTAGCCATCCAAAGAAAAAACACAGTTTCAATAGTTTTGTTTGATTCGATGTCTCTAGTAGTATTCTTCAATATTAACAATACCTAACCAAAACTAACTAAATCTCTTGGAGAGTTGGGTTATATGTTTTGATCGTTTGCTTCCGTTTAGATATCTCTACTAGTATCCTTCCATATTAACAATACCTAACCAGAACCAACTAAGTCTCTTGGAGAGGTGGGTCACATGTTTTGACCGTTTGCTCCCGTTTAGATATCTCTAATTATATTATTCGATACCAAGGTCACCAAACCAAATCATATCCAAATATTCTCAGTAAACTTTTCTACACTCGAGTTCCGGGGGTTTTGATAGTTCGCTTTATATTGATGATAATATTTTTTTAATATAGTTCAACCAGAACTATGTGAGTTCTGCTTTTTCACCTGTTTTGTACCGGTTGTTATGCTTCAGATTCCAACAACCATTTCAATGAATCATTAATTTCATGACCCTTTTGTTTTCAGATCTACAAAACGAGTTATACTATATTTATCCTCAAAATAACTTCATGTAATTGCATTCATCAATCACTTATCCACATGCAATAGAAAATATGACATGATTCTATAATGTTCTCATCCACCATGATTTCAAGAACAAGTCTCAACAAGTTCAAACAAGTTTGCACAAGTTCAATATAGGGATGTTCGGGAATCTACGGTCTGCAGGTGTTCATTATCGTGAATCTTCGGATTCAAGATCATGCCCGATCGTGGATATAAAAAACAAAAGTACTTCTAGAATCATTATTCATCAGTCTCTCATACGAGAAACATCTTGCTTCTTGCTCTTATATAATCATCACGGATTGAATTCAAAATGTCGTCTGCAGCAGAATACCTACGGAAAATTCAAGAGCAACTGGACAGGGTCAAGTTGCACCCCAGTTGTTCAGCAATAGAACTTGGGGTCAGGGAGTGCAATAGAGTGTCACGATTATTGCACAAACGCCTGAAACGTATGGATGCTACAGGAGGAAAACACCATTTATTAGCAGCTATAGGACAATGTAAATCCTTCAAACAAAATTTCAAAGCATTGCGTGTCACAGGCAGAGGCTTGCCATTGAGTATTCTCACAGCTAAGCACCGAGTTCGATGGGAAGATACCGCAGCAGCTTTCGAAGGACGTATTAGAAACGGCATCATAACTAATCTTAAACATTTGGAACTACGGCAATTCTTAGATGATTGCAAAATATTTTTCAAACGGCGTATACGAAACATCCTGAAGAAATATGAGGCTGTTAAAGTGAATACAGTGTTTTGTGGAGAGTTCTCTACATATCAAGGCAATGAAGATAGTACCGAGTTCAAATATTTGAATACGAAGAATGAACCCATTTATCGAGACACCAACTTGACTAAGTGGTTTATCACCAATGTAACGGATAACATTCTGACCGATTTCGATGAATTTCAAGTAAATGGCAGCGGGTGGACTATGAAGAAGATCGTTAACCTCCAAGTGAATAAAACAAATTCACACCACAAAGAGGTTCATTGTAATAGACCTACCGAATCTATCAAGCTGAAGAAGGCATGTGTTAATATCAAGAATGATGATCAAGCCTGTTTTGCATGGAGCATCGTGAGCGCTTTATTTTCTGAAGAATTGAAACCTCTTCTTACCCCCATTATTCAACGGTCCTCAATCTGAAAGGGATTCAGTTTCCAATGACAGTGAAACAAGTTCCACGTTTTGAGAAGCAGAATAATTTATCAGTGAATATTTACATACTGAAGAAAAAAAAGAAAAGCTTCCAAACACTCCCAATTTACCTAACCAAAGACAAGAAAGATAAACATATCAACCTTTTGATGATCCAGAACCAGTACTTCAACGAAGATGAAGACCAAGAAGAAAATACTTTTGATTCCCAACCGATTCAGTATCATTTCGTTTGGATTAAAAACTTGTCTAGGCTCCTATCATCTCAGCTAGGACCTCGTCATGGAAAGAAGTTTTTCTGTGATAGGTGTTTCCACTATTTTTATACACAAGCTAAATTAGATTCTCATTATGAGAGATGTAAATCAATCAACGAGTGTGGAATTAAACTTCCGCAGCCAGGCAAAGAATGTTGCGTTCAAAAATTTTAAAAACAAAGAATCTGTTCCATTTTCATATATGCTGATTTAGAGTGTGTTTTGAATCCTGTGAACAATAAGGGTAAATATCAAGAACATGTCCCCTATAGTATAGGATATTACGTTAAATGCAACTATGATGATTCTCTATCATTCTACAAATCATTTAGGGGCAAAGATTGTGTACAATGGTTCATTCAAGAGCTCAAACAATTCGCTGAAGATGTAGAAACGGTATTTTTATGTCCGATTCCAATGAATTCCTTAACAACACAGGAGAAAGTTGCTTTCAATAGAGCCACTTTTTGTCACATGTGTGAGAAACCTTTCATGCTAGACGATAAAAAAGTACGCGATCATAATCATCTCACAGGGTGTTATAGAGGCCCAAGCCATGAAAGTTGTAATATCAACTACAAGGATAGTCACACAATACCAGTTGTATTCCATAATTTGTCAGGCTATGATTCTCACTTTATTATCAAGGATATTTCTACAGGACTAGAAGGACGTATCGATTTACTTCCTATCAACAAAGAGAAGTACATCAGTTTCACAAAGAACTTGAAAGATAATTTGATCAATTTTCGTTTTATTGATAGTTTCAGATTTATGGGTGCTAGTCTAGATACTTTGGCTTCTTATCTAGATGACTTCAATATTCTCAAGTCCGAGTTCAAAGATTTAACAGAGGAACAACTGGAGTTGATTTCAAAGAAAGGAGTGTTTCCATATGATTTTGTAGACAGTTTCGAAAAACTCAGTTCCACCTCCTTACCTAGGAAAAATGATTTCTACAACAGGCTAGAGAATAAAAATATTACGCTCAAGCAATATGTACATGCTAAACGAGTATGGTCAGAATTCGGATGTAGGAATTTAGGTGAATATTCTGATATATATCTCAAAACAGATATATTGCTTCTGGCAGAGGTTTTTGAACAATTTAGGGTTAGTTGTTTGAAAACGTATGGACTTGATCCAGCCCATTACTATACTTTACCGGGGTACTCGTGGGACTGTATGTTGAAACATACAGGCATTAATTTGGAATTACTGACAGACATCGACATGATACTATTCATTGAGGAAGGAATTCGAGGGGGATTAGTCAATGCTCCAAACGAAGAGCAACTGCAAACAAAAATATATGCCTGATTATGATTCGACCAAACAAGACACATATTTATTATACACAGACATTAACAATCAATACGGATCGGAATGAGTCAGCATCTTCCATATGGCGGTTTCGAATGGGAAGAAAATATCGATCTAGATGTTACAAATATTGCCGACGACTCTGATGTAGGTTATATTTTCGAAGTGGACTTAGAGTACCCACAAAATATTCACGATGCCCACAGAGACTTGCCTTTCTGTCCGCAACATTTTTCTCCTGAGTCGAAGGAGAAAAAGCTGATGGCGACTCTCAACGATAAAATCAAATATATTATCCATTATAGAAATTTAAAACAGTGTTTGGCAAACGGCTTGAAACTAAAAAAAGTTCATAAAATTATAAAATTCAAACAGTCATCATGGTTGAAGTCTTACATAGACCTGAATACAAAGCTTCGAACTGCTGCTAAAAATAATTTCGAAAAGAATTTATTCAAATTATGAACAATGCAGTATTCGGAAAAACGATGGAAAACGTTCGAAAACATAGCAACGTCAAGTTGGTAACTAAATGGGAAGGGCGATATGGCGCAGAAGCTCTAATTTCTAAACCAGAATTCAAATCAGTCGTGATATTCAATGAGAATCTAGTGGCAATCGAATTGAATAAAACTGAAATATATTTCAACAAACCTATATATGTGGGAATGAGTATACTTGATTTAGCAAAAACTACAATTTACGACTTTCACTATGGTTACATGATACCAGAGTTCGGTCACGACTGTTCCATTCTGTACACGGATACCGACTCATTAGTTTACGAAATACGCAATAAAGACGTTTATGAAGTTATCCGCCGTGATTGTCATAAATATTTTGATACCAGTGACTATCCAGAAAATAATATTTACAATATACCCCTCGTGAACAAAAAAGTTTTGGGCCTTATGAAAGATGAAAATGAAGGTCGGATAATGTTGGAATTTGTGGGACTGAGATCAAAATTATATGCTTTCAAGACTCAAACTACAGACAAAGACAGAGAAAAACTCCGCAGAGATTTAGAAGAGGTGGGGCAAGATCAGGAAACAATTGATAATGTTCTGAGAGATAACGGAATCACAAAGAAAGCAAAAGGTGTTAAGAAGTCCGCTCTTCATAGAAACATCAAGTTCGAAGACTATGTAGAATGTCTAGAGAACTCCATCACGAAAAATGTAGAACAAAAGTTATTCAAGTCGGAGAAACATGTTGTCAGTTCTATAACACAAACAAAAATTGCTCTGAGCCCCCATGACGACAAGAGATACCTGATCAAAAACTCATATGAAACACTGCCATGGGGACACTATTGCATAATGGACAGTACTTGATATCCACTCCACATTGTATCATAACACACACTCGCGGAAAGTTATTCAATTGTTATTAGGTTATTTATAGAGAGTAAGTATTAGTTCCTAAAGTTTTTCAATAAAGCATGTATTCTCAACTATGTCTTTCATTTCAGAAACCATTCCCCAATATATCAACATCTTGTCAAACTACAAGCATACACACCCACATCCATATATAACTGTATACACTTTAATATTTATTATTTGTGTCCTTCTGGTACACGTCATAATTTTTCCTTACTCAAAACAATACAACATTCATAAAATATAGTACTTTCACATCCATTTTCAATCCAGAGATCAAGTCCAGTAAGTTTTCTTTCTATCTAAAACATACACCAGTTGCCAATGGGTCATACTTGTATGAATATCGGCATCTTCTTTATTTTATGTTCAATAATAAAAACAGCCACTCACCAAGTGATATAAAAAAAAAAACAAAACTACCAGTGAATAACTTTTTCGAGTTCAAGGAACTTGATAAATTTTTTTCTCAAAACAAATCAATCGAAATCAACCTCAAAAGTTTCAAGCAATACACTTTCAATTCACATTGAACCCATCCAAATCATACAGCATTTATCCTTATAACAACATATGCAGAATTTTCACAGCAAATGTCCATTTCCAACATCAAAATCAACTGAATTAATACTATTCACATCAAATCCCCACCTATCACTCGTTTTCCACGACCACTCAGCATAAAATCAATAATTTCAATTTTAATTCCTAATTACGTACAATTTACATATTTATGTCACTATTTCCTCGAGCATATTTCATCCATACAGAAACTATAAATGATCAATTTGACATATCCATGATATTCAAAATAATTCAAATTGATCATCAAAATTTGTCATATATTTCAAGGATATTCAAGTTAATCTTCAATTCCAGAAAGCTTTCCAATATATCAGCATCTTACATACACATTAATATTTATCATTTGTATCCTTCTGTAACATGTCATAATTCTTTCTTACACAAAACAATACGTTATTCATGAAGCTCAATATAACTACATCCCTTCACTCAACCCTATGAATTATATCTTTTAAGTTTCGTTTTATCTAAATCCTTCACCAGTTTTCAGTGTATCATACTTGTTCAAAATGGGAGTCTTCTTTTAGGTACAATGATAAAAAATGTACAACTCACCAAATGATGTCAAAGAAAATCATTTAAAATTTACAATAAACAACATTTTCGATTCCAAGGTCCGCAACAATTTCTCGTCATGGAATGTATAATATCATACAAACTTTTCTAAACAACAATCAATCAAAATCAACCTCAAAAAAATTTCGAACGATGCACATTTAAGCACCAATTGACCTACCAAATCATACATATCCTTATTAGTAGCATATACAGAGTTTGCGACCAAATTTCTACTTCTAAAATCACCATCAACTGAATTAATCCACCCCTATCAAATTTCACCAATCACTCCTTTTCCACGGCCACATAGCATAAAGTCAATAGTTTCAATTTATGACACCTAATAATACATAATTTACATATCCATCAATATCTTCTCCAAAGCAGCCATTTTATTATTGATAATATTATTTTATCCATACAAAATCCATAAAGCCCAAAAATCATTCAAAATACAAAATTCCGTAACGGAATATCCAGAAGTATATATTCCAATATATGATCTAGTTCACATAATTTCAATCATTGAATGCATTTTTTTTCTATCTATCTCAGGAACACACTCAATTGATCCCAAAACCGTAATATGTCCTGTCAAAATACAATAAAATCAAATTACCAAAATTTGCATTTTATCAATGTCATATTTTTTACTAGGTTTATCATAAACAGTAATATTAGTCAAACAACAGTCAGTGCTTAAAAAAAAAAACCATCTAATTACCCCAATTGCACATTATCAAAGTACTTTCACACTTTTCCTTCCACCTATCTATATTACAGTCAAATTATAGAATTATACGCGAAAAAAGATGTTTTGACAAGAAGATCATTCATTTTCACAAGTATAAGCATGTTACAATATACATTGCAGAATATGCTCCAATTTCCCCTATCTAGCTTAAATTCAAAAATTTTCACTAAAATCATGCAGAAACCACAACGATAATTCAATAAATTCAAAAAACCCATGAATGTCGCAAAAATCCTTTCAAAATACACAATTATTCCGTAGAAATGCCAAGAATTCACACTGTCCAATAAAATCTAATTACTTAAAATTTTCAAATTTTCAATGTTATTTTTTTGTACTGGATTCATTGAAAAACAGTATTTATTATAATTCAAACATCATTTATACATCAAACCCCCAAAATGATTGGAAAATACATAATACAGTAACAGAAATACCTGACACATATATTGCTAAATTGATCTAATTACACCAATTTGTAAATTATCAAAGAACTTTTTCACGTTCATCCTCCAAAGATTATTATTTCCAATGAGATTATACACGAAAACACTGTTCGAACAAGAAGATTTTACATTTCACGAGTAAAAGCACATTATAATATACATTGCAAAATGTGCCCTAATCACCCTAATTATGAATAAATTCAAAATTATTTTTCACTAAAGTCATGCAGAATACTACAATGATTGATAATTCAATCAAAAAACCATCAAAAACCGCTCATAAATATGAAAAAACATCAATTAATATCAGTAGTGGATGGGTCACTACATCGTACCCCCTCCTCTTTTTCCTACTGACCCATCCAAACTCAATTTGACATTTCCCTAAACACTAACGCTAATTGTGGTTGTTTCAAGAAGGATGGCGCAGTGGTTTAGCGTCTGACTCAGGAGCGAAAGGTCCTGGGTTCGAATCTCAGCCAGGGCAGAGATTTTTAATTTAAATGAGAGTTTAAATTGTAAATCTTGTAGCCGGGCTGAGGTTGTCCCTCGACGATTCGCTGTTGCGTTCAAATTGACAGTACTGCTGCTCCTAGGTGGCGTATGGAATTAGTTACAAGGCCTACCCAGAACACTGTGTGAATGATACATTCTATGTTTGTGAGAGTCCCCGCCGTCATATACGTGCAGTGCAAAATAATATAAGGGGTGCGGTTATTAATGGCCGGATGGGAACGGATTTCTCGCAATGGGGCTTGTCCTGAATGTACCGTAAAGGTAGCAAAGGACAATCATTTAGAGAGAGAGAGAGAGAAGTTGAGATAGGATTTAATCTCTTTGTAATTTTGTTCGCCTTGCCTAGTCTTTTCCTCTGTGTATTTCTACTCTGTGACGATACGGACCCTGACCTTCCTAATGTTACTTTAGTATCAAAAGGATACTTTTTCATCAATAAAGTTACCGAGTTACTTTCTGTTATTTTTTCTGTTCCGTTACTCTCAGTGAATATGAATACAAACGTATCAATGACCTTGAACGTAGAACATAAACAAAGATTTGTGCTTATATTTCTGTGTTCTGTGGCAAGCAGCTTCCACAGTCATGGAACGTGAATGTCGCACATTGCGCAACGCGTAATCACAGAGTGGAAATACACAGAGGAGAAGGCTAGACAAGACGAACAAAGTTAGAAAGAGATGGAATCCTATCTCAAGTTAAATACCCCGGAAGAACTGTCAGAATCATAATGCCCTTCTTGACCTACATCAAGGTAATTTTAAGTATACAACTGAATTGGTTACTGCAATACCACCATTTTGAATGGTGACGTTTGTTATGACACAGAATTGCTAACTTTACAAAATCTCAAAATTACCCGGGAAATTCAAGGAATGAATGATATTATTCTACATAACAAAACACAAAACTCAAGCAATTAACACTATATACAATTTCAAAAGCGATTTATAAATTAATTATTCATTAATTTTTTCGACCATACCACTCATGCTGGCAGTATTGTCTTAATTCCAAATAAAACATAATTTAGAACTGGCAACTGTGCCTATCTCAAGTTAAAGCACAAAACACCCTAACTAGACAGAAGCGTAAGTAAAAGGCGGCACTTTGATCTTCAAGGGACACTTTTATCTGTCCTTTTGAGAGGCAAATTTGAATTAAATGAAGTTCTATGCGCACCTAGTTTCAGCAAACTTTTCAGTTTGGTTATCGACACGATTGGAAAATATATTCTGGGTTTGCTTCTCAGTTGTTATACATTTATTAACAATCACTTGCGAAGAGCGAAATCTATGATACTTCAAATGCAAATACGAAAACCAGAGGGAAGTTTGAATTTGATAAATGTACCAATTAGCATGGCACAAGCGCTCTCAAATAAAGTTTGGGCGGGAAAGCGGACTTACGCTTCTGTGTAGTTAGGGATTTCTATTTATAGGGTGTTCTGTGGTTAAACCTGACAAAAATACACCCATATTCTAGAAAGCTTCTAAAGAAAAACAGATTTCTGAATAATGATACACAAAAGATTTGTTTTATTTTTTTCGTTTCTTCATCTATGTAGTGCTGGAATATTTCAGGTGGGATGATGATCAGTTGCATATTGACCATACACGGTTGTGTGTTGGTTCATTTTAACGTGTCTGTATTTGTTTATATACACTTTTAAAGTTTTCAATGTGTAATTTGGGCCAATGTGTTTTTATCGACCAGAGTTTGTATCGACTACTCAACAGTTTTTTAGTTGAATCCACGAGCAGAAAAAAACATAGTTTCAAAGGTGGGTCATAGATATGTTCTTTGTTTCAATCTATACGTGAATATTCTCATTTCAGCTTTGAAAAAGGAATAAATTAAGATAAAAAATTAGTTTAACTCCCTGGTCCTAATTCTCGTTGAATCCAACTCTATTATTATTTATACTTTTTCATGCAAACAGACTCTGCATTCTAGTGAAATTAATTTGCAAATACTAAATTTCTCTCAAACAATAGTTATTTTACGTCCATCATTTTCTTAATTCAAATTTCCCACCGCAGTGCTGTAATTTTTTAGGTACCACACTAATACATCTTGACGAAATCTACCATAATCATAAATTACATATACATGCTGCTGAATATAAACATCTCATTCAGTAGACAATCAGAAAAGCAAAATAAGAGACACTATCTGGATGCAGTTTTGGATCCATACTTATGTATGTACGACTGGTAAAGAGAGAGACCCACAATAATCGTATTCGACCAATGGGTTTGAGTTTTAGGCTCCCTGCTAACGGTGAAAATATAGAACCATACTTGAGTATATTATGCCAAGTTAATTTGTATTCCCAATGTTAAACTAATGCCAAACGAAAGATTATCAATGTCAGCAAAGGATCAATGCGCTTGCGTTAGCATAGAATAGGCCTTTTCAGTCTAGAATTTTTTTTGTGCGCATGCCTCAACTTTTCGGTCACTTTATACGTGTGTGTGTGTCATTGTTATCCTAACCTTCCTACAAGTTCTGAATTTCAACCATAGTCTCGTTGGATACAATTATGTGCTTCAACTGTTGTATGTACTAATGAAGCATCATACATTAATTTTTCATTTAATTGCACTGTGAATTTCATTCTACTGTCAAAACTGACATTCCAACAATAAACTGGCATGTTTTAATTGTCAATTTGAACCAATCAGAATGTGATTACATGATAATCATGCACTAGTGCCACAGAACTTAAACACAGAGTTTGTTTAAGTTCTGTGACTAGTGCACGATTATCGGATGATTGCACAGTGCAGGGTGCCCCAAAAGTATCAACTTACTATTATTATAGGTACCTATCATTTTTATGATAAAAAAATAAGCATTTTATAGTTATTTACGAGGGTGTACAAAAAATTTAAATTTTTGATTCATGAAATTCTTTTATAAAATACAATTCGTGCAATGGAAATATATCTATAATTTTTGACAAATTTGCACTCATGCATTTTTAACTGAAAAAAGGTACTCGTGCTCTTTTTTAACGAAAAATGCATTCAGGCAAATTTCCCAAAAATTATCGATAATTTCCATTGCACTCGTTATATTAGAATCCTTCCTGTGGCCAATGACCCTCGATGTTTCTGTTTCTCTGGAAATATACGTCCCATTTGAGACGCCACTGTCCTCCACACTTTGAACTTCAGTTAATGTGGATTTGTTTTTAACATTTGTGGTTTTCTCCGTTTGAGTATGAACAAATTTTGCCTCTTTCACTTTTTCGGTCAGGTCATTTTTTGCTGATTCACTATCGATATTAGTTCTTCAATTGTCTTTTTTCGTTCGTCTATCAAGTTGTTTAATTCTGCTCATGATTTGATCGTCTGATAATATACTCTCATGTTAACATTTTAATTTGTTGATATACTCTACTTTTAAAAGATTATCTTCATGCAATTCGTGAATAGTTTCCTCTAAAGTAGTACTCACTTTACTGTCGTCCTCATTGTTATTGCAACAACTCAATAAATTAGATTACTATCGTTTCGGACTTCCATCGTCTTAATGGATTTAAAAGGTTTTCACGACGTTTCGAATGCTTGTATCTGCAATCGTCTTCAGGTGAATACTGACAAGTTTAGGTGCTACTTACCAATTTATATGACCGTCGGTGCAATGATGCTTGTAATTCCGCCATGTGCAGTGGTGCGTGTAATTTCGCGCGGTGTGGTGGTGCGTGAAGTTCACAGAGCCGGATTAAGAGGGGGGCAAACGGGGCTGCAGCCCCGGGGCCTCCACAATATAAATTTTTAGGTAAAATTTCCTAACAAATACCGAAGGATATGCAAAATTATATATAAAAAATCTGACAACGAAAGAGCAGTTCTCCCACTTTTTCCTCTCATTTTTCGTTTTAAACATTCAAAAACATGTTTCGTATTCTTGTCAAAATCCATGCTTAATATTAATCTTCGATCTGATGAATCATGTGTATATGCGAGAAACAATCACCAAGTAAAACATCATACTATTATACAAAATATTATAGCGTATCGAAATTAGCTGTAAAAACAAGAACGATTGAATTTAAAAAAAATATACATTTTTTTTAATTAAATGAAGGATTTTCTGTCGATGTATTCTTTGAATGACACAAGCGATCTAGATACACAATGAAATTCAATAATCATAAGCAAAAGAAAATAATATTTCAAATTATGAATATGATTGCATCAAATTATTTATAAGAGCCCTGTGCGCATTCCATAATAGAACAAAAGTTCAAATTCTGTTGACTATTTTTCTGCCGATTCTACAAACACTTTGCCCGTCTATACCTGCTTTTCCTATTTATTGGCGTTGACAAGTGTCCGCTGAGTGGCGCGCTTGTAACAGAGAAATCCCCGAAATCTGAAAGTGTGAGTCCAAGAGAAAGATGACATTCCGCAACAAATGTAAATCCTTCTGAAAAGGACTATGTATCTATCTATCTAAGATGTTCTACTATCAAATTCTTGAAAACCAAAATTTCAGAGCTACATTCTCAAACATTGAAATTACAGTGATTATTTTTTGTCATTGCTAGAAACCAATGGAAACGTTCAATTCAATTAATTCATATACGTTTTGGCCAATCAATAGTGGGAATATTCTACCTAGAAAATTGTCGCGGGAATAATTTGAGGTATTTTGTTTTTATTGTCTGACAACCTATATTTTTAATTTGACGCTGTCATCAATTCAGCATGGAAAGTGTGAAATGAATCAAATCCGGTTTAGTACATTATATAATTTTGCAAGGAAATGTGTTTATGATCGTAACATCAAAAAATAATCTAAAGAATACCACACGAGAGTTCGATATAGTAGAAAATAATTATCTAGATTTCTTTCTCAAACTTGTTGGCAATAGCCACTCGAGCCAGTTGGTCTCTCTTGTCTATTGCCTGGCAACAAGTTTTCGAAAATCTGTCGTATTATTTTCACTATCTTGAGATATTACAACTGAGAATGTGATGATATCAAATTGCACTGGAAAGCGCTCGTTTTCCAAGATGAAAAAAATAGGCGAATTACGATGAGACAAAGCCGCCTACCAAAGTTATCGCTTCTTAGCATTGAGAATGATTTTCTCCGGATGCTGGATTTGACCGAAATCATCAATGATTTTTTGTTGAAAAAAGCTAGCAAGAATCCCTTTGTTTACGCTGTAATTTAATTTATTTCTTGTATTTTATTATACCTACATATGCTCGTGTCGAAATAATTTGATTTGTTCCGCAATAAATAAAAAAAAAAAACTTGTTTGAAAAATAATTAGGGGCCTCCACACCTTTTAATCCGGCCCTGACAGTTCACACAAGTTTTGTGGTATACACCAAAGCAATTCACACATATATTGAAAACTTTTGATTTACAGCATTTAAAACATATACTTTTGCAAGCCATCACGAGAGCGATCTCTCACCTATTGATAATAACTATATAGAGAAGTATCTTTTGAATAAAAAAAAAAAAATTTGATAGGCAAATTCAGAAAACGGCAAGTTATTGACTAATTGAATCATTTTTCTATAGGAAATATAATTTGGTGAACGCAATAACTTATCGGGGTAAACTAATTAGTTTGCCCTTTCTACACTTGTATAGATTTTCCTGATTATATTTTCATTTTCAGACTGTGGAAGGTTTCCCAAAAAACATGTATTTATTAAGCGTCCGAAATTTTCAATATTACCCACTTTTTTAACACATCGGATGCGGTTGCGCGTGAGTCTTGAAAAGGCCTATAAATCGATAGGAACATAGTCTTCTTTTACCTGAGAACAACACTGGTACCAACATAAAATAGTCAAATTATCATGGCAGCGCACTCAAAGATCAACGACAATCAGTTATATATGTATATAGTATAGCCCAATTCTTCAGAGTCGTGAAGTCAACGAGAGATCTGACCTCGGCAGTAATGTTTATGAAGAGTACATTAACGTGATCAAAGTACTTCTCAAATAATAGTTTGATTCACCATATATCATTCTAAACCTCTCATTCCCAACAGGGTATATATACTGGGTGTATTATAACTTTCACTAGCGGTAAAAATTGAGTCTATTAAAAAAGAAAAATGTGTTCTCTGTTGAAATTTAATGAAAAGTTGAAACTAAATGGAAACATCTTTTCGTCACATTTGAAGTGGATTTTCATTAAATTTAGAATGGTGAATCAACCTAACCAACCTGAATTCTCATGTCTCATAAAATTGTATTGAACACTCGATCATAGAGTACAAGTTAAAATACACCCAGTACACTTTTGTGTAAGGCTTCTCTCAAAATAACACAATAGTGTTCATTTTGAGATTTTATGGAGCTCCAGCCTCGAAGCTCCTGGATACACTACTGCTACCTAATAGTTAAAATCACGATATAACCATATTTACTATTAACCAAATGAATTCTCATTGTGGCTGATACAAGTTCATTGAACTCAGTCAAAACTACCAGTGGGTGAGGAAAGGAAATAAAAAATATATTTCAATTATATATGCGTGATTATATTTTAAAATTTTTTAATATGAAAATATTCGTAGCATTTGTAATTTTCTTAAATTATAGTTAAAGAAGTAGGTAACATCAACGTGAAATTGAAAAATATTTGACAAATTATGATACAAAAAGCCTTTTACAATAATAAATGGAACAAGAAAACACCTTAACAACAGGAAGGTATGTTATTCACCTCTCTTTGAATTTAAAGCTCAAAATACCTTTATTATATAAATAAAAGCACATCAGACATACAATAAAAGTTATGTTAGAATGGTCACAGATTACGACCATACTCGATTTCACTCTCCACTAGTGGGCCAGTAACACTAGAGCGAAAGGCGATTCTTTATATTATATAAAATAACAACTATAACAAATTAACGATTCAATATTGTACCATTATAAATTACGAATAACAACATTCAACTGAAATGCCATGTCAAAAACTTTGGCATGAGTAATTAGGAGATTTTTTGTAGTATTTTATATTTTTGTGACAGTGGTGCCGAGCAAATGCTAGTCGAGAGTAACATCTCACTCACACTAAATGTTCATACCATAAATTCCTCAACATAATAACAACACCCCATCACGAAAAAAAAAAAAAAGGAAAATTTTGTGAAGTTGGAAAACAAACTAACTCGTATATTGATTACGGTAATGTACAACTATCATAATTTATTTGATATTTATATGAAGGGTTCGTTGATCTAGACAAGTGTGAAGGGAGTTGATGAGTAGGGTGTGAGACGAACCACAGTTGATTGGATAACATAGTAAAATTATACAACTAGTTACAATTGATAAGTAGAAGTAGGTCAAGCAAACCTGCCCCATCAAAAATGGCCCAACTCTACTAGGCAGAAGTCTATTTTCTCGGAATTTTCCGTTACAATCTAAAATGAGTAATATTTATGGAACACATCAATTTCTATTACAGATTTAAAGGAAATCGAAAAACATCTAAGACAGTTATCAAAAAATTACCGATCATATAAAAACTAATCTGTCATTTATACTCGCCATATATCTAAATGATAATGATATTTCTTAGAGCATTATAGATGAATGAGACAAGCTAGAACGAGATCAGTGATGGATTTGTAAGGCATGACACTTTTGTCTCCATATAGTACAAAGAACATCGAAATAAAAAATTCCAAAGAGTTATACCAATCAAATTGGACCAAAGGGTGCCATGATGGAGAAGGGTCGCTTTGACATCAATCGCTCTGCTAGGGCAATTCGACAACAATCCGAAAAATGAATTAATGTGTATGTGATCGACTAGATTGATACAGATTAGTGACGAAATCGCCTTACCAGCAGATCGAATAATTCTCACAAGAACGTATTGCCAATATCATGGATAAAATTAACTCCATTAAGCAAATCCAACGCGAATGTGTGCCTTTCGCTGATTAGATTTACAGTTGGTTGTTTGAAGCATGCAAATCGCAAATTGTAACACTGATAGATAATGATTATATCATCTAGGCTGAACATTCATCATCTGAAACGACGATAATTTCGTCATTGTCGAAATGAGATAATTTTCAAAATGTTTTGTCACCTTCAATTAGTCAATAGAAGAAAGTTCGAACTGATCTTGAATTCGAACATTCTTAATGTGATGCATGTCCAACAGTTTGTGACTCGCGAACGATCTTTTTGAAACAAGTTTAATTGATATTTGGCAATAAGTTCTGTTCAATTGATACATCCGATATGGAGTAATGTATAAATGTGTGCGTGAAGGGGCCAGAAAAACAGGCCACTTCCAAGCCACACGCAAATACTGTTATAACAAAGACAATAAATAAAAACAATATTTGAACATTTGTGTTATCTACTGTCCGTGAGACAACTCACGAATGTTACGATATCCAGAAATAATTTGGGCGTTTTTTATAATGAAGTCTTATTGATGTGTCGTATCTGAAAGATGTACATTTATGAATCGAATTATAAAACTAATGATTTTTTTGGTTCCACATGAATAGACAAACATTTGTTGAGTGCCATTATCACAAGCCGTAAGCCTCCAACAACTAGACTAATAACTGTGTCGACTGTAGGTAGGTCAAAATTGACTAAGGCCAAAATAATGCTAGTTAGGGCGCTTAAGTACCATTTCCGCATCTAGAAAAAGTTGTTTAAGTTGGACGTAACCTGTTGGTCTGGCACGCCATTATACACAGCTCATTATATTCTATGCATAAATAATTAGAGTACTTCACTGCTTTTGATGATCAAATACACATGTATAAAACAAAGTAACCTGGGGGAGCATAGTGCAGCAATAGCACTTAGCACCTTACACGATATACTTTATACCTACATACAGAAATAAGAGTACATATAATTCATATCGTATTTATTTTACATTATATATGTATAATTTGTGTTCTCTAAATTATGCTTTAGTCTACTTACTATATATTTAGACCTAGGTTACAATATAATGAAAATGGGGAGGAGCAGTATTCTGCACATGGTTACAACACGAATCATGTAAATATCTATTTGAATATTTACTGCTTCTCCTCAAACATTTGGCAAACAACATCTGATTTCTACTGTTAAAAATAAGGCGGGCAGCCGTCCCCGATGGAAGGAAGCGACTTGGGGCGGCAGGCCGCGAGAATCAACGAGGACGTGCGAACTAAACTACACTAAGTGCGCCGACTCACTGGTACTATGTTGTTTGACAACTCGCGAACGTGAAAGGCAGACATCCGCGCGTCCTCGTCATGTGAGATTCCCATTCTGGGATTAATCTCACCTAGGCACCTAATTTTACGCTATGAGTGAACTCTCGAACACTCATTTATTGCTAATCTTTTAGTCCATATCTACAGCACGGCATCCTGTTTTTCGATAGTACAAAACCAAACCACTAAATAACAAATGAACGAATTTCAGGAGCTCACGCGGCGACGATTCCCGAGAAGGGAGAATTTAGGATCGAATCGAGTTCATCCACCCAAAACTGCTCTACCTTACCACAGACGTAGTAAAAATTGGTCTATTTCGTGTTCAAACTACAACTGTGGTGTGTAAATGGGGAGTTTGGAAACTAATGGAATAGCAAAGTTTTTCGCTGAGGAGTTGATTTGGTAGTTGAAGGATCGGAGCAGAGCAGGAACAGGCAGAAGAGTACACAATAGCAGCAGTAGGACTAGTTGGTGTTCAACAGGAAGCTAGACAGCTGTCTCCGTGTGGCTGTGAGAAGATAACCGTTCCACATCAATTTCTGGTATTGCCAAATCGTCTGGGATGTTATCGGCGTATTCAATGGAAGAGGCTTGAGACAACCTTTTAGATAAAGTTGTCTGTTTGCGGAGTACCTCTGCTAAACAGGTACTGCTGTGTTCACCACCATATCGAGCGTCTAGGCCCTGTCGGAAAGCATTAACTACTCGGATCTGAAATTAACAAGAAACACCAAAACAAAGAGAATTAAAAAAAGGAACATTCCCAGGGGATTGGCGAGCTGTTAGCACATTCGAAATTCAGCACAGTGCTAATGGTAGTAGCTTCACGACCGGTTCTCTCTGTGCAGTCATTGTTCGAACAGATATAGCATGCAGGTATATGTTGTTCGCTAACTGAACATATCACCATTATATTAAACCAAATGAATTCTCAAACACATAAAACTGCAACATAAGCATACATTTCCCTCCAAGCTCAAAACAAAACATAACTGTTCATCTCTCAAAGAAAAAATTCCATTGTACAAATACAAATTACATAAAGTTATTATTTAGCAACATCCCAACTCATTCGAATTTATCGACATAAAATTTCTCGTCCATTTTTGCCGATGAGGTGGCTAATAAACTCATAATAATGGTGGAGGCTCTGAAAAAAAAATGGTTCTCCATACAAGTTATACCAAAAGAAGCTTGATCATTCTTCTCCTTAAAAAAGAACTTCATAATCTGCTCGAGCTGTTTCTCACTGCTGGTATCTTTCCAGCTAATAGCTAAATATATTTTTTTATAATCAACCAGTTCTGAAATATTTTATCTAAGTTGAAGACCCATCATATACATAACAAAAGCAGTTAGAAAAGGTGATGAAATGCGTTTACCTTCGATACAGGTCCAAAACATCAGCTTACCTAAAAATCAATCTTGGAGTTTCAAGTAAAGTTTGTATCACAAATATTTCCAAAAATTTTTAAGAATATCATCAGAGTGATCATAAAAAATTTTAATTTGAGAAATGTTCAAGACAATGAAGTAAAAGATATCAAGTTCTTAGTAACATGAAAAAATAAATTTAGAAAACTAGAAGGCAATAGCTGAATGAAGAAGAATTAATTCCCCTTGACTTTACTAATGAAGATATAACTATTCAGTAAATATATTCTTAAAAACAGGGAATGTTTAGTCTCACAAATCAACGAAATATTGGCAAGACAAACTACTGTATTGGCCAAACCAAGAAGCACCCAATACATACATTCAACCCAAAACAAATAAAAAATGTAGTTTAGATCATTATTCAGGTGTTAGTAAAGTTATTTCCATGCAGGTTACAATGCAAAAATTCCCAGCATAAGATTTTGACTAGTTGGTTTCCAAAATAGTCCAATAAACAATAGTGTTTATAAAGTTTTTTGAATAACTTCGTCCTAGACAAAGCCCCTGCATATATATAAAGAGCTTCAACACATATTTTGGCAGTATTTTGTAAGTGAAGTCTAAGTATATGGTTGAAATTTCTTTCGGGGGGAAACATAATTATGTGAGTGAGAAAAATGTTTTTTGAGTACATATTCAATTTTCAAGAGTTTGTTTTAGACAAACAGGTACACGTTATTGAATGGTACACGTATTACAGGATTTCTAGATATGAATCATCCAAGGTTTCAGAAAATTCATTTGGTTTAAATAAATACACGATATTCTGTCTGGTAGACAGACATATAGGGGTTAGATCCAGTAGGTGGTAGTCATAGCAAGAAAATTAAGTAATTTCTCATTGTAAAATATGTTCTGAAATAAATGGCCTGTCTTTAAAAATTGACTCGTGCCTACTGCAAGTTTCACAGATCTTGTGGTGGAATGAAACCACAAAAGTCATACGCGAAAATCGTTTCACATTCTAAAATTATTCTTCAAAAATATTTGCGAAATGTGACACTAATGATTAAAAATATTTTTCGGCATTTTCAAAACAAATCTATGCGCAGATTACAAGTCATTATTTGTCAGCAAATAATTATTACCTACCTTTAATTATATTGCCTCTTATTTTGCTTAGTCTGCAAAATAGTATATTTGTGATTGAATTGTTGAATTTTTTTTGTTTAGTGAAATTCTTGGAACAGTTTGGTGTGGATAGGTCGATGATTAATTGATTAGTATAATTTTTGAGTTTTGCTAACGAAATTAGTGACGACTGAAAAGCATTAAAAAATATTGATATTGAAATAGTTTGGTTAGTATAAATTTTATGTGAAATACGTATCTTTTGGGAAAAGTTCATTATTTGATACAAACCAGATATATATGTATATATATATATATATATATATATATATATATAATATAACTTTGAATAATGAAAAAAAGACTTGCTTCCTCATATAGGAGATAGGAAGTTGGCATTGTTTAGTTTTCTGTTGAATATTACAAGAAATAACTATTTTTTTTCATTGCCAATTGAGTTTAGCTTTTTCAACATAACACCAAATATTTAAACTTCACAGTAGCAGAACAATGTTTCTCTGCATCATTTTTGCATCTGAATGCCTGCTATTTTTCATGGGTTCTTATATGTTTGCATGTTCCACCTTAGCCTGAATGAATGTTTTAACTACGAAAGCCGAAAAAATGTGTGGAGAAAGAATAATTTTAGAATAGAATTAAATACGCACTTGTCCTATGAGAACCGGTTCGTTGGGCTAGAAAAAAAAGTATTAGCAAACATGCAATATCCATATATACATGCCACACAACTAGCTGTGGCGCATACATACACGTGAAAGGAGGCATTTCAATTTGACAGTACCACTGCCAGAGCAAAATGTATTTGTGTAGAGCCATCATGCCATGAACTGGATTTGTTGAGGCAGGTCAAAGCTTTACATATATTTCGTCTATGAAGCTGGATGCCTCCAGTCGATATCAACATATAGTCATTAATTTACTTATACGTGGTGGAACAACGGTTCAATTAACAGTTTTTACTGATACTTTTGTTGTGGGTTCTAGTCAAATATTTATAAATATTCAGACACTTATAGAAGAATTGTATCGTCATGATAAAATAAGTTTTTCAACATGATTTTTATTTAAAAATGTTAGAACCTTAGTTATATATATATATATATATATATATGAATTTTATAGAATATACATTAATTTCATTGTAATTTTATTATTATGGAAGTTAATAAAAAAATAGTGGTAATATATTATTTGGCCATCACTCAAAACAATGTTATCAGAAAAAAATGCGATATTGCTCCACCGGGTATGTTTAAAAAGACGCGGCAAAAATGTCCAGACAGACAACAGAGATGATGTCATGAGATAATTCTATTTTCTGCATGGATATCGCTGCCTGTCATTTTGTAGCAAGCAGTCAGATCTCATCATACCGAGTGATCAGGATTAAAAACATTGAACTTGCAGAATTTTCACAAATCAACACAGTTTAAATTATCTGAGCACCACTTAGAACACACACGAATAACAATATTTAAATACATACAGTTTTACCAGATATTGGTTACTTTGCTTACGTGATTTTGCCCCACCTGTATGTATGTATATGTGGGTATTAGTAAACACACAAAACTTTAGATTAAAAAAATAATAAATAACTAGATTAAAATATAAAATTATAACAGCAAGTGTGATAAAAATAAAAACAATTAATTTATATCTATATGTATACGGACACACATACTCATACATATAGTTGAATACAAAATGACTAGCAAATGGTAAACATCTACATATATAGAAATGTGTGATGCTACATATAAATATATAACTTACAATACAAAAACAAGTTTGGAACAATTTTTATAGAAACAAATGAAAGCCTCTACTATAGTTGAACGAACAACACTATACTATGTGCAATGAGGCCCTCAAAATAGCTTAGAAGCATCAGGCAAAAAATTTCGAGAATGAGGACGACTTTTTGGAGGAAATTTGGATCAATTCAAGCAAATATTCGAGAAGGTACTTTAGAATTAGAACTTATGAGTTTTCAACTTTTCTCATGATGACGAGACCAAGTGAATGTTAAATAACAAAATAATCAAAGTATAACAAATCATAACAGCTATCAATGAATATTGAGTTTGTGCATCAAAAGTATTATAACACCTACTTCCAGAAAGTAATATTTCCGTTAAGGAAAATCAAAACAATTCGGCCGAGCAGTCGTTTTGAGCGATCTTATGCATCTGTGAAAATCATGTAGAAAAAAAAACAAACCAAAACGAAACACATGCAACATGCAAACGAAAAATGGACCTATAAAGAGCTTAGTACAGTTAAAATAAACTTCTTAATGAATCAATAAAATATTTTTCACTTGATGATCAGACCTGGAAACATACTTTGGAGTATATAAAAAATATCTGTTAGTAGTATATAAATTATTAAAACTATAGTTCATTTAAATTAATTATTTATTTTTAGATACATTTTAAAATCTGAAGCGGAAGTAAAGTAATTGTTATGATAAATGTACTAAGCCACAATCCTGGACGTCAGAAAAAAGAGAAAATCATAAAAAATCGCTGCTTCAATATTGGCAGAAAAACTTGAGCTACAGTGAAAAGTAGGCCAAGTTTTCTTGGCTGTTCGATGGTGCCAATGTGGAGGCAGAGAAGCGCTGCCAAACACAAACTAACAAGAGCGAACAG
Source organism: Gonioctena quinquepunctata (assembly GCA_018342105.1). Lineage (NCBI taxonomy): Eukaryota > Metazoa > Arthropoda > Insecta > Coleoptera > Chrysomelidae > Gonioctena > Gonioctena quinquepunctata. Next base: position 889,414 of record JAFIRS010000187.1, read on the forward strand.
CAGCTTAAAGTTACATAGCGGACAGAAAGATGGTAGAAAAGCGGCTTACAGCTTGGTCAGTTGAGCTCTTGCTGTATGGAACTGGAATCAAACGTTCTTGTAATTCACCACCTATCACCTTCAAGAGTAATAAAGGGCAACGTTAAGAGTGGTTCGATAGACAGTGATAGAAACATACAATAGAATAGTGCACAGAGATAGATTCTACTTAATAACCTGAGAAGAGTGTGGACAACAACAAAGGAATTATCAATAACTCAAATCTTTTTGAATCGAATGAAATACCAATTCCTATTTGTCAAAAGTTTCCAATCTCAATATTGTCTATTGGAGAGTAACAGTGATGGTTTTCTCAGTATTAGGAACACCAGTTTGGCACTTTCATGACTAGATAATTGTAGATTTGATGTTTTTACTTTCATGAAGAATAAGTCTAAATTCAAGATTATCGTACTTTTTTGAGAATTGTTGGGTTATTTTTGTATTTTTGAGACAGATAAAATCATGATAAACGAAATGGCAATAATTATCATTTAAATATTGATGGTCATGTACAAAACTCTATACATATCTGTTTTATTTTCTTGTATACAGATTATTTTCGCTACAAATTGAGTACACTTCATTGATATATTCCTTCATTATTGTTTTGGAATACGTGAAAGCTACCAAAATATGCTTTACACGTAAGTGTTCAGACAGACACGATTGCTCGAAACGTGTTTGTAATAAGGCTCAGTGCCGAATATAAAAACAGAGCATAAAAAATATTTATTTGCTTCACTTATACATAGCTATCCACATAAGCTAGAGTAACACTGTGAACATAACTAAACGAAAGAAAAATAAAAACCCAACACCTTCATAAAATACAATAATCAACAATAATGTTTCTGGGACTGTTCCTCTGCTTGATGTGAATCACCTTATATATGTATACGTTTGTGAGTATGTTATATAAAAATGAAAATAAGTATATTTAATATAAGAATCAAGATGTGGTATATAAATAATGTAACTAAGGAATAAAAATATCAAGCAAAATTAAGTAATGTGGCCTGCTTAACCCACAGACAGTGCAGCGCACAGCATAATAGTTTTACCAACAGGTCAACAAGAATAATATTAATTTGTTTGTATGTATTGCATTTTAATATCAATTCGTTCAAATAGCCGTAATACAATATACATACACTTCCTGTATATTATATGCATATATGTATTAATTATTTGGATATTTTAATGTCGTTGGCCATCGACACAAAATACAATTGACTCGCAGTTAGTGTACATGCGATAGACAAACTTGGGGAAGATATTATTTTCAATACCACTAACCTGAAATTTTCTAATCTAAGTAAAATGCTATACATACAGCTAGACTACGGTAAGCAACGGAATATTATTTACAAAATAATACATGTATTTAAGTTTTGGTCAAGTTTAGACTACTTAGTGCTAAGCTATTGATAAAAAAATAAGTGGGATATAATTGGGTAGAATTTGGTTCAGAAGGATTTTTCTGGGAGATTCTCACTACATCTGGCATCTGACATTTACTTTCAGCATAGATATGTCCAGGCGGCAGAGAAATGTTTCGCATCGGTCTTAAAAAATGTCAGTTACTTAAGAGAAGATCTCGACATGTAAAATGGAAATCAAAATTTGTTTTGACAAACTGAAAATAGGGAATAAAAAATGTAACTTTTCAATAATAGAAACTGACCTAAATATGCTAGAACTCAAAATGAAATTAAAATTGTGAAAAATGTATTGTCCATTTAAATTATTTTCAAACTTTACGTAATTACTTGATTTTTAAATGATTTTATTTTAAAGTCCCTGTAGACCAACCAGGGCTGAAGCCTTTAAAAATGGTAAAAAGTGAAAAAAAAATTATAGTAGGATGAAACCCATTGGAAAAGGAAGAGAATATAATAAAAATGAAAGGAAAAATAATTTACGGGCGATCTGAGGTCGGGAAGTGGAAGGGGGTGAGTTTTTAAGGGTAAAAAATGGTTAATCTCGATTTCCGGCAAAACTACAAGTCCTATGGAAAAAAGTTAAATGGCAAAGTTGTAGGTAATAAAAAGATCCACACTTTTTTCACATAACCTCAAAATGTATGTGAAAAATTGAAATAACCAAGTTTTTGGTTTCTTGCTTTTATCTTTTCCAAAAAAAAAAATTTGTTCACGAAATTTGGTGAAAACTTACCTTTTTATGTCCCAAGCACACTGTAATTTATTTGATTTGAAATATTTATTTTTTCACCTTATTTTGACTGAATATCGAAAAACCACCCTAATTTTCAATCGAAAATTCTCACGTCAAAATATCAGCTTTTTTCAAAAAGTCGGTGGGCTCTTTATTCGTTGAAATCTCTACTTTCTGATGGTGAAAAAAAAATACATTACTATGGTAAATGTTCTCAGAAAATGCAAAAAAATTACAGGTAGTAAGGCCCAGACCTTCCTAGCCTCTTCCCCACTTCTCTATGAAATACCTTTTGATGGGCTAAAATTTTCCGTAGGTCACTCAGGTATATAAGTTATCTTAAAATAGCAATAAATAGGCATCTACGCATATAATTTAAAGAAAATTCTATAACTTTCTCAAAATATTGTTGATTTTATTAAATTTTTTTTTTTTTCGTTTCTTTGCATTTTCTGAGAACATTTACCATAGTAATGTATATTTTTTTACACCATCAGAAAGTAGAGATTTCAACGAATAAAAAGCCCACCGACTTTTAAAAAAAAGCTGATATTTTGACGCGAGAATTTTCGATTGAAAATTAGGGTTTGTCGATATTAAGTCAAAATAAGGTGAAAAAATAAATATTTCAAATCAAATAAATTGCAGTGTGTTTGGGACATAAAAAGGTAAGTTTTCACCAAATTTCGTGGTTTTTTTTTTTGTAAAAGATAAAAATAAAAAACCAAAAACTTGATTATTTCAATTTTCACATAAATTTCGAGGTTATGTGAAAAAAGTATGGATACAAAAGTTGTAGATCTTTTCATTACCTACAACTTTGCCATTTAACTTTTTTCCATAGGACTTGTAGTTTTGCCGGAAATCGAGATGAACCGTTTTTTACCATTGAAATCTCACCCCCTTCCACTTCCCGACCTCAGATCGCCCGTAAATTATTTTTCCTTTCACGTTTGTTATATTCTCTTCCTTTTCCAAAACGTTTCATCCTATTTTTTTTTGTTTCAAAAATTATCGACCCTGGTCTACTGTGGCTATAGCTAATCAAAAAAGAGACAATTTATTTCGTTAGTACTTGACTCTAATGAAAAAAACTTGTTGAAAACTAGAATAGAAATATGTTCATGCCAGAGACAAAAATGAACACATTTCGTGAAAAATATTGATACCAATCAATTCTGCTTATTTTGACATACTAAGTATGCCATTTTTTTAGAACTAATAGATTTTGGGTGCTATTGTTTGAAATCGGTTACAGTGTTATTTATATGATTTTTTATGGAAATGTTGGAATGTACACGGTTTTTTCAATTTTTCCAGATGCCATTGGGTATGAATTTCGCCACTTTCTCTAAGTTTAAAAGACCAAATAATAGTTTTATTTGCTCTCTCAAGTGAACTCGGAGCCGACCTGTTTCGCGAAGCTTACTTGAAATTATTGTATGAATTGGCAAACAACCAGTTGTATAAAAATTATAAACAATACTGATATTGTGGTTAAAATTTTTATTCTCGAAACAAAGTATTACACTGATAATCGGGTGTTACAGGTTCAAAAAATTTTCAAGTTGCATTTAAAATTAAGTAAAATTTATACTAACTTGCTCAATACTGGATATTCCAGAGAAGACGGAAATGACATGACGGTATCGACCGGTATTAATCATTTTTCATAAAACATATTTCAATAACTTCTAAAATCTATATTTATTCAAAAATATTTAAATTACAGTGAAAACCAAACGGTTCGAAATTAAGAAAATAAAACGGAATAAAATACAGTACATTAGTGGAATAGGTAGGGTTCGGATAGAGTGACCATTTTGCGCTGAACACGTGACCTCTGCGGCCAGGACTGGCAACACTAGATGCGAGTTTCATGCACGGGTTTCGGCAGATCCGAGTTATTGGCGGCGGCATTTGCGGGGGGAGTAGTGGGAACATGGTGAGCAAACTGCTGGTGGTGAGGAGGTAATCTGAGGGTGTTAGGAGATGAAAGACGTTGATCATCGCGTTCGCTAGTCTTGATGGCTTGTTGAGGCGACAGTTTTGTAGCGGGGTCCTCGTCTATGTAAGTGATGTCTGATAGAGGACGGGGTGGCCAGGGGCCCCCCGTGTGGCTCCGCGAGCTGCGTAAACTGTGTAAGCTGTGTAAACTATGTATGGAGCGCCGTTCTTCCAGATCCTCCAGGGTGGACTTGAAAGCTCTTATTACTCTCAGCTGCAAACACAGGGAAGCAGGATACTCATCAGGCCGGGATAAGCATGCACACACACGCCATGCCATCTTTTGTCCAGCACATAACCGTCTGACTAACACATTTCAAGGCACTAAAGTTGAGTACACATTGTTCTGACGAACCACTTAACATGGGTTATATAAAAAACTACATCTTCCAGTGGAGAGGCTCACACTGTTATGTGTTAACACACATACCACAACAACTTGTTATGGACAGTGTCAATGTTTCATCAGAGTAATGTGCATGCAACTCAACACACTCATATCCATTTATCACACATTACATATGTGCATTTACAAATAAAGTTATATGCCATACATTTTATTGTGATATCCCGACTAGTATTCTAGAGCCTTTGATTAATCACTAATACAACACTCTTGAAAGAAACATCAGTAGTTCCTTTTACCAGACTGTCTTTAGACTTATTCCGAAGTGATATAAAAAGCAGAAGACCACACACATACTCAACGGAAAAGCCACCTATTTCAAATGATTATTAGATAATATCTAATAAATCTCAAAATCTCATTTAATAAAAATAATAAATCTCAAGTAAAATCTCAAAATCTACTAAATATCAGCTTACTATACTCGAATAGCCATTCATTTCCATTCAATTTGAAGTAACTAATTGTATCATTGATCAGAAAATTTAACATACTCTCAAATATATGGAATGACATTCCATACTTCATTGAGAGTATGTATATAATAAGAATTGAAATATAGCTTTTTTTTTAACAAACCCAATGAAAAAGTAATCTTTCACTTGATTTATTTGGATGATCGTTATGAAAATAATATAAAAGTTGAGAAAATCTGCAAATTCTAAGGCAATAAAAAACTCATTTTGATATTCTTTCAAATTTTTTATCGAAATGAACTTGATAGGTAGGTTTGCATTCATATACCAACTTCATTAATCAAATGCACATATGGATGTTTGCGATGTCGTCTTGTGTGGCAAAGTGTGTTAGTGCTCAGTGGTATACAGACGCCCAATCAAACTATGACACCTAACACACAAATAACCCAAGCTTTTAATTTATTCTTCCCAAAATGATTTCAAAGCTTTTTGTTTCAATACAAACAATAATGAAGTGAAACACTGACGCAATAGAATATGATAAATGTGCATTTTTAAATTAAAAAAAAAGGAGGCTAAATAAATGTCTTCAAAAGTTCAAAACAATAGAGTGAAACACGATTTTAACAATTGTTTGTGATATGAAAAATTCATTTAGTGAATAACTGAATCAATTGAAAATTCATAAAATGGATCTGTATCCATGACTAATGTCAATACCCTTCAAAATGATACCTGAAAGAAAAATATTTCATTTCCAATCGTTTCACCTTAATCTTATATAAAAAAAACAACATTTTCCGTCTTAAAAATTACCAGTTGGGGTCTTATTCTCTCAAGTATGTAAAACTAAACTGCATAATCTTCTGAAATATTTACTTGTCTGTAAATTTAAATGTAAAATCGGGAAATAATAAATTTCATTCAAATATCACAAATAATATGATTCATTTTAGATTAGGTACCTTGTGTCCAGGTGTCAAAAACCCTCTTACTTATAAAAAAAGACAACCGCAGCCACTCGCACACACTCACATTTAGTTTTTGGTTCTTCCTCAATCTCGTCCTAATATGGCCTCCAACAGCAGACTCACACCCCCTATTTCCATTTTGTACAGTGTGGTCCAAAAGTACGGAACAAACTGATTTTCTTGCAGTGAGTTTTTGACAAAAAACAATATCTTTATATCAAAGGTGCATATTTTATGACTTGTTTCGATTTAATTTTTTGCATCAATGTGCACTTTGAATGGGAATCATGGTTTCAAAGAGAACCGAAATTCCATTAAAAAAATACGTTTTATTCAACTCCTGTTTATTATTATTGATTAATGTTAATCAACTTCAAATTTCCATTTCTAAGATGATCTATAATCCCCTTCTTAAATGTTCCCAAAAGCTGACTGCTTATGGAATAATTAACTTGCTCCATACCTTTATTCCTCACAGTATGCTTTTAAATATCCCCTGTATTTGTTTGAAGCCAAATACAGTTTTGTACTTACGCTGGTGATAGTTTAATCAGGTTATTAGTAGTTGAAGGAAATATTGATGTACCTCTCAGAAATATTCAACTGAGAAAATAATTAATGAGAATAAATTCAACTAAATAGAAGAAGAGAAATAGATATAGACAGGCATATTTTACTTGAAGTATGATTCATGCTGTTAAATTGAAATCATGCAACATATTCGGAGGAATTCATTTCATTTTCTGGGATGACTCAAGTGATTTACCAAAAAACAATGATATAATATTAATTATATAGTTTCAGAGTACTTTGAATAAATCGTGTTGGCGATAATTTTTCGAAAATAACCCTTCGTGTTCCTTTCTGTATGTTTTCAACCCTCAAATATTTTTTTGGAGAAATCTTCAAACAGTCACGAGGATGAGAACTCCAACACATGAAGGCAAACATGTGTGATGTGGGTTCTCTTTTTCTCTTGATTTTGTGGCTATTTAGCCAAAGTATATGGCTGCAATTCTCCAGATTCAGAATCCGTAATTGATAAGTAAAAAGGTTCTGTATCAATCACAGATATCTATATTTAAAATACTTCTTTTTGTACTCAATTGAAGCGTGGAAGTTCTCAGCGTGAAGTGGAACAAATGTGGTGCACTGTAATGTTATTATGTTGTGCAAGTGTGGTGCATTGTACTCGACTTAAGTGATGTAGAAAACTAAATAGTTTTTAGTGTTAATTAATGTGAATGATTCATTTTCAAGATAAGGAATGAATATATATTTACACAAGGTTCCTTGAGTTTTGAATTAAATTTAAAAAAATGTAATATTACATCTAGTTTACCAGCATACAGGGTGTTAGTGAATAAGTGCGACAAACTTCAGGGGGTGATTCTGCATGAAAAAATAATGACAGTTTGCTATATAACTTTTGTCCTCAAATGCTTCGTTTTCCGAGTTAAAGTTTTTCTTAAAAACTGACTATTTATTTATTGCTCTGAAACCGGTCGAGATACGCAAATGAAATTTGGTGAGTTTCAAGAGGTAGTTATTGCGCATTTTTTTACATGTAATTAAGAATTTTATGTTCATCATTGGCGCGCATACGGGTAATGATCTCAATTTTTTTTTAAAGAAAAAAATGGTATGCCACTGAGATATTTTAAATAAAATCAATTTTGAATTCCTCGTTCAATTTGTGACAAAAAATCTCTCTTGCCATTTTTTCGTATGAGGCGCCGTTTTTATGCAAAAAAATAAAAAATCGTAACGCGTATTTGTCATTACTTTAATACATTATCTAGTAGCGATGCTAGTAGGCTACTGTCAACATTCTACTAAACACGAAATGTCAAATTAGCGTTTCTTCATTTTTAAGCTTTTAGTTTGTTATAACATCAATGATAATAAGTAATTAATTTTTCTTTTATCGAAAAGAATGGAAAATTATACAAATGCGGAATTGTCAGGAATGCATTTTGTCTATGGACGGAGTTGTATCCAGGACGTAGGGTAACCCATCACACAATATTTGCTCGTCTTCACCAACGTTTGCGCAAAAATGGTACATTTAAGAAACAAACGGCCGACTGCGGACGCCCTTGAGAAGTACGAACTGTGCAACTAGAAGAAGCCGTTCTCGAGTTAATTGCGGAGTCACCTGAAACATGTACTCGAAAAATTGCCAACATACTGAATGTAAGCAACTTCACTGTATTTAAAATTCTTAAAGAACAGCAATTGTATCCGTTTCATATTCAACGTGTGCAAGCTCTACTACCTAGAGACTTTTTTGCGAGCCTAGTTTTTTGTCATTGGATTCTTCATCAAATCGTTCAAATACCTAATTTTTTAAATGGCGATTTGTTTACTGATGAGGCTAATTTTGGACGATAGTATATACGCCTCTGGGCTGAGGAAAATCCACATGGAATCTTTGAAGCTCATTTTCAGCATCAGTTTTCAATAAATGTATGGCTTGCGGTACTTGATGATCATTTAATCGGTCCATATTTCTTCCCACAACGACTAACAGGCGACTCTTACCTTAATTTTCTACAGGAAGAGTTACCTGTTCTTCTTGAAGAAATTCCTCTACAGCTGAGACAACACTTCTGGTTCATGCATGATGGTGCACCAGTCCATTTTAGCATTATTGTACGTAATCACTTATACAGTATATCCAAATTGTTGGATAGGTAGGAGAGGTACGGAACATTGGCCTGCTCGATCTCCGGATTTAAATCCTCTAGATTTTTGCATTTGGGGTTTTCTTAAGTCATTAGTTTATTCCACTCCCGTCGAAAATGTTGAAGACCTGAGGAATCGAATTATAGCCGGCTGTGAGACAATAAGAAATACACCAGAAATATTTGCGCGAATACGACAATCAATGAGGCGAAGAGTTGAATCTTGTTCACGTCTGAGGGAGGTCATTTTGAACATTTGTTGTAGCTTTGCGCCTATTTATTTATTAGTGTTATTTTCTGTTATTGTTCTGGTTTAACGTTATTGTATTAGATAGTTCTTGATTAAAGAAAGTAAAAATACGCGTCAAGATGTTTTATTTTTTTGCATAAAAACGGCGCCCCATACGAAAAAAAGGCAAAGAGATTTTTTGTCACAAATTGAAAAAAGAATTCAAAAAATTTTTCTTTAAAAAAATTGAGATCATTACCCGTATGCACGCCAATAATGAACATAAAATTCTTAATTGCAAGTCAAAAAATGCGCAATAATTACCTCTTGAAACTCACCAAATTTCATTTGCAGATCTCGACCGGTTTCAGAGCAATAAATAAATAGTCAGTTTTTAAGAAAAACTTTAATAACACCCCGTATCTCGGAAAACGAAGCATTTGCGGACAAAAGTTATATAGCAAACTGTCATAATTTTTTCATGCAGAGTCACCCCCTGTTTGTTGCACTTATTCACTAACACCCTGTATTTTCTGAATTATAGTTTCCAATACAGAAGACTGAAATTGTTTCAGAATCCCGTATTCTTCATGTGACCGAAAAAACAGTCCTATTAGTTTGTTTGGCTCCATATAATTATGGCCCAACAGTACGCTGCTTGGACCTATGCATTTATTCGTAGTACTCTCCCTGATTAATGTGTATCAATGTCCTAGCATAATTCTGGGTTCTTTCAAAATTATCATTCCAATTATAAAAAAAACCTAAAAATTGTTTTCATAATTAACGTTTATGACTTAATTATTTTTGGTATATTTTTTTGTTATCAGTCCTGGTATTCAATTAATGATAATATAACGGTCAAAATGAAAAATTTGCATCTTCATAAATAAATTATTGGGCAAACTTGTTTGGGTGTCAGACATGGTACTTTATAGAAATGTTGCACGAACTTGAAAATAACAGCATGAATGAGTAGACGTGCCCCGATTGAGTAGAGTACCCGCAATACACACAATTACCTTTTACACCAAGCTTCAAGCAGCGAACAAATCATGTATTTCCTTACTACCTTGGAAGCTCCAAACACCAGATCGATCACACATACAGACAAAATCTGTCAAAAAGTGCAGAGAATTTTCAAACACTACTCAAGTATATGACCAATAAGGATTTTGCTACAAATGTATCTAGAAAATTGGCAATATGCGATAAGAATTTTTGAGTTGGTATAATTTCTCCCAAGATCAATGCATGAGGAATAACATGACGATTTCACATGTATCTTAAATGTGTCACTAATACAGAATTCTCATCAAATATTGTCAACTGGTCCAACTTGAAATCAAGGTTGACCATATTCCATAACTTACTGTGTTAATGATACCATCCATTGTATCAGTTTCGAACTCTGAAAGTTTTTCAACTTTATACTTCTTGAAAAAATGACCAAAGTGTGAAAATATGTACGATTATTAGAACATTTTTATTTAAATGTGGAAATCATATACATGCCATCATATAAACAATAAAAAATTATAAAAATTAAATTCAAAAAGCTACTGGTCCAGATGACCACGGCTTTAGAATTAGAGGAAAATATATTTGGAATATTCATTCTAAGCCTTGCATATTTTGTGGACAATCCCTAATCTGTTGATATTTAATATATTTCATGGAAGTTGGATGCATACTTCATCCTATGCATATGCCAAGCTTCCGTATCAGCGGAGATCGGAAATAAGGCCTAAGACTTTGTCTTTTTCACCAAAAACTTTAGAAGTTCTGAAATCAAAGGCCACAGAGATTGGAAATCAAAGACCGCAGAGATCGAAAATCAAGGAAAACGAAGATTAAAAATCAAGGACTGTGGAAATCTAAAATCAAGGATCACGTAGATCGGAAATATCACTGTTGCTGGTAACCGGAAATCAAGGATCGGATAACGAGAGCCACAAAATTTGGAAATCAAAGCCCGCGGCTTTGCCTTTTTCACCAAATACTTCAGAATTTCTTAGGATTATTTTGCATTGATTACTAGGGAAAAGTCTTGAATGTTGAACTGGCTTTATCAATTTTAATGGAATTCTCTACCATCGCGCCATCATCCTGACGTTAAATAGTTAGTCAGAGATATATATTTAGAATAGCCATTCTCAACCTTGGTATTTGATAATTGCATATTTGTGATTTCCACACTGAAATTTTCTAATAAATATTCTTTCCACATTTTGTCTTTTCATGACAGAAAGATCAAGTTCTTGATTGAGTTCTGCTTTATATTGACATTTTATGAACATTTTTTCTGAGGACTTTTCGACAAACCATGTATCAGTCCCGCATCCCGCCTCTTACGGTGGCTGTGTTGTCCCAAGAAAAAGAAATAGGAAGCACTCCATAGGCTAGAACGGTACAATATTCTAAATTCACCTAGTTCAACTACCGGCTAAACACGAGGTACAGGGGAAGGGCAACATTCATGGGGGGGAAGGTTTTGCTTCAAGACACCTACACCACTGTGCATAAATATATAACATAGCGATCGCATCTCATCTAAATTACATTTGCCTACTTTCAACTACATACTTGTTTATTGTAGCTTGATGCGCCCACCGGTTCCCTATACCTCAGTTTCTTTCATTGCTTCCGCTGGCTATATGACGACAAAATATACATTAAATACCACTATTTAAGCTGCACTGCACTCACGATTCTACAGAAGTACCATCTCAACACACGAAAATTCCCAACCATAATCCGAAATTTCGAAAACAAAAATTAGTGCTTTGAGATATTTTGTTGGATTAAAAAATCACAGAATACGGGAGGAAACGTTTGCATGGAAACTGTGTAGATCTTCAGACATTGGACATGAAACACCCAACTATTCAGTTCTCTTCAAAAATAATTCTCCAATGTGGGATTATTTGAGCTGAACCATGGAATTTGGTTCCCAAATCAAGAATATTTTTTGTTCCAACACTAACGGTGATTGAAAATATCTTAGGATACGAAATATAAAACAAAATTTTGTTTGAGAATTAATATTTAAACCAAAGTAACGTGAGAACATTGCAAAGCATTTTCTTAGGTGACGTAACATTTGTCAATAATATGATTGAATGATTCATTCAACACTTTCAATGACAAGCACCGGTAACATGTTTTCTGATGATTTCCATATGTAAAACATATTATTCCATAATTTTTTCAATATTTTATAAATATTCTTCATTTCATAATTTTAATGAACCACAGTACATAAATGAAATTATACATCTCTTATAACAATTTGTATTAGTGATTGATGAGTTTTTTGTCCTCAAATATATAAATAGTATAAACTGAAAGTAAAATATCGAATTGCGATAAAACTGGTGACAGTGCAAAAATGGTATAATACAACCCCAAATCGAAAATTAAATTTTGTGTGAACACGGAACAGCGTGAGTGTTTACATATCTGCCCCGAGAAGAATCTGGATACCATTAGTGTGCTTGTGGCAATTAAGAGAAGATACAATGAAAAGGGGAGTGAAACTAGCATGTAGCAGAAATAAAACCAGGTAAGACTTGTGACAGAGGCCGCGATGGGTGAAGAAGGTGCAACCTCAGACAACACAGCCAACTTCGGGATAGACGGATTGACGGAACGAGAACCTTCAAACATGCACATTCTAACTTAACAGCACTACAACCTACGTGCCCCAATTTATTCCATATAAACTAACTACTTGCTTCAATGCTTCGCACCGTTTAGTATTAGTGGTTGGAAGAAATATCCAAAAATAACATGCAGGGAATTAGAAAAGGTTTAGATAGGAAAAGGTTATTGACTAATGTAGTAAGTTAAAAATGAACACAAGCAGTTGCTATTTAAAATATCACCAACTCTTTCTATATAAACAAAACAAAACTGCAGGACAGGTGTTTATCCACTGCTGGCCAATCAAAAATTTGTTGATTTAATAAAAAAAAACTACCAAATATAACACAACATATTAGTTTTTTGTGAAAAACATTTGCAGCAAGGCAACTTTGTAATCTAGTCGACAATATAATGAAGTATGCTACAAAAAAACACTGACAACTAAAAAAGCAAAACAATTATATCAGGGTGAACACACGCTGACTCTTCATATTGAAGACCTAGTAGATCCCTAGTTAGTTCTACACGAAATGTGCGTATTACTATGGAAATACTAAAGGAATAATGTGTGTAAGAGTGTAGTTATATGTAGTAAAAATTATATCTCATTTGCCTAAATGTATGTATCAGGAGTTTAACCAAGTAGAAATACATATTTCCTGTGATGATTCTCAACAAGTTTTGTTTTCAATTAAGGAATGTACCACAATATTTTCTGTTGAACATAAAGGATGCTAAAACGAGAAGTAATCATCTGCTAGTGAAAGATAAACTTTATAAACTCTTTCAATATTGGAAATAACAGTGATCCTCTTCATCTCTGATTAAATGGAGTGTCTCATAAGCAATACATATTAGAACAATTGCAACAGTTGCCACCAAATTCTGAATTGGCATGAAAGATACTTGATGAAAATCAATTTTGAAATGAACAAAAAACACTTCAGTATGTTCACAAAATTTGGTTTACAAAACCACAACTCGTAATTCGCTATACAATGGCTTCTTCAAGTGAAGATAAACTTAATTCCATGTAGAGAAGATAATTACGCTTCATCCAATAGGTGAGTAAATGGGACAATAATTTTATCAAATGATCGGTATAATCTTCATAAAGCAAATTCAACAAAGAAGAATTATTCAAATTAATCCCGATATTAGTACTGTCTGATTAATCAAAAATTGAATGAACCTTCATTACCTCTTATACCTTACCACCATATTTAAACCCCAAAAATTATACCAATAATAGGATAAAAATCCCCTTCCACTTAATCACCTATTGGATTAATGTTAATAACCTCTTATACATTATCTCGGCACTTGAACAACAATATAGCAATTTAATTTTAGTTTATCTTCATCAGATGAAGCAATTGTATAACAGCGAAACACATCATGGTTTTGTGAACCCAATCAAGTAAAAGTCACGTGAAGTCTTTATTACCTTTTTATCGTTACCAAATAATGTATTCCTAGATTCATTTTTTGTAAACAATCTTCGACACAAGTTTTTCTAGAGAAGTAATTGTGTGTGCTTTTCCCGTTAGTATTCAATATGAAGAAGTCGCATTGTACAGGAAAATTTATATAACTGCAATAGCTGTATTTCATAATAAATTTACTGTGTTAAGCATTTTTTAGCAATTCTTATAAACTTAATTGCCGAATTACTAGCTAAAGATGAGCTGTCACTGACCTTAAATGTTAATAACTACTGCAGACTCAACTGAAACAAATCCAATGGTATTGAAATATTTTATTAACAATACTTGATTTTACTTTGAACTGAAAGCAAATACTGATAATAATTATCATTATAATTTCTGGATTATACTGTCTATTATATGTCAAGAAAGGAGATATGGATATCGGGCCACCCCTGTAACTTCGCGTGAACGGATTTTTCTGAAATTTGGTATAGTTATATAAGCAACCATTTCGGATTTGATCACATTACAATCCAATATGGCGGACTTCCGGTTTTTCCGGAAATGCCAGTAACTTTGTTTTTTCAAATGGAACACCCTGTATATTTTTACATGTTCGAATTCAACAGATCAAAACAAGTCCAAACCTTATATCAAATGTCATTTTTTTTAAACAATTGAAATCAAAATTGGTTTTTTAGTTTACCTCGTGGATAAATGAGATTTGGTCGAAGCTATTCACAATGAGTCGCAAATAACAGAAAAACTTAATTTTTTCTGAAAAATTATTTTTGTGTCACTTACTGGTCAATCAATTCAGTCACAACACATTTTGATCGAAAATTATTTTTTTTCAAATGGAACCCCTATGGGCCATCTACCTGTCTTTCTAGAACATACAATAAGGGAAAAAATGACATATCATTTTTGTATTTCGGCGCAGTAACAAATTGTGTAAATTCAAAAATCTACAACTAGTTCATGAGTTTCCTAGCAGTTCGAATAGTTTTTCAACTTAGTAAGCTGTGGAAAACAACATTTCTGAATCTTGTCAACTAATTGTGTAAGTTATACTTATAAGCACGATAATTGTGTTATTTTTTAAATTCTTCTAGCGTTTTCTCAACTGACATTGCATTGGTATTCCAATTCCCGCGTCGAAGCGGTTGGATCAAAATCAACACATGCAAAACGTTCATTCCTGCCTCCTCACTTACGATCATCTTCTCCATTGTTGGGTTCTTTTCGAATCTTCTCCACATTTTTGAAAAAGGTTCTTTGTGGGTGTCTTCTGTGTGGGTATCGTTCAGCGTATAACTGACAAGCGGCGACACTGTTTTCAAGACATTCTCCGTGAATTAATAACGTATCAACCTGTTCACTTCTCGTGAACCTATAATTTTGATTTTACATTTCTACTAAACTGATTCTCGGAAGTTAACTAATTTTCGAGAGTTGAGATGAAAGATGACAGTGAAACACAATTAGCTGACAAGATTCAGAAATGTTGTTTTCCACAGCTTACTTAGTTGAAAAAGTATTCGAACTGCAAGGAAACTCATGAACTAGTTGTAGATTTTTGAATGTATACAATTTGTTACTGCACAGAAATACAAAAATGATGTAATTTTTTTCCTTGATGAATGTTTTAGAGAAACAGGTAGGTGGCCCATAAGGGTTTCATTTGAAAAAAAATATTTTTTTGATCAAAATGTGATGTGACTAAATTAATTCATCAATAAATGACACAAAAAATAATTTTTCAGAAAAAATTAAGTTTCTCTGTTATGTGTGACTCATTGTGGATAGCCTTGACCAAATCTCATTTATTCACAAGGTAAAATAAAAAAACAATTTTAGTGTCAATTGTTAAAAAAAAATTACATTTGACATAAGGTTTGGACTTGTTTTGACCTGTTGAACTTGAATATGTAAAAATATACAGGGTATTCCATTTGAAAAAACAAAGTTGCTGGCATTTGCAGAAAAACCGGAAGTCCGCCATATTGGATCAAATCCGAAATGGTTGCTTATATAACTGTACCTAATTTCATAAAAATCCGTTAACGAATGCAGAAGTTACAGGGGTGGCCCGATATCCTGTGTCACCCGGTATATACAGAGATTTATTCTATCTTCATTTTGTTTTTTCAATTCCAGCCAAATGTTATATGTAGATTCTTTTATTCAAACAGAGCTGGTAGCTAATTGAAATTACAATTATAATACCGTATGAAAAATAATGTTTTAAATAAGAATGGAAAAAATTTGCAGGTCGAATGAGCAACATCTTGAGCATATCTCAATTCATATAAATATCCTGTGAAAATTTGTACCCAATTATTCAGGACAAGACACTACCAGACACAAACAGTGTAAACAAATACATTAACACAAAGATTGAAATGATCTGGATAACAACAAATATTTCGCGTTATTCTAAATTTACTCATAAAAAAGCACCAACATTCCAAATTAAGTAGAACGAGATTGAATTAATGAAAAAACCATCGAGTATTAAATTATAACAATATTTTCAACTTAAAATGTGATGGAATTCGAATAAACTGTGAAAATTATAATCTACAAAAGCAATAATAATTCAGTACAAATTTTCAAGAATTCACCCATGTTTCAGTGATTAATTTTGCACACACATTGTCAAATGTCAAAAGCAGCACCATGCCGGTCAAATTAAGACTGTAACAGTTTTGGTAAGGATAAAGGACGAGAGAGATGGGTGATCCTCAACTGAGTCTTTTTTCAACTTAAATACTGCCTATTACCAAATATGTTGTATCGTGATATTTAGAAACTGAACGAAATTAAATGTTTCGCCAGACACTTTCAAAATATCATAATAAACATAATAGCCTGAATCAAATCCTAAAATGACTGAGCTCTGTTCAAAGGAAAATATCAATCACTCATTTACATTACTCCTGTTAACTTCTCGCACTCACGTAGGGTAGAGGTGGTCTGGCAGTTTTTGGCAATTTTGTACTTTTGAGTTCTGCCTAAACGCAGCCTCCTACCTACCAGTGCAACAATCGTGTGATCACATCGCAATTTACACAGTGTACTCAATCGCAAGAGATTTACTTACCTGCGTCTGCAATCTAGTAAGACCTCTGATCCACAATATTTGACCTGTACGAGGTTTTTTGTCAGAGTCCAGATCAAACTTCTCTTCGCCAATGGTAATGGCTTCAGTGTATTCCTCTGGATGTCCTCGGCCCCATCTACATCAATGCCCATGTAAGTATTCCAAAAAAATGTTTCTAGTATTTCATTCTATAAAATTCTGCTAGTCGACAGAATTCAATAAGTTTTTCACGGATCAAGTTAGATTTTTCTAATGAATTCCTTAATCCAATTTCTTTGAGATTCTCGAATTTGATTGAGAATTCTGTTTCGCATGGATCTAGAATTCATAGCTCCGAGTACTAATGTTTTGAAATTTGGATATTTTAGTTTTAGTTCAACGATCTTCCAGAAGGCTTGCCCTTTTTTCTGTAAAAATATCATATCATTTAGAAATCAATCAAACGGTATTTCCTCCAAAAGGAATATCTAAAAAGTGTGAAAATGCATCGTAAGAACTGTTCTAAATTCTACCAAACTGTTGAATTCAATTGAGAATTCAACAGGATTTTTGCATTTCAATATCCTGGATGGAATTCGGAAATCCAAGTGGAAAATTTTAAAACTTGATTGAAAATTCATGTGCATTTTTTGCCCCAAGCAAATAATTCAATGAAAATCTTGCATTCCTTTTATAACTATCTAAACATTTTAAATTAATCGAAATTTGAAAACTGAAAATTTTTGTTGTCTAAAATTCAAGAAACTCTCGAATTAAACTGAGTTCAGAGTCCAAGGTCTGAATTTTTTGAAATGCTCAATTCAGTATTCAGATTTAAACTAAGAGAAATTGAAAATATTGCTATTATGAATAATGTGTACTCACGAAAGAATCATTGGAATTTTTCGTGTGGGCACTGTGGTAACGAGCTGCCCCCAAATGAGTGTCCCAATTCCAAAGAAGAGACACCAGAGCCATTGCTCCAAGGTCAAGCTCTTAGTGGCAAAAGCTATTTTACCGTATTCAATGATGAACACCTAGACACAAGAAAAACGATATAAAACATACAAATAACACTTTTAAAAACAATTCAACCTGTGACAGGGTTGTTCCAATCCATATCGAGTAGAAAATTGGGTTGGTAAAGATCCCTTCGAATATATTTCTTTGGCCATGGATTTTTCTCGCGTTGAATTCATTGAACAAGGTCATCATGACAAAAGTATTGAAAATAACAGTGAAATGTTGGGTTGGTCCTTGACTAATATCGGCTCCTCTTCCAGATTGTATGTCCAGAAATCGGTCACCTAAAATAATATTTCAAAATCTTATTCTCATTCCTTCCCACCAAACGAAATTATTCTTCTATCATAAAAGGAAGTCCCATATTGATATTGTTTAGACATTAATTTAACAAATAAAAAGTTTAGGCGCATGAAAAATAAAACAATTATATTTTGCTTTGTATTCACAAATGCATAATTTAAGGTCATTAAGTGGGAATTGAAAATCATGATTGCTCTGTATTCTGCACCCTTTTCAAATATAGCTGATCTGTGCATCGGTTTTCTTATATTATTGGAAGAGCACAGCATCCTTCCCCAGTTGCTATACCTGTCTACATTCTCTGTGAAGAAATTCAAATTACTGTCAAGAAAAATAAGTAACCTATATATGGATAGTGTGGGAAGAGCTAATACTCCAAGTTTTTTTAATAATTGTCTACAAGTTTCCAAAAAGTATGTTGTGATTATGCACGTTATAACAAACAGGCTTCTGTGCCAAAAAAAAAATATCAGGAAGATAGGATCTTTCCCAAATAATCAGCCCATAGGTTAAAAAATACTGCATCTGCAAAGTAATAAGTTCTCAATGTATCAATGTCCACAGAATCATTCAGTTTATGTATACAGTATCGGAAACAATTTATCTGGGGTATAGACAGAAATCTACACGAGCAACAAGGAACGCAATGATATGATAATACCACATAAAGAGAGGCGCACTGCTGTGCGCCCCTCCTGTTACCCCACCCGACGCATTATCTGACCACGTGGCAATGCGACACAGCGCACAGCGACTCGGCTCATTCTTGCCAAGCCGTGGTTGTGAAAACAAAAGACCGTGACAATTATTACCTTTTGAAACATGCCGCCTATTTACACAACCGCAGGGAAAGTACAGATCGTTAAGTGGTACTTTGGGGGTAATTCTGTACAAGATACTAGAAATCTATTCATAGTGGCTTTTGCAGATAGACCTGTACCTATGGAAGCGACTGTCCTTTCAATTAAATTTCAGAATTTTGGGTGTGTGGCAGCACATTGCAAAAAATGTTGTCCCACAAATCCACCACCGCATCTTAGACAAATACCCGAGAAACGGGAAATAAGAGAAACACAAGTGTGTGCATTGGCAGAAACGACACCTTGTTCGAGTAAACAGATCGCCGACGAAGTGAATTTGAATGAAAGAACTGTAAGGAATATTTTGAAGAGAAACGGTTATCATTGTTTCAAAGTCAAGACCACACAAGAACTTTTGCCTGGAGACCATTTCAGACGTATGGAGTTTGTGAAACGATGGTCGAAAAATGCAATAGGGCATTTTGTGGAAATGACTTTCTAAAAAAGGTGTTATTTACCGATGAATCGTCCTCAATTCATCGAAAACACAACCTATCCATAGTACGTTATTGGTCTCGTAAAAATAAACATTTGAGTATTGCTGTGAAGACACAGTACCCAAGCAAATTAAATGTGTGGACGGGACTTTTAGGCGATCACGTCATAGGCCCATTTTTTTATTGAAGGGAATTTAAATGCAGCAAAATATTTGCAACTTTTGCAAAATCAAATTATTCCTGCAGTTCGCGCTCTTCCGATTTACTCTAACGACGTGTGGTTTCAACATGATGGTTGTCCTGCCCACAATGCAGGCACGGTGGTTACATTTTTGAATCAATTATTTCCCGATCGGTTTATTTGTAAGCGAGGTACAATTAACTGGCCACCTCGATCACCAGATGTAGCACCTCTCAATTTTTATTTCTGGGGCATGCTAAAATTGGAGGTATATTGGCATGAGTTCGAACGTGCCACCAATTTAGATGAACTGAGGGCAAAAATTATTCAGTTGTGTGCTCAGGTAACACCAGTTACCCTTGCGGCTACCAGAACAGAATTGTACAATAGATTCGGCTATTGTTTGGCCCAAAATGGTGGTTTGTTCGAACATTTAATAAAATATTTCATTTGGTTTGTCTTTTCTTGTAAATAGTTTTTTTTTCTCCATTCAAGAAATAATTGTTTTTATGTTTGTTTTTATTGTCTTACAGAAATATCGTTTGCTTTTGTTTATGTTTAAGAATTTTCTTTTGTTTTCGCGGCCACCACTGCGTCGTGACGTTGATATCCCTTCCTCGAGCGAGTCGAGGAGAAATTGTGATGCTCTCTCAACATATAGCAAGCTATTCTTTACGCTCTCATGAAACCACCATACCCAAGATAAATACTTTCCGATACTGTATGGGGTAGCACATTTGATTCAAATTTTCAACAGTTTGAGAGATATGAATTGCTATCAATTTCACGCCAAGAAATTTAGTATTGGAATATAGACATCACTGTCCAGTTCCAAGTGGTTGTAAAACTGAAATGACATTTTTTTGTTTCTATTTATAATAGGTTATTTTTGTTACACCAGGTAAATATTTCATTTAACACCAATATAAACAATAAAGGTGCGAGAATGCATCCTTGAGAGACACCAAGACTGATATTCTTAGAGAAAAAGTTGAATTCTCAAATGTAGACTAACTTGATGAGTTTTCATGTCAAAATACAGGTGGACAACTGCCAAAGCCACACCCATAGCATTCAAGTTTTGTAAGAAGAATAGCGTGGTTGAATGAAACAAAGGCCTTATAGAGATCAAATAAAATCCCTATTAAGTGACTGAAAAATAACCTTTCCTGTTGACTCTCCCGTTAAAAATCCATATTGACACGTATTTAGGATTTAATTTATATTTTAAAATTTTAGAAATGTGCATCTTGAGACAATTTCGTTAATACTAATTTAGCTTATTGTATCCTCAAATGATCCTTGACCCATTTCTTAGTATACATGAAGATGTTGCCGACTAGATGGAAATCACAACTAGTCAACATCATCTTGACTTCAACTACTGCAACCAAATCACCACCCACCCAGATTTATCACCTTGAAAACCGAAATAAAAATCTTTTACAAAATAAATATATCATTTATCTTTGGCATTTCATTTGGATGAAACATGGCCCTCGAACAAAACTGTCTGGAAGATATGAAATTGTGAAATTATACCTTTTGTATGGTAATGCCAATCGTTAACAAAATTCCACTAACAAGTGTGTGGAATTTTTGGCTTCTGGAAAAAAATGGAATTCGTTTTTATTGGAAATATGAAGGACTCAATTTATTTGTTTTCAATACTATCACCTGAGTTAAACCAGTCCATTACCATTCCACTTGTTTTTAAACTTGGTTACACTATTTGAGAACAGAATGACCTATAATTTAGTGTGCTACTTTGAAAAATTCAAATGAAAGTCCATGAAAAATGCTAAAAAATTTCATCTTCCCCAACTATTATATAATTTTTGAGATCTGCAATTTCAAGAACCTATGATATATAAATCCAAAATATCATAAAATCAATATCATTTGGTGGTATCAAACAGTTTACCAAATCTCATCGAAATTCAATACGATCTAATAAAGAAATTGTAATTTTTTTTTTAATTATATTTGAATAAGCTTCCAACAAGGATATTCGTATTCTTGGCAAAATAACCTCACAATTCAATAATTATGGGACTTCCTGCAATATATCATAACTTGTTGTGTGAACGCATATTAGATTTCTTCACTCACCTACAAAAAGTAATCCGAATATAACGACTAACTGATAGACTGCTTGTCCAAGAATATTTTTCATCATGGTTCTCGAAATCAATGGTTTTGTTCTACCGTACGGTTTCCTGAGAAGTAGATCTCCGGTGGGCATTTCAGTTGCCAAAGCAAGTGAAGCCAA
This sequence comes from Gonioctena quinquepunctata, assembly GCA_018342105.1. Lineage (NCBI taxonomy): Eukaryota > Metazoa > Arthropoda > Insecta > Coleoptera > Chrysomelidae > Gonioctena > Gonioctena quinquepunctata. The sequence goes on from JAFIRS010000187.1 coordinate 911,589, forward strand.
CGTGTCCATAATCAAATTCACCCATAACATTTGTACAGCCTGAAAGCATAGCTCTCATTTCCCGAACAAGTGATGAGCTAGTGTCAAAGTTCTTACCTTCAGGGGACTGTCCTGTACAGCGCAAGCACCAATAAAAGCTACAATAACAGCAACAACATTGACAGTAAGCTGAAACTGTAAAAATTTAGCTATACTGTCATAAACGTTTCTACCCCACATAACAGCCTTCACAATACTACTGAAATTGTCATCCGTTAGAATAATATCAGAGGCTTCTTTCGCAACGTCAGTACCAGCGATACCCTAAAAACAACAATATTTCAACAACTATTATATTACCTAAAAATCATTTTATTACCATGGCAAAACCAACATCAGCTTTCTTCAAAGCAGGACCGTCATTTGTACCATCACCGGTGACTGCAACGACTTCCCTATTTTCACTTATCTTACTGTCAATAATGCCTTTCACCAAAGTGAATTTGTCAGTTGGGGAAGATCGAGCAAGAACACGTAATTTAGGCCAAACTTTGTCAAGAAGGTGTTGCTGTACCTAAAAAGGATTGAGATTGATATTTCTAACAAAGCTCAAAGAGAGTGCGTCAGTGTTCAATTTAAATTCAATAATTTTGAGAAAAAATATATCTCAGTGACTGTTATAAGTATATAGTGACAGGTCATAACTTGATCTGTATGAAAGAAGAGTTGGATTATTAGAATTAACGAAATCCAAAGGATTAATCATCCCTCCTAAAAATAGAGAACTTTCCATTATTTTTTAACTTTTATATGAGATGTTTTTTAAAATTTTGTACTTCTAGATATATTTTCTATTTCAAGTATTCAAAATTGTAATTAAAATAACGAATCAGATGAATTTGAAATACCTACTAAGAATGTATTGTATTTCAAATATTCGAAAGTTTTTCAAATGTATTTGAAATATTGATATTTCGATCACATATTTGTAATTTATGCCCTGATATTCAACGAAAATTATCTTATTCATAGCATTCTGAAAATGAATTTGAAACGTCTTGATGGCATTTTCGTTTCTATACCTGTGTACCCTCTTCGGCACCACTTCAGTTTTTATTTCAATATTTTCTTCACTCCAAAAACATGGACCTATAGCAATTTTGAAAACATTATTTATTTGAAAGCTTATGAAATAACTAAGGATTTCTATTTAATAAAAGTACAATTATTTAAATAAAAAATGAAGATATCACAAAAATGATTTCTTGTCTATTCATTCAGAATTTCATTAATCTTTTCATAGTATTGCTTAAAAATATATGTTGTGATTTTCCAATCCAAACCCTTGATGGTAAAAGATAGTATAGATAATACTCACCAGTATTCGAAACAAACAAATAGTATTCCCAAAATGCCAAAATAGAGTATTTTAAATACCCTTAAATATGCCATGAGGTTATTGAAAAATAATTCAAATACTTCATTTGAAAAAACAAATTAAACACTTTCCTAATGTATTTGGTATTGCAAATACTTTTTGAATCTTGATATAACTGGTATCTCGATACACAAATACCAATGAAAAACAAGTACTTACGTCCCCAGCACTATCCCTAATCCTCTTGTTGAATTCTTTACCCTCCAAAATAAGGAAGTCCTCATTAGGTTTAATAATACCGCACTTTGTGGCTATTGACCTAGCAGTGTTCAAATTATCGCCAGTGACCATCCTGACAGTGATACCAGCTTTTTGACACCTCCTAATGGCATCTGGGACTTCAGCCCTGACAGGATCTTCAATACCGACGACACACAAACAAGTCAAATTATTCACGATATGGTCCTCATCATCCCAATTAGGTCCACTCTCATAATGAACCTGATTGATTTCCGCTTTGCTAGGCACAAAGTCTTTAAATGCTATACTGATGGTTCTCAAGCCATTGCCCGCCATTGGTTCGATCACTTGTTTCAATAAACGCTCTTGCATGTCTCTCGTGAATTTTTCCAAACGGCCATCGTGACCATAGATGAAGGCACACTTGCTTAGTATTATTTCTGAAGCTCCCTTGGTGAATAACCTGTAGCCACCACCCTTCCTTGGTATGACGGTGCTCATAGACTTCCTCACAGAGTTGAAAGTGTATACACGAGTGAAAGTTTCTTCTGGAATGTCATCTCTTACGGTTTGGTAGTTCTTCTGTAGACCCATTATGAATCCCAATAATGCACATTCCGTTTTGTTACCAACTTGTTTTGGCAGATCACTACCTTCATCTGGAGGCTATAAAAACATTATATACATATTATATCTTCAATATTTTTTTCTGACTCATGGGAACAATGCAAATTTATCAAATGATAACTCTCAATAGGAGTACAATAATAATGTAATGGTGTCGGGTGTTGATAAAATAAACCAAACAGTACAAAACAATTTGCATTGATAGAAAAATGAAATTTTTTGGGAATTATTTTGTTTTCTGGTATTGGCCTTTGATATTTTACACAGCTCTGGTCATTACTCATGTGATAAATTTGCCAGCTTTTCCCAAATCAATTTCTATCAATGCTTGATGTCTTACCATTATACGTGACGTATAAGCGCAGTTGACGGAGATTCCTTGCAAGATGAGGGTGCCGACATGAGCGGGAATGTCAGAAAACTTAGGCATCGTTTTACATAGCTGCTCACAAATGTAAGATTGAACGACAGTCATGCGATTTGTTGTTAGAGTACCAGTTTTATCTGAACAGATGGCCGTAGCATTACCCATAGTCTCACAGGCATCCAGATGCCTTACCAAGTTGTTGTCTCTCATCATTTTCTGAAAAATGCCACGGTCATGAATCAGAACACTACACATTGAAAACAGCTTTCAAGACAAGTGAGTTTCAGTGACATTATTTTTACCTCGAAAATTGTGTAAAACAGGTGCACCATTCCTGAATTCAAGGCATATACACGAGAGTTTGTTTATACTCAGAAATGATCAAATCAAAGTAAAATTGAAATTTTATGTAAGCTATTATTCATTTAATTTGACTCATGTAGGTAGCTATTTCACTGAAAACAAGGTTTTATAAACACTAAAACTTTCATTCAAAGGTAAACAACTATTAAAACAACTCTTAGTGTTTCCACTGCCAAGGTGGGAAGAATAACACAATATTTGGAAGTGCATCAAATCGTGAAACAACATTTTTTAAAGGTTTTTATGTTGAAAATTATTTCAACTTTCACTGACATCAAAGGACATCTTAATCTCCTTAGGATACGAAAAATTATCAGTATTAATGAGCATAGTGAAGTTAAAAAAGAATGTGTGTTTTATTGATAGTAAATCAATAACAACGTGTCACATTTTACAATGGATAGGAAGTATTGAGCGAATGATATGTAGAACAGGGGATAGACGAGGAAAAAGTGGCAAGTACTTACCTTAACACTATAAGCTAAAGATATAGTAACAGCTAAGGGCAATCCTTCAGGCACAGCCACAACAAGTACAGTGACACCAATGATCAGGTGACGTACAAGTTGGTTAGCGTACGAGTTAACCCATGGTTTCTGGTCGATTACGAATGTTTTTATACAAAACTGTATAACTAAAATAACAACTGTTAGAACAGCTATCGTGGAACCAGCGTAACCAATCTGAATGGCTAATTTTGTGAGTTTCGCTTGGAGCACAGACTTTTCCTTCTTATGACCTTCATTAGATGCTTTTTCAGTTTGGACATGGTTTTCTTTGCCGTCTGAAGGTTCAACATGTTTGTTGGATACTGGAGCAGGTGAATTCATATGGCTGTTGCCGGTCACATTTTCATCTTCGCCTGCACAAGGAATCAACATTGAAATATTCAAGAAATTCGATTTTCGCATCAGTTCACAAATTTGGTATCATCTGTATCAAAAACGAAATCAAAAAACAAAAAACCTTTTATAGAAAATCATGCATTCGAATCAAAATTATGATTAACTTTGACAAAATATTACCACAAAAACACCAACAAATTTTTATGGAATTATTTAGATTAAGTCAGAAATAACCATTTGCCGGCATATACTATATCCACGTTTTTTTATATCCAGGAGGTTTCATTTTCATAAAATTACCTATGTGTAACTAAGTATTTTTTTTAATATCAAAATACTGCTATTTTTGAGGAAGTGTGAAAAAAAAATATTTTTTTTACAGTTGTTGATAGGCAACGGAGAATTGGGTCACGAACGGCAAACACACTCTAATATCAAGTTGACATGGCTTATTGGACATTATTCATTCACATTAGGCATAGTTGGCTGAACTTTTCAGATGTTCAGAATAAACTAAATAATTATTGTGTTGTATATAAATAAAATGAACACCAAAAGTGATGAAGTCCCTTATGAATTGTTGCTCTAGATTGATTGCATCAATATTTGGTTTGTGGAGCATGCCGACGCGAATTTTAGAACTGCTTGAAATGAAAACAGAGCACATAAAAATCGAAACCTGTTTGTTTTTTTTTTCACTGTTGAACACAAAGCACAAATATACTGATATTCTAAGTCAAAGCGAAACACCTCGCTCAGTCATTGATATTTGGGGGAATTTAAGTATCTAGCACGGCCTCCTGAGATATAATAAATAAAGGATGTACTGTACATGCAAAATTGGCTCAAAAAAAATCTCAAAATGTTTATTTTCGGAGAAAAACGGAAAAGAACATAGAAAAACAATACCAATACAGTTGGAATAAGAATGAGAAGTGTAAATGACTAAAATTCTCATTTCTTTAGTAGATTAAGGAAATGTTATCTCTAAGAGGAACTGCAAATAGCAAATTCATGATCCACCTGTAGGTATGTACTATTGGAAAATAGTTTTTCACCTAATAAATGAGACAGATGATTCAAAAAGTGAATCTTTGTGCCCTACCAACTAAACAGATAATAACATATATAGGAACAATAATACTCATGCAATTCAATGAATTAGAAATTACGATATTTATTGGTAACAGTTTTAAGTGTTAGTTAATTTAATTACAAAATGTTATTTAAAAATAAAATTTTATTCACCTGTTAAACTTTTCTTCTTCCTCTGCTTTTTAGCTTCTGTACAAAAACACATGCAAAAGGAGAACATTAGCAATCTCAAAACACTCCCAAAAGTCCCATCATGGGTGAAATAATGGTGTGCAAATTTATAGTGAAAAATAAAAAAAATGGCGTCAATCTTCATTCACTCTCCTCTCTCCATGATAAAACTCGAACGAATATAGTGAAAATTCAAATTTCATTAGACTGGAAATTCTTTTGTCAGAGATAATTTTAAAAATATTTTCGAATCATACATATAATTTATTTTAAGAAAAAAAAAAGAGTGATGTTGAAATAGATTCTACATTGTATTAGATGAACTGGCCAACAAGATATTCTACCTACCAATTCATTTTCTCATGATATTTTCACAGTTCTACAGTTTATACAGAGTGAAATTGATTTACGTAACCCTTCTAATCAATACTCAAAAAACAAAATAATAATTGGAAAAATATTGCCAATATTGACGCCACAATATGTTGAGGTGGCCCACTGCCGAACAACATAAATGTAAATGTATTTTCAATGTAAACAGGATTACAACCAATTCGCAAATAAAATAAAACGAAGACATTACTCTACAAAGATGCTTGCAAGTATATGTTTGAGTTCGCAACAATAAAAGTATCAAAACTGAGTGTTGTTTTTTTCAATAAATACGTATATAAAAGTTACAAAATAACGGAGATATAAATAATTGAAAACAATGGCAACATTTACGAACACAATAAATACTTGTGAATTGACTTCTGAGGTGTCGTAATATGAGGTATTTAAAGGAGCGATAGGGCATGCAAAAAAGACTTTACCACCTGAAATGACTGAAACTGACGTGAACATTTAAGAAATTGTCAACAACACGCACAAAGTCCATAACAAGTAAATTTAGAGTGTCCCACAGTAAAGAATGGAAGATAATAAATAGGGCAGGAACAATATTATCCATATCATTATCAAAGAGTACATGCGTTACAACCTCAAGGTCATCCTACAATCCTCACGCTGTATGAAGAACACGTTTTCAGTGAGTAACAAGGAAGAACTTCAACAGCAAGTAGAAAACGCGTAAAAAATCATTTGCGAACAAATATCTTATTTTTTCTGCGTGTAATGGCACATACCAAGACTGTAATAGAACCAATTTGATCTGGAGGATCTGTATCTTCGTTATTTTGCAATTTTTATAGATATTTTGTAAAATTACAAATTTTCATGACCTCTACATCCTGTTAAAAAATGAGAACACCGTATATTTAAATATTGAAATCCCGTTTACATTCTCTCGAATACATATGTGAAAATACACACAAATATTCTGAATGGTAAATTACAAATGAGTGAAAAATGAACTTTTATACTAATAATTTTATTTCAATTCGCGAAAAAAATTATACCACAAAATATTTACCTGTACTTTCAAATTATGTTTTCTCAATTATTCTTATGTAATTATCTAAAATAGTTTATATGTATTACATAAAATTAATGAGAAACTGAAAAAAAGGAAAAGGTAGTTCAATAAAAAATCCTTTGAAAAGATTATGAGACTATACAGAGCGCTCTGTGTAAAAATGATAAAATATCTATTGCATTTTGTTCTTTTTGATAACTTTATACCAGAATTACAATTATTAGAAAAAATGAAAAAACACTTTGCACGATCAACAAATTGTTGAAGCCATGAAAAACAAAACTCATCAATCAACAATTAATATTAGCTAATCAAGATAAAAGTACCCCCAATATAAAAAAATACCTCAAGGGTGATATCATTATCAACTTCAAAATGAGAACCTAGAACAAATTCAATATATTTCTTACACTGACAATATTACCACCACGTGAAAAATCAAGGAATCAAAGAAAATGTTCATATGCATACGTGTTATATTTGTAGGAAAAGTTAAATTATTACAAACACTCAAAAGGGGGAGTGCAACTAACAATGATAAGTACACTTAAGAATTTCAATGCAACTTTTTCCATCAGGTAGATAATTTGAGGGTATCCTTTGGCAAAATCAAAACAAGTAAATAAATAATAGAAAAATCAATTGTGGGCTGAACAGAGGTGGAAGAATTAGAAAATACATTGTTTCCTTCCTCAAAGGAGGGAATAAAATTTCAATCAACCAGCCAAGAATATCCTCAAAATGACAACACGGGTAGTAAGAAGGGGGCAGGGAGTAGGGGGGGTTACCAATCAATAATCACATGCGAATAGAGTAAAGAGTAACATACCTTTCTTCATCTTTTTGATTTCAGCTTCTTGTTCATTGACAGCAGCACCGAGGAGGGTGAAAATGATACCTGCTTGTGAGTTTACACCCACAGCAGTAACCAGCATTTTACCGGAGCCCTCCATGACATGAGTACCCGACAGTATCGTCGGGTCAAAAGCTTCACCCTTTTTCACATGGTCGGATTCACCTGTCAGTGAGGACTCGTCTATCTGGAAAATTGAAGTGAAAAACCCAAAATGAATCCCTGAGACCAATGATAATAATATAGCAAAAGCAGTCTTTTTTGACAAAATTGTTTGCAGGAAACAGACAATTTCAGGTTTTGAAGAAATGTCAACGTCAAAAATGTTGATTTGATTTCAAACAATTGGTAACACTTTTTTGCTTACATAACAAAAGCTGATGGAGTCATATATATATATATATATATATATATATATATATATATATACTTTGAAAAAAAAATTATTTGTATTCTTGATATGATAATCAAGTAATTATCATTTTCTGTTAACTCAAACATGTTTCTGAAAGATCGCGTTTATTTCATAATATAATTTTCATAAACCTATTTCCAGTGATATTTTTTATTAAAAATCGTGACTTTGCTCCAAATTAAACTACAACTTTTTGTCAAGTACCCCCTAAAAAAATAAACCTGCTCGATTAACATATTGTTAATTCGGTTTCTATAAAAATGAGCAAAGAATCAACGAATATGTTTTTATTCCCAACCAGGTTTTACCAACATTTTTGGCGAGACACATACGTTTTCACCTTCGAAACTACAATGCTATAAATTTGGAGACTGGGTTTAATATAATTGAGGCCAGATTAGGAATAACACTAGAAACCTGATATTACATGATTTTTTAAGATTGTACCAAATCTGCGTCAACGTCTATTTTAAATAGATTCCAATTTCTGAATACCCCGTATAATAATTTCGAAATAATGAATAATGAATTATTCGAATGGAAAGGCCTTCTCCTCATAGGATAAAATACAGTAACTAAAATAGTGTTTTGTCAAAAATTTTATCTAAAAAAAGAAGAGTATGTTTTAAGTATATTTTGAGTTCCAGAATCGAAAGTGAAACTGAGAAATGGAAAAATGTACAGTTTTCCATATAGAATAGAGAAATATTTGTAATTAACAGATCACCCTGGATAAGGATTACAAGTTGGAAAACTTTTTTAACATCTTTTGGTAATAGAAAAGGAAAGAAGGGCAACATAATTTACAAAGATTAGGCAGATGTCCCCAACTCATTCTTTATAAATTAAATGTATAGAGTTGTCAAAAGAGATAACAAGAAAATAGAGGCAAAGTAGCTCCCTTGGTATATGATGGGGCCTGTAGCACTGTTGAGAATAATCACCAGAAATAACTGCAATATTAGAGTGATGTATGAGGAAACATTTTATTGCTATAGGTCATACATTTTTTATATTTTCATTATATTATTTCCTCTAAAACTAATCTAAATCTGTCTATTATTATTTTAATCGACAATGAAAAAATTGGCAAGAGTGGTGGTCTCACCTGCCGTTGGGACTCCTGTTTATAAAAACATTCGGTATATCGTCAGCAACGGGAAATTGAAATTTGGCCAACTTTCAAAAGTGTATTCCTGGCATATATTTATATCATTTCCTACTGGTGTAATTCTGTTATTTTAATGATTTTTCTTCTCAATCAACTTAATAGCGGCAAGCTCAAAAGAGTTAATTACAACAAAATACTATCGTTATTTATTTTCGAAAATTTGGCGGTCTGACAGATTTGATAAATTTGCGAGATGCTGTTTTGGTGAAATACTTTATTTTTAAATGATTTATTTTAAACTTATACGTGTGAACTGTGTGTAATACAAATTTTGATATAATCCTGAAAAAAGTATCAAAACACCAAATTTGGTAAAAAAAAAAATTATTAACTATATTTAAATTAAAACAATAATAAAGAATCTCGATCCAAATTCTTTTATAAGCATTATGAAATTCCATATCCATGCTAGAGTAAGCTAAGCCTCAATTATTCATAACCCATTATCACCGCTGATTTCCTATAAAATGTAATAATTTTTGCTAATAGGAATTGAAACACCTTATTCCAGATATTAAAAAGAACTAAGACACCTTCATAATGTGTCTCTATTTCATTGATGTATTTGTGATAAATCCAATGGATCCTCTGCCGAAGAGTTTGTATCTTGAAATTAGGTGACCAATTTTCCCATCAAAACACCTGGTGAATTGTACTTACTTTTAAATCATTTGATTGTATGAGAATCCCGTCAGCTGGTAGAAGATCCCCATATTTAATTTGGCATATATCACCTACAACTATATCACTGACAGAGATCTGTTTTACTTCTCCTTGTCTAATAACAGAAAATTTATGTTCGCCTTCTATTCGATTCTGTAACCCCCTAAATTGTCTTTCTTTTGTATAATCATTAAAGGCTGTTACAAATACTACTACTATAACTGAAATTAAAATAGCTAGACCTTCTATCCACCCATGACTCGTTTCGTCATCGTCAAATTCTGAAACAAATTAATTCATTTAAAAAAAGTTCATATCAATCAACAGGAAAAAAATTCAGATACATAAAATGCACCTTTACAACAAAATGTGCTATATGATGTAGTTTAGGATAGCTGTGCAGGCAATTTTTGTATTTGCCTTTTTTATACCAATGCAGAATAACAATGTCCTTCAATGAAATCCATCATATTGTTCAATAAGCTTCATCAAAATCTCTCAGCTAACTGCACAGCTACCCTAAATATCTGAAAATTTACATAAAAAACAACACCTGGCTACAGTGCATACTATTCTGTTGAGCTATCCATACACCAACAGTCATGAAATTTGTATAACATATCCAGTCAATACTTCAAAATATTATCTGAAAAACCAGATTAAATCCTGGTATCCTATTTCACGAACTTTTTTCCAAATTACTCAATGCAGAAATTGAATTATCAAAAGCTGCCCAGTTTCCCATTATTTTTCATCTCATTTCAACCACAAAATGAATAGATAATATGATTCAGCCATATTTTTGTACCAATTTTGTATTGGTAATTATAATAATTTGTTTTAATACGTTAAGTTTTGGTGCAAAAATGAGACGAAATTATTGAAAATTAACTTTTCTACGATTTCTGGTAGGCAAACTTTCAAACAACACCCTTAACTACAAAGCTGTTTCAGAAACATGTTTGAAATATAATGACGGCTTTTGAAAATCCTATTTCTACAGTGAGTAATTGGTAAAAAATAATAATTTTGTTTTTTAGTTTGGGAGATCATGGATCAACATTGAATATAACCCCGTATCTTATGGGCACCAGTGACTGGTCAGGTTGACGAGAGTCTTATCGATATCTGAAGTCAAGCAACATCGGGCGCGGCTAGTACTTGAATGCGTGACCACCTGACAAGGAAGGTGCGCGTTAAAATACCCTAATAACTGTAGCGTCCTTCGGAGGGGACGTTAAGATGGCGGTCCCTGAAACAACAGAGGATTCAGCAAAATTTCTGGTTGGCGGGAGTGTGCTCACCGGCGTCGGTGTTTAGCCATGGTCGCAGAAATAGTCCGAATTTAAATAAAACAATAAAAATACGTATCTTGAAAAATTAATTCAAACCCTGTACATACATGAATAAGGGTAGCATATATAGGTAGCACGCAAAATTACTGCATGGCTTTTATACTCGTTTGACACATTGATTTTTTCAATACAATCAATTATGTTTCTTTTGAATACCCGTGATGATACAAGATACAACCATAACGGATTGAACGATATATGGCAATACCAATTTCCATATTCAATAGTCTGGCTACAATTCAAATCCAAACTCATTCTACTTTCGTGAAATTGATCATTCTCAAAAGTCTTGGAATGCCAAAGATGAATCGGCCGTATATCCTTGAAATCTATGGCAATAAAGCCAGCCCTTCATGAAAATCCCATTGTTGTGGTAGCACAATTTTGTTCTAGACATACAAAATGTTCTTTCATAAAGTCTTTCTAAATATTAGCGAATGCAAACTCTGTTTCTTGGATATATAGAAAATGTTGAAATTGTTGATTGAATCTCGGAACGTCCATCTATTGGTACTTCATTGATAAGTGGCGCAGGTTTTTTTGAGATCTTACTATTTGCTTACTTACGATCAGTTCAGTCGGTTATTTCATAAAATTAGATTTGTCAATTCGTCTCGCCCGACAGTATCCACCCAGTATTAGCAATGTGCTACAAATTATGATCTCTCGCTGGCTGTCGCTATTTCTGACATAACTGAATGCAAACATAGTTTAACCTTCTTATACAATTAGATAAACTCAGTGGGAAGAATGGCGCAGATCGGAAAAACAGCAAACAAGGAATATGTATGTTACTTCGCACATACAGTGTACAGAAGTGTTGGAAGAACTGAGATCATTTTTCAATACACTACATTGGCCAAATTAAGTTTTTAAATGTTTTTCTGCATTCAATACTTTCATTTTTATAATGTATTTTGCATAAGGCAGGATGTTGTGTTCTAGCCGTCAGATAGGAAAATCACTGTCCAAGTATTTTCGTTGCGTTCAACTTCCCTGCTCTTCATGCTCGATCATTGGAAGTAAAGAACCCGGTCCGGTAAGATGTTTTTTTGCTACTAGGTCAGCCAAGTTTAGTTCATGCCCCTGTTTCACGTCAAGTGATAGGATCCCGCTATCAACTTGAACAACAAGGTAGGTTGGGTTGTGTCCCCTTTATGGTGATATCTAGAGATTGTTCCATAAAGACAACTACAGAATAACCGCTCTCGAGATCTTCCTCTAGTTGCATATACTAGACATTGCAACATACATAACCTGATTTTTTGTCCACCCAATTCATTAAATTGCCTAGCTATTTTACAATAATCTCAACTGATCGATAGGCATTCATATAATCACAATGAAACAAGCTCGGAATAAAATTTTCATGAATGAATCATTTCATAATCCATGAGAAAGCACAGTGTTGTCACTCGCTCATAGCGTTCATTATTCAGAATAATCCATTAATTATAGGGTAACCGGTAATTTATTGGGTTTTCAGGAAATTATGAAATATTTATTTTCAGTATTACTTATACCTAGATACTTTTCATATAACACAACGAAACAAGCTCGAATAAAATTTTCAAGAAACCCACAATACGTGACAAACCACAGCGTTGTCATTTACTCATAGTGTGCATTATTCAGAATAAGTCATCATAAGGTAATGGTTAATTTATTTTGTGGTCCTAAAATATTTATTTTTCAATTTCACACTTACTCTCGATAATTTCTCGAGCAACAACACAACTGACCAAATAAACATTGAACTGTATGTAACTGGCTTCTGCCCTATTCAAGTATTCTTTATCAGAATATTTTGTTTGGTGCCGCTATTTGTATGGCTTTGCAGTAGCTTCATCAAGGGGTAAAACAGACAGATAAGGATAAAACATTGAATTTTTGTACGAGTTGCAATTATCAAGACTATGCTCCTTCTTTTGATGACACTGAGAATTGAACATTCCTGAAATTTTAGTATTTTTTCCTTAGAAACAGATTATAGTGTGGGCTCAAGAAAGTATACGGCGATTTTCTCTCTCTATGGTATTACAAATTAGGTCCATACCCATAAAAATCAATTTCAATAAATGGTGCTATATTAGCCCTATTCGTTCGTTAACTGGAAAAAAAATCTTTATTAGTGCACTTGGAATTGTTTGAAACATTTTTTTTCTTTTAACCTCCATGTTTTTATTCCTAAAAGTGGATTTTAGGTGATGAATCTGTTGAAAGGGCCATTATTGAGGCCATTTTACTTATTTATGTTCGACCTAGTGGGCCAAATGTATTGATATCCTAATTTTCTCGACTCCCAAATTACCTTAATAGCATAAATATGACATAAAATTCATCTTCTATAAATTCAACGCCGACCTATTTGAAGATCGAAAAAACGTCGATTTTACACTTTCTTAGTATCACCTGGAATGTACCCCTCGTGCCAAATTTAAAGTTTAAAAGCTAATTGGTTTGGCCTGAAGGTTGACGAGTCAGTCAGGACTTCTATTCTAGATAGAAAATAAATAACCTTTCAGGCAAATATACATTTGTTCGCTTCGATATGTTCAAATTTTGTAACTAGACTATACCAGAAAAATCATCTGAGTACATAATATAACCGAGCCAGAAGCGTCTTTCCATAACACTGATATATATATATATATATATATATATATATATATATATATAATAAACAAGTACTTCCTTCATTTTAAGTATTTTTTCTCAATAATGTAATTTACATATTTTAGGAACCTGAAGAAGTTTCAAAATTGAAACCAAAGCTCGGCCCAACGTATTAAAGAGTTTTTCATAATTCAACACTGTGCTGACTGAAGATCCCCGTTATTCCCCACTGTTCAAACCAATTTTCAGTCGTTATATCTAAATTATATATATATATATATATATATATATATATATATATATATATATATATTTGTCGTTATGGAAATATAAAAAAAAAAGTTCTCTTCAGGATCATTCTTAGGGAAATAGAAAAGTTTTGAACTAAAATTATATTATTCAGCTTGTGGCTAAATCACAAACTTTTTTAACCCAGTACATCATAGCAAAAATAAACAAAAGTTGACTAGGAAAGGACTACTTAGAAATAAATTTACTCAAAAAAGCACGAGAGAAAATCCTCATTCAATTGGATATGTCTAATCAGATCTCTTTAAAACCTGTCTGAAAAATATAGACTTTTAAATCAATGAAAGGAAAGGGTTTATTAGCTGTAGCGACCCATCATCAAATCAGTTCATTTCGATATCGGCTCATTTGATTATCAATTATTGTTGATTCTCAATCAAGAGCTAAACAAATAATGGAGGAATGTAGAAAATTTCAATATCCGTGCAGTGGCGTAGCAAAAAGAGATGATTTAATTTTCAACATCAGTATATCAAATTGATATCGGGGGATTCTGCTGTTGTATGACTTTGGTAATTGAATCAGGAAACACTTTTCACACCTGAGCCGCCAGCAACCCAGGAAAGGCCTCAACAGTGGCATACTACACTTCCGCCAGTAGGGAAGAGATACTTTTGTTTTGATAAAAAAGATACATATAATTTATGAAATGAAAAATTATCGGTAATCAAAATTTTTTTTTTTTTTTTTTTTTTAAAAAAAATCCTAGTCGTATGTGCTAACATCTACAATTTCTGTATACAATTTCAAAATAAAAATGGCATTATTCTGAAATGTCTTATAATCTTCATATGTACCAATAATTTACAAATAAAAACTTTGTATTTTACATCACATTTTGGAATAGACAATCAAGTTTTCAAATGTTTGCTTGTGGCGGGACCAGAGTTCAGTATTTCTGGGGGAAGGGAAATTTGCCTGTCCCTAGCTATGGCATTCAGTCCTGCCAACATTAGAAAAAAAATGGCTTGTGTTGAATTTAAAATTTGCTACAAACATTTGCGCCGCCAATTGGTCATTTTCAACCTGCGTTTGTATGCAACATACACGTTCACACATCATTTATTACCCAATACACATTTTAGTTAAAATATGTGAAGTTTAGTTTTCAGGATGGAAGATCGTCTTTAAGTAACCGAATGTTGTCATTGCCATCATAGTGTTGCCTGTTGTCACTATTGGAATAAACGAGATTCCATAATGAAATAGGAATTGAATGGATATAAGTATAATAGCATAGTGGTGAACTTTCCTTCTCTGTCATCTTAGACCCGGATCGAGGTCTGTTCGGGAATTAAATTTTTCACGCTATGTAGAGATTAGGTTACACAGAAACAACTACAAAGTGAATGCTCTCCCGGGCACTGTAGTGACCAGTTGGGTCGCTTTAAGCAAATTAAACATGATAGAAACACAAAGTGCATGTCTTAATATGCACCACGCTACATTTCTGGGTGATCTTTCTATCTAGCTACTGGATTGTATACCTATTTGGAAATAAGTGCCAGTGTAAAAATGTTTGTCGTGAAATTGTCAATTTTGCAACACACACGTTTATGCGGCAAAAATGATAAATTTGCGGAGCAAATATTTGTGCCGAAATTTAAATTCAACGCACATTGCAAATTTACAGAATTTTGACGAGTCTCAAAAATTGTGAAAACGTCTAAATACGAGTTCAAAATCTAATTTCCTTGAAAGAACACGCAAAACTACCTTTATTCTATTTGGTTCAATAAAAAATTATTTGAAGGGTGAGCCCGTCAGAAAACTTCTTTATTCAATTGTTGATTTCACTGGGGAAAATTACGAGTTTGGCATATGTTATTTAAAAAAAAATTTTAAAATTGCACCATTTAGGTCCATGGCAATCAGATAAATGATAACATATTGTGTTTAAGTTACATTTCAAATGAAATGTAATTATCGGATGAAAATTTCGGATTGCTACTGGAAAATTCTTCAGAACAAACATGAGTCAATATCCAAATATACTTTATCAGGGATCAAGGGAACAATGAGAATATAGTTATTGAAAAATGATCGTGACTTTGTAATAAAAATAAAAGCACTCACTAATGATTTTCCTGAATTGGGTTTAGAAAAACCATGACAATATCTTTATCAAATATTATTAAACTGAATTACAATTGCGATGATTCATTTTAAATATGTAGAATAGGTAGAGGTATAATGAGTAATCATAGAACGGGGTATAACATGAAAATTCATCTGACTACCTGTTCAAAATGTCTGGGAAACCAGTTGAACTTTGAAAAAAACAAATTCGCCGAAAGAAAATTATTTAGTTTCATCTGGTTTTGATACAAAAACTTTCTCAATGGTGAACTGGTACTTGTCAAAACTTTTACATAGGCCAAACAGTAAAATATTCAAGAAAATAAAACTAAATAATTCCTTTTTGTTGAATTTGTTTTATCGAAGTATCTAATGATGTTCAAGGTACCGGTTATTCACTGTAAATTACCCATCCCTTATCGTTATTATTGCCTGTAGAAAAAAAAGTTAAACATAAAAGTTGTGTTGTTATGACTGAAATACAGTAGCGTGCAGATTTCAGGGGATACAAAAACTAAATGGGATACCCTGTATGTTATTGAATTTTTGGATTGATCTTTTTTTCCTGATTTGAAAAATATACCATATGTTACCCTTATCTTATACCGTTTTTGAGTTATTAAATGTCAAATAACGTAGTTAGGCTAGTACTTACTGTAAATACCTATCCTATGAAAGTTAACATTTTTGAAGTAAGCTATGAAAATGACAACTATATTATGTTTTTAAAGTGACCTTTCTTTAATGGAATAATCAAAATGAAAAAGTTGTTATATACAAAACAACAAAAATAAACGTTCAGCAAAAAGTGCATATAGGGTGTTGTATCCAAATCGTCCAACACTGTCAGAAAATACATAAAAAAATATTTACCAAAAGATGAATCATACCTTCAGTTTCAGTAGAAAAAGGCGTGTAGTTCAAGAAAACCAGGAAGAACCTCTAGATATAATGCTTCATTTCGAAGGTAAGCCTATCCATATTAATTCGCGAATAGACTTTTTTGAAACGTATTATTTTTTTGAAAATTATTAATGTAGTTTAAAAAATGTAGCCAATCAATTAGGTAAACATTTTTACAAAATCCAACGTACTTCGAAAAAGAACAACTACAAACCATATAAAATTTTACCTGTACAAATTTTAACAGACTCATAAGAGGAAAAGGCTGAAATTTTGCCAACAGATGATTCAAAATTTGAATGAAGATCCCGATTATTTAACTAAAAGATTATGGACTGATGAGTCATCCTTTTCTACGGCAGGAGTTTTCAATGGGAAAAATCGAAGATCGTGGGAAAAAAAGGACAACAGAAAAAGATTGGTAAAAAAAATTAAGAAAACAGGAAGAAACACTGTAAGCATTTGGTGCGGAATTTTTTGAAATAAAATTGTTGGCCCTATATTTTATGATTATAAATTAACAGGAGTTACCTATCAAGAAATACTCATTCCAGAAGTAGAAAATATTCTTTTACAGAATTTTTCGGAGGCCGAGCTTGCCAGTATGATTTGGATGCAAAGTGCCCTACCCGTTCAAGAACATTTGAATAATGTATTCCCAATATGGATAGGAAATAATGGAAGTATTAAATGGCCACCTAACAGTCTGGACTTGGCCCCTATGGATTCATTTTGCTGGGGATTTCTAAAAGGCATTGTAAATAATAATAATATTCAACTCATTAAAGACACAAGTCAACTTGAAATAGAGAATCTGAATGATTGACAATAATGGTGGACACATTGAACATCTTTTATGAGTTATCATGTTATTTAAATTTCCTAAATAAATCTTTGTTATCTATTTTTGTATAAATATTTGAACTTTTGCTTCCTCACTGTAAACCATTTTGATTATTCCATTAAAGAAATGTCACTAAAAAAACATAATATAGTTGTCATTTTCATAGCATACTTTAAAAATGTTAACTTTCATAGGATAGGTATTTACATTAACAACTAGTCCAACTAAGTTATTCGACGTTTAATAACTCAAAAACGGTATAAGATAGGAGTAACATATGGTATATTTTTGAAATAAGGAAAAAAAGATAAATCCAAAAATTCAATAATATACAGGGTATCCCATTTAATTTTTTTGTATCCCCTGAAATCGTACAATACTGTATTTTTGATAGTATTTTATCAAAATTCAGTCATAACCACACAACTTTTACATTCAACTTTTTATTCTATAGGCAATAATGACGATGATAAGGGGTGGGTAATTTATAGCGAATCCCAGGTACTTTGAAAAGGAAGTCGGACAAATGTCCGTTTTATCATCTTCTTTGATTATTCCTCAATAATTTATTATTATAACTCGTAACAACTAATTATTCTATATTATATTATTTATAGCAAGTGTAATACTGTTTAACTACACCTGATGAAGCTAATCACGCATCTGGTTTTGTAAACCAGATCTGATAAAAGTCATAAAGTTAAGTGTTTTTGTTTAATTTTTTTAACAAGTCTGGCAAAATATTTTTTAACTCTCTTTTGACCCCTACATAAATGTGCCATAAATCATTGGCGCAACCATAATTTCGGTAGGGAGGGTTCTGAACTGAATATGAATCCCCAAACACCCTGCTCATTGCGTCACTGACTCAACACAATAAAATGATTCTGGAGATAATTCTTCAACTTTCTGCTTAAGTATTCAAGATACTTTTCATCAATGAACAGTCCCGTCTATAAAGTCACTTCTTCCATATAAGATGTAATTAGGGATAATCCAATAGGTAATTGAATAGACCGTTATTCCATAACCATTATCGGTATAATCTTCAATAAAACAAATTCAACAGAGAGGGAAATTATTCAAATTAAACTAGTCATTGAGTAAAGCGTTTATTCGGAATGGTTAGCAAAACAATGTTTGTCAAGTCGAGAAGTGAGTAGCAAAATTTGAATTTGTTTTACCATTGACAAAACTGTTTCCATGTGTTCAGATATTCGTTTTTAGTATTTTTGTTTACTTTTAATATGGATTTTCATTGAGTTTTGGCCGCGTCAATTCAAAATGTATACTAAAATATCTAAATTTAGAGATACCAGGATAAGTTTTTGGAAATGCATGAAAAAATACAAGGTATAATTTTTTAAATCTAAATATTTTTTGATTAGATATGTGATAAAAAAAGTTAGACAAGGGTGACATTTTATGAATATAAAATGAACCCTCACTTTCATTTTCAAAATATCCATAAATATAATTCATAGAAAACCAAATAAGCCTAAGGACTCCTCATATTTTTGGAAACCTTTTGGGCCCACCTGGTAGTGGCCAAACATTAAAAATCATTACTCAACCTTCTCAAATGTTAACCCCACTAAAATTTGATTCAACACGAAAACAGTGAAAATAAGAACCAGAAAATTCAAATTCCTAATTCCGAGTGTATGTGCCCCTATAGAATAGCAACATCATTAGCCACGGCGCTTAAAAAATCTGAAATGAGCATATGAAAAACTCACCTTCTTCTTCTTGTGTTGCGGGTTGATAAAAGGAAAGCAACAAAGACACTATGGCTGCTATTTCTAGAATAATAAGGGTAATGTCCTGTAAAGCTTCCCATACTAATTGCACAAATGTTTTAGGTGGCTTTGGAGGAATTGAATTTGATCCAAATGTTTCTCTTCTATGTTCAATGTCTATTTGTGATCCACTAAGTCCTGAGAAAAAAAGAATTTCCAGTTATTTCCACTATGATAGAAATAAAAAAAGTGGAATACAAGAAAAGTGTTCAGTTTGTTACTGAAAATCATATTTTTTTCTATACAGGGTAGGGTGTTGGAAAGTCACTTGAGGTCTGGCCCATCTCTACCAAGCTTTCTACCATATTTTAATTATAATTTTTGTTAACAAAATATATTTTATACATTCAGTAATACACATAGCGACAATGCCGCACATAGGTCTAACATAATAACTGTTTTTCCGACTTTTTACGTCAGTTTTGAAATCATTGAACAGATAAAAACCATATTATGGAAAAAAAAACTTATTGTAATAGAATGATTTTAAAGAAGCAATTTTGAAAAAAACTGCCTTAAAACTTTTTATAACCAAGAAAACATATTTTTTATTCCGGAGTTATTGAAAGTAAGGTTGGCTGGAAAAGTGATCATTAGAAAACCTCGAAAGGTTTGATGGCTGGGTTTATATATTTAGGTTTGGCCTAGTGTCAGGTGCCCTTTGCACCACTTTGCTACCATTAAGAGATGCATTTGTTTCGCAAAACACTTGTGAGATGACTGTGGACTACGACTGGCAGTGTTGCTACACTCAATCCTACAAGTGTAAATTGAAAACAATGAGGGTATGGAACTTGTAACCTTAAAATACACATTTAGAATGCAAAAAGGAATTTTTGTTTGTTTTAATTGTTGCATATGATGATTTTAGTAAATTCAAAGTATTGCAGATATAATTACATTGACAAAAAAATGGGTAGGATTAATTAAAAGTTTTATAAAATGCTACAACCAATCCCAGAATTTCTTGGGGTTACCAAAAATATCGAAATAAATAGGTCATTTCATATGAAATTCGAAATTTCTGGTGAAAATGAAGTGTCAAAATGTGCTTTATGTGCTCTTTATTGAAACCACCACATGTCATTAACTAATGTTTTGTTTTAGACCACTTTTTTAGTCCTGTTATATTGGAAATGAAAGATTTTTGCGCATATGTCAAATATGATAAATAATTTTTGATTGAAGAATATTCCTTCTGGCCATACTTTACTTCCCGTATATTCGTTATTTATTCAAAGTAAGCTCTGATGAATCCCAGATATCACCAATGAATCAATAAAACAAGATTTCATTCCAATTTTCCATTTGCAAGACAGTCAAAACCCTAGTTTGAAAGATCAAATAGATCCACCGATTACTGGATAACCTATTCAAGGCTACTAAACTATACCACTTTGAACGGAAATGACCTTGAAAAGAAGCCATACTTTCGTAATTACAGAAACGTATTTTCATCCATCAGGATATTTTATACTACAACAGAAATAGATATTATCACCCACTTTAGCCAGCCTTTTATTAACCTAGTATTGTTTCATTCTATACCTCTGTATTGAACTCATGACAAACATCAATATGCCAGTGTGACATCAAGATATTCATTCAGAATTTCGATTCTAATTGGTTTCTGTGCTTCGTTTTAAAATCTCAAAAGCCAAATTCAACTGAGAAATTAAAATAAAAAATCTTTTCAGAATGAAAACACATATTCTGACGTCACATGCCTGACACTTGATCAGTGAGTACACTTATTCACACACCAATTAGAAATATGCATTGGATATCTATTTGATTTTCTTTATATACCGGATGTCAACGTTTTTACCTTCTTTCTACAGCTATCAAAACAAAATTTGGTGGGTTTTATGTACAGTATACATTTAACATAGCTATCATATTTTCAGCACTTCCGGTTTCACCAGAAATAGACCTGCCTTTTGAATTTAAAATGGAACACTCTGCATATTTTTGATATTCTTTAGGAAATTATGAATACATCTCAAACATGCTAAACTTTCGGACATATGTTGAAGACAAAGACAAAATTCAAAGATCAAGTGTGGATATGCCCCTGTTAACCAGGGTACATGAGAAATAAATATTACCCCTCATAATTAGAGGCGACTAGGTCATCCCCGTTTTTCGCAAATATACATCTGAATATTCAGCTATGTAAAAATATGTCTGAAAAATATTTTTGGATAGCTGTACATACAAAGCTGTACATACATAGCTGTACATACATACTTCACTGAGTACGAAAATTTGTAAAAAAATCCATCCAGATGTTTTATTATAGGAAAAACAAAAATTGATAAGTATAAAAATTCAGTAGGGTATAACAAATTTTTAGGGTTGTGTAACTCAAAATGAAAAAAACGGATATTATTCTTAATTTATTCCCCTTTAAAAGTGAATTCGTCAACAAATGTCCTTGTTTACCAAACATATCTTCAATTGAATGGATGTTTCCACTTATTCCTGCCAAATGCCAAATTATGTACGGTGCTAGCAAAAGACAAAAATTATATTTTGGAAATATGAAATTTGTATTTGTTTAATTTTTCTTATTGTCTCCATTTGTTCTAGGTACTTCAATTTTTAAATATTATTGATTGTTGTCGTTATTCGATTTAACTAATGTCTGATAAGGTGATAGTATATGGTTTAAGCTCTTGTTTCTATAACTTCATTTGAAATTGTGCAATAACCTGAACCTACAAAAATAAAACACTATAATAAAAAAGCATCAATCCCACCAAAAAAAGGTATTATATCCGGAGATCTTAATAATGAATATTTTATTGTTCTGTTTTCACTACGTCATTCAGTATAGGCTAAATTATTGAGCTATCTCAATGAAATTTTCAATAAGGCCAAGTTGGCATTTGGAAAATTACAATTTTAGTGATCGAATAATTTGAGTGAGTTAGTGCAATTCTATTACTAAAAATATAATGTTTATCAAAATACAATTTTCAAATATATTGCACCTAATTTGAATGACATTTTTCAATAATCAGCGTGTTTGAAGCTACCCTCAATATTATCTACTTCTGGCATATTTCAATTATATCGCACAACTCACTTTGTTATCTACTTTTAATTAGTTATGCTAAATTGCCATCCCTCTTAAGTATTCTACATAGTACTACTTTATTTTTCGAGTTAACATCACCCACTTGTGTAGAGGGTCGGTAGGTCCATAGTTTGAAGATTTATCATTGTTTAACATTCTATATAACGTGCTCAAACGTGTGTATGGAGATTTTGAGGCATGTCTGAATAGAATAAGCTATCCACTATTTTGAAAAAAAAAATGCCTGATAGTAAATATCAACATTTCGACCTTAGTAAGCTTTGGAAAAATGTATTTTCCAAATGTCTCCCCATGGACTAATAGAGGTAACTGCTATAACTTGATATTTTCATTTTTAAATCAATCCACACGTTTCGAAATAAGAGGGTGTTGCAGTCTTAAAACGCACCCACTGTATATAAACTAAGGTAGAAACAAGAACACTACAAAAGTTGCAGTAAGAGAAAAAACGTTGAAAATATATATAGACTTGATGGATTGAACCCATTTCCCTGGTAAATATATATCATAAACATGTGCGTTTCTTTATGATAAGATTACCTAAAAATAGCCATGAGAAATGTATTATTTTTTTACTTCAAATAAAACATTACTGTGAATTATTATATCACCCATTAATATTTTGTATAATAAAATTTAAAACTTTTACAATATTTCATGCTCATTCACCTTGATGCTTTATGGCATCTATTCAAAATTATATTTTGTATGAGATTATCAAGTATTTTCATTATTTCAATTGTGTAAAATATTCTTGAAATAAGCCATATTACTATAGGGAATAATTTTACACAGGCAAATGTGATCCGAAAACAAAACAAATTGGGATTTTTAATTCATAGTGTTTTTTAATCGGGCGAGTTTGTTTTCAATTTTTTCTTTTATCTTATAAGAATATCGTTAATATATCCAAAAACCTTATTCTGGAAAATTTTGAAACTCCTAATTGATGCTCTTCAGGAAACATGCCAACCTATGAACACAAAAATAATTCACCATTCAGCTTCAAAATCAACCAAGAAAGTGGTAGTTTTTAAACAGGCAAACAGTAAATAATGCAGTTTTTTCTCCTTGATCATAAGATTAATACTGCCAAATACGGGATTCATATGGAAATATTTTTCTAAATGATAAAGTCGTTGTTTTATGCCTAACTAAAATAAAAATAAAATCAGTGATTATGGCCGTTAATATATTTTTTTCGGTGACAACCAATCTTCCTCCAATAAACTGAGCCTAATCCATTTTTTCTACCACATTTATCATTGGATCACAAGTTTTCAACATTACACCTTTTATGTGAATTCCTGTTTCATTTTCCACTTAGCAAAATGATATTCCTTCTCAAAATGAAGCAATTACTTTATTCTCCAATTTCTTGGAATGAAATTGAAAGAGAATTCTTAGATTACACTTTTAAATGACAACTACTGCTGAATGAAATATATTCCGTAAAAAATTTATAATAAAAGTAGATATTTTATATCCTTCAATAACACCATGTACAAATAAGAATATATACTGGGTGAATTAGATCAATGGTAACCGCGAGTATCTTTTCCATTACTATTCAGTCACCTTCTCATAAAAAAATTAACTTCTATGGAACACGAATATCTCACTATGAAGAATGACAATCTGAAGAAACTTATTTTCTAACAACTTGTTTATTTTTTTTCATAGGTTTCATTCATTAGTTGATAAAAAATAAGGTGTGGAAGAGAACCATGTTTAGATCAGAATTATATTTTACTAAATAGTTTTGGGTCATCAAATTCTATAACTGTACCAAATTTCAACTTTCTAGATTAAACAGTTTACATTATAAACTACATTGCCATTTGGAAGAAAAGAGCTTTTTCAGATGAAAGTAACCAAATATTGAAAAATAATCTTCAAAAATTCTTCATCTCCAATTTAATGGTGAATTTTTGTCACAACAGTTGTTCGCAGTCACTTTCTCAGAAAAAAAATTATTTCCATGAAACACCAATATCTCAGAATGAAGAATCACCAAAGACACTTATTTTCTTACAACTTGTTTAATTTTTTCTTAAAAAATTTAATTTATAATTCGTTACAAAATAAGGTGTGGAAAAGAACCATGTTTATTCCACGATTTGTGAACTTTCTACGTTAAACAGTTTACATTTTAGACAACACATTTCCATTTGAAGGAAGTGAGCTGAAAGTGAGATGAAAATAACCAAATACTGAACACAGAAAAAGAACTGAAAAACACCACATCGGCGCCAATTTTCAAGTACCTACTGTGAATAGCATTGGAGATACAGAGGGTACCGTTGATCCGTAGTCCCCCTATTTCATAATCAATGCCAACAAATAAACATGTCCTAGAACGAAAAAATACTCATTTGATGATTTGAATCCAACTTTGTCAAAATATGAGTATCAACATGTTCGAAAGTCTCAGATGATTTTTCTTTCGAATCAAAAATATAAAATGATTCAAAATGAGTTGCAAAATGAAATAAGGCGCCCAAAAAATAATATAGCAATTGAAATAAAGACCATAAACGTTTCATCTGGAAGCAACCTTTATTAAGTATTTCATTAACATATATACTGAGACAAGCACATTTTAAAACAGAACCCTGAATCTTTAGAAGACTAAAATCTGCAATCAAGTGAAATAATTCAATAATCGAAAACAAAATATACCTTCTTATCTTATGGAAAAATAACACCAAAAACTATTGTTTACAACATACCATAAACACTTTTCGATCATTGGAACAATTAATCCAGTGAGATAAAATGATGAACTTCGACATGGTCAAAGTTTGAGTAGAAAACTGGAAGGAAAAGCACACAATTCTCAAGAAACATGCGATACAAATAGCCTTTTTAGAACTGCTGTCCTGAGTTTTTTCTTGAAGGGTATAGAAGTCACAAGAATAAGAATATACTATTGGCATGTGAAACATTTATTATTACCAACCTAATTCATAAAGAATCTCAAAGTTTGTAACTAACCAAAAACAGCACTTCATCAAACAGTGGTAAGTTTATTAACAAATATTAATAATGTTTGATTAAATGAAGCTAAACTATGAATACAAAAACAAAATGGTAGACTAAATGAACACAACTCTATCTCTAAACAACTCAATAAAGCATACTATGGAATTCTCCAGATGAAACCAATTTTGGACCAAAACGGTTTGTTGAACTTATACTATGCATTTGCATATAGCCATTTATCAAAAACATTGGAACATGGGGACTGGCAACTGAATATAAAAGAGTTTTTACCTCCCAAAGAAGAATTATTAGACTATTATTTGATCTGGAATACAGAGACTCGTGTAGGGCCGTCTTCAAAAAACAGTCTATTCTGCCCTTCCGCTCTATTTACATTTTAAAAAGCAACATTTCTGACTTCAAAGTGTTAGGACATACC
Source organism: Gonioctena quinquepunctata (assembly GCA_018342105.1). Lineage (NCBI taxonomy): Eukaryota > Metazoa > Arthropoda > Insecta > Coleoptera > Chrysomelidae > Gonioctena > Gonioctena quinquepunctata. The sequence continues at coordinate 937,605 of JAFIRS010000187.1, forward strand.
AAAACATAAAACTGGAACATTTAGAAAGTCCACTTTTTACAATTGCATATCTCTTTATAACAACCTGCCGAAATTTTTGAAGGATATCAATAGCTAAAACAATTTTTAAAATGCAACAAAAAAATATCTCCTGGAAAATTGTTTTTATTCAGAAGGAGAGTTTTTAACATTGGAATTCAAACACTGAATGTTCACCAAGTAAGCTTTTTAATGTGTAACTACAATATATGCTATCGAAATAACTTGTCACTAAATCCGGATAAATGTAAAGTTATGTCCTACAGTTTGAAAACGAATATCCTAATCTTTGATTACTCAATAGAAAACGTTGCCCTTGAGAGACCAGAAACATTTACTGATCTTGGCGTCACGTTTGACACTGCACTATCATTTAATAAGCATATTGATAATGTTGTATCCTCCTCCTGTCGTATGTACGGATTAATTGCCCGTAGCAGTAGTGATTTTAAAGAAACCTCGACCTTAAAAACTCTTTTCTATTCTTTCATAAGATCTAAGTTAGAATATGCTTCAGTTGAGTGGAGTCCCTTTTATCAATATCATATAGATCAAATAGAAGCAACTCAAAGACCATTTCTAAAACTGCTAAGCCTAAAAACTGATGGCATTTATCCACCAATAGCCAAAACTCACTCTGAATTTCTACATAAACATAACTTTTTCAGTCTCGAAAGAAGGCGTGAGTACCTATTATAGTGTAGCAGTAACCTACAAAATAATTAAAAGTATTGTTGACTGCCCAACATTATTGGAATAGTTTAATATTTGCATTCCCAGAATCTCTTCCAGACACCCGAGGACTTTTTATATAAATACATCTCGCACAAATGTTGTGGAAAATTCTCCGCTCCTTACCATGTGTAAAATGACAAATTCTATTAGCAATGATCTAGATGTTTTTAGTTGCAAGTTGTCAGATATAAAATCCCACTTTCTACAATAATCATTTTGTTACCTCTTATGAAATATAAAATGTGTATGTGCTTGATATTCATATACAAATCTGTGATGTATTCATTATATTCTGTTAATTTCTGCTCTGTAATGGGCTTTGTCCTGTAGAGTATTGTATTACAAATGAATAAATAAATAAATAAATATATGTTTTTAACAGTATTCTTACCTGTATATAACTTGTAACTAAAATTTTTATTATTGTGATTATGATTATGTGAAATTCTGACTTGCCGATTCTACTTTGTATGTAATGTGGCCAATAAATACTACTACTACTACTAATGGTGGAGTACCATCACATCCATGGGGTTCAATTTCTAGTAGGATTGGTGATTACCATTGCCTGAATATCACTGAAATCCTTTATGGTCCTAAAGACCGATCGGGATGAAATGCGCACCCAAAGATAATAAAACACGCCCAAAATGTATTCAACTATTAACCTCAAAAAGCTTTTACGGAAATCAATGTATTAATTTGTTTTTGCTTACAGTAAGTACTGATCCATGAAAAACTAGTGAAATAATGAAAATACATTTTGAATCCATGGTTTGATTCACACGAACTGACCAAAAATTTTTGGAAAGAAAACATGCTTAGCGACATGAAAATTTTCCTTCTTTTCTTGCCACATGTCAAATCATTTAATCTCTTTTGAAGCATCAAATCGGTAAAAGTCTAAAATCTTTACCCAACACAAAAAGAGACTGCCACCACACTCTAAAGTTAGTCCAAGAAACTACCATAGCTTTTTATTCATGAAATCGACTGATGTCACTTTTGAAGCAAGTTGCATGCGCTGACTAATAGCAACACAGGAGATTTCAAATGCATAGATCTATGATTCCATATATATAACAACCTTACTTTCCAAAAACACCATTTTTGAAAAGGTCATAGCCCTACTGGTTATGAATAAGGGTTAATGTTTGTATTCAGATGCTCAGAAAGAGAGTGAGTCTAGATTATTTTGTATATAAATAGCATACCGATAGAGATAAACTTTGAGCTGTATTGTACGTTTTCAAGCTCTATCTACGTGATTGAACATTTTTCAATGAGGTTCAAACTGGCTAAACAATAACGCCTAAATGTTTTTTGGGGAAGCATCGGAATTCTGTTTTCCTTATTTTGTCAAGTTAATACGAAATACTTCAAGTGCGATTTGAAATTGTAATTACTCTGAAAAACAGGATTTGAGAATGGGAACAGAGGCGATTCCCGAAACATCATCAAAGGAAGTATAGGTATTTTGTATTTAGAGTTCCAATTTTTTTTTTCCTCGGATGCTGGTCCTGTCGCCAGCTGCACCTCAGCCTCTTGGGCTTTTTGTGCTTTCCGGTTTTGTTTTACAGCACCCAATCCGTAACCCTAGTCCCCTGTACTTTTACTATAGTGTAGGTTCTTCACCGGTTGGCTGTTGCATTCTTCGGGGGTTAGCTTTGGCTGTCCGAATATTACTTGTCTTTTGCGGTGTAGTGCCTCGCATTCTGACAATATATGTTTGGCCGTTTCTGTCCCTTTGCCACATTGTTTGCAGGAAAGGTCTCCGTTGTACAATTCCAATATTACTTTTGTTGTAAAATATTTTCAAACGGTACGTTATTAACAAATTTGAATGTTTCTTGTTTATTTCAGATTTCAGAATATCAAAAATGCAGTAATGCATCGGGGCATTTATTAATTTGCCCTTCTTAGAACAGATAACTAATAATTTTCACTTCCAGGGGGAGAAAACCCAAAATATGGCTACACAATGTTTGTAATTCTAATGCTGATTTTAAAAATACCTGACATACACTTTTGTTTGAAAGTTAAAATGGATAATTACCTTCACTGGGCGATGTGTACAATTTTTTACATAGTTCTTGTGTCCCTCCGAATTCTGTTATTTTTGCTATTCCATCTGGACCCCTATGTTCCATAAGGTCACGTAGCTGTTTCAAGGTAATTCCATATTGTGCAGGACGGCCGTCTATCGTAGCCATTTTCCGAAACAGTTTCTGGAAAAAAAAGGAATATTTTCAATAACCAAGTCGATACGGATATGTCTATATTTGCAGTGGCAATGAACATTTATACTTTAATTGAATAAAACATTTGGGACATGTGAAACAAACTGTAAAAGAATTCAGTTATAGCAATAGTAATACTGAGATGCTTACAATTCACAAAACTGCACTGAGTTGGAAAAATCTTTTTTTTTCATATAAACATGACATGTCTCAGCTTTTTTATACATTCAATTACAACCATATCAAAAATGTATCAACATATCTACACAGAAGAAGGTGATAATAATATACAATGAAGCTTCATTAGGTCAATTATACATCAAACTATGGTCAGTGTGCTACTTTTCTGTTAGTGGTATCCTTTTGGCAAGGATGCTGCCCCCATCTTTGTATAAAATATCCATTTCAAGTTCAAATTCGATGTGGCTTCGTAATTTGCATTTATGACAGTTAATATATATCTAAACATAATCAACAATTGATGAAAAGAGAAAACAATCATATCTATTTTTAGAAACTCACGTCTACTGCTGTGAAGTTATTTAATCAAGGAAGGAGAACATTTACAAAATACAAAATTGATACGAATGTCGTTGATGGATATTATGCTGCTAAGCTTGTTTCATAATTCGTTATAACAGAAATGATGGAACTGTGAGGTTAGAGAAAACCATGTTCCCTACTTGCGGTGTAGAATTGATCACAGAAGACCTAGCACATGACTCACTCGGGAATAAATCAAAATAGTTGTTCATTCATGTAATCAGCATACAAATCATCACTATTTAAAAATATTGTAATGTACCCTCCCTAATGATTTTCTGCCAACAATTCATAGATGTGGCCGATGATGTCCTTACCTTTTTATCAACAAAATTAAAGTTCTACGAGTATATAAAAAATTGTCCGATACACATCATTAACTGTTCTATATAAAAAACACACTGAGGCACTGATATTTTTTAAATAAATAAAAATATGGAGTGAATTAAAAAACCGAAGCACAAATGTGACTTTAAGAACTGTCAAATTTCAAAAACAAAAGACAGACTACAGGCTACGATAAACGGGAACTACGGCAAGGCAAGAAATCAACAGCGCGGCGAGTGAAGTAGACTAGTAGCGCTACACTCACGTCTTGCGAGTTGCTGGAAATCGGTCGATAACTGTAAACAGTGTGCAACCTTACAGCGTGAGCAACAAAAGTATAGTGAAGGGAGTTTCGAGCTGTTCAGGTTTTATCATTGATTCTGACGTTGTTTCATATCATCTGGTGCGTTAGTCTTCTTCATTGTCTTTAGATATTATCTCGTCTATAGCACGTCAAACATGATAATAAACTCATAAAGTGTCATGGAATGTTATAGAATTCTATAAAACTTAACTACCCTAATTATTAATTATTATTGTGTGTCTTCTGCGATTGCAAAATTAAATAGCGTAATTATTGTTTGACTCCGTTATTGTTTTAGGTTTAACTTAATCGTTTTACGAGTTTTAACCCAGATCTCCACATCGACAAAATCCATCTTATTTTTTGCAATTTAAATCTAAGATTAGATATAAAAATAGCTCGAGTTTGCTTACACAGCTCATTCAGAATGAATTATGTAATAAACAGGTACTTACTCCATTCCACACGAGATCTATTTATTTTTATTTCATTTATTTTCTCAGATTCAAGTTTGAGCTATTGCTTGGATGAAATATTTATCGATTTCTTTCGAATTGAAAATCGATTTCCATGTGTTATTTTGCAAAATATCAACAATAGTAACGTATTTTATTTTTACACGTAGGTATTTAGCTAGTATGAAATTGAGTCCCCTGTACACACCTCTCTGTGTTCTGTCTACGTCATTACGAACTCATTTCGAGAACCACTGGATGGATTTTGGAACGGTGTTCACAATTTTTCTCCATTGGGAATACCTACTGCTGAACAAGATAAAAATTCCTTTCTATAATTATGCAAGCCACTACTCGAAGCAGATCGCATTCTTGTAATTTGTTCGAGAACTCGTGTTTCCGATGGGTAGGTAATTGAATTGACGTATTTACAGTTTTGAAAATCACTAGCTATGCCATCATATAATTTTTGTGTTCTGTTCTCTGGTACTACAGAACACCTTTGTACTATTCTTTGGAACTTAAAAAAAAGTGCGAGTTTGACCTACCATTTTTAGGTGTTGTATAAAGTTACCCTTGTGGGTTACTATTCTATAATCTATAATCGTGGGTTTTTCTGAAATATACAGAATTATATGTATGGCCTGGTATACCATTACATAACATAATTATTCGATGAACATATGAATCAGGTGACTGTACGATTAGTTCATGAACGTAGGATGACTATTGAGATGCGTATGAGATAGACAGAAAGCTCAGTTGTGTGACGAAAAACAATACATTCGCAAATGGGATATGTCCATGAAGTCGTTCTTGATTGGGGTTTGGTCCTGCGGTTCGCTTTTTCGATGTAGGGTTCAGAAACTCAACCTGGGGTTAGTTTAACTTTCCATTAAAAACCAAAGCCAATACAGTTGAGTTACAAAATTACAGCGTTTTAAATAGATAAGATTTGAGATATATTCAAAGTACCTATGTGGGCAGCTCAAAAGCGTTTGGATTTAGGCTTCTTGGTTGGGCTCGTTATGCACCTACCAATGCTGGAAGTATGATTCAGTCCTTATGGAGGCCAACTTCGCGGGGGAAAAGGCCATTTTCTTGTAACTGACCTTCCTTACACACTCTGGGTTTATGAAAACATCTCCAAACTGTGATCCCCTTATTTCAGCCATTGCTGGGCATTCGGTGAGGATGTGAGTGACTGTCTCATTCTCCTCCAAGCACCACCTGCACTCCGTAATCCTGATGAAACTGAGGTGCTTGAGATGGCAGTGTCCCCCGTGAAGAACCCTACCACTGTTCTTATTTCTTTCCTGTTTAGTGCTAGGAGGGATATTCTGAGAAATGCAGAAGAACCTTTTATATGCGTCCTCGATTCTCTCATGCCTGAAGCAGCTCTCCATTCATTGTTACATTTGTTCACCAGAATCTTCCTCATGTTGATATAACCCATGAACGGGAGACTTCTAGAACTGCTAGCTCTATTGCAGAGCATCTTGCTGCTTTTTTGGCCAGATAGTCTTCCTTTTCGTTTCCATGAGTCCGGGTACCGTCATTCGGGGCGAAGTCGGACCGTGAGGACGAACTCGGACAGAAAGGTATTGGTCAACGTTTTATTTCAAAGATATGTACCGCGACGCATAAAACTGAAACGACTTACGACAGGCATATTCTTGTCAGTCTGAATGCTATTGGTGTGTACGTTGTCGCCAAATAAATTATTCGTAGAGCACGTAAGTGAAGATTTTATTAAATCATATATTTTCCATAGAATTTGATAACTCGAAAAGAAACTGTTGTACATAAACAAATACTAAAAAACAAAAAAAATGAGTTATTTTTTCTCATGTGGTTTATTTTTAGTAAACCCAAAGCAAGTTTCTTCTTTTTTGATGTTTGTTTTTTCTTAAGTAGAAAAACTCATTTTGTAGAAGTGAAAAAGGGACACCATGGTTAGACGTTACAAAAAAAAAATCGGAATTACTTTCATGAATTACACTGAAGAAAACTTAGTTAAAGCTCTCGATGATATTAAAAAAGGCAAGAAAACTTTAAGACAGGCTGCAGAGTATTATGGAGTGCCAAAGTGATAAGATTAAGGGAAGCAAAAGTAATAAACATGGTGGACAATGCGCTTTTTTTTGTACTCAACATATATATATATATATATATATATATATATATATATCTAATTTTGTTTGTCCGAATATGCCCTGTAATAGGGTCTAAGACAATTTTTAACGATCAACATATGGTCGGCCGCCTTCACCCCACATATAGGGGTGGAGGCGGACACTCTTTAACAAAAAAAAAGTTGTGGGAAGAATGAAAATGTATTTGGTTCTACTATGGAATTTGACAATAGATACATGCAAGAATCTAATTTTTTTTTGTAAATTCTAATTTTTTCTAACAAAAAACGGCAAAAATCGCCCGACTTCACCCCGAATGACGGTACCCATTAAGGCTCAACCTTATTGGTCGTAGATATCTTTGCCAGTACGCTAATGTATTCCAACACTAGTGATGAACTGACTCGGAGTGCTTTAATCGCCGCCTGACTGACACTGCATATAGTGATTTTCTGACCGCGATAGCCTCTGTTGATGTTCTCGCGAACACAGGCGAGTATAGCAAATACTTCGGCCTGAAATACTTCACGAGAGCGAAACAGAGTTCTGCCCTACGGGATTGCCGTTTTAAATACCGATTCGGCTGATGATGTCTTAGGTTAGGTTATGTTCAAGATGAGTGGGCGATATAGACTTGGAGCACCTTTGTAAGTGGCGAAATCGGTCGAATTCGTCCTAAAGCATTTGCCCCTTTGATAAATAGAGTCTTTTTAAAGTTTGATAGTTTAAATTTTTTTGTAACAAACGTGAAAACTGCGGTTGCCTTGTGATTCGGCGTGTATAAACATCGAATTAAATTGAGCCCCGGTTTCGGAAACTGCTCTAGTAATGGATAAAAAGCTGAACACATGCAATGCGAACATGTGATTCGCCTGTCATCGTAGTGTTTTCATGTAACTTATTGTCATGTTGAAAAGTGTCTTATATTCGTGATGGAGCAAGTACTTGCATTACAAGCCACATTGTTTTCTCGATAATCAGTCTGTAAAAAAAGGAACAGCATTAGTGCGTTCGTGTGTCAGGTGCGGGAAGTATATAGCTACATCATGCATACGAAAGTGATTAACCAAGTAGCAGCGACAACAAATCAGTTCTCTGTCGAATTAGAGGAGAATAAATTACTTTCACAAACAATTGATAACATTTAATAAAAAACTTACATGTCTAATGTTGCAGTACATTACACGAATAAAAAAATCAAAGAAATATGAATAAATATGAAAGAAATATAAATAAATATATTGAAAATATTGTTTTATTTTTATATACATAAATCTCAATTTTTTTTTCATATTGTTCGTTTACTGTCAGAATTTTACTGAAAAAATAATTTTGGATGTGTATTACATGAATAATTCGTCCGCCATATTGGAGCTGCCATTCTGAATTTACAGTAGGTACATAAAATCGTTAGAGTCCAAGTTTGCAAAATTTTACCCCAATCGGGTAACCGAAAGTGCGTCTGTATGATTTTGTTTTTTCTGCAATTTTATGTGATAGTAGATATTTTTCTACATTCAATCAGTATTCTAACTATTGCTGCTTTTATAATCATATTTATTTAGTAAAGGTCCCCTTGGAGGATCACTTTCAGAAGAAGTTCAAGTTGAAAAACCGCTTTTGCTGACACTTCACATTTTCATATTATAATGAGCAAGCCCCCGTAGCTAATGAACATTATTCGCCACATTCTTGTAATCTGATTGGTTCAAACATAGAACGGGATCGGACGAATTCGTAATATTAGATATTTCTACGTTTGGTATTTTTGAAAGGAATAAAAATAAATGATGGTATGAAATAGAGGTGATTTCAAGGGTTTAGTCTCAAATGTCTGTAATTAGGTACGCGTAATTTGATGACTGTATTGTTGCAGCCCTTTGAACTTGAGTGTTGTTTATCGCTTCACCCTTCGTTTTTTTATTCAGCCAACCTTTAATAATGACTTCATATATTTTGAAAGCGATAAAAAATCCACTCGCATCTTTTTGTAATTAAATTGGAAATGGAAGTCTCGGTGGAAGCTGATAATGTTTCTTGTCTATGCCGGCCCTGTACCAAGATTGTTTATCAAATATGATAAATCTCTCTACCTGCCTTTCCAGTAAACTCATATAGATATTATACAAATCAGTAAACAGATAATTACATAATATTGACGTAAATCGATAATCACCTCTAGACATTCAATAAACATCAGAAATGTTATACCCCTCCCAATGGCATTGTGTGTCAAAAAGGGTTCCCTTTTTCTCTTATTCTCTATGATATTCCAGATGGGGGGTTGGAACTGTGATGAATAGCGTTATTATTACCATACGATTCACTCCTGCGATCATAGAAATATTTACTGCTTTAACCGTAACTTTCAGCTACCAACAAATATCTCGTCCTGCTAATAACTAACCATCGGTAAATTGATTTGTTTGAAAATATGAACAGGGTGTTCATAAAATCAGATGTGGACTCATCTGCGACTCAAAAATAAACTTCCAGTGACTATCTTCCTTCGTTCAAGATATTCTCTTGGGGGGGTATTCATGTTGGAAAGGAAAGGAATATTTTTCTGAAAAGTAAAAAATCCACTATAAAAATGAAGTATTTTTGTGAATATCTAACAGAAAACAACTACTTCCCCGGCTAAAGCCACGCTGGACATTGAACTACATCTGACAGATATTTTGAAAGGACCCCAACTCAAGAGATGAAATTTGAAAGTAAAAATTTGCATTTTTATTCAGATTGTTATTTGATTTTTATTCCAGTCTTAATTAAGAACTCATATAGAAGAATGAGACAAAGCAACATGTTTTCCAAGAAGGATTACTCATCAGAAATCATTTGCATCAATGTTAAAAATGTAGATCAACTGAGAGGAACATATGGCATGAATCGCAGATCAAGGAAATGGTTTGGATTTATAAATGACATCGAGTTATATACAATATTATATTGATGAGAATCAAAGGCCTTAGGGTTTATGGCACTTTCATCCAAAAAAGTTCAATATGCCCAATTCTGAAACGCCGAAAATATAATTTTAGTGTGCATGATGATGTTCGCCTTGGAAGTTGTGGATCGATCCCATTGAGACATATTTGAAAAAAACAAAGCGATGTGAGATATGCAGTACTGAGTGTATACAATCCAGACCCCACAGCAAATGTTCCACTTGTGGTGTATTTTTATGTTGCAATTCAAAAAATACCATGAAATAACGTTGTTGATTTTTTGCTTACCTATATGGCACTTTCCATTTTCACAATAAACCATATGTTCATTTCATTCGGCATTCGTAGTTGGGTTATTATTTCCTGACGGTACTTTGGTACTTTTTGAACTATTTTATTCATTTTTTTAATGTTCTGACCCTCAGTTCCTGACGGTAATTTTTTTTTCAAAACCGTGTATGTTGAACGAATTTCAAAAACAAAAATTCCTTCAGTTTATTAGGCATATCTTTGTGTGAAAACAATAGCAACCGTTAACAACTTTAAAGAGTTAAAGAGCATTAAAGAGTTAATATCATATAATTTTTTTCCAAAATTTGTAACAGGACAAATCCCTGACAAAAGGTACAAAACATATGAAATTAATATCCTTCAGTAGTAAGTAGGATAAAGGTAAACACAGTGCTTTATCTCATGATATTTTTGGGGACAAATTATGATTTTGCAGCCCTTGAGTCTAAATTTTGTAACAAACCACTAAAGAATGCCAAGCTCGTGCATTTTTCTCTTTATTTAACTTACCTTATTAATCATTTTCATCCGATTGTTAAGTTTTATACGAACTATGCCAGAAAAGTTTTGTCTATATTTTTTTCATTTCTGATTTTTTATTTGGAATCTAGGTCCGTGACTGTAATCTGTTTTGTTTTCAGCAGAATAAATTAACTCAAGATGCCATTTCTCATCTAACACCGAGATTAACAATTGCTATTTTCTTAGACCTAGCCAAGGCATTTGACATAGTTAGTCACTCCCAGTTGTTAGATGTCTTGGAGGATCTGGGATTCAGAGGTGTAGTGAGGCAGTTGAAGGAAAGTTATCTTACAGGACGGAAACAGCAGGTAAAAATAGATCGATGATGTACCAGTACTGAACGAACTGTTATGTATGGGGTGCCTCAAGGTACTGTTCGGGGTCCATTACTGTTTACTCTTTACATCACTGACCTCCTGAGTTTGGAGATTTCTGGAGAAGTTATTAGTTTCGCAGACGATACCGCTATAATATTTGAATCGCATACCTGGGAGAAACTGAAAGAGATTCTAAATGATATGAAGAAAATAAAAAAAAGGTTTGACTGTAAACTTCTTACTATTAACTTCGATAAAACATTCTATCTGCCCTTTTCATGTTATGGAAATACCAACCCACCCTATTCGGTCCTTAAAGTTAATGAAAACATGGAAATCAAAGAAAAGGAATCGATTAAATACTTGGGCATAAAAATTGACTAACACCTCAGATGGAACATGCACATTACAACATTATGTAACCCGTTGAGAAGTAACCTCTACAGATTCAAGTACCTAGCGAAATATCTAGAAGGAAAACATCTGAAGATGATTTACCATGCTTCAGTTGAATCCAGAATTACATATGGAATAATAGGGGAAGTGCACTCAAAGACCATATTAAAAATGTGGAAATATTGCAGAAAACCTTCCTTAGAATAATATTTGAAAAAATAAATCTATACTCATCAGATCATCTATTTTGTAAATAAAAAATTCTTGATATCCGACAAAATTATTTACTTATAGCATCGTGCTTTGAAATGAACAAATTGAATGTTCATATAAATGAACATAATTACAATACAAGAAAGAAAAAGTTATATAAAACTCCTCTTGCATCAAAATCTATAGGACAGCGAAACTAATCATACTTAGTTCCACGATTTTTCAACTTTATACCTCCTCAAATAAGAAAAATAGGGAACATGTGGTTATTGAAAAAAAATAAAAGACTAATGTATATTGTACTGACACATCTGTATGTGTGTATATTATATTATTATATGTATGTATATGTTATAACTATCATATTGATATTATATCACTATAGCGATCAGATTCCAGGCAATAAAACTCCACAGACAGTCTCTGACTTTGTGGAAAATGATTTATTTACATGAATATGCTCTTACCTATGAAAAATATACTATCAAGTTATAATTACTCTTGTTAAGAACGAGTTTTACACATATTGTATACATTTCTTTTTTTACAAAATTCATAAAAACTACTTCTGTAAACTTACTCTTTATTCTATATTTTATACTCTGTAACCCTACTTTATATTTTATACTGTGTATTTCCTGTAAATAAAGTTTATTATTATTATTATTTGGGAAATTCTTTAGATTCTGTTTACAGACTCCAGATTTGAATATTTTTGCATGCGTGTTTAAAATCTTTGCAATATCAGATATTTTTGTAGTTACAGCCTTTCAGAGGTTCCACTTTTTTGCGGGAAACTGGAAAAGTGCCACTATTCGTTTTCGGTAACTTATAGAGAAATGAAATTTACAATCGATTGGTATAAAGTTTTCCAAGATACGAGCCCAGAAGCATTTTTTCCTACTGCTGAAGTCCAAGTTTCATTCCTATGAACACGGGCGGGAGTAACCGATAAAAAATCGCAACTACTCTCGAATTTATCACCATGTTATATAAAATGGAATTTGAAATGGAAAATTGCCAAAAACCGGGACGACTTGTACACTGTTCGATAAATCATAAATTGCCGGGCTAATCATACAACAATGTATTGAGAAAAGTGTGTTTTAAGAAATAATTACATTTATGTAGAAAAGAGAAACCAGTTCAAATTCAATTCAAGACTACACGTTTGAGAATAGTGTACTCTTCTTCGGAATATATATTCGGACATACTCCATGGAGCACGGTGCACTTGAGATTAACGGCCAAGGATTCATGAGGAGACTGGCATTTTAAGGTTATTTATATTCATAGGAGCTGTATTTCACTAACTCACAAGACATTTAACACTTAGAGTTAGGACATTATGCCGATTTGCCACCACCTCTGAGTGCCATCGGGGTCATGCGTGTCCCCTTTTGTCCCCTCTAGATCCGGCACTGGGTCAACATGACTCGATTCATATAGGAATCCTTACACTGATAAAGTTCTGAATTCCTGATTTTGATTCTATTGCCATTTTTAATGCTCTTGTTCACTGCCGACTTCCCCCCAGAACAGAGTTATGCCCGAATTCACTGCACATTCTCTTGGCAGTCCATAATATTGGTGCAAGTTTCCACAGAATGTTAACTCAAGTAATCTTGCCCTTCACTGATTGAAAACTTGCAAAACCTAATTTTGCTGTATAATTAATTGATGTAAATTTACAGCACCATTTTAGGTTTAGTGAATTAGCAACATTCTGCAAACATTCGAAAGAGAAAACGGAAAATTACCCCTTCCAAACAGAAATGTGGATACGCCCCTGCTGTGAAAAAACATAAAGAATGTGTGGAGAAAATTCCGAACCCCCTCGTTGTTTACCCGCCACAAGTACGTCAACAGAATCCTCTAACTACTAGAAATGCACTTTGAACTTCCGGAACATCTCAGATAATATCTTTTTATCGATGGTTACTCTCCTTTCACAATAATTCTCCCAATTATAACCACTGGAAACATGATTCAAATTAAATAATTTATTATTCATTCAATTCGTTTCCCATCTGAATCATTCGTCCAACGTCCAACCTTTCCTGATAATACATTTCAAAGAAGCATGTGACTATCAATGAAATCTTACGTCACTTTACTTTAACAGAAGGTAAGTAGTGAGCAGAATGATAAATATAGAAACCAAATCGACATTCCTCCTTGCTCGAGGAAATGTAGCTACCCAAATCCAGGGACGGACTGGCACCAGTTTAACAGCACGGGCGTGGCTGTCCCACTCCCACCCAATGACATGGAAGAGAGAGTGGATTTTGTCTCGAAAAAAAAAACGGCATGGCAATGGCGCACTCGCTAGAGAGATAGTATATTGTCGGATCATAAAAAAAATGGGAATTTTGAAAAATCGTTGGTGCCATTTTTGAAACTTTATCAGTGCTATCAATCAATCACATGCATTATTTCGTTCAACAAGTGATATTATGAGAGTTGTAATGCCGAAGTAATACAAAGTAGGTACCTATATCGATCAATAGCGAGCTTATGAGATATCTTGAACGATCAGGTATTATCAGCGATAGACAATATGGTTTTCGCTACCAGAGGTTCACAGAGGATTTTGTTGCCTACATGACATATGTGGCATGTTTCAATTGAAAAACATAGCGAATAATTTTCTGTAGCCACATATATCTCCAAGCTTTCGATAGAGTTTGGTACCAAAGTCTCACGTATAAACTTCCATCCTGTGGCCTACCTCCACAACTATGCGATTGGCTATCTAGTTTCCTTGCAGATAAATCGATGAATTTTTGCGTAGATGGAGTCTCGTCCAACACTTTCCTCATTAACACAGGTGTTCCTCAAGGCTCAATTCTGCCACATACACTTTTTCACCTACATATACATTTTTTTTTTCATAGCAGCGGGAACAGCTGAAGTTTGAGAAACGTTAACTATGTGTAAATAAATATCTTCAATTTTTTTTTTGATAGGCACTAATTGAATTTGGTGTATTTTTTGGGCCCAACCCATTTCTTTGCCTTTTAACACTTGTATAGATTTTCTTGATTTTTATGGTTCCAAATGGTAAAAAGTTGATATTTGCCCAAAAACATGTCACTTAGCTCTGCACAGCCAGGGCCTGTGCAACCTTCCTCGTTCAGTAACTGCCTGCCACAGTCAGTTACGTGGCTGACTAGTGCGATGGCTCCAATTGCACTATGCCACATGGGTTGGCTGCGTAGCCACGTACCTTTTGACTGAGGTGCTTTGCACAGACAGCCGTCGGGTGCCAGTCATAATAACCGACTGACATTGTCACGCCATTTGTTGACTGCGACAATTTATTGCTCAGAATTTTTTGCTGCGCAGTCACACTGCCGCAGCGGCTATCTGATGTGAGGCTATCCTAATTCACATCTCAGCGGTACATCGTCAAAAACATGAGTTCGGGAGGTGTTTATAAAATATAGATGAACCTATTCTTGAGACCATACAAACAATACGAGCAGAACGGCATTTCATAGAATATTTTTTCTGCCAAGTTTTACAGGCATGGTGGAAACCTTTGGCATACCTCTATAGATTCTGAAATAATGCATTCGTATGGGATTCCTGAGATTAAAAAGAATAAAAATACTTCTAGGAGAGTGGGGATAATTTTCAATTATCTTTTAGAAGGTGAGATAGATTTGAAACGTTCTCATGCGGGGGATCAAAATCCTGGAGCCACCTTACGTCAAAATCGATATATTTTCTCCTGCTCTCAGTATTTCTATTTCCTTAACTCAAGAATGCGTAGAGGACTTAGCGATAATGTTTTTTTATATATGTTACTGCCCAAACCCTATTTCAGGATAAACTAGTTTTGCCTAGGATAAAATAGTTCTTCCTAGACACTATAGGACAAGCCGGTTAAGCCTAGGCTAGTTCATCGTAAGCCAGATAGGACAAACCGGTTTAGCTTAGGCTGAACGGGTTGGTATACGTACTCTCTAGGATAAACCAGTACAGCCTAGCCTGAACTAATTTTACCTTGTCTATATCCTTCTACAAGAATTATACAAGGAAAACTGAATAAAATACTACAATTATTAGAATAACATTATTATTATTAATTCAAGTACGAATTATACTTATTTATGCAAGGTGTTGTTCAGTGGCTGTAATGCACAATGATATTTCAAATCGTGGTTTACGTCTTCCACCTCTAAAACTTTTTTAATGCAGACATCAAACTCTGATCTCAAAAAATGAAGGAGAAGTCACAACCAATATCTTTTAATCGTCAATGAAAGATACTCAAGAGAATCTATGAAAATGTATTCACAGGCAATGACATGCGCTCGTTTGATCATTTCGACTAGGCAAAATTAGTTCAGACTAGGCCGTAACAGTTTATCCTAGAGTGTACGTATTCATAGTAGGACCAACCCGTTCAGCTTAGGCTAAACTGGTTTGTCCTATCGAGCTTAGGATGAACTAGTTTGACCTAGGCTTAACCGCTTTGTCCTATCGCGAATAGGACAATCCAGTTAAGCTTAAGCCAAACTAGTTAATCCGGCCAAACAGGTAACACATACATATATCTTTTGGCACAAAGCTGAATCTTTCACTGAATTCAGAGCTATCCAACCTATTTATAAATGAAAATTTGTATCGTTCATCACTATTGATTTTCTGGTGAACTGAACATTCGGACAGATATTTAAATAAGAGGTAAGGTCGCTAATAGAAGCAGAACTTAAGCTAGTAAGCTAACTGCCTGAAAAGATTACTTCAGTAGTAAAAAACCTGCATCCGTGAAGTCTCCGTATTCAAAAAATACAAATACCTTTTGAAATTAGTGCGGCCCTGTCCACGTCATTTCTGATGGTTTATATTACGAGTTGCTGTGCTGTGACTAACAACACTATAATAGTATCTACATGATCTATAATTAAACAATTTGTATTCCCCTTTTCGAGAGATATGAGATGACTAGTTGAATTTTCCATGAAACGATCCAATCAAAATCAGTCACCCGTTGCGATATTGATGTGCTGAACAAAAACAAAATTAACGAGAAGAGACTAATCACCGAACAATATCATAACATTTCACTGAATCGGAATGAGTGAACAAATGGGGTTTCATGAAGTAAAAATGACAACAATGGCATCTTAAACAGTAAGAAAATTGTTGGTAACGTGCAAAGAGAGTAAACGTTATCTGAGTATCTGAGTAGGAGTGTCTATTCCCCATAAGACACTAATAGAAAGAGATGAAAGATCATTTGTGAGTCATAGTGACGTATATGGACATGTCATGGCCACCATTCTCTCTAGACAGTATAGGACCAGCGCATTCCGCACTCTGGTATCTGAGAGTTACAGGCTCTTGAATATATATTGGACCACTCTGTATGTTACGTGGGCCACCTGTACTCATGACGGGTTAATGTTACAAGATTCTGATTGACTAGGGCTTATTAGTACCTCCTATTCAGTTAACGTTTACTCTCCCTTGGGTAACGTGATCATAAATTATTCTCGCTCCATATTTTATGGAACTTGCTTCCTAATAGGCGCATTTGGTCAGCTCTTCCCAAGGCTTGCAATTCTTTGATCCCCTCATAATCCGAATTTTCTGTAACATAACTTTTAGTCTTCACTTTTTAGTTACATTCTTACGCTGTTTTTCTTCGTGTCTCTTCTGGACATTTATCTTTTCCCTCTTTTTCGAGATGGGTGTTAGTTGGTCGCACAAATAGAACCAAGAGTTTTACAGTTTGATTTAAAGCTATTAATTTTGAGGCTGGGAATGACTACTTAGTGTAGAGAGCATTGATAAAAGTAACAGTTGGTATATTTTGTATATTCTCTAATTGAACTGTTGTCAAAAATCCTAATATCTAACGTTTGGAGTTTACAACTGAACCCAGTTAGGAATTAAATACTAAATTTTTATCGTTTTATGTTGATGGTTTATTTTTTCATATTTCCTATTAATAAGGTGCATTTATGCTTATGTGTTGATCAAAGTCATTTTGCACTGTTCCATAATTTAAATGGATCGAAATCGATTTATGGCCAGCGATAGAGATATTACTATAGCCGCTTCTAATTACCGTTCTTATTGGTGCAAACACGGTTTGTTTCAGTCGACGCACATTTCATTTAGAAATGACACACGTCGATCAAGTCCACGTTGACCGATTGCCGGTTGAGAAGCAGAATAAGCAGCTACTTTTTATGTTACTCTTCGAATATTACTGAAATTGTGAAAAAGTGCAAAATAACTCAGATCAGTACTAATAAAAAATAAAATAAAAGTGATTTATCACTTCTAAACTCATATAAGGCTGAGGCTAGGTTTGCATCCTACTTACTTTTTCGCTTTTGACGAAAATGTACACCTTTTCTTGAATTGAGTGAAACCACTTTATTTGATGTATTGACGGGAAAGTCAAATAACGTCATTTATCTTTCCATGTTATTTAAGAAATTTTTCTATAACTCTTCCACATATAAAAATTAATACTTTCAGCTGCATCGATTATATAATAATAATAAATGGCATCATTCGTCGAAATAGAAAATGTACACGCTATTGATAGAGAAAGACAAGAAATAAATGAAGTTTTTCTAGAAAAATGCCTAATACAGTTAGGTGTCATCGGCAAAATGAAGTACAGTGCAATAGTTGACTATCTGGTAGGCATTACATATATTCACCGAAAACAAAAGGGGGTCCCAAAATAGACTCCGAAAGTCGATAGGTAAAGCACTCGAGTATTTTCCATCACAGCATACAATTTGTGTTCGATTTTTCAAATGGTTTCTGAGCAGGCTAGAAGCTTGCCAAATCCGATGTCAGTTCGTTGTCATCTATTGCTTTGAATATATCTTGGGTGATGCTGATAAGACCTGTAGTAGGTAGTAGTGCTATGAGATGCACGAAATCCAGACTGAGCATTGGATATTTTATATTATTTTTATGCACAATCCATTGATTTTTTTACAATCTCGACTGCTTTACAGAGGACAGATAACTTGCTTATCGGTTAGAAGTGGGTTATTACTGTTGGATTTCCACATTTTTTCAGTGGAAATAGGTACAATGGACCAAGAAGATATAGAAAGGAGGCGAAATGTCCATAAGCGCCTGTTGGCAGAAATATGACGTAGCTGCGGGGCAAGGTTATTGTGAGAACTAGGCGTGTTCCGAATATTCCAATTCCGTAGGACAAAAATTAAAATATTTTCAACTTTTGTGCAAAAAAGTTGTTTATGTGATTAATGAGTCAACTGGGAATGCTGAAAAGACGTTCACGAGTTAGTGGGTGGGAATTAAATATTTTATGAATTATTTTGTGAATTTATGAACGGGTCACAGTTTCTTGTGAAAGGTGTTGTGCTAAGTGATGTTGACCTTTGGATGGACGATGATTTAGGAGATCCAAAATAATCTGCTGGACAGATGTAAATTCCTATAGTTCCAATTTATATAACTGTGAATGGGCTAGTAGACGAATATTTATATATTATAATATAATTACAAAAATCATGAATTTTTCATCACATCTTCAAGTGTTTGGATTTCTCGCTAGTGTGACGTAGCTGCGGGGCAAATCACTCGGATATCCGAGTACGTCTGACCCTTCCGACTTCCTATTTCGCCTCCTTTATATATCGTCTTGCAATGGACTACCTAAGTCTGACGTCACAAAAAGGAAGAGCTTACGAACCTTTCCATCGAAAATGCAGATGCATGTTAATGGTCCAATATGTTGTTATACTAAGGCAAAATTTAGGAATTTCCATCATATTTTGTAGAGAGGTAAGGATTATAACATATTTATGGCATATTTAAGAGTTGAGGTTATGTCATTGTTTTGTTTTGATTGCTTTTCTGTATGTTGTGCTTAAATATTTCGTTTTATTCTCAGAATTCCAGCTTAGAAAGACCTCAAAACACGTTTTACAGGTTTGTAGCATTATCGAGTTCCTGGAAAATGACAATAATATAATTAAAAAAAGATCAAATGCATTGGAATCTAACCATTGCAAAACAATGCATACTAGCATGAAAGATAAAACATATAATGTAGAGGTAGGGTACTTTTTAAATTTTACTTTTCAATATAATATCATGTTTCCATTGTAGATCACACTGAGTAAATCACTTGTTCTTGCCCAAGGGGAATAAAATGTCAACACATTGGCTCTGTTTGGACACTACAACATATCCAAAACAAAAAAAAGTGACAGAAAAAGTGGCTGAATTAGAACTAAACAATGACATAACCTCAACTATCTTAAATAAGCCATATATATATAAATATATATATATATATATATATATTATTACTATTATTTGTTTTGCGTTACTCGAAACGCACGGAGTACGACTATTGGTGTCGTGGATTGGCCTATGCTGACATCTGTTGGTGACCTATTAATTGGCACGAAATTTTGTGTCATTGAAATTTCACGATAACATGTCTAAGCTTCACGGCACAGATTATAGGTGTCACTATCTATAATTTGATGCTTTCCATATATATATATATATATATCGTGAAATTTAATGACACAAAATTTGTGCCAATTGATAGGTCACCAACAGATGTCAGCATAGGCCAATCCACGACATATATATATAAATATTATAACCCTTACCTCTCTATAAAATATGTTGGGAAATCCTAAATTTGGCCTCACTATAACAAAATATTAATATTTCCACCCTTATTTATAACACAATCATGAATAAACTAAAAAATAAAATTTACTCATGGGCATTTAACACATACAGTGCTTTTCTTTAATGCCCCCCCTTTTATTTTTTGAACGGGTTAACTCAAAAAATTGAAACTTGGGATAATGAAATTGATGCATGAATACTATATTTTGGAGTAAAATTGACAGATGAAACTTTCAAGCTGGCGACTAGGCGCCACCTGGGAAAAAAAATTGAAAAGGGGGTTCTTGTGACACATCCTTTTGAAGCTCCTGACGAATACTTCACAACCCTAGAATATAAAGTCAATATTTTCACCTACTACAAAATGGCGGAACATTTAATAATTGCCTGAATACATCGACGTTTAACTTCATAATTTGAGGAAAGAAGCTGAGTTCAGTTCAGAAGATGTTCGAAATGGTTGCCTTGAACTGCTTGACATAAGAACAGCCTATTCGATATTTCACGCCGAACATTTTCGAACACAGTAACGTCGATATTTCTACAAATATTTATTATTCTCTGCGGTATATCCAATATTGAAGCAGGTTCAGTTTCGTACACCTTTTGCTTCAAATAGCCCCATAAAAAAAAGTCTACAGGTGTCAAATCTGGCGAGCGGGCTGGCCATTCCGTAGGACCTCGACGGCCAATCTAACGACCGGGGAAAGTATTATCCAAATAGTTTCTTACTTGTCCGTAGTAATGTGGTGGTGCTCCATCTTGTTGGAATACAATATCCATATTGAATTCATTAGGATTCGCTTCGACGATTTCGGTGATTAGAGGGTCAACAGTATTTTCCAGCATATTCAAATACAGTTCCCCTGTTAAATTTTGTTCAATGAATAGAGGTTCTACAATATGGTTTCCCAATATTCCTGCCCAGACATTAATTTTTTCTGGATATTGAGTATGAGTTTCCCGGAAAATGTGAGGGTTGGTGTCACTCCAATAACGGCAATTTTGTCTGTGAATCTTGCCGTTGAGATAAAATGTAGATTCGTCACTGAAACAAATATTGTGGAGATAGGTAGGATGGCTTGCAATGGTTTCCGTCATAATTTCGCAGAATTCTGTTCTTCGATCAGGGTCATCTTCAGTTAACTGGTGTACCATTTTGATTTTGTATGGATGATACTTATTCCTCTTCAAAAGTCTCCACACAGTAGAAGAACACACCTAACAAACATTCGCGACGGAGGAAGTAGACTGTTGAGGATTTACTATCATCTAACCAATTATTTGAACTTGCTATTCTTCCGGAATGGACGGATGACCTGGGGGCTTTTTGTTCTGTACACTACCGGTAGTTGTAAATTTGGTTACAAGTTCCCTTAAATATTTTCTACAGATAGGACGATTCGGGAAATCATCATTAAAAATTCTTTCGGTTTCGTGAAAGTTACGCGTCGCACCGTTAATAAAAATCGCTTCGATTTTTTCTTCCAATGGACGAGAATTTACCATTTTAGAGATAGTTCACGTGGTACCTATTTACTAGTAAAACCGAAAACTAAACGAGAATATTTTAACTGAACAATGATGTTCGTTGTCGAACTGACATTTCGTGTCATTTTTTGTTTAACAAAAAATAACCTATCAAACCTTATCGGGTTGTTGGGATTGCCATATGGCAGAGAAAAACAAATATTTCTAGATGTATCGATATTAATGTGTTTGTATTCAGGTAATTATTAAATGTTCCGCCATTTTGTAGTAGGTGAAGATATTGACTTTATATTCTAGGGTTGTGAAGTATTCGTCAGGAGCTTCAAAAGGATGTGTCACAAGACCCCCCTTTCAATTTAATTTTTTTCCCAGGTGGCGCTCAGTCGCCATCTTGAAAGTTTCATCTGTCAATTTTACTCCAAAATATAGTATTCATGCATTAATTTCATTATCCCAAGTTTCGATTTTTTTAGTTGACCCGTTCAAGGGGTGGGGGACATTAAAGAAAAGCACTGTATTTGTATTTTCGATGAAAAGGTTCGTAAGCTCCGCCCATCGTGTCTGACGTCACGACTTAGGTAGTCCATTGGCTTGTTTCGATGCAGATGGAAAATAATTTGTTTTTCTATAACATGATTTAAAATATGTGTTATGTGATCAATAAAACAGCACTAACATCCGTAACATAACGAGAGATATGCTGTCAGATCCGATATAATTATCCAAGAATTGTTTGTTGAGCTTGCCACGATCCAGCCACCCCCCACTCCTCCACCTACAGCATATGACGTCGACCAATCAGAGTGCACCAGTTCGAAAAGAGCTGATCATGATCAGTTCACCTCTTCAAAAACTGATCAATACCCGCTCACAAACTGATGAAAGCTGATCAAGACCCGTTAAAAAGCTGAATAGGTCTTGATCACCTTTTGAATAGGTCTGAACATGTCCTGATCAGCTTTTATCAGTTTGTGAATGGGACTTGATTAGTATTTGAACAGGGGAACAGATCCTGACCAGTTTTATCAGTTTGTGAACAGCTTCCATCAAGCCTTGAACGGGTACACTGGCTGCATCGTGGGAATGTCTACTGATGTTATTATGAAAAAACTGAAAAGTTGTTCATTCTGAATTTGAGTTTACCTTTCAAGGAATGTTCTGTGAAGATCTGTTTTTGTGAGATAATCTGTGAAATTGGTATCCATTTCACTCAAGTTCTATAAATTAGGGGGTAAGTTTGAATTATGTTTGTTTTTCAGGATGTCCATCGTTCTCAGTGTATTCCATATCGTACTGGATTTTTTATTCTCAAGATAAACTCCAAGTAGGTTTTCCTTTCTCGATGAATCGCAACGGTTGTATTATTTCGGAGTTCCTCACAACTCGTTCAATCTATATGACATTTAATTGTTTCATTCAATATGACGTGCAGTCCAGTCCAGTCGGCAGTGTGTCACGTCTTTATAATATATAATGATAGCCTGACCGAAACAAAAATAAGTCACACACCATGTGCCGCATGTACTAAGGCATTATTTCACGAATTTCCCAATTTATCGTATTTTGAAATTTTTGGCAAATGAATGATCATGATTGCAATCATAGAAAAAAAACGAGGAATAGTAAACAGTTTAGTCAGATGGCGAGTAGGGCATTGCACTCAACGGTGAAGGTTTTCAACCTTCTCTGTCCTGGAAATAAATAGATTGCTAGGCGTAATATTTCTGAAGTTAATTTATGTAATTGCCGATGTAAATGTGAGCATCCATTAAAGTTATAACTTTTTTATTCAGAATCTACTTGACGATGCCGTGATGCCGAGAGGTTATTGCAACGGGATTGAATTTTACATACCCATCATAGATGAAAACATCTATAACTTGTATAAAATAAATGAATTCTGTACGTGCGGTTTTATCTCGAGGTCCACTGGATGTCTGTAGGGTTTTTACTATTTGTGGAAATGTTTCATTGGAGAAGATTCCAGCGCATTGAATGTTGTTAATATTATATTAGAGTGGTAACGATTTTTATGAATACTAATACAAAAAGTGGTGAAAACGCCCATTTTTCAAAAGTTACGAATGCCAATGCATTGGCAGGTGTAGACGACCCCAGAAAAACTGAATGCTCCTCGTGAAAGACTGAATACAAATGCTAAGATATAAAGGAGACGAGTAGCGAGTTGAGGCCAAAAACAACACAATTTTCCCACGTCTCCCAAGTATCAAAGATGAAGACTACAATTTTTTATCTATGGAACTGTTAATTGAAAAATAAAACGTGTTTTTATTTAATTTTTTTGGCTTGAGAATAAATTTTTTCGTGTCTGAGTTTTGCACCCCAGCCGATAAAAACTACTCCTATTATAAAACAGGTACAAACTAAACCGATGAAAGATTTTACAAAATTCTAATCCTAAGGGGTTCAAACTACCACCTGAATACTTAATTGTCGAAATATGTCATTTTTATTTTTAAATTTTCCTTCAGATTTTTTTTTTCGTGTCAGAATTTTGCCTTTTTGGTTATATCTCAAAGAGTATCGATAATAGAAGAACAAAATTTTGTATGAAGGTTACATTCCAGGGATAGGTAAGTACTGAGAAAGGATTTTCAAAAATCGAATCCTAAGGGATTAAAATTACCCCGTGAATATTTTAATAATTTTCATCTATAAAACTTTTCATTTAAAAAATACGACACTTTTATTTTATTTTTTTGTTCGACAAAACATTTTTTCATTTTGCACCAAAGCCGGTAAAACTACCCCTATTTTAAAACAGGTTATATTTCAAAGATTTTCTATGAGGGTTACATTTCAAGGGTGGGTACATACTGAGGAAAAAATTCAGAAAATTTCTATTCTAAGGGTTAAGACTATTCCCCTGAATATTTGAACAATTTTTTACCTATGGAACTATTTTTAGTTTTGAAAAGTCGGCGCAAGTACGTCATTTTTGAAAGATAAGTGCCATGTGAAGTGGAATGAATAGAAAAATCGAATTAAACGGTTTTCTTCACATAAAGGATTCAATATAAAATTGAACCAGAAAATGGTAGATCTCAGGTGAAAAACAACTACTTTCCTGGCAAATACCACGCAGAACGTTGAATGATATTCACCTGAAAATCCATGCATACTTCCATATAATATCAATGGACATTGAATGCAAATATTTCTTTCTGATAAGCTCGATTTTGTTTAATTTATGTCGTGTTCACCTAACAATCCGCATACCGGTTTCAGGCTTCTTGGCCCTCATCTACCATTTTCTGGTTCAATTTTATATTGAATCCTTTATGTGAAGAAAACCGTTTAATTCATTTTTGTTTATCCTCTTTTCTTTTTCTGAATTTTGCACCACAGACGGTAAAAACTACGCCTATTATAAAACAGGTTATATCTCAAAGAGTATCAGTAATAGCAGAATGAAATTTTGTATGAGGGTTACATTCCAGGGGTAGGTACCTACTGAGGAAGGATTTTACAAAATTCGAATCTCACAAGGGTAAACTACCCCCTGAATATCTGAATAATTTGTATCAATAAAAATGTTTATTAAAAAACGGCAGAATACGTTAATGTTGATTTGTTTGAAAATATGAATAGGATGTTCATAAAATCAGATGTAGAATCTGAGACTGAAAGATCAATTTTAGTCACTATCTTCCATCGTTCAAGAAAACCTCTTGGGAGGTACTTATTCATATTGAAAAGGGAAACATTCTCATTTGAATATTGAGAAGATTTTTCAGAAAATTAAAAAATCTACGATAAAAATGAAGTACTTTTTTGTAATGTGTCAATAGATAGATATGATAGATGATAGATATTGTGAAAGGATTCAAAAGAAACAATCTGAAAGTAAAAATGCATTTTCATTCGGATAGTTATTTAATTTTCTGTTCCAGTCTTAATCAAGAATTCATAAAGAAAAATTTCTTAATTTTAAAGTATATTTTTAAATTTTCTGAAAAGTCTTTCTTTTTAATATTCAATTGAGAATGTTTCTATTTCAATATCATCGAAAAATTTTTTTTCTAGGGAGAATTTTTTATGTCCGAATTTTGCACCTCATGCGGTAAAAACTACCCCTAATATAAAGTAGTTTATATCTCAGAGTATCGGTAATGGGAAATGAAATTTTGCATGGGGGTACATTCCAGGGGTATCATAAATGTTTATGCAAGTACTCTATTATCGGATAAACTCTGTGAAAGCTAAAATAAGGTCATTTTATAATTTACAGTGTATTTTATATGCAATTTTGTTCCTATAAAAATATCATTGGAGTGAAGTGATTGTTGTGGAATTGAAATGTAATCAGTACACTACGCTTCTGTCCAGTACCCATTTACGATTTACATGGTAGAAATAATATTTTTTATGCCCCAATACGATTTTTATTTCACAAGCCATTTTGATCCACATGATTTCGTTTTCAACACGTACTCTTTGAGCTCATCAAAAATCCGAGTCTCACAATAGATTCAAATTCCACAGCGCATGAAAACGAAACAAAGTATGTTTGATATGCAAAGCCAGTGTGAATAATCCCGACGAATGAAATAACTCATGCTAATAAACGCTCACCATGAGGGCGGAAAGGCATTGAAAAAAAAAACAGCGGGATGAAAAGGGAGTTAAATGTATTATTTTGCTGAACATCATCCTATAATAATTCCATCTGTATCTGAAAATACGCGTTATAGAGAGATATTAAAAATCAATTTTCAAATGACTATATATTTTGTTTAATTTTTCGAGAATGTTCCAGAAGGTTGAAAAGGAAAACATTTTGAATTGGATATTAAAAAGAAATATTTTTTCTAAAAATTTAAAAATATATGATATATACGAATCTAACAGAAAACAGCTACTTCCTCGGCTAGAGCAAACGCTAGACATTGAACGCCAATCTAATAGAAATTGTAAAAGGGCCCTAACTCTGGAAATTTGCATTTTCGTTCATTGATTCAGTTCAGTACGAGTTGTAAGACAAGTTCGATAGTGAATTCAACTGTAAAATGTTGTTGGATTGCTACACTTTTCTGTACGACATTTTCAGTTATTTCAGATAACATATTGTTTTGGGATTCCTCTTTGATATTCACTATTGGTTGGGAGGGGAAAATATTCGAGACCTAGGCAGTAAGAGGCTACAATATATATTTTTCATTATCATTTCTCCTCAGGTTGAATGAGGTGATGTATTCAAACCGATGAAATTCATCTAGCGCTTCTGTCTAAAATGACGATTTGTCACGCTAAATTTAAATTTTTCTCTACAGATTGAGAACTGAATACTGAACAATTTCAGGGAGTAAAATTATTTTTTCCTTATTGTCAATGGCCGTATAGGAATTGGCCCGATTGCTGTTTTTTAAATATTTTGAAAAAAAAATGAATATGCTGTTAGGGTAGGTACGTACTGAGGAAAGATTTAACAAAATTTTAATCCTAAAGGGTTAAAACTATCCCCCCGAATATTTGAATGAAGTTTTACCTATGGAATGTTAATTTCAATAAGTCGACAAACACATATTTTTGTTTATATTTTTAATTGGAAATTTGTTTTCTGAATTTTGCTAAAAACTACCCCTATTAAAAAACAAGTTATATCTAACTTGGGGGGGGTTCCTGGATCCAGTCTTCTACAGACGCTCGTGCAGTACGCTGTCCTGGACCTGGTTCGTTCGGTTCTCTCCTAGTGTTGACAGTTCCTCTTTGCAGGTCCATACCAGTTGGGGCGTCACTTCCTGGCTACTCAGAGCCTTCAGTGCCGCCTGGTTGTCTGAGAGAATGTGGATCTGTTCCTCTACTATTGCTCTCCTATTGTTTTCCCACTTTCATCACAGCTTTCGTGGGTGGTGGTTCAGGATAATCCGAAGGAAAAAGGCCGATGCAAGGATTACCTCCCTCTACCCATTGTCTTCCCTGTTAGCTTCATTGCTGTCAAGTCCCTGGAGCATTGGTTCGTTAATGGCAGTATATTTATATTTTTTAATAAGTAAACAGGTCCGGGGGGTCCCAGTGGATCTGCTATATAATAGCTTCCCACGTACCCCTCCCAGACCTTGTCGGGTCCATGTCACCTGCATGGCACCTGCAAATACTGCCGTGGCAGCCTTACAGTGCAGGAGGTTTATCTGAATGACTCGTATCTCCCCCCCCCATGTCTCTGTTTGTCCAGTATTTTTCCTAGCCCGTAGTAGGCTCTGAATCGCATCCTCTCCAACGTCCTGAACGAAACGTCGTCCACAGAGAAGGCTAGGAGTTGTCCTCCTTCCTTCTCGGTGTTTTGGCTCATCAAGAGTCCATTCCCGACTCTTTTCAGATCCAGGTTCTGGATCTGAAGCCTCCGGCTGACCACTGGTGGTGTGTTTGGTGACCCAGGGACGAAGAGGAGCACCCTGGGTCTGACGGGGAAGTCTTCGAAATTGACCACCGCCAATTTGGCCCCCACCCATAGCCTCCCCAGTGAGCCAATCTCCTCCCTGAGCCAGTTCGCCGTTCCTTCGTTTTCGCAGGTCATTGATAGGACCCCTGCGCTGAAGAAAGCTCTTTCGCACAATGGTGCTGCATTCCTGCTCTCTGATTTGGAAGAGTGCATCCACAATTGCGTTTTGAACAGGGTCTGCTTGTTCCTGGTTCAATAAGACACCCATATGGCGTCTGTCGATCACCGCCAGCCGG
Source organism: Gonioctena quinquepunctata (assembly GCA_018342105.1). Lineage (NCBI taxonomy): Eukaryota > Metazoa > Arthropoda > Insecta > Coleoptera > Chrysomelidae > Gonioctena > Gonioctena quinquepunctata. Next base: position 965,906 of record JAFIRS010000187.1, read on the forward strand.
ATTCCTCTGGCAACCTCGCTGTAGGTACCAGTCGACATTTGTATGTTCCTGGGCCTTTTCAGTTTGGTGGATGGAGGAGGGGTCTGGGAGTCAGATCGGGGCCTTTTTTTGTTTTTTCCCCTTCTGAAGCTCTGCCCGCCCCCTTGTTTTTTCCCTGCTTTGCAGGTACTGGTTTTGTGGCCGTCCATGTCCCGGCTGCCATTTTTCTCGCCCTCTCGCTTTCGCCCCCGAGAGTTTTGTTTTCGCGAGGTCTATATTTTACCAGTAGCCTTGTTAGCTGACGATTACTCGTCAGGCCCTGCTACTGGTTTTGGGATGTGATCTGTGGTTCTCGCATCCCTGGTGTTTCCACTGGTGGTGGCCATAACTTCCACCACAGCGGTGTCCCCTGAGTCTGAGTTGGAACTCTCCTCGGGGCTTTGGTTCTGTTTTTTCTCTGGTTGCATATTGTTTCCACGAGTTTGAGGGAAGGAGTTGGTGCCCCCTGCACAGATGCTAAGGCTGGATTGATTCGTTCGAAAATATGAACAGGGTGAAAAGGGAAACATTCTCAATTGAATATTGAATAGAAATATTTTATGAACATCCTGTTCATATTTTCAACAAATCAATGAACAGGGTGTTCATACAATCAGATTTGGAATCATCTGCGACTGAAAGATTAGTCACTATCGTCCAAGATAACTTCTGAATATGAATGTGCTGTTAGGAACAGTATAGAAACGAACTAATGATAAACAATTATGATCTCCTGAAAACCGCAATTCAAAAATATTGATAATTGAAAGGCATTTGTTACTCAAATAAATCAGTTTTCTCTACATGTTTTTCCATATTGTCATTTGTTAGAGTTCTTTTGTTACATTTTTCAGCCATTCACCTCGAGTTTTTCCCACGAAAAATAATCCAGGCATACTTTCACATAAAAAATCTTAATTGAGTTTGGCTTCACAAGCGACAAAATAATGTGTTTTATGCATTTCGGAGAATACAAATCTATTTGATATTTTCATCAAAATAGGCACTTATAAATCTTATCTCACAGAATTCTCGGATTGAAATGAAACGTGGAATTGCGTCAATTCAATTGGGAATCCTTAAAAAAGATCGATTAAGATATGTACGACATATTTCCGACCACAATCGCTATTTACAGTAGAAGGAGCATACACTGAGACAAATATATAGTTAGCATTACTCTATGGTACTATATATGGTAAAAATTATCATTATAATATCATGGTATAACATACCATCTACAAATAAAATAATTCAGTTATTATAAATTATTATAAGTTAAAATGACCACGGACATGTTACGTACGTCCTACGGACTTTCATTATTTGTCAAATGTCCCTTGCTGATGATATACTGTAGGATATCAGCATCTCTAGGTCCCTTCTAGATGAGAGGCACTATGGAAATTAATCCAAAACTAGTTATCTGTATATGGCTGACGGATATATCTCCCATAGAGGACAGACCTCTTTAGAAGCGTCACGTATTATACCAAATAATCAATCACCCTGTGAAGTGTTTTGCGGAAGAAGCTATTTTTAACTGACGGTTCTGGTAAACGATAATTTTTTTTCCAGAACAATATCCTATTCGGCATGCCATTTCTTCCACTTATTGCAAGTATACAGCATGATAATTTTCTACTTATAACCCATGTTTTATGTGTGTATTATGAAAATTATTCAATTCATTTCGTGTGTTTCTTATTGTCAGAAGCCACTGGCAATATTCAACTCTTGCGGGACGATGTTAAGGTTGTATTTCATTAGATAATGTTATTGATACAATTGTTCCTCCCTTATCGTCTTCGATACTCTACTGTGGATCAAACGATTGACACTGGCCTCCCCGTTGTTCATTTAAAAATCACGTATTACAAATCTTTGAAGTAAATTCACTGGTTTTGTAAACGTAAACAGATATGTCACGCGGCCTATTTTCCGGCGTACACTAGAACGGTTCTATCTCCGAACTACAATATTGAAACAAAACAGCCTATCAATTGCCAGGACATACTTGAATTTTCTAATATGTTGTTGATGAGTAATTTTTGGTGGAATTACCTATTTTGAAAAGTTCTACAACCCGTTGAAAAATGCCTCACCTTTGAAAACACCTGTATATTCGTTCTCGGTTTTCTAAGTTATTTTGCAACAACTTCAATGGTTTGTAGTCAAACCCGATACATTTTGAAATTCGTAGCAGAGTATTGATGTAGGTCATAGACCCACATCCATGATAATGAATGAAATGAAACCGACATTCGATCATGGTAAAGCAATGAACGTGCGCAGTTGGAAAAATCATTAGGGCTGTTTGTTGGGGGGTTGTCGAAGCAAATGCAAACAATTCCTTTTTTATTTATCACAATAACGGAAAAATCGTTTGTCTTATCACCAACTATTGCTCTATAATATCCTCCGTAATGGTCTCTTGAAGGTCTCGATTTTCCAACCTTCATATTTACTTTCAATAAACCCAACAATCAATAGATTCCTTGGATGCTTTGAAGTCTCGATACGAATACAAATAAAATCGTTTTCATCAGGGCAAAATCCACAGAACTACGATATTTACCCATTTCGACATTGGAGAGGGTACTTTCAAAGCACCCTCAAAGTAGAGAGTTCAAAGGTCATTGACAATTTTATCGGGGATATAAATAACGTTCCTGCGGCCGGAACATCCGCTCATAAAGAAAGGACTTAAATATCTAGCCAAGAATTAATTCCGGCAACGAATAACTCATGAAACGTGTACATACCACAATTAAAGAATGGAATGGAAGGATGGTTTTAATGTTTGGTTTTCAACACAATATATTTATGTGATATTCTTCCATAAACTTCATAAGATGTTTTCTTCTAACATGTTTTTATACTATTTCGAAATCATCATCAGATTTTTCTATTTATTTTCTTAATACTTTGCTACACAGAAAGAAATATTGGACCTGATATTAATGGCCACTAATGATTGACTGCAAAATCATTGTCCTAACGTATTTTTCCTTGAGGCAATGTCCAAACATAATGAAAATCAGTCCATTTTTGTGATTAAATAATCAACGAAATTATTACAATAACGTAATTTCATGATTAATGTTATGTTGAAATCATTTCCACAGTGAAAATTTGCCTTATAACGAAGAAACAAATGCAATGCGTAAAAGAACATGAGGATATTAATAATATGTACCATTAATCATCACACTTCAGGGTATGGTTCAATGCTCAATGGGGATGGCCTCAGTACAGTGACATCATTTTATCAATGCTTGGAAACATTAGCCAATACACCACTTCATTGATATTAATACTCAATTATTCTCAACATCATCCAATGTACTTGGTCCTGTTGTCAATGTCCGAGTGCTTTGCGTGAATGCTGAAATTCAACTCCACCACTCCACATCCCCCATCCCAAACGACGTTTGAACCAATCAACAAATTTCCCTCCAATTTAATATGCTTGTTCGGGATCGCAGTATGAACGGTTCTGGTAACTGTCCTAATTCAGACTTAATTACTCGAATTCGAGAGTACATCGATAATCATCGGTTCACGGGAATTTATATAAGTTATAGAAGTAGAAGTTTTGAGTGACACATGTGTCTGCTGGTAAGATATCATTTTCATAGCTTCATTACCATTTATTGAATCGTGATATTTTAATAACCTAACCACGTCGCACGTGAGGTTGTGAAATGATCAAAATCAATGAAAATTTTACAATTTCAACTTTCAAGTAGGTAAATGTACTAAATACTGAAAATGTATGGGTCGATCTACCTCTTTCTCGCATATCGTGAAATAATTTCGATATTTTGATGTGAGGTTTTCAACATGTTTCCGATAAGTCTGTTAATGAATTCATCCCAAGGAACAATAAAGTGGCAGGTAATTGCAGCAATTTTGAATTTAATATTTTAATTTCATTTCGTCAACACCAGTAGCGTAATATTTATTCGTAAATCTTTTTTTGGAGCAGTGTTGATTTGTGTTTGTCGATTTTCCGGTTGAAATCATCAAATGAGAATAAGTCTGCGTCAACTGAAGAGGGTTTGATTTTTTCTGTGTTTTTGTTCATAAAATCTCTATTTTTTCTGAAAGTTCGGTGAATAATCTCGAAATGGAATTTAATGCCACTATGGCAAATGACATGTCACTTCATTATTAAAATGGTGCTCTCTAAATATAATAACATTGTTCTCTATTGCATATCAATGGAAACTTACAAAATAAAACAAAAATTTCCATCTTTTAGCTTCAATACCTCCCATCTGATTGGGATAGACCTATTCATTTTCCAAGAGGAATCCTAAGTTTGTTTTGCACTCTAGTTATGAAACACCCTGTATTTTGAGGCGCCTAGGATAATGTTATGCAGCAGTAATGAATATCCTGAGCATTACGATAATGCTCTAAACATTGAATGGATTTTTCTGGTGATCAAAAGATGTACTCTCATGATAGAATATGCCTTAAATCATCGAATGAGGATAAATTGGTTGGTAAGCACAAAAACATTAATGTTAATACACTCTTGTGATTGAACAATGAACTCTAGGTGATATCATAATTATTGTAGGCCATGAAAGAATGTCCCTAATTGTTGAAATAATTCTTGTAAACATTGTACCAATGCCAATTAGGGATTAAACAAAAAACTTTCTGTGATAAGATACATGTTTTGATAATTAGCATAAGAAATAAAACTGATTGGTTAATGTACAAAATACATCGATGCCAGGATCGACAGTTGATGTTCAAGGGAATTGTATCAAAAGTGGTCCTTAAGCAATGTCATTATAGTGAACATATAAACACTCAACAACTGAACATTATAGCGATCACATAGGGCATCGGTTGAAAAATAGTGTCCAAATACATTGTCGTAATGCTTTTTTTCGTTACAATCAGGTCACTATTCTGTTCTGTGTCTCTCATAAATATTACAGGGCATTATTTCGTGAAGCCTAAACTGAAAAATATAGTCCTGTCAACAAGTGGGTCTTCAAAAAGTACAACTACAACTTGATAATGCCCCCGATTCTTGGGATTCTATTTGCGAACACTGCTTCATGAAAGCATTTATTATTGTAGTGGTAGTGGTGGCAGACGATTGTCGGTGAATACGCCTTAGTGGTCTCTTTCTGAAGTTTCACACATCCATCCATCCTGCTAGCCACTTCCTGAACTAATCTCCCCCTTATGAAATTCATGGTATTCTTCCATTGCAAAAGTGTAAGCCCTTTTCCTAAAGCTTAATCCAAAAACACTTTTCTTCGGTTTCATTGAAAAAGTGGTGGGATCCTTTGTCTTTCTATTTGCTTCACATTGGTCACGCTGGATTATTTTCAATTACAAGCAAACTTATACTCCAGAACCCAGATTGGGGTGACTTTCCTTTATGCTTCTAGCACCTCTGCATACTACTGAAGCAGTGATTTGTTCCTTGGCGAGTTCAGAGCTTTGAGAGCAGCCTAACTGCCTCTTTCAATCTGTTTGGTTGAAGAATGACTACATATTTGCTTGGAAGACTGTGACGAGTAGTTTGAAAGGAAATACCTGTAGTACACTGGAGTAAGATACTGTTTGAATCACTCTGTAAAGCGGACCTGACTCCGTAGAGAAAAAGTTTCCTGTTTCTGTTCTTTTTTCTTTTCTTATTTTATTCTTCGCCAATATTACTTCAAGTCTTTTTCCTGTACTTCGAAGCAACTTTGGTCTTCATTCGCCCCTTCTTTTTTTCCTTCAGATGGAATTAACTTAATGATTTCTTCAACAGACCTGGTCTATCAGTTCTACTAATGAAACGACTCTAACAGACTATGAAGTGTGTGGAGTGTATCACGTGCTCTAGATTACTTTTTATTTGAGCCACATACCGCACAAAGTCCAAATCAATCGAAAGTTGGCCTTACAGGTGTTCAAGAAAAAAGAAAACCCTTTGAATGCCGATTTGATTGAATGATTCTTCAATAGAGTATAGATGGCGGATGGAGACTAATGTAACATTATGCTATTAAAAATCAAGGTCTCTCTAAATTTTGATTTGAACTTCATATCTATAACTGTGAGGGGCGATACATTTCAACATGACCCGGTATAATTGAGCGGCACAAGCGGACGCTCATGTGTTCAAATCCTATTGCACAATCGGTCACAAATAGATAAGAACTAAAGATGAGCAATAGAACGTTTATAGTGAATGAATCATTAGACAGACCATTAAATTTGAATAATTCCTTCTCTGAATCGATGCCAATGCTACCTACTAATAATTAGTATTCAATTAGTTTTCATTGAACATACAGTCAAAACGAATATGAACATTACTATCTCCATATATCGCATGTTGAAACAGGAAGGCAGAATGGAATATCCCTAGGATTATGAAGTCGAAGCAAATAACAATTTTACAAATACCGTCGAAACTTTCTACATTAGCAAATACTGCGATCATATATATATATATATATATATATATATATATATATATATTCATTTGTTTATCTGACAATTCAATAAGAGTTGATAACTCTTGCTCACTTTGTTATTGGGGGATAATCTAGAATTTATAATATTACTAGACTTAAGCCTCATGCTCTACAAAAATAAGCTGTATATAAACTCAGCAAAAACTGAATTTCTTATCTTCCATACAAGACAAAAACAAATTAAAAATATCAACCTGACCATAAACAACACTAATGTGAATTGTAATACCACTGTTAAGTTCTTAGGTCTCACTATAAATGATAAACTAGACTGGGAAACCCACATATCTACAGTAATAAAAAATATTAACTCCAAAATATTCCAGGTACGCTGTATGTATAATGTACTGACAACCCCGGTAATGAAAAACTTCTATTTTGCAGAAATTCAATCGAGACTGGCATATGGAATTATAGTCTGGGGACAATCACCTGCTGCCAAACGTCTCTTTATTACACAGAAAAAGTGCATTCGTGCCAAACAGAATCTAGTAGACCTATCTTTAAAAAGCTACAAGTATTACCCCTCATTTCTCTGTACATATTGGAAACTGCCTGTTACATTTACAAACGTAAAAATACTTTACTCTGCCGTAATGACATTCACAGTCATTCCACCAGGAATCAGCATCTGCTGAATACTCCTCTAAACAACTTAAACCTAGCGCAAAACGGACCTCTAAGTATCGGGATTCGAATTTTCAATAAAATTCCCCAAAACATTAGAGATGAACCTACCTATTTCAGATTGAAGAAGTCACTGAAAAAAGTACTAATGGAGGGTGCATTCTATACTTTGGAAGAATTCTTTAAGATATAATTTAATGTTAGTGTATTCTGTCGTACTCTATGTGAAATTGTTTTTATATCATAATATTTAAATTGTAGTGTACTCTGTGTGCACTTGTACTCATTCTTGTAATATTTAATTTTTTACTCTGTAATTTGGTATTGTCTCTATACTCCAAATTCTTGGCATGTCTTATACCACTTGTGGTCTTCAGATGAATAAACTTGAATTGAATAAACTTGAATTGATTGTCAGTAATCAGATCCAAGTTCTTACATGGAGCGGTGGTCTGATGTCTTAACAATAAGCCAGTCAAATACAAGGCATAGCTAGTATGGGAATGAGTATTATCGGCAGCCTTGAACGTTCTGTCATTGCATTCCTGAGGAAAGGCAGCGATGAAGACTAGCGAAGATAGCGATAGTGTAGAGGTACGCAGTACATACATTGAAATTGCCAAAATAATGGGAAATAAGATTATCCGCCATCAAAGGACGAAGCTGCTGAAAAAAAAAGGATTCCTTGGAAACAATAATGTCACCGTAAATCAAGATAGTGTGTTATGTGAAATGCATTTTCACTCACAATAATATTTCAGACCAGGGCGTGTCTTTTGTGTTAGTCAGGCAACCTCCAAGGCCTTGAACTCTGCTAGGACCAGATTCAAACTGATCCAGAAAGTTCAGAGGCCTCTCTTGCAGAGAGTTGCGCTACTATGGGTTCCGAAACATATGTGGATGAATGACAACAAGCAGGCTGAGATGGAAGCCAGGCTACCATTTTATGGGCCGAAGCCCGTACTAGATAAACCAAGGAGCAGACAGACTTCAGGTCTATCTATTCCTGAATCTTCAGAATGATTCAGGAAAACAGCACAGTTCGCGATGCTTACGGTTGGGTTCAACTGATGAAATCGGCGTCTAACGAAATGAGTACGACCAAGATACTGAAGCTGAATCGAGAATACTCTCAGTGAGAGTCCTGATCGGGCATTGCCGCTTCAAAAGGCATCTTACTCTCATGAGGGTTGGAGAAGATTCAGCATCCCCGAGACGTGGGGAGAAGGAACATTTCCGGGCGAGTTTGAATCGTTCAGTAGACTAAGATAAACTGCTTTGGAACCGTAATGTTTCAGAAGGAAGACTTGCACTCGCTGCAATGGAAGGACGAAGCTCAAGGAGGTTATGAACAAAGGCGTGGTTGCAGAAATGCAATGGGCTTGTGAAAAGGTCCCACTTGAAGTAGTTGTTCTCAAACTCATTACCATTATCAGTACTAGAGTGTTGAATGTATTTATACATATTGTTACCATGGACACAATTGGATAGAAATTGAAATTTAACCAAAATTAAATCAAAAAAATTATGTGGAAACAAAGTTGAGAAATTTGAGCACATTGATGAATGATTGACTGTTTTCGCTACTAAATGAATTCACTTTCCACAACAATCACAAGGCAAACGATTCCACAAAGAAAAGGCACGATAGAACAACAAATTTTGCTGGACATGCTCCCGAAGTTGTTCACGTTCCAGTTCGAAGCGAAGGTCCCAAAACACCAGTTTAAAAATGTAAAAAAGTAAGTTCAAAAACTGAAACCCGACTACTGAAAAATCACGCTCCAAAAATTATGAAACAAAAAATATTCTCATCTGAAATTTGTATGTACAAACTATCCAATATTTATCGTTTATTAAATAAACAACTTACGCGTAATATATTTTAATGAATTTAATACATATTCATAGTGATGTTCAGAGGATAGCCGTGGTCATATGCCACCTACCCTAACAGAACAATACATTCTAACAGTAGTAAGCGATCATAAGCCTTAGGGCAAAGTGGAATATGACCACGGCTCAAAATCATAATCCTCCCTTTTTGCTTTGCCTTAGTCGGATAAATAATGTTCTTTATAATTCGGTCGACCACGCCCTCCGTAAAGCGGGAGCAAATATTTTTCATGTCCACCGAGATAGATGGGATGACATGCAAGAAAGTGAGAAAGAGAGAGGCGAAGAGCGGGAGCAAATATTTAAGCTTTGTAGGTATCCGAAAGAGGCGCTGAAGCGAAGAGCAAAAGTAAAATATGACAGCGCAACAAGCTGTCAGCTGGAACGTGCATTGTTTATAACAAATAATTAAAAATGTAAGTAGTAACGTTCTTTCGACCAGCTATAAAGAAAAATAGTATACACCACACGGGCAGGACAAATTTCCCGCCCTTGTAGTGCAATAACTATTCCTGGGAAATTTATTTCAACTAAGATTTTGTCAGACCTTCGACAAGATTAGCCACATGAAAAATGAAAATGGACAATTGAAAATTCACTCCATTTGATATTAATCCGCTCACATCAAAATTACCACAACAGTGTTTTGATGCACTCCAATTTGTTTATATTCATATTACACGCAAACAACCTATTGAAGCTATTGTTATGGCATGCTAGCACTAATCAAATTGACCCACGAATTATATTATACATGAATAGGAAAAGTACTCTTTGAATCAACGGTTTCAGCTTTCCGTATATTATTCACATAAAATTGATTCCTCATTGACTGTATTCGAGTATCGTTCCGGCGAATATAAAATTAATGGACGTTTTCGAACTACCATGTCCTTTTCAGATATATTCATCGATAACATCCTTGAATTCCTGAAGTGATGAACGCCAACTGCGTAACTGCAACAATATTCTCTACCTATCCCCCTATATGGCATTGAATTAGGGTAGAGGAGAACCATGATAGGACTGCGTGGCTATACCACTTAGGCTCGCTACTAAATGAACGCATATGTATGTACGTGAGTTGTGGCTTTTTTTTTCAGAGAGTGTAATCAGTGACGCTGAAATATTTCTTGTGTCGTCGTTGTTAATTCAACATACCGACCACAAGGGAACATAACCTATTTCGCAAGATAAGGATGAATTGTGACAAACGTTTGAGGTTTAAATACTCATATCGGTGGTTCTCCAGGCCATCTGTAATTATGCAAAAATATACTCCTTGTATGTGGTGGACGGCTGAAACCTTTCCCAGTAAGTGTATTGCCTCTTTTATTCCCATAAATCTTGTAATTCTGAATTTGTTCTAGATTCAGTAGTATTTTTCAAACAAGCTTCACAAAACTCCGCCTGAAATCTGGAACTAATCGAGACACCACTTTTGGTGCCCTAAGAGCCTCAAAAGTAGTCTGACTATCAAATGGAGATACGCCCACAACAGTTTCTTTTCAACTCATGAGTTCTCCCTTATAAGTCCTTTTCGTAAACTGAATGAGCTTGATGTGAGGAGCTACACAGCTCAGTTCTCTTCCCTCTTATCAAAAGTGATGGAACACTCGCTACCACTCCTGAAGAAAAAGCCAACCTACTAGTCGAAATGTCCGCCAGAAAATCTAAAACCACGTGGGAAATCACCACCTTCCTTTACACCGGTTGATAAGCGAATGCCTTGATATCTCGCCAACGACACATACCAATTTGTATACCAAGAAAGCTGCAGGACGCGATGGATATTCATTCACCAGTGGCACTCAAGTGATGAGCTCTCAAACTAACTCCAGTCTTGTGTCGCCTTTTCAAGCTATCGTACAATGTCAACAACTTTCCATCCAACTGGAAAGTACTTCGAGTACCGCCCACCCAAAAAAGGGAAGAAGATTCCACCTAAAACCTGTTATCTCAAAAGTGGTGGAAACAGCTATCAATTTCGAGCTTCTGCGATTTTTCGAACGATCAGGTATCATCAAACGTAAGAGATCGTGTTATCAACGCATGCATCTAACGCGGGCAATCACCCTGGCGGTGCTGCCAGCTATTGTAAATTTTTCTAGGTTTCATTTAATACTGATAAAGATTAAAGTTTTTTTCGATATACGTATAAAGCATGTTTTACTCTAAATGCCGAACACTATCCGCACGTGAAAGGAACGCACTATTTTCAAAGACACCCTGTTGATAAACGAATGCCTTGATATTCCACCAACGAACCATTCCAGTTTGGATTTCAAGAAAGATACAGGACGCGACGGATATCCACTAATTCAATGGATGTGCTCTCCAACTAACTCCAGTCTTGACTTTTCAACAACTTCCCATACAACTGTAAAATAGCTCGAGTACCTCCCACCCAAAAAACAGGGATTTCTTGTTGCAAAATTTTGGAATTCACTGCCTGAGGAGAATTTTCCGAACGACTACAACCTCCAAACATTAAATTAGTATCTCCTTTCCCTACCCACTTCTCAACCTTAATGCTCTCTGTTCTCACAATAAACTTTCTATTTCGTCAACCCATATATCTCAATTTTTTTGTCTGATTGAAAGTCCGACGTGATCAAAATATAGATCTTATAGGCTGCCATGTCGTACTGTGGGAAAATCATATAGGCAACTTCAATTCGCATTTGAAGAAATAGAGGCTGACCACCACGCAGCAACGGAGAGTACTTCTTTCCCATACACAACCATTTGTTCAACAGGAACCATTTCAATTTGACGCCTTGTATGTGTCGAGTTGTCGAGAAGGTCTTGGAAGTTTCTTAATCCAGAATGATCACAATGGGCCATCGATGAAAAAGCCAACAAAAATGGGGGCATTCTCCTCGACTATGTTTTGCCAGCAGCGGTGAAACATTTTGCGATTTCGCGAATGTAAATCATTCACCAAATTACTCGAATATAGGTCAATGGCAATCACTCATTATCGGTACATGTCATGGGCATTGATTTTTTTTGATATTACATTCCGATGTCCATTTATCGTTCAGAGAGGAGCATTATTCAAGAAAAGTACGGGCCATTTTGATTCATTTGTTTCCGAATTAGATCGCACTGGATTCACACAAACTTCAATTAAAACTGTAATCGATACGTTTTTATCCGAACACGGACGATTCACCTGGGGGGCTTATTTGAAGTGTTTTCTATACTGGGTGTGTCATGATAGATGTTCACCATGAGCAGAGAACCTATAATTCAACATGCAGATCTGTAAAGGGAGTCCTATGACCATACGCCTTAAGTAGTTTGAAAATATAATCAGATGAGGAATCATCTGCGACTGAAAGATAAACTTTAGTCACTATCTTCCATCTTCCTCTTGGGAGATATTCATGTTGAAAAGGGAAACATTCTCAATCGAATATTGAATAGAACGATTTTTCTGAGAACTGAAAAATCCACGATAATTGTAATATCTAACAGAAGGCAACTACTTCCCCGGCTAAAGCCACGCTGGACATTGAACTACATCTGATAGATATTGTGAAAGGACCCTAACTCAAAAGAAAAAATCGAAGTGAAAATTTGCATTCTTATTCAGACTGGAATAGAAAATAAAGCTATCTGAATAAAAATGCAAATTTTCACTTTCAGATTTTTTCTTTTAGTTGAGGTCCTTTCAAGGTTAAGGTTGGGAAGTTATTTTCTGTTAGATATTACAAAGAATTACTTAATTTTTATCGTAGATTTTTCAATTTTCAGAAAAATATTTTCATTAAATATTTAATAGAGAATGTTTCCCTCTTCAAAAAAGAATACTGCTATTACCCTAAGGTAATAAGAAGAAACTTCAAGTATCTAGGATCGATGATACGGCAGTAAGGACAAATAGAAAGAGTAACAAAAAGTGGAGGATTTTAAATAGTATTCAAAATTTATTTACGAAAAGCGAGAAGTATCAAAAATAAACCAAAAGGCAGACCTGGGAAAAAACGGCAAGAAGGAGTAAAACAAGCACTAGACAACGAAGAAATGGGAAGAAATAAGGATTATAGAAAAAAACAGAAAAGAACTCAACTCCACACAACGCCGTACACCCAGGAGGGTAGTTAGGCTATATGGATAAAGTAAGTAAGTAATCCGTAAAGTTTCAACACGCGCAGTTAGAACGTCGGTTCGGGAACCGTGTGACGTCACGCATCCAATCTCCCTGTCGGGTAGCGTTTTCTAGTCTCGCGCGTCTTCTGGATTTACTTCAACTGGGAATAATAATTTGACAGATATGTACAAGAACTGGAAATTTGCAAACTTTCGTATTATTTATAACTGAATGAGCCTAGACTTATTCACATTATTACCGGGTATAAATCTATTTCCAGACACCCCAGTTCGCATGTCATTAAGCAAGCAATTGTCGTAAAAGTTCTGGAAAGTTCAAGTATTAATAAATTTTTGAAGTACTTTATCAACACCTATATGCAAAGCGGAAGGCATGTATTATTAATTTCAAAGCAGGAGTTGAGCACATTTCGATGCCTTTCAAACTTAATTACTTGGAACTGTTTCCTTCAGCGATAACAACATGCCCTTCAAATCACTTCGGAAAGTAGTTACATTGTTTCGATAGGGCTTATTTTAACTTTAACTTTTTCGCAATATCCATCGAATAAATGATTGTCACCACAAAAACGAATGTGAGATTGTACGTTCATATGTAAAGAGTAACTATATTGTTACGAAGATTGAATATGGTGTATTTGGAATTATTATAAGAGAGGATAATTGAACCCTGAGATTGAAAGAAGTTTGAAATTGAAATTTGTGCAGTGCTCGATTTTATCTAATTTCTTTTTGTCCTAAGAAACATTTAAAAGCAATACTTCAAAAAAAACTCACAAAACCATTTATTTTGAAACAAAACTGACTGAACTACAAACATCATATCAGTTTTCTCAGAAGTCCAACATGGTTTTGTGAAATCGGGAAGTATGGTATCGAATCTTTGCACGTTTACACAATATATTTCAAATCCACTCGACAATCGTCATCAAATAGACGTTGTATATTCTTATTTCAGCAGAGCGCTTAACAAGGTATAGCATGTACAACTTTTTAACAAATTGGAAAACTTTGGTATATCCGTGAAAATTCAATTGCCAGTAAAATCCTACCCGAGAAATAGCAATTATACGTCTACTATGAAGGTGTGCAATCATTCAAGTTCGTGGCTCTTTTCATAAATGATATATGCCCTTCAATCCAGTCCTACAAACTACTTTTTGCAGGCAATATGAAAATGTACACCAAAATCACGAATATTAGGTACCGATTGTTTTCGTTTACGAAATTATTATTCGTTTGGTGCAAATAAGCTATCCTTAAACATTGAAAAATGAAAAATTGTGAGCTATCCCAGGAAAGTATAGTCCATCCAATATCAATTGCAGTAGCTGTTTCTATAGGGAGCAAATAAAAACTCACTTCGCTAACACGAGCGTATATGCGAAGAAACGGAACGAAAAATAATCTGTACTACTTGTATACAGTCTCCGTCGACACAAAGAGCCGGCTGGTCAACGTGGACTTGAGTGACTGCTGTCTGTTCTACAACCGATTCGTCTGGGCCAATCAAGTCGGACATCAATGCTTGTAGGTGTGTCTATACGATGGGAGGTCATAAATCACGCGTTATATTTGTGTTTTAATAGCTCTGAAAGATTAAAAACCAGTAGCGTCTGTGGTCTTGGTGTGTGCCGATCGAAATACGTTTTAGGATATTCTAGTTTTATTATTCATTTATTTATTATTACTTTTCTTTCTTAATGTTGTAAAGGGGTTTCTCCCCCTATTATCAAACTTTGGCGCTTTTCACTATTATCGGTTTTCCTCGGGCGCCACCTTTTGGTTTATAGTGGAAAAGGCCACTTTTGCTCCGGGCAGTCTCAGTGAAGAAAGACACTCCAGGGGTCAATATAGTCGTGACACTGTAACAGGGCCAGCAAGGCAGGCTTTAATTGCTTTTAACTGGGTTTCGAACCTGGGTGGCGACTGCGCACTAGATGTTTAAATTCTACTCAAAATAGTCAATGAAAGAATACTAAAAACAGGATAAACAGGTATATTAATAATATCAAAATACATTTGTATACATAAAAGCTTGTCTTTTATTTGTTTTCATTTTTCATTATTTATGAAGTATTTTTAAAATCTTGAAATATCTAAATAAAATTAGTTATCTCCGCCACTGCTGCTCACAGGATTTCGCCGCAAGTCTTTTTTATGCTTCTGCAATTGATATTGGGAAAACTATACCATTAATTTGTTGAAAATATAAACAGGATGTTCATAAAATCAGATGTGGAATCATCTGCGACTGAAAGATAAACTTTTGTCACTATCTTCCATCGATGATAATAGACTGCGTCGAGTAAGCGAATCCGAGGATTTGGGAGTTATCTTTGACAGCAAACTTACATTCAACCAGCACTTCGTCTACTACTGTTTAGTTCGTAGTAGAAGAATACTGCAGTCAGTGTGGAACCCAAGCGACATGAAATATACTACAGCTCTAAAAGCAGTCCAAAAAAACCTCAAATTTATTCTGAACGTCACTATGAGTACGATTTACTGTTGAAAGAGTTTTGTTAGTTTGAGAAAACGTAGAGAAATAGCGCACATAATCGCAAATAAATTGATCAATGATCAAATAGACTCGACATCACTACTATCACTATAATCAAACTTAATTTTTCGAATCGTCATTCCAAATTTAGAGCATCACTTTAATATCCCGATCACATCTATGTATAGAAGCCTAAATAAACTTTCTGTCTACATTTAACCCATTTTAGAAAACATCCACTGAGAGGAACGTTGTTTTATTGTTAATGAATAGGTTTATTCGAGTATGATTTGTTAAACATAACTGTAATTTTCTTGTTTTCAATAAACCTAGTTAAGTGTAACCTTGTCATTTGTAAATGTGTCATTGACAAATAAAGTATTTGTTACAAGCTAATATCTTCAATATGAACTTTGTTATTTTGCTGGAACAATATATATTATTGACAAACTTTCAGAAATGGTATTATTGTATTTTCATTAGTTTATTGTTACAAAATATTGAAAGCTATGGAGTTGTTTGGATAATAGGTGATCGCAATTTGGCATAAATAAATGATTTCTTAAAAGTTAACCACCCTTTTATTGCGTGCCGTCATATCATTCTGCGCATGGCAAGTCCGAACGCATTATTGAAAAAAAACTGGTTGTGCAATGAAAGCATTTATGAGGTCTGAACCCATGAGGTGGGGTGTGTAAATGTGTGTTAACTCATACGTGTTGCAGAGGGAATACTAGTGGGATCCGAACCCATAAGTCGGTATTAAAAAAAGTACTAAAAATCGAAGTGTATAGATATGGTTCGAAAACCTTTGGAATCTTAAAGAAAAAGTGAGATTGGCTGTATTGGTAACACATATGACCCCATAATTCACACCACATCGCGGTGTCCTCGTAGTGATTACGCGACCAGAATGTGTGCAACGCAATATTGAAAGAAAACTAACTAAATCAAGTATCTGAAATTTATGTAAGAGGATCCTTGTTTGTACCTGAATATTTTTCAATCAAATTTTGTGTAATTAATCGATTTTTATTTTTTTGCAAATAAATGATTGGTCAGGAAAGTATATTTGAATTCTGAGGAACGTAGGTAGTCTGACATGACTATGTGGTCACCACAACCCTCAAAAATATATGGTGAATTTTAATACTTTATGCGTATTATGGGAAACTTATGATTTGAAAACCTTTTGTTGGATTCAAAAGTAATTATCTAACATATATGACACATATGATGACGTTAACACAATATTTACTTTTAATGGCAAGTACAAATAAATTTCCTTAAACGGTGAAGGAAAAAAGTATCTAACATTAAATAAAATCATGGTAACTAAAATTAATATTATTTAATAATGAACATATACAATTTGATGGAAACTCCTGTGGAGTGTATCTGAAGTGACGTTCGTTAGTATATAATAAATGTTTGTTGAGCCTAAAAATATTATAACCTAACATTGAACTGATTATTTATCTGGAATTATTCAGAATATCATTAGTTTCCGATGAAATCACATGAGTTAGTCCATATTCAACAATAGGATTTGCTAACAATGATTTTTTTTTCTCCTCTTGAATTTTTAGTATATACTCCTGTAATTAAGCTTAGGCCTGTTTGATGTATTAAGTCTGGATAAATAATTTAATGAAGTATGACCCAAAGTATAAAAGCTTCAAACGAATACTCACCCCAAGGCTTGTTGTTGTCTATTCTCAATGCAATAATGAAATAAAAATGTGTCCATAAAAATGCTACAGAACTCATGTGAGGCTGTTTAAAAAAATAGAAGTTGGGATCATAGAAAATGCCATGTATAAAGTTATATTTTCCATGACCATTGATTTAATACTTATAGAAAATAGATATTTCATTGTTGAAGTGTAATATTTACACAAGGTATTCCGTATATTTTTGTTGGGTTAGTGGAAACTATGTTAAATCCGAAAGCAAAAAATGATAGTAGATTAGAAGTCTGGTTCTGGGATAGGACAAGCAAGCAAGCAAGAACAGCGTCAATCATATTATCAAACATGAAATATTGTATTTGCTTACAGTTTGTGTGACCCCAAATTAATTTAATTAAACGATAATTCTTATTCTTCTAGGTTAGGATTAATAATGGGTAATTCTTCCAGCCCTTTATTAGCTGAAATATTTATGGACAACTTAGAAGAGAAAATTCACAACAACCCTTTGAATGAAAATTTCTTATACGACGACATTTTAGTGTGCTTTGTGGAAACTACCACTTAATGAATTTTTTTGATTCCACCCAATTAAATTTGCAGATGAAACTCAAATTAATAATCAGATAAAATGTTAAGCTTTACTGTAACAGAAATGAAAAACAAATTTTTCAATTTTTCCATAAACCCTTCATATAGAAATATTACAGTACACATTACCTCAACCTATTCTTACAAACACAAAGTAGCCACGTATAGATTAGTCAATGTCCATCTTCCAGAAACACATTTCAATAGAGAATTAGCTAAATATAATCAAACAAGTTGCAATTAACAATAGTTCAAACTTGATGGATATTATTTCGAATATAAGTGTCTCCTTCTCAATTTTTTTCAAAGATATCACAGATTTCGTCCAACAAATAAACGATATAAATACTGCAAAACTTTTGTTTTTGTTTCCAAGTTTTAACATAGGTCAAACAGACAAAAAATCCAACAAACGAATATCCGAACATAAAAACAGTTTTGTCAATGGAAAAACAAATTAAACTTTTGCTGCTCACTTCCTGATTGAGAAAAATTATTTTGCTAACGAATCTGAAATATTACATTCAGAAAAGAAAGGTTGGAAACTCTATAAATACTAATAGTTCCAATATTTGCATACTGACCAGATTCATTTGAATAATAAATTCTCCCTCGCTGAATTTTTTTAATTTTAGATTATACCGATAATGGATAAATACCTCCACCATCTCTCCATCTGAAGAAGCTATCATATGTCGAAACACGTGTTGTGATTTTATATACCCAATTTGAAGTGTCTTTTAATTACTCAGTTTCAGTTTCCATAACTACACAAAAGCCAAATTGAACACTTCTTAGTGATGATAATCTTGTGGACAAACACATTTACTTTATTTTCTCGATTGATTCTATTAATGAATGACACCCAAGATAGAGTAGGGCCAACCTGTACATATACAGATTGTTCCGAAGCACAAGATAAAACGAAACAGTTTTGAAATGAAATATGGAACGATTGGTGAATGGAACCTGCGAAATATAAACAATTCACTATCTATTACAAAATCATGCTTGAGCGTGAATTATATCCCTTTCTGCATTGTGTTATTTTCGAAATTGCTGTGTGCGAGTGAAGAAAACCAGATTCACTTTCAGTCGCCCACATTCTTGCTGTTAATCTATATAATCCTTTCGAATTTCAGTAAAGAAAATAAAGCACTCTTATGTTGTATTCATTAAAAAAGTCCTATTTTTTTATAATAACGTACTGCGCACAATATGCATAAAAGTAACTATTTTAGGGAAAAATCGCTTATGGTCATCCATCCAGGAACATCAAAAAGAGATATAACCGAACCAAACAGAGCGAGTAAAAGTGAGTGAATATAGAGAGGAAGAGAGGAGACGTAGTAGAAAGAGAGTGGGAAAAGAGTAGAGATGAAGAGAGAGAAGCGGAAACGAAAAGAAGGAGAAAGAATCAGAAGAGTTTATGTTGCGAAAAACATTCCAATTAAAATGAAAAGAAAAACAAAGGAAAAGGAAGAGGTGAAGGAAAAATCACCTCAATGCAGATGCTATTTCCACATTAAGTGGCATACTTCAAAATTATTTAATACAAAAAAGTGTGTAATATATATGCTGTGTGGTATTTGGAAATGAATATTCACGACAAATGACTAAACAAAAATTCACTTAGACTACACAACAATATTAAAAACTGCTGCTTCCCTGATTCGCACGACTTATATATCCTAATTCTTGTCTTCTCGAATCTTATGAAAACATCGGGATCATTCGATGAGATCATCGGAATTCCCAGACAGTTTGTTTGAGAAATCTAGGTCAAAGGTTGTTTTCCACATAAACAATGTCTCGCTCATAGCAAACAACTTATTTCCGTAACAATATTTCGTATACTTGCCGTGCATGTGAAATGTGCGGCTCAATTTTTTCCTTGTTCTGTTTTGAGATATTTTATACCGAACAACTGATCGGATGACTTGGCGATTATTTCAAATGTACCACTGATTAAAAATATACCGCTATTTTCAAATGTGCAGCTGATTTCAAATTAGTCGCTCATTTTCTATTCATTAAAAGAAATAGAAAGAACGAAGAGCTATATATAGTCTGTTTCATTCTCTTATAGACCTGATTTATTTTCAAACGAGTAGCGTTCGTCAAAAAATTTCTTATTCTTCATGAGCAATATGTCTGTCTGGTATCATTTCGTAATGCAAGCAATATGACAATAATTTGATTTCTCATAACCGTTAAAAATAAAATTATTGTTTTCATTTGAGTGCCCCATATGGTACCTGGGGTAATATAACTTTTATTGTTCGCATACGAAGTAGGGCTCCTAGGGTGGATTCTAATCCCTGCTGGACACCTGCTGCTCAAATTAATTTAATATTTGCAAAATCGTTGATCCCCAGAAACTTCAGTGCACAACGTGATTTCCACCACATATTGGCTTAGCTGGTAATTTTTTTTTCTGTCTGGTAGAACTCCTTTTTGATTTTAATATATTTCGGAATTCAGAATTGAAATTCATAATTCGGTTTCCCAGTTCCGACTCAAAATTTGTAATCTAGGACCCCGAACCGAATCATTATTAACATAATTTGGCTGCCATATTGTCCCGCCATTTGGAATTAAATTTTGCTCCTAAGACCACCAGATATCCGTTTTGATTCGAACTGGACAATAAATGACAAATTTTAACCGCCATTTTCGAGCCACCATCTTGAAGTCCCACGGAACAATATAACTCCAATTATCTGAATCAAATTTCTGGGGAAGGTTCAGATTCATAAACGTTTTGATGGTCAATACTAGTCTTCTTCATAATTCAAAATATCAGGAATATATAAAATATTTTTATGCAACTTGATTTCGCTACAAAATATCAAAACTGGAGGAGGTGCTTGCCTTTGTGGACTAATCTTAAACATACATAATAATTTTTGTGTGTAATCTGTGACATGTTTCTTTTTAACACCCTGTACAGTAAGTATCCACAACGATTCGCACCTGTTATGCAACCTGATTTCTGAAATAACTCCATAAGCTGTCTCAAATTAGAAGCTGGACTGGTTAAACAAGTCGGAGTGCATTCGATGCAGCCAAAACCGCCTCTACTGCAAGCCATGATTAAATGAATTCACTTTTTTCTGTTTATGCTACGAATTGCCAGCAAAGCCTATATCTTTCAAGTGATCACATTTCTTCATTTCCACACGATATAAGTTATTGATAGAGTTTTGAATTGAAGTAAATATATATTTCAAAAAAATAAATAACCGATTTCAAAAAAAAATTAAGAAGCACAAAATATTTTTTTGAAGTCGCGGAGTTCACCTACAACCATTTACTTCCTAAAATATTGCTGATTGTTAGATTCAAAACAAACTAATAAGAGGCCCGTGAATATACAATACATAATTGGAACAACTATTCAGTCAGAGAGAGAGAGAGAAATAAAATATCGTTTCGTGAATTTGTTTTTCAGAAATTGGGAGACATTAAATTTTAAATTCAATTCGGTAAGAGGTTAATGAAAACTTGTACGAGTTAAGATCACGGGGGCCTTACCTTTTATAGTAGTGGAATCCGAAACCACTCTTGGGGCCTTGAAAAATTTTTCGCCAGCTGCGGGAGTCGAACCCGCGCCGAGTGGAAACAGTGGACACAAGACGAATGCTCGTAACACAAGCCCCGTTGTGTTTTTGTGATTAAAGTGATTTTATTATTGGTTGAGCTTTGAGAAAGGAGTCATGGAAAATAAGTTCCGAAAAATACAAAAAATAAGAATGGGGGGATTTTTTATGTATTCGACCAGTTCTTCCAAGTTCGTGAAGCGCTTCAAAAAATGCCTCACTAGACCGCTAGCAGCACCATCCGCTTTTTCAAATATATGTCAATATGCCAGTATGAAACGGCTTTGAACTTTTGTGGAATCTCATAAGATTTTGTCTGATAAACATGCATTTCAAAACAGAAAATTAACTCCAACTTTTTTTTCATGCTGGGGAATGCCCTATAGCTATATTATGTTACTCGTCCGGTTAAATTTGCTATACATTTGACTGCGGTTGCTAAGAACATCCAGCAGCAAAACGGCCGTTATGGTGGCTTAATGTGCCTGTGGTTTCAACTGATGAGAAAGTAAAGCTATTTTTTGCCTTGAACCGTATTCAATGTTTTAAAAATACGATTTCATATCACGAGAGGCCAAAATGAAATTGTACATTGTCAAATGCCATTCTTCATCTAAGCTCCACACAAAGCCATCCACAATCTATCAAATGACAGCTTTCGAACCAACCTCAACCAGTCAAACGTTTAGAAATAGTGCCCTTCGTTTAAAAAAAAGTAACATCACCGTTTCAACACTAAAATCCAATGTTTTCAAATCAGAGTGAATATTTTGGTAAACGTGAAGGCAAATTTAATCTTCTGTCAATTGTTTCTCGCACTGATCTTTCATAAGAAATGCTACATCGAGCAACAAGTTGGATTTTTCCTAAATCTACTTCGAATGTTGCTATCGGTAAACACAATGCGTGCGATGATGCCATAATTGTCATGGCTTATTTCAGGAAAGCGTTTCCTAGATACAAAAAAATCAACTCCTGCCTTGTCCTAGTTTTTCTTTTCCCGCGATGACCCCTGCAATGATAATTATTAAATGAAAATCGTTCCTCACTCTAAGTGCTATAGCCGGCCATACAGGACTGTTTTTTTTTGAGAAACTTAGTTTCCATTAGACTAGAGAAGCTCCACTAGCGGACGAAAAAACATTTTCAAAGGATTGACTCTTCATGACGAGATCCGTTGGTCTTTTGAACAGTCTTGAAAATCAGTGAGAGTGTTCTCGAAATTGGCGGAAGAATTTTTTTTCCTAGCAATGGCAAAATGATTTCCTATATATTATCATGCAATATGGTCAACAAAAAACAGAAAAGAGTGGGTGGAAAAAATTATTCTCAGGAGGGATGAGCTGGATTATTTGAAAAATTATTTGAGCTGGTATATTTGCACAATAATGGGTGAACAGCTGATCAGAACCGGATGACCAGATCCGTCGGATTTGAAGTGGAGGACCTATATTCAGCGGATCAGATCCGTGTTGTTCATGCCCAAGCAGACCTACAGGGAGGAGTCATTCCTCATCAAATCAAATTTCTCAAAAAATACGCTCATGTTGGTCGGCTATATTGCGTATCTATAAGACCTCGTCAATCAGGTCCTCATATGTATGCTTACTTGAAGGATTTGTTTCTTGATGAACAATGTAGGGTCCATTTCGACAGAGAAGTAGTAAGAAATTGCAAAATGGTATTTAAATGACAATACCTTATGTATCAAGAGAGAAAATACAATATATATTTCTTTTTTGGCAGATCACAACTGACAGAAGTCAAGAGAACATACTATTGATATTAGTGAGTGGTGACAAATGCGCTTCGGCCTTGGGTCTACTATGCCCCACCTTCTTTTGCAATTCCAGGGATTCCTTATTTAAAGCAGCCCCTAGACCCCAAATCCTTGTTAAATTTGAGTACTTTGCAGGCTCGTAACTATCCGATAACAACAAGAAGATACAGTATGATAGGGACCCACGAGAATAGGAGGCCCTCATCGATACCAGCAAAAAAATCTCAAGAGAAGGAGGAAAGAGAAAAACATAATATATTTGAACTATATACCGTATCACCAAGATCCGAAAGTATTTGAGACCGCCGCGTTTTGACTTCGAATTCATGTTCAGATAGTAATAATACGTAAAACCTACCAAACGACTAGTCTCTAGACGTTGGAAGTATGATAATTTTCGAGTCACATACCACCACGGCAAAATGGCTTGACGAAAAGAGAAAATCGTAAATCGTGCTTGAACCATGTTGAATCCAAAGCATTTAGCGATATATCTGTGAGCCGAAGCTATCAAGAACGTTGCCTACGATCTCAATCCTACAGTACCCATGCGGACGCCGCTAAAAATGTTTGTGAAAGGGAATGCTAGTATTGACACCTGATGTTGTGTTCATATAATAATAATAATATGCTTTTAGTGACTGCGACTGTGGCTGTAACATAACAATTGGGTAGTTACCCAAAGTGTGATATGATATATGATAATTTAATACATGCAATCAAAAGGCTTACTCGAATTCCTAGTTAGTCCCAATAAGCATTCTCTTTCACTCAACCTACACTTCCACAATGGTATTATAATAATATACTAAGATCTAATATTGAACTAAAGATAAAAAGACATTGCATTTATGATGACGCTCTGATATGATAGTATATAGTATATGTTTACACCAAAAGTTAATGGAATCCGTAAAAAGTATATTTTTGAGTTTTCTTTTAAATAATGGTAGCTCAATTCATTCGATTTCATCGGGTATCCTATTGTGAAGCCGGGTTATCATGTAACTAAAAGATGACTGGTAAAGAGCCGCAGAATGCAGAGGAGGAGTTAACTGACCCAAACCGCACATTGAGATTATGAACATCTATTCGAAAGGTGATTTCATTGTGAAGATATACCGGTATTCTGGTTTGTATTATCGTGTAAAATAATCCTTTTTTGTATGCTAAGCCAACCAATATCATTCAGATGTTCTGTGATGTGATCTCTTCTTCTCAATCCACATATCAAACGAACACAAGAGTTCTGAATGAGTTGAAGGCGTCGCAAATTTGTCTTTGATATGGCATGACCGTAAATAGCGTCTCCATAGTATATACCGAAAAAGTAAAGGCAAAATGTCGGAGGTCTTCTTGTTGGACACAAATCCCATATCTCTACGATTTTGTTGAAAAGACTTTCGATGAGAATTCCGAGAACCAACCATATAAGAAATTCAGCCATAACTTTGTTATATGGGATCATATAAGTTATATGGGGGCCGCAAAAAAATGTTTCGCTTAACGGACCAAAATTTCTAGTTACGCCACTGGTATTTCGAGATGATCTACATATTCTTCTTCTATTGGCTGGTGCGATCCCGGATATCTCTATGTTGTACAATCAGGATGTGATGGGGTCTTTCCGGAAACTGCAGGCGTCGACTTCCCTTCCTGAGATTAACTAGAGTTTGGATCATTGAGGTGAGCTGCTCTCCAAGCTGTACTTCACAATGTGAAGAGTCTAGTACGACTTCCAATGCCGCTTTTGAAGTCGATCTCACTGCTCCTATTATGCAGAGACCTCTGAGGTTTTTCTTGTGTCAGCCTGGTCCTGCCATACCACACTCTGTACATGTTCATGGATCCTATAATCATAGTATACATCCACCGTAGTACTGATGGGATGAGGCTCCACGTTTTACCGGCAATTTTTTTGTATACCATAATTCAGGATATTGCCTTACTAGCTACATTTTGTACGTGTCGGTCCCAAAGCAGTCCTAGATACTTCTAGATCTGCTCAATTGAGCCGTATAGTCCTTAATTTCCGAAGCTTTGTTCTTCTTGTGAAAAGCACCATTGTGATTCTCGATACTCAGCCCCACTACTAGTGACTTCAAGCTCTATGAGATCGTAGAGAGTTCCTGCAAATTTACCTTGACCATGATGACTATGACGTCGGCATACCCGACCCAAGTAATGCTATGATCAGTCAACAGCCTGAGTAATTGTTCACTATCTCTCCCTGTGGACATCCTCTGGCTGGGCTGATCTGAATGCGATAATCACCTGCTTTCATTCCACTAGGACAGATAGAACCCTCGGAAGTCAAGCCATTGAAGATACGAAGGTGGCCAATTCAATAAATATATATGATGCTGAACATGGAGTGCTATTATTTACATACAATGCTTCTCAAAAGTCCCCTCCCCCCTCTTATTTTTGGACCGATTATACATAAACAAGTGAAATTTGGAAACTGAATATTAAAGGTTGTAAACTTCCCTACTAGTGATGATAGATGACGAAATCGTCAAAGATGACGTCACAAGGCCATTGTGACCAATAATTTTAAATGGAACCCTACGGCAAGCGACACCTCTTTTAAAAGGTATCGAAAAAACCTATTCAATGATACTAATTTTGTTTGTGTTTATGGCAGTTTTAATGGCTCATTAGTAAACATAAAAAATTTAATTCCATTCAGTATGATATTAATTACAGATTTAAGAATCAGTATCTACTTGAAGAAATTGCTCGAAGTGACCTCCATTTACTTCCTGACAGTGAAATATCTTATTTTTAAACTCTTCTCGTACTTTTGCAAATGTGTCTGCGGAAACAGCCTCAAATTCTGCAACAATACGTTGTTTTAAAACGTCAATATTGTCAGGTTCAGTGGCGTAAACCTTCGATTTAAGGTACCCCCACAGAAAAAATCCAAAGGTGTGAGGTCCGGTGATCGAGCTGGCCATTCCGTTGAACCTCGTCGTCCAAACCATCTACCACGATACTCCTCATCCAAATACCGTCTTACTGCACCGTAATAGTGTGGAGGAGCACCATCCTGTTGGAATGTTATTTCCAAATTGCCGAATTCATCTGGATTATCTTCCAAAATTTCAAGGATTAACGGTTCTATTGCGTTTTGCAACAGCTCCAGATAAATCTCACCAGTTAAATTAGTATTTAAAAAAAGAGGCCCAACGATGTGGTTTCCCAGGATACCTGCCCAAACATTCACCTTCTGGGGACATTGGGTATGTGTTTCACGAAACAGGTGAGGATTTGCGTCACTCCAATACCTCACATTCTGTGTATTTACATTTTCATTTAGATAGAAAGTTCTTTCATCACTAAAACAAATTGTTTTGACATAGTCTGGCTGTTGGTTAATTTTAGTTTCCATATTTTCACAAAATTCTAGTCTTCGGTCTGGGTCGTCGTCTGAGAGTTGATGGCTAGCCTAGATTTGAATTCAACAAGGGAAACATACGGAGATGCCTAAGAAAATACAAAATGAAACCATTCATACCCAAGTTTTTGCATACCCAGGAAGAAGGAGATCAAGAAAAACGACTAGAATTTCGTTTGTGGGTACAAGGAGAATACCTGAGAAACAGACGTTTTTTAGAGTGTATTTTATTCTGCGATGAAGCCACTTTCACGACCAACGGTTTTGTTTCATCTCAAAACACTAGATTTTGGGCAACCGAAAACCCTAATTGGGTTATAAACTACAAAAGACAATATTCGGAAAAAGTTAATGTATGGTGCGGAGTATTGAATGAACGAATCATAGGCCCTTTTTTTTCGAAGGAAATATAAATTCCATGAAATTACTAGAATTTTTCAGAACTGAACTATGGAATCCTATTCATGATCTTCCTATTGTTGAGCGAATAAACTTTCAATTAGATGGATGCTCTGTGCATAATGCTGGAATTATTAAACAATGGCTGAATGAACAGTTTCCTCATCACTGGATTGGTCGAGGAAGTGAATTGATTGGATGGTCACCCAGGTCCCCCGATTTGACCCCACTTGACTTCTTCTTGTGGGGGTCTTCTTGTACAAAAAGTTTACAAATCCCGCCCAAGAACTAGACAGGAGTGGTGTGAAAGAATACGTCAAGCTTGTAGAGAAATCACACCCGAAGGACTCAAAAATACTGTAAAAAATATTCGAAAGAGATATGAAAAATGTAAGGAATTAAATGGTGGTTTGGTGGAAGCAACAAAAATTTGAAATGTATCGATTAGGGCTAGATAATTTGTCTGAAATATTCATAAATAATGGTATGTTATCAAAACTAATATTGTTATAACTTTGTTGCCAATGAATATTTTCAAATGAAATTTCAGGATTTACCTAAATGAAGGACGCTGGATCCAGTGGTGGAGTCGAAATTTCACGAAAAAAATCGCTAATGAAATTTAGCAATTTAGAACATAAAAAAATCATAGTATGCCTTGAAATTTGGAATTATACTTTGCAAATTTGGTGCAAACGTAGACTTCTTGATATTTTTCCTGCTGAAAAAAGAAGAAATTTAATCGGTCGGAAAATGTAGATTTTATAAGGGTGCTCCGGTCTTAAGTGGGTCACACTATATATATATATATATAAATATATATATATATATATATATATATATATATATATATATATATATATATATATATATATATATATGTGTGTGTGTGTGTGTGTGTGAAAAAGGTACTGTTAGTAACAATAATATACAAACTTCAGTATTATATAAGTGTTAAGACTAAGCACAGTCAGTTGAAATTTATTTTATCTTGAGAATTTATTTAATACAATAATTGTGTGACGTTAATCGGATATATATCAGATTATTTTTTTCAGAATTTTGAGAGGAGGAGGCATATTTCTAGTTCTGAATGCGCCACCAATATGGGTATTATTGTCCCGTCTTGAAGCACTGAAAATTCATCTCTCTCAATTGCGAACGAGGGATCATAAAAAAATATTTTGCTAGTTTCTAGTCGACACACTTCTGATTGGCCGAGTGCGAATCATCCGACTACATGGCAAACTCCGATAATTGCATTGGATCAGCCCCAGGGAAATAAACGAGTCCCAGTGTATATATTGATTCTTGAACAAAGCAAAGCAATATGTTACATCAATACATATCAAAGCCACATTCGAGTTCGGATAATGCATGATTAAGTCAAGGGCCATTACAGCTTAAGGCCGAGAAACGTTCACACCACCTTTATAGGGAGACTTCGCCTGTAGACCGTCCCCCACCGTAGTCGGTCACTAGCAACTTTTTTCTAATGTAATCAAAAGTTTCAAGGTTCTTATCCTTTCAGTTGCAAACTATAACATATCTGGTGTATTTAGTCAATATCCCATATTCTCATATAGAAGTTTACTCAAATATACATAAGAGAAAATTCCTTTCCAATGTTTTTGGTATCTCTCCCCTGGGTGTAAATAAACGAGTTATCTGTTCAAAAAGTACCAATAGTGAATTGGTTTCCATACTTTTTTTGGCAATAATTCATCAAAATATATCACACAGGTTCACTGGATATTCAATTTAAAGTGATCTATTCGGTATACAAAATTTCTAACTCCGCCTCTTTTATCATTTCCGTTCTATAAAGTACACGAAGCTCCTCTAAATTTTCTTCGCACGTCATTTGGTTCATGCTAGGAAAAGTTCGTTTTGTCCCAGTCTGCTGTATGTGCTCCAGTTAGTGTTTATATTGATTTCGATCTTCCAATGTATCTATTTTTTATATTATTTTTGTCTTATTATTTCCAAAGATCTTATACAGTGTGGCCCATTTAAAATGGAACCACCCCTGTAGAATACGCATTTTTTGATATTAAGCATCGAAAACTGTATCTTGACACAAATTTTCATAACTTTAGTTTCATTTCCAAGGCACTCTATGGTTTTTTCTTTGTCAAAACGGCAAAAGTTTATTAGGCATGTTTTTTTCCAAATTTGACTACACCACTGGATTCGTAGTCGTTATAAATGAAAACCATCGAAATTTCATAAAAAAATATTGGTTAACAACGAAGTTACAACAATTTTGGAAACGAAGTATTTGATTATAATTTTTATTTAGATTGCAGACATATTTGAAATCTGGCAACACTGCCGATACAAAGTAGAGCACAAGTGAATTTGTACAGCGGAAATCCGAAGTCAATAGCTCATTCCGCTCAACAGTTATAACTACTGAAAGTATGGTAATGTGAGCGATTTGTGGTGTACTAAATCACA
Source organism: Gonioctena quinquepunctata (assembly GCA_018342105.1). Taxonomy (NCBI): domain Eukaryota; kingdom Metazoa; phylum Arthropoda; class Insecta; order Coleoptera; family Chrysomelidae; genus Gonioctena; species Gonioctena quinquepunctata. The sequence goes on from JAFIRS010000187.1 coordinate 995,495, forward strand.
GCCTACTATTGATTTAGTAGAATACCTATGCCCAATGTATTAGTTCAGATTTGCTCAAATTATTGATACCTTCTCTGAAAGCTTGTTTCAGTTGAGTTTTGCAGAATAAAAAAGGAAATTTTTTTTGTCCTGCTTTCTGTTTTATCATTGAATAAATAATTTTGATACTTTAAAACTTGATTCGGTTCATTTCGTTTTTATCGGCTATTGAAAACTACATAACTTGAAAATGAATTTGTAATTTTCTGTTATTTTCGAATACACTTATAACCTAAACTTGAATAACTGATTTTAAGGGAATATAATTTACAAATCCAGTGGCGTAGTTAGATTTTTATTACAAAATCGCTTCCACCAGAAATCGCTCACATTACCATACTTTCAGGAGTTATAACTGTAGAACGGAATGAGCTATTGACTTCAGATTTCCGCTGTACAAATTCACTGGTGTTCTACTTTGTATCGGCAGTGTTGCCAGATTTTAAATATGTCTATAACTACATGGAAATTAATATCAAATAGTTTGTTTCCAAAATTTTATTTGTTGTAACTTTGTTGTTAACCAATATTTTTTCATGAAATTTTCATGGTTTTCATTTATAACGACTACGAATCCAGTGGTGTAGTCAAATTTCGAAACAAAAATTGCCTAACAAACTTTTGCCGTTTTTAACGAAGAAAAAAAAACCATAGAGTGCCTTGGAAATGAAACTAAAGTTATGAAAATTTGTGTCAAGATACAGTTTTTGATGATCAATTTTCAAAAAAAAAATTTATTGAGAATGACTGAAAAATGCGTATTTTACAGGGGTGGTTCCATTTTAAATGGGTCACACTGTATATACAGGGTGTCCCTGGACTTCCTCTTTTCCTCTCGGGAATGTATAGATGGGGTCAAAATATCACCAGTACTTCATATAACTTTTGTTCCTAAAAGCCTTCGTTACCAAGTTGCGGGCCCTCAAAATTACAAAATGAAAAATGTTTTTCTTTGATAACTTTCAAAGTGAATATTCAATATTATCTAAATTTTGGTGATTGACTGAACAAATGAATTCCTTCGATGAGCTTTCATGCAGGAGTCAGTTGTTTTGCTACAAAGTCAGGAACGGACTACCCCCGATGGTCCACACCCCAAAACTTTGAAATGACAGATAATTTTTCGATAGTTTTCAACAAAATAAGGTTACGTAAAAAATTCTCTGAATAAAAGTACTCGTGTGGAAAGTCGATCGGAGCAACGATTCTTAATAAAAATGCAGTTTTACTCGACGACATCAAACCCGATCGTCCACCATTATTTGAAATGAAAAATTTTCACAGTAGAAATACTAATGCTAACGTTAATTCAACAACATTTATAACAGGGATAATACAAAATATGCTAAAATAAAGTCTTAAACAAAAAGTACAGTACCTAGTTGAAAGTTTCATTCACAATGTAGATATTTTTTCAAATGAAATATCAAGTTATGTAGATTCGTGGTGTTTTTGAACTAACAAGCTACTCCACTATGAAATATCGAATTCAGTCCATATTTTGTACGACCCTGGCATGCTATTTCAAGTGCAGAGAGGGTGTTTGCGCGGACTAAGAAAATGTATTGAGAGAGACGGGGGTCATATCGAGCAGTTTTTGTAGCGGATTTTGCATTTCTGTTTGCTCTTGAGGCTTGCGATTGATTATTTACACCATGAGTTTTGTAAGGTAAATGTGTTTGCATGATCAAAATTCGTTATGAACATTGTACCTATCATTTCTATTTTCACTACAAATTAATCTTTTCGAATAATGGTAGACATCTCAGGTTGGATGTCGTCGAACAAAAATGCATTTTTATCAAAAATCGTTGCCCCGATCGATTTTCCACACGAGTACTTTTATTCAGGAAATTGTCCAGGTAACCTTGTTTTGTTAAACCATATTGACAAATCCCAGTCATTTCAAAGTTTTGGGGTAAGGACCATCGGGGGTAGTCCGTTCCTGACTTTGTAGCAAAACAACTGACTCCTGCATGAAAGCTTATCGAAGGAATTCATTTGTTCAGTCAATCACCAAAATTTAGATGATTTTGAATATTCACTTTGAAAGTTATCAAAGAAAAACATTTTTCATTTTGTAACTTTGAGGGCCCGTAACTTGGTAACGAAGGCTCTCAGGAACAAAAGTTATATGAAGTACTGGTGATATTTTGACCCCATCTATACATTCCCGAGAAGATAAGAGGAAGTCCCTGTATATATATATATATATATATATATATATATATATATATATATATATATATATATATATATATATATATATATATATATATATATATATATATATATACATATATTTATTTATTTATTGGTTTTCCCCCGATTAATAACGATTTCAAGGTATTGAGTTTTGAACACTGTTATATTGAATTCGTTGCCGATTTCAATATATCCAAGGAACTGAGGATGTTTGGGATTATATTTGTCTCAAAATGATCTTGATACTTCCCAATTAATACATCTAGGTGAGAAATTGATACACCGCGATCATAAGACCCATAACCCATTGTGGTTACCAAAAACAATCCAGAGATAGGCATAAAACAACCTTGGGGAAATCCAGAGGCTTGCCTGTCTGCTACGAGTGCTATCAAAAGGAGAAACCGCTGATATGGAAATCATCCTGAACATTCCACCCCTAGATTTAATAGTCACGGGAGAGGCGATGATAAGCGCATACTCAACAAACAGGCAACTGGAGAATCCAATAACAATTTGGGCATAGCAGAATCACTCTGGCCATTTATATTGCCAAACTAGAGATAACATCTGACTACATGATCCCTATATACTAATTAGAAAACCCATTCCAAACACTGCTCAAGTGGAATGAATGGGACCCGGAAGATGAAATACAATCATCTGGGAGAATAGTCTGGTACACAGATAGATAAAAAAAAGTTGAAGGAACTGGAGTGATGATACATGGTAGGCCCAAGAAGAGACCTCGGTAAGTGCACAACTGTGCAAAACACAACACTTGTGTTGGTGCCTGAACACAGTGGCATAGAGGGCAACAAAAATGCAGTCCGACCAACAATACATGCATTATTATTTACCCAGAACCAGCATTTGGAATTAGTAAAACCCGATGTGGAAACCTAATAAAAGAGTGGATGAAATAAAAACACCAAATCAAAGGGCAATGACACAGCACAGCCATGGTAGGCACCTTAGTCAAACGCTGACGGCTGATCTCCTAAAATTAAATAGAACTAAGGCATCCATAATGACCGGGCTTACTGACTGGACACTGCGACCTGAGAAAACACCTACACACTATGGGTATACAAAGAGAAAACGTGGGGTGCAGACTATGTGGGAGGAGGAGGAAATAGCCACTCACGTCATCTTGGAATGTGATGCTATAAAAAATAGACACAGAAGAACGTTCGTACAAAAAAAAACACAGAGAAAGGTATGGATCCAAAAAACCTAGTAAACTGACTACTAAACCTCATAAAAGACACAGGTCTACATAATTAGGAACCACTGACGACATACCACTACAATAGTCCCCCGCAGGTTCAAGTCTCAGGATTCCTCAAAAAGGAAAGCCCATTTCCGTTAGTCTTCAATCAAGCAACCATGTCACTGGAATATAAAGTAAATATAAGTGGTTCAAAAATGAACCCTTAATGTACTCCCGATTTCAAATACTGAAAAGACTTTCGAGAAAACCATACATTATGTTTATTTACGTGATGTGTTTATGAACATTTTCTAGTACATTGGAAATTGTCGGCAATATACTGATTGGCTTTAAATCTGAAAACTCAGTTGGATTATGCTTTTTAGATAAGGAATATACTACTGCTATTCTATTTAGAATATGTAAGATATACATTTCCAAGACTGGCATTTGAATCGAGAATATATGACTAAAGCCATCCTGTTCATCACGTAATGAGCTAAAATGATAAAATTGTTATCGCACAACCGGGATATCAGTTTCTTCCATTATCCTTCCGGCGATTCATTAGAACCTGATATTGTTTGATTTCTTTTAGCAACGAAGCTTTTCGATAAAATTGTTTTATCTCGATATCGCGATATCTCACGTAACTTCGTCCGTATTTCTCGGAAACGAACAATCAGGTCAGATAAAGGATAAAATCAATAATCGACGAAGGTGTATTGGTGGCTTTCGCTAAAATCCAAAGAATTACTCCGGCCACAAACGGAATTTGACCCTGAGACCCATCGCCTGTCTAAAGATCGATCTACCACAGCTGAACTGCCAAGATGGATTGTACTTTTTCCCTTTCTCTGATGGTGGTGTATGTATAGTTTATTCGAGAGTGAGAAAGAGCACAGGCGCATATTCATCATACCTCATACTATTATGATAAAGGGGATATTTTTAGTTGTCACACAAAAAATGTTTGACTTAGAAAATTTCAGATGCCTAGTTAGATGCCTTTATCCCGCATTTAGATAAATTTTGTTGTGCTAACGTATTTTTGTTTGCCCACCGATCACGAGCCTGCAATCAAAACTTCCGGAGTTTTGCAGCAACTGTATTGTTGATAACCTAGAATCTAGATCTACTGAACCGTCATATAGGATTTGTGTATGAGGTTCGGAAAATCCTTTTTAAATGTTATTTAGAACTGTGCAAAAATATTCTTGGGTTCTTTATAATAAACCCTTTCAAATGATACCCCACATGATAGATAAAATTAAAATTATATATCGAGTACCCAATTTGCCTCATCTTTAATTCTTATATGAATAATTCAAAGGATTAAATATTGCAAAATAAGTAGGTTGAGAAGTATTACTATGCCAAATCGTAAGTTTCTACGGCTGTGACAGACGGGCGCGTGAGTGATCTTATAAGGGTTTCGTTTCTACCTTTTGAGGTACAGAACCCTAAAATGACGGTCGGACACGTAGTGATTTCATGAGAGTTCTTTTGTTTGCTTTCGGGAACAAAACCAAAATTTTGTTCCATTTTAATACATATACGGGGATCAAAAAGTCTAATTTTCAGCAAGGTTTGCATTCACTGGCGCCCATTCAAGCATATGAACTGTGACCTTAATAATAACTAGTATGGATAACACAGTCATAACATATCGTAAATTCGTAAATGTATCAACATCCTAAACACCGGGCCAGTCAACCGAAATTCCTGGCAAGGCGAGACGTATATTTCAATCTTTAATTTGCATTCCCAATCCCCCAATGAAAATGCCATTTTGCAAGAGACAAAACCAGTGAGAGCGAATCGTCTGGCAACAATAAAAATAACATACAGTAAAACCTCTAAATAGCGGACAGCTAAGGGGATTTTTTTTCTGTCCGTTATTTGGAGATGTCCGTTATTAAGAGGCCTTGCAAATTAAAGTTACCCAAAATTCCTTAAATCGGTTTAGTAATATAAACTTTTAAAGTCTTTCAACCTCTTGTAAATTGATGTGTGCAGACTCACCACAAACAGACTTAAACGTGATATTGTGTCTCTTGCAAAAAAATTCCAACCATCCATTTGATGTTTTGAAAGTGTCACACTGTATTTCTTTTGCAGTTTCTAGGGCCTTTTCTTTAATTAATGGCCCAGACAAAGGAATCTTCTTATTTCGTACTTTGGAAAATCACTCAAAAACAATCTGATCCTCAGCAAGGCCCTCACTCAGTTTTAGGGAATTTCCGTTCAACTTCGTCATCACTAGAGCCATCAACAAAAGACTTTGAAAGTTCATTTTTGGTTTTTAAAATTTCGCTAATCTGTGTTTTTCCAACACCATTTTTTTTCGGCTAGTTTCCTAACACTTAATTTATATTTATCACTCGTATGGATAATGTCTACCTTATCCTTTAAAGGTAAAAGTTTTCTTTTTTCGTTTGGCATGTTGTATTGACAATAACTAAACTTCAACTAAATAGACTGACAAAACTATTTGTCTTCTATTGAGAAGCAATTACATTTGTATGTAAATAATATCCAGTAACAAGTATTTTCATGAACATCTTACCTATCATAAAGAGGATTAGTGGGAAAACCAAACCCACCCTATCTTAAGATCGAAACAAGAAACCAGTCAACCGGACAAATTTTTATACCTGACCTTTTGCAGGTATCCGTACAGGTAGGTAGGTTACAAATTCTTAACTTTCGTTGGAAGTTGGAAAAGGTGTCCGTACATGGAGGTAATTTTTAAAGAAATAATATCTTTTGGTAACTAATTTGTATGTCCGCGTCCGTTATATAGAGGGTCGTTTATACACAAATGGTCATTACAGCATTCCGAACATGTGTTTTTTGTCCGTTACATAGAGGTGTCCAAAAATAGAGGTTTTACTGTATTTTTAAATCTGTCAATTCAGTGTTTTCTTGAAAAAATATATTGATAATAATTCATATTTTGAAAGACTTCTCATTCATTCTACTGTTCTTACTTCGACCATTGTTCAAGGATAATTTAGATAATTATTAAACGATACTGAGAACATTAACATATATCGTACATACATTCATTGATTGAAATGATTAAAATATTAATTTCAAGCCTGACATCTACCAGATATTTTGATTATATCATTTCAAACAAATAAAACTATGCTTGATCACACTCGGATAAAATCCTAATATGCTGAAATAAAATCCGTATCCAGACAAAATACATGACATTCAACTATTTAAAGCTAGGAATGTAAACTTCCCCTTCATAGGCGCCGTTTTAATGCATAATTAAAAATTAACTCGAGGTTAACTTGACGAGCCGAGTCACATGATTGGCTGATTTTGAACTAACCGCAGGTTGAATTCATCAAGCCTACGTTGAAAAATCGGATGTTAATGGTTCAATTTGGAATATAATTTAATATTTTATAGCCCCGAAAATTACTGGAAGGATTTAATACCGGCATCGGATAAAAATTATAATAGGTAAAATTTAAAAAAAAACATTTATTTACCGTCGGACCGGAAATTTTGCCGAATCCTCTGTTGTTTTGGAGGTAGGGTTCTTTAACGAGCTTAACATCTATGAACTCGGGACCGCCAACTTAACGCCCCTCCAGAGGGCATATCTCTCGATATATCTCTTGCTCATTGATATATCGCCTGCAGCTACGAATATGCTACTATGCTGCAGTTGTACGGGGCTCAGTAACGCGAAGGTTCCTTGGCAGGCAATGGTCACCCATTCAAATACTGATCGCCCCCAGCAGTGCTTGCCATGGCTTCAGATATCGATACAACTCCCGTCAACCTGACTAGCTGGTCGGTTTTCCACTACATTATACATAATGGAGGGGTATGGTGATTTCAGGAACTCTAGAATTGATAGGTTTGTTTTGGTTCCAAGCCAGGACGATTCCCCTAATGTATGGATGTTTTCCGGACGTATTGCTACTCTCAAAATGTTTCAATAAGTCTCCCACGAGTTTTTCGGGTATCCATTTCGGTGTAGGCCCTAGCTGATGTAATTTATTTCGGCGTATAGTGACTTCTGGTTGTTGCATATGTACATTGCTCATTCCACCAATTTATCCATTCCCTCTTCGTTGAACTCAGATGATTGGAGTTGTAGTTGTATGTTCTTTCAACATTCACATGGAGAAAAGGTAGAGCACTATTAGTTTCTGTTACCATTGTGAACTTGATGGAATCCCTCATGCTATTTATTCTTGAGAAAAAATCCTGAATGTGTTCATCTCCGTCATTCCGTATGATGGTGACATCCACGTTTCTTAACCACAGTTTTGGTCTGTCTCCTCTAAAGCCAATTCTTCGAACTACTCCATGTATATGTTGGCGTCTTGAGAGAAGAACCGTTGTGTAGGCCCTTTCGTGAAGCTGAAGCTGGTTACCCTCTTCGAGTTTCCGTTTGACGGTATTAAGGAATTTCTCTATGGACATTTTCTTGTAATGGCTCTCCACGTCGAAGCTGATAAAACAATCTTCTGGTCAAAGTTAAACATGCTTGATTGTTTCCACGAAGTGCTTAGAATTCTGCTATTTCCTTCTAAGGGTTGTAATATTGGCAGGAGGAGGTTGTAGGTTGGTGGGTTCCGAGAGCTGGTGATCGATTTCAGTGAATGTCCATGATAACCGTGGCATTTCCTTTGTCTGCAGGAAGAATTTTTATTGATGAATCCTTTGTATGTCCAGTTCTACTCGCTTGATTTTATATTGATATTTGTTGATATTCTCTTTGATGTTGGGAATATTGAGCCATATTTTCTCGTGAAATCATTTCAAGTGATTTTAAAACCTTCTAGTTGCACATTACAATGAAGCTTCCGTCTTATGGCTTGCCCCCTCAGCTGTGTTCTCTGCTTGCTAGTTTTCTCTCAAACAGGTCTCTCCATGTAGTGGTCGATGGAGTTTCATCTGACACTCTACTCATAAATGCTGGTGTTCCGCAAGGATCTATTCTCGCACCAACACTATTTCTACTTCACATCAACGACCTGTTGGAAGCAACTTCATGTCCAGTACACAGCTTTGCCGATGATAGTAACCTCCATACCCCTTTCTCTTCCAGGGCCCCTATATCAGCCCGTGAAACCAGAAATGAACGAGGAAGAAATGTTAATAATATAAATATGGACTTAGCAACAATTCTCGAGTGGGGATCTAATAACTTGGTAGAATTCAATGCAAACAAAACACAAGCATGTCTTTTCTCTAGAAAAGTCGATCTCACTGTGCCTAACATAACTTTGTCAGGAGTAACCATACCACTGAAGTCATCCATATCGATGCTTGGTATTACTATCAGCAATAACCTTTCCTGGGAAAATCACGTGAGGTCCATTGCCAAAAGTGCATCCCAAACACTTGGTTTTTTGTTTCGTGCCAAGAGCTATTTCACCCCCACCCAGCTGCTTATGATCTATAAGGCACAGATCCGACCTGTCCTGGAATACTGTTCCCATATTTGGAGCGCGGCACCTAAACATATCCTGAGGCTATTGGATTCTGTCCAAAAAAGGGCATTTCGTCTCGTCGGTGATGCCTCGCTTACAAACTCGCTCACTTGTCTGGAACACCGTAGAAAAGTTGGCGATTTGTCTCTATTTTATAGATATTTCCACGGGCGATGCTCTTCTGAAATATCAACAATCGTTCCTGCTTTGGCAGTCTCTTCGAGACTAACCCGTCAAGTTCAGTCATCACACCCCTTCGTGGTCACTTTGGAGACCTGCAGAACATCACTTTCCAAAGACTCGTTCATCCAACGAACAGCGAGGCTTTGGAACTCATTGCCTAGGGAGGTGTTCCCCGAGGCATACAACCTCCAGAAATTCAAGAAGAACACCAACTCCTACCTTCTTTCCCTTGGTTCCCACGATGTTCTCTGAACATTACAGGATATCCCTTTTCGTGGGAACCAGAACATAAAAAAAAAAACCAGATTAGTATTATATATACTATATATACATATAAACATAAAAGGGTTGACTGTGAAAGTTTAAAATAGTTTGAAACTACTAAAATAGAGCTTTGGTTTACTTATAAAGTCTATTGCTGAAAGGTAAAGAGGCGGTTTGAAAGAATTTTTTTTTTACTAATATTGGGAATTATTATCTATTTATATTACTTACTTATATTCTCGGTGTTAATTAAGTAGGCGGACAAACGTCAGATGGCGAGTCCTAGGATGATTTTACGACAAAAACTTTTCTTAAATGGTTTGGTTCTCTAAATACAGGATAATTAAAAATATTTTTGGAGATAATCAATTCGAGTTGATCACGTATCATACATTCAACAGTGCTCATGAAATAAAATTATTAACTTGGGAAATGCTCTACTAGGCCTTTTTTGGGATATGACTTATTTAATCCCCTAGAATATTTTTTTTTTTCGATAACACTGATTTAATGTGAGAAAAATATCTTAGGTTCTAAATCGTACAAGTAAACTACAAACTTCAAGAGAACGAAAAATTTAAGTTTTTCGTTTCATTCACTCATTTACTTGTACGTTTTGAAAGTAATTTGAAAAAAAAAGGAAATGGCAGACATGCACTTCATTGTATAGAAGATTTTCTCATTTTCACATTACACAATTTTTTATCAACATTCACTTTCGTTTTTGTGAAAAGGGTAGTTTCAAGAGGTCGACACTGGAAGACGCGGCACAGTCAGAACCGTGGAAGTCCTTAATGAGATCCTTCAATACTTAAGATGTACCACCGCCTTCCAAAATTCACACATGAATACTTTTTAATTTACAACCAATGAAAAATGTGTGGGGCAGTAAGCTTTATTATTATTACTACGCCAAATTTCAACTATTTACGCCAGCCTCTAAGAAAAACAGCTGTGAAAGTTTCCGTTTCTCTTTTTCGAGGTACGGTACCCTGAAAATTATCAGACCATCACACTACATGAATCATTCTAAATAGAAATAGGAAGTGCGCCCACCAACCATAATTATTCTAAAATTATAGTGTGTCATTGATAAGTAGATTATGACATCATTTATTGGAATTTGCTTCTCAAACGAAACTTTTCCCGCGTGAATTTCGAGAAGGCCCTGCACTTTTATAAAGCATTTTTTGATTCGATGCAGAAATTTGCGAAATACCCCCAAAAAACAATTTCATTAAATGGTGCCATGTTAACATTACTCGTTCCTCAGAGGAAGTTAATTTAAAAAATAGATATTGGTGCAAATGGAATTTGAAAAGTCCTACATGTCTTCTTTCAGTCTACAATTTTTTCCGTTCCTTATGATGGATTGCCTAAAAGGGCCATCATAAAGGCAATTTCAATAATTTTCGCCTTCGACCCATTAGGCGCAAAATGTCTTCCAATTTTCTAGTGCCACATTACTTAGTTTTCCAATACTGGTGAATCTGACATAATATTCACCTTCGCTGAACTCAGCGCCTACTTATTCGATGGTCAAAATGACGGCCATTTTATCCACCATAATGATGTTCATTGGGATGATCTATACTTTATGTATATTGACACACAACATTTTATAGTTTCGAATTGAACCTTTGCAACGAATCATTATAACATGATTACAAAAATTATTCAAATATTGTGAGGGTAGTTTCAACCCCTTTAGATTCTAATTTCGGAAAAGGACCTACACGTGGAATGTAACTCTCATACAAAATTTAGTTCTCCTATTACCGATACTTTTGGAGATATAAATCTGTTTTAAATTTTTTACTTCCTGGCTGCAAAATTCAGATGTGAAAAAAAGAGCTTCTTAGGCGAAAAAATAAAATGAAAATGACGTGTTTTGCCGATTGTTTTTACATCAAGAGTTTCATTGTTGAACATTTTTCAAATATTCAGGGTGTAGTTTCAACACCTTAGCATTTCTATATTTTGTCCAAGATTCTCGTTTGCATATATATTTGCGTATGTTTTAAGGTTGTAGACGATGTGTAACTTGATTACTCTCGTTTCGGACGTCCATCGTCTTAATGGATTCAAAAGGTTTGTACGACGTTTCGAATGCTTGCATTTGCAATCGTCTTCAGGTGAATGCTGACAAGTTTAGGTGCTACTAACCAATGTATATGTCTGTCGGTGGTGCGTGAAGTTTCGCGCCTCTGTTATTGGCTTCGATGTCGGCGTCCAATGCTCCTCTCTATATATAATACTTGCGTCGTCCCATAGAATTCGATGGTGCAGTCCAGGCGTAGTCAGAAATTCCCGATTTTGACGTTTCTCCACGTTGAGTCCATTTCTTGTGCTCATCCAATCTTACCGATAACGGCCTCTTTGTCTCTCCAATGTAGAAATCTCCGCATTTATATGGAACTTCATAAATGCAATACTTACTGATTTCATTTTTGTTGTCAGGTTTGGTCTTGGTGAGGAAACTCCGTAAAGTACTGCCGGATTGGAAGCAGCTCTTGATGTTGAACTTGGTTCCGATCCTTCTGATCTTTTCGGAGACACCTCTGATGTACGGAAGGCAGATCACTGTGCTTTGTTGTTGCTCTTCATATATCTCCGTTCTTTGGAGTTGTTTCAATACTTCTCCTAGGAGTTCCTTGGGGTATCCATTCCGGTGAAGGTCCTATCTGATGTGGTTTGATTCGGCATCTAGTGACTCCTCACAAACCAAAGCTGTGGTTGAGGTACGTGGATGACACTTTCATCATATGGAATCACGGAGATAAACATCTCCAGGATTTCTTCTAAAGAATTAACAGAATCAGGAATTTGATCAAATTCACGATAGAAATGGAAACCAACAGTGCCTTACCCTTCCTAGATGTGAACGTTGAGAGAATAGGCAATTGAATCCGCACCTCTGTCTACAGAAAGAAGACACAAACGGGGCAGTATCTCAACAACAGCTCCAACCGTCCGAGTTCGACAAAGAGAGGGATCGTGAGAACATTGGTAGAGAGAGCGATGAACATATGCAACCACGAGGAGTCACTAGATGCCGAGTTAAACCACATTGGAGTGGACCTTCACCGGAATGGATACCCTAGGAAACTCCCAGGAGAAATATTGAAACAACTCCATAGAACGAAGAATCTGAAGAGCAACAAAGCCCAGTGATCTGCCTTCCGTACATCAGAGGTGTCTCCGAGAAGATCAGAAGGATCGGAAACAAGTTCAACATCAAGAGCTGTTTCCAATCCGGCAGTACTTTTCGGAGTTTCCTCACCAAGACCAAACCTGACAACAAAAATGAAATCAGTAAGTATTGCATTTATGAAGTTCCATGTGAATGCGGAGATTCCTACATTGGAGAGACAGAGAGGCCGTTATCGGTAAAATTGGATGAGCACAAGAAATGGACTCAATGTAGAGCAAACGTCTAAATCGGGAATTACTGACCACACCTGGACTGGGCACCATCTAATTCCATGGGACGACGCAAGTGTTCTACATAGAGAGGAGCCTTGGTTCAAACGAAAGTTCAAAGAGGCTGCCTACATCGAAGCCCATAACGCCTTTAGTCAACCAAGAGTTGAGATCAAGAACGTATGGAAACCACTAATTGCTCTTTCTGGCAGACGGCGCGAAACTTCACGCACCACCATACCGAAATAACACGCACCACTGCACATAGCGGAATTACACGCACCATTGCACCGACAGACATATAAATTGGTAAGTAGCACCTAAACATTCACATTCACCTGAAGACGATTGCAGATACAAGCATTCGAAACGTTGTGAAAACCATTTAAATCCATCAAGACGATGGACGTCCGAAACGAGAGTAATCATATTTGCGTATATTATTGATATATTTGAATAATCGAAATTGAAATTCAATGAGTTCTTACATTCGAATCAAAGACATGCAATGCATTTAGTAATCAAAGATCCTTAAGAAAGGTGTTTTTGTCATTGTGTTTTTTTTTTCGGTCCTGTAATGTCAATGAGAACACCGAAGATTGTAGAAGGTAGATAGGGCTGTGCATCCTCTCAGTACCACGAACTATAAGATCTTCCGTATATAACCATTTATCTATTCAATATTAGCATTAGTTTCCTGGGAGCTTGGTTCCTAATGTCTGAGGGCGTTAATGCAGTCGCAAAACGTTCTGCAGATTCGGCGGAATCCACTGTCTCACTGTTGATATGTATATATTGAGGACAGTGCCAGCATGTATTTGTCCTGGAACCTTAAGGCCGACAAGGCGCGAGACTTGATGAACTTGGCTTGAGGGATTGTGCTTGGTGTACAGGACTGAGGTTTGTGCAATATCTAGCCTGATCGGTCCGACGGTGTGTATAATTTGCCCGACTCGTCGTCTACCAGTGGCTAGTCGTCTACCAGTGGCTAGAGGTTGGTACACGAGTCTAGAAAGGGATGCGTTGTCCAGTGCAGTAGTTATTTAGTTCACAATGAATAGCGGGGATGAGAGGAGAGCATGTGCAGCAAAGTATTATTATATATTTTTTGTGGTGTTGGTACCCAAATGACATTTTTTCTCATGTAAATCTAAGAATTCAATTATTGCTTCTAAATTCCATTCCATGTTAATACACAATAATGAAAACAACACTCAACTATGCTCTACCACCACCAAACTCTCACTCCGAAGTGATCGATCTCCCGTGCGGTGTTCCGTTACGAAGTTTTTTGGTGGTTACTCATTGGTATCCTCTTAAGTACAAACTATCCACATTTCAATACTGAGCCTGGCGATAGGAATACTGGAAACGAGTAATCTATTTCACTTTCAACAGACTACACCATCAAGACGGGTGTTATTCCACTAGTATTGAAATGAAATGAAAAAACCATTGGTTATGAAGGACTATTAAATTTAAAAAAAATATCTTAAAAAAATCGCATTATTTTTTAAGAAAATACCTTTGAGCAAATCCTGATTTAATGGTTTTTTCCGAGCAGAACGTAATTCAGACCTATATTATGTGAACAACAATTGCAAGCATTTAATACATAGTTTCTCTCAACTTTCATGCTAAAAAGTTGATATTGTTGAAATGATTTTGAATAATTCGATGAAATTAAAATATCAGATAAGCACAGCATAACTCGATTCGGATATTATTCCACGTTGTCAAAAAATATAGTAATGAATATAAGTAATCCGAAACTTTTAAAAACAATTTCACTTCGGAAAAAACATTAGTTAGATGAGTGAAGAGTTATTTTCTTCTTATATAAGTTATTTAGTCCTTATATCAGTGCTCAACCAAATACATCCCGCAACAAGCATACAGTGAATAACATCACTTTTAAAAACAATGCTCCGTAAAACAAGATTTTAAATTATATTCGTAGTTTAATGGGACCATAAATGACAAAAAAGCGTGCTCAAAAACCCTCAGTAGTCGATTTTGAAACATACCATAAATTTCAAAACTCATCCTCTTTTAAGTCGCCCAAGATAGCGACTCTGAATGAATTCGGAGCACTAATCACAAATGATGTTGAATGTGCCACATGCCCGAAAGTGAGATTTGTGAGGCTGAAATTTTCCACTATCAGTCAACAAATGAAGATAAACGTTGAGTACAATAGTGATGACCAAAGCATGACCGGTTTCACTAAAAAGATAATACGAACATTTTGACACGAAAAAGCTAGGTCTACAGATGAGGTCAGCTGTGGCTGATAAAAATAGACCTCGACAGGAAAGTGAACCGTCATTCTTTGCTATGCTACGGGCTGGGGAAGATTTATCGCGCGCTAGTTAATTTAAAGTATTTTGTATAATTATTGGTAACATTTATGTGTATTTTCAGGGACGATTATAAATAATGCTTTAACATAGTTTCCACAACTATGATTCCACATCCTGGTAATATTTTCAAAGAAATCGAAATATCTTCATCTTCATACATTAAAGTACCATAAAATATTGAGATTTGATGAACTTATCGTTTTTCTGGATACACCTATCGCATTACAAATAAAACAAAAATACCCAGTTACTTTTTGGACCGATAAATTTCTACCTATTCACGTGTCCTGAATAAGAAATTAAAACGAGGTCCCTCTCACCCTTTCCGAATTACAGCCTTCCAAATGTCAAAAAGATAATTTTTAAGCACCTTTTTGCCCCGCCAAAATCACTCAAAATGCCTCTTTATCCATAGCAGCACAGACAACACATACTCAATCGTTCATTTTCAGTATATTTTGACATAAAAATCAGCCGATAATATGAAAATGTCCTCCTTCTTCAACTGTTACGAACAACCTAATCTTTCATTTCCGACAGTTGAACTTTAGTAAATTTTATTTACTGCATGTTGTTGACAACTAAGATAGCATATTTGAATTCGAAAAGTTGGCGGTGATTTCTTAGTTATTACCAACATGCCGTAAATAAAATTAACTGAAGATCAACTGTCAGATGTGAAAGTGTGCGTGTTTTTTAACCGATTTCTTAGTTGTTTTACCAACCCTCAGAAGTTAGTTAAAAAGTAGTACGTGTTAAGATCACGGGGGTCTTACCTTTTATAGTGGGATCCGAAACCACTCTTGGGGCCTTAGAAAAATGTCCACCGGCGTGGCAGTCGAACCCGCGTCGGGTGGAAACTGTGGGTACAAGACTAACGCTCATTACACTGAGCCATTGGCTCCGTAAAGATTCGGTTATTTGCAACAGTTGAAGAAGGAGGGTTTTTTCGATAGAACCGCGCCAAAATGGCCTCACAAACTTCGAAGGACTGTAATTCGGAAAGGGTTACTTTGGATCCTAGGGAATATTTAGAAGCATCGAGTTTATTTTTCCGCATATTTTCATTTTATTGAAAAACAAAATCAAAGAGTAATATCCAAGCCACCACACGTTGGTCTGACTTGATCCCCGTTCACTAATTCAAAATGAGAGAGGATTCGAGAAAACCGGCGACCGAATTTTGCTAACTACACTGCATATGGTTTCCTAGAACACACTGTATAGTCTTTATTACTTCCCCAATCCTCGCATGCCAAGGAGCTGTAGCTCGGAGATCTGTATCTCAGTTACAACTTCTCAACTCATATCTGTGTGAATATTTTTAATAAACGAGGGGTCGCTTTCATTTACCTGAGGTAATCACCAGCAGAAACATGTAATACAACCTTGTCTACACTTCCACCTATCACACATGACACATCACATCACACGTATGAGCCCCGCATGACGTAAGAAAACGACTGGACTACGCGCTCGAGCTTCGGTTAATTTTGTATATATCTGGGACTTGGGAAAAAACGTTGCACAGCCGGTTGGAGAGCTCTAGCCACACTGTCGGCGAAACAGAACGAAATGTCCGAACGGCGCCAAATTTACGTTCCCCCGATAACTCTACAATTCACTAAATGAACAATATAATATCATCACGCGTACATCCGGTCAAATTTATTCCCGTGATGCAATAAGCTCCCAACTATGTGAAATTAATAACAGGAAACTCGGTGAATATATGATTCGCATCCGCGTGTCATTACCGACTGCCTTGACGCGAGTGTGCTATCTGAAAACTTCGCTCCAGTCTAGACTGCCCACTCCCACTCGGCCATTCTATGTCAAAATTAGTTTCTGCGACCGAAATTTTTTAAATACCCAAATTTACATCATCAATCATTCCCATGACCCAGACAGACGACCGTGTGATATGTTGTGGGAGAATACGCACAGGGGGCTCACGAACGTCTACCAATATTACTTACTGCTTTAGATACAAAGTATTCCAAAAAAATTCTCCCCCTCTAATCTTCCCCATGAATGTTTAAACAACGGCGATCCGGAAAGCATGATGGGTAAACGAATTGTATCTTTCAGCCCGGCGTTTGCATACCTCTCTCTGTATCTCTATCGTGCACTAGAATTACATAGATTTCGAAGAACATACAGGGTGTCCCTGGACTTCCTCTTTTCCTCTCGGGGATGTATGGATGGGGTCAAAATATCACCAGTACTTCTTATAACTTTTGTTCCTAAAAGCCTTCGTTACCAAGTTACGGGCCCTCAAAGTTACAAAATGAAAAATGTTTTTCTTTGATAACTTTCAAAGTGAATATTCAATATCATCTAAATTTTGGTGATTGACTAAACAAATGAATTCCTTCGATGAGCTTTCATGCAGGAGTCAGTTGTTTTGCTACAAAGTCAGGAACGGACTACCCCCGATGGTCCACACCCCAAAACTTTGAAATGACAGATAATTTTTCGATAGTTTTCAACAAAATAGGGTTACGTAAACAATTTTCTGAATAAAAGTACTCTTGTGGAAAGTCGATCGGAGCAACGATTCTTAATAAAAATGCAGTTTTACTCGACGACATCAAACCCGATCGTCCACCATTATTTGAAATGAAAAATGTTCATTTATAACAGGGATAATACAAAATATGCTAAAATAAAGTCGTAAACAAAAAGTACAGTACCTAGTTGAAAGTTTCATTCAGAATGTAGATATTTTTTCAAATGAAATATCAAGTTATGTAGATTCGTGGTGTTTTTGAACTAACAAGCTACTCCACTATGAAATATCGAATTCAGTCCATATTTTGCATGTACGCGTGGAATAAGCACGTTTCGTGTTGTGTTATCTGAATCTCATGAAACTCAACATTTGGATGTTGCAAATTCGTATTCACAGCTTAAATGTTGAGGAGTTTTCACTGATAAGTATAATTTCATGGGAGAAAATCTTTAACCCGAAGATAAATTTAGCTGAAAAAACGCACATCGGAAGACATAACTAATAAAAAGCAAACGAATAAACTACAAAAACGGCTGCACGTGAATAGGTGAAAAATATCCGGTGAATAAATTTATGTTCCATTTCTTCCACAGATGTTGACAAAAACACCTTGTAGAAAGAAATAAAATTAGTGTGGATGAAAAATGACAACTGGAATGCGATTTTGTTTTGTTGAGTGATGCGTTGTCATTGTATTGTCAATATTCTAATAGGACAGTTTGAAGTGTTTTGATATGGCCGAACAGTTTACATTCAACGAATATGCAGATATGGTTCCTGGATAAGCAAAGAGAGGCTATGACTTTTATTACTCGAGTTTTATTCACTGATGAACTGTCATAATCTCCACATATGGGCCGACGAAAATCCCCATGGGATATTGCAAACCAAACACCAACGGAAATTCAACGTGAATGTTTGGGCTGGTATCATAGGAAACCATCTTATAGGACCATTCGTTCTACATGACCGATTGAATGGAGAACGTTATTTGGAGTTCATTCAGAACGATTTGAATGGACTTTTGGAACATGTTCCATTGCAAACCCGAAGAGATATGTGGTTTATGCATGATGGCGCTCCTCCTCATTTTAGTTTGATTGTGCGGGACCATCTGAACCAGATTTTCCCCAATAGATGGATTGGTAGAGGTGGGCCATATTCATGGCCACCGCGGTCTCCGGATTTAAATCCATTAGATTTCTTTCTGTGGGGGCATCTAAAAAGCCTCGTTTATGCTACACCTATTCACACCAGAGATGCCTTGTTGAATAGAATTACATTACATTGTGAAGCCATACGAAACGACACTGGCATGCTATTCCAAGTGCAGAGAGGGTGTTTGCGCCGACTAAGAAAATGTATTGAGAGAGACGGGGGTTATATCGAGCAGTTTTGTAGCGTATTTTGCAATTCTGTTTGCTCTTGAGGCTTGCGATTGATTATTTACACCATGAGTTTTGTAAGGTAAACGTGTTTCCATGATAAAAATTCGTTATGAACATTATACCTATCATTTCTATTTTCATTACAAATTAATCTTTTCGGATAATGGTAGACATCTCAGGTTGGATATCGTCGAACAAAAATGCATTTTTGTCAAAAATCGTTGCTCCGATCCATTTTCCACACGAGTACTTTTATTCAGGAAATTGTCCAGGTAACCTTGTTTTGTTAAAACATTTCGACAAATCCCAGTCATTTCAAAGTTTTGGGGTGTGGACCATCGGGGGTAGTCCGTTCCTGACTTTGTAGCAAAACAACTGACTCATGCATGAAAGCTCATCGAAGGAATTCATTTGTTCAGTTAATCACCAAAATTTAGATGATTTTGAATATTCACTTTGAAAGTTATCAAAGAAAAACATTTTTCATTTTGTAACTTTGAGGGCCCGTAACTTGGTGACGAAGGCTTTTAGGAACAAAAGTTTTATGAAATACTGGTGATATTTTGATCCCATCTATACATTCCCGAAAGGAAAGAGGAAGTCCAAGGACACCCTGTATAATAATTTGCTTAAAATTCGATGCGTTATAGAGCTCATTGTAAGATAACCTACACTATTATAGGGTAGCACAGTGGGTCAAATAACCATAAAAAACAACAATTTTCCTGGTAAACGCCTCGACGTACGTTAGATTACATCTAATAAATAATCGTGCAAAGCCTCTCAATACGAGGTCCCTTTGCAGATGTTTGCTGCGAAGCAGCGATATACATATAAATCAAGCCAATTCGGGGTGTATACCAGCTTCGGAGTTTTGCCCCTCATCAGAACAGGGTAGATTCTATAGACAAATGCCTGCGAACCAGAAAGGATTAACCAATTTAACTCTACTACAAAGCTCTGGCTGAGGTGACACTCGCCAGTGCCACCTCAAATCCAGCTCAAGCATCACCCATTCGCAGCAATTAGTTGTGCGAAAACGCCGAAACTACAGGTAGCAAAATTGGATTAGTTGATATATATCTGCTCCCTAGCAAGCATCTGTAAAGTAACCTCGTATTGAGAGGCTTCGTACGATTGTTCATCAGATGTAATCCAACGTTCAACGAGATATTAGCCAGGACAGTAGTTGTCTTCTGTTGGATATGTGACCCACTTTACGAACCTACAGTATAGGTTAGCTTACAAAAGTTCTCCTGATGTAGTCAGGACATCTTCCAGTACATAAGCTGGATTTCTAGATTGAGACGTAGCCGCTGCAGTTGACGTAGCCGCTGCAGTTGACGTAGCCGCTGCAGTTGACGTCGCCGCAGCAGTCGGGAAAATTTAGATCAATTTATACTTTCGGAGTAGAGCGTATGCGCAGGTATAATTATGAAATTAGTCATTTGTCAAACGTGCCAAATTTCTAATGTTGAAACTGCAGCGACAGCGGCTGCGTCCCAATCTATAAATCCACCTTTATATAAAATCCCTAAGCTGTGCGTTACAGAATTCTATCTCCGGCTTCGATTAGTTTAACGGTTTATAGTCGCGCTGAAGTCAAGGTGGCACTGGCGAGTGGATTATCCGCTCACCAGTGACGCCATAGCTAGCTTTGGAGTGGAGAAAAATTGATGAATCCATTCGGCTTCTCGGGCATTAGTTGTTGTCTGCATGACCTAACCTGTGTTGATAAAGAGCAAAACCCCCGAAACCGGTATACAAGTGGACACACCTAATTGGATTAGTTAATATACCTCTGTTCCTAAGCAAGCTACTGCTAAGTAACCTCGTATTGAGAGCCTCTGCAAGATTAATAATCAGAAGTAACTCAACATTCGTCGAGGCATTATTCAGGAAAGTAGTTATTTTCTAATGGATACTTGACCCACTTCACTAACCTATGTTATAGGTTAGCATCATAGTAAGCTCTCCCGATGTAATCAGGACATCTTCCTGGCACATAATTCTATAGGATCCGTAACTCCCCCTCCAGCTCTTTCGTCAATCGTGGATCCATCAGTATACCAAACTGTTGCCACCCTTTCTAGTTGAGGTTTACTATCAGGCTGTTAACGGTCAGTGACCATAGCGCAGATGATAGAACCCCACCATGGGGACAACCTTTTTCCATGATCATCCTGACTGTTTCCTCCCCGAGACTGACCGCAATGATTTTACTTTTTGGCATTGATTGTATCTATCTGATCAGTGAAGTGTTTATATTCCTGTCCCCTAGTGATCTGGTGATGGAGTCATGTGAAGTGTTATCAAAGGCACCCTCTATATCTATGAACAGTATTTCTATTCAATGCTTTCAACCAAGCAGTGTAGAGCATTGATTGTCTAGGGGCAAGGTGATAAAACTTTGGTTGTTCATCGTATATCAGTTTGGCGTTGTTAGCCAAATTAGGTTAGGTTGTGTTCCCTTCTTTTACGTATGATATTGACGGTGTTTGTTTTTAATCTAGATCAAAGGCGTCTCCAGCGTTTTTTTTTGTTTCATTACTATAATTTTTCAGTTTGAAGTGCACTATCTATTTTGAAGATGAGTGTAATTGTTTTGAAGGGAATTAATTTTTGTTGTAGTGAAATTATTCAATATCATTGCAATATATTTTTTAGAGTATGGCATAGTAATGTTTATTTTTATTTGAAGTGCTTTAAAATCCAAGCCTAAAATATTGATGCTTCCTAAGCCAGAAAATAGTTTCAATTATTGTTGCCAAATCTATATTTCGTGGTTATTCATTTGAAAGATCAGATCAGTTGGGATTTTTAGATTGCTGAATGTATATAAGTTAGTTATACTTCGTATACGTTGGCAACTCCTCTGTATGCATTTTTATTTATTTATATTAATGGGTGCCCTAATGTATTCTAGTTTCTAAGAAAAAATCTATAAAGTAAAGTCATGATAGCAATACAGAAACTGTGATGACAGATACTTTCGCGAATAGTCATTTTCTATGTCATTCATTGGAAACTTCAAAAGAGGAAAAGGCGTTTTCAATGACTATAAATCAGTTATACTCGATTGCCTATTCTCTCACAACATATGACACAGTCGTCTGGATCATGAGAAGCATCGCTAAGGAAAATTCGATTATTTCAAATGATTTATATGGAGATTTATCAAGCTGAAAAAGTTTTCACTGTTTCAGTAAACGAGAACTCTGTCCATTACTGAAACAGGGGAAACTATTTTTCAGCTTGATAAAGATGGCTGTCTCCATATCAATCATTGTAAATTTCCTTAGCAATGCTTCTCATGATCCAGACGACTGTGTCATATGTTGTGAGAGAATAGGCAATCAAGTATAACTAATTTATAGTCATTGAAAACACCTTTACCTCTTTTGAAGTTTCCAATGAATAACATTCGCGAAAGTATCTGTTATCACAGTTTCTGTATTACTATCACTACTTTACTTTATAAAATAGAGATAATTCGGTGGAAACTAGAATACATTAGGCCACCCATTATTATAAATTAATAAAAATGCCTACAGAGGAGTTGCCAACATATACGAAGTATAACTAACTTATATACATTCAGTAATCGAAAAATACCAACCATATGTGACCATTCAAATGAATAACCACGAAATGGAGATTCAGAGACCATGGCTACAATAATGAAAACTATTTTTCGGCTTAGAAGGCATCAATATTTTTTGCTTGGATTTTAAAGCATTTCAGAATAAATTAATAATTAAATAAACAATACTCTAAAAAATATATTGCAATGAGATTAAATAATTTCATTATAACAAAAATGTATTCTCTTCAAAAGAATTACACTCAACTTCAAATAGTTAGGAGTTAAACAAAAAAATCGCTAGACGCGCCTTTGATCTGGACTAAAAACAAACACCGTCAATATCATACGTAAGAGAAGGGAACACAACCTAACCTAATTTGTCTAACAACGCAATCCAAATTGATAGACGATGAACAACCAAAGTTTTATCGCATTGCCCCTTGGAACAATATAGACAATAGACAATCAATGCTCTACACTGCTTGGTTGAAAGCATTGAAACAAAATACTGTGCTAAAGGAATGGCTCTATGTGCATTCATAGATACAGAGGGTACCTTCGATAACACTTCACATGACTCCATCACTAGTCACTAGGGGAGAGGAATATAAACACCTCACTGATCAGATACATACAATCAATACAAAAAAGCAGAATCATTGCGGTCAATCTCGGAGAGGAAACGGTCAGGATGATCACGAGAAAAGGTTGGGTTCTATTACCTTCGCTGTGGTCACTGGCCGTGGACAGCCTGATAGTAAAGCTACACCATTCTGGATTTACGACTGAAGGTTACACCTTCCACATACAAGCCATCAGGTATTATGACAACTAGGCATGATTTCAAATCGCAGTAAAGTGGTCATAAACAACCAGCAAATATACACAACAAACGGACCTCAACTAGAAAGAGTGGCATCAGTTTGATATTCTGATGGATCCACGATGGACGAAAGAGCTGGAGGGGGAGTTACGGATCCTATATATCCCGATAATCATTTGCAAGAGGCACCAGGGGGCAAAATCCATAGCCTATCAGACAGCCAAGCACCACTAAATACTCTAAAGTCACACACTTGGGACTGCAAACCATCCTTGAGACAACTAGCTGGGAAATATCGGGTTACATGTGGATGCCAGGTCACAAGGGGATCAAAGGCAATGAGGAAGCAGAGAGCCTTGTCAAAGAAGGGGCGAATAATCATATTGCTAGCCCAGAACCCTTCAGGTCTATCTAAAATTAATATATATTTATATATACATATATATATATATATATATACATATATATATATATATATATATATATATATATATATATATATATATATATATATATATATATATATATATATATATATATATATATATATATATATATATATATATATATATATATATATATATATATATATATATATATATATATATATATATATAATATATATAATACATATATATATATATATATATATATATTGGTAGTAGAATGCTAACAAATTTTATATAGAGCCAATATAGTTATTATTGAGATCCGAACATACAGAAAAAAACTAAACAAAAACAATTGCCTGCTAGAACCTGATAGGAAAATGACAAAAGTCTCTGTGGGTTTGAAATGGTTAACGAGAATCTGCATTGAGGTGAAGCTGAGCCACCCATTATTTCCGGTGTAAAAGGAATTTATTAATGTGTAATGGATGTTATTTCCGTAAAAATTTCGCGTACCTAAAATTACCGCTATAGGCATGCATGACTTCTCGAAAATGATATTGAGATTGGCAAACAGCAATAATTATTCCGGCGTTAGTTTACTCGTAAAACAAAAATAAAGTAAACTATGCAATTAAACTTCGCGAGTGTAACTAATCCAGGCCATTTCAGTAAAACCATCACTTGGATGAGTGTACAGTAAACAAACATACGCAGGCCAAGAACATTGTACACACCCATTTAATTATCGGGATATCCATGATAACATTCCAATTTTATCATATCAATGAAATCATTGCCATCCACCTCCCGACCCCTTCGAACGTCTCTTTATTTTTTTGCGTTGGTAACACTGTTGAGCCCGAAATTTGCCGAACAAGAATTATTTTTCTGTCGTACGGCAAAACAACGGACATAATTGCATGGAGAGGTCATTCTCCACAAGTCCTGATTTATTCATATTTATCTTGGCTGACGTCACATCGTGCTACCCGAAAATACCAACAAAAGGATGGAGAGTTTCCCAAGAACCGAGAAGCAGCCAACGATAATTTTCTAGGTGCTAATAACATTTATATGAGACAGCGTGCAGTACAGAGTAGAACGAAGTGATTCAGATTAGAAACAAGTACAGTGACGTGCGCTGTATTTTCGTTTTAAGTTGTGGAGTGTAAATAAACGAACTATAATTAGTTCAGTATTTCAATAGTCACGAACCCCAGATTCGTAACAATATAATGGGAGAGTAGGAAATGAGAATAAGGTTAATAGATAAGTTTATGGTAAAAGAGGATGAAGATGAGAAAGGATTATGGAATCGTGGATACAAAAAGAACTTCAAATATAGACTAATTATTAACTGCTCAAAATGGACATGTAGGATGTGTCGTGATACCCTTGTGATATGCGATAAAGCATTTTGACAAAAACTTAATTTTGACAAAAACTTCATAGTGAAAATGATGAACCGAGAGGGATGGCTAAGAACGACAAATCCCGACAGCACGTTCGACACAAATACCTGGTACGCAGACACATCAAACACATACATTGAACGGGAGCTGGATGTGTAAAGGGTCTTCTTTCCCTTACAGAGAGATGACGAAAATTTTGATCTGTAGCAACGAGGATATCCAGATGTCTATTGAGTGCGCAGGATCCAGTTAGCAAACGTATTCGAATTATTCCATTCAAGTTCAAGATAAATTGTGGCAGACGTTCAGAAGGACCTGCCTCATGTCTGAGGAGGCCCTCCCGGCCTTGTTAAACCGCGTTTTTAGCAGCCATTCAAGAACCCTTCCACTCAGGTCTGTGAGCGCTCGTCTTTGTAGCAGTGTCGTATTATTATAGACTAGGAGGACATATACTTCCGCCTGAAAGACTATTGCAAATTGTTTTGAACCAAAACACCATTATGAGACCTATCCGTGAAATAAATGTGCATGTTATGAGGAACTAGGATGGGAAAGTTCTTCTGTCATTATTCTTCCCCAGAAAATACAACAATTTTACTAGGCTTTTCTATAGATTCAAGCATATTACCGTTTCGAAACTGGTTCGTTTTTATCTTTATTAAATAATATTCGAATTATTCCGCCCGTTTATTTTACTTCAAACAACACAATAATGCACTACAATAATCACAGTGCCAAATTACCGAGTCACGAGTCACACAATTGACATCAATGAATACACTCCAATAAAATAAATACATAAACTGAACTCTGTCGCGTGCCTACCGCTCATATATTCAAAACATAATTTCTAGAATTTCTGAGAATGTTATTTCATCGGAAACTCCCGACGGCGCGGTTGAAGATCTAGATCAATGGTCGTAAACAGCACAGGGGTGGACTATGCTTAATTTCGTGATTTCCGTAACATTATTTTCAACTTTTCATTAATTCAGAATCAGAGGATTCAAGCTACAGGAAACAAGGTTGTTGGAACGGGTGTCATAAAAACAAGACGTATTCAGAGCACGACCAAAAAAACACGATGCTTGAACCACTCAATGACAATTCCAATGCCATCAAAGTAATTCGTACAGTACTGTGAGTATTTGGGAATACTATTGTTTTGACCTGAAACGAACATGATCTAGATCAAATTAGCTCGTGGTTCGACTACAGACTTCTATAAGTATATCAATTTTGACGAAACATATTACTTACCGAAAGATAAGATTTTATATTACTTACCATTAAGCAGTTATGACATCGCCATTCCCGAAATATGAAATTAATTGAACTAAATTAAATAGACAAATGGAAATCTCAACGAATCATTTATCCATCTACATCTATATACGAATTACTACCCAACCGTACCCAATATGATTGCTCATCCTATTATATCGGAATCCTATATTGGTAATTAATAATCCAATTTTTTTATTATGTTGATTATGTTATATTGGTATATGTCTATTGACTATGTTTGTATATATTTGTGTTTATTGTAACCTAGTAGGTACCGTTTATTAATAGTCCGAATTAGTTATTTAGTTATTTACCCAAGTTACTCTACATAGTCCATGTTGAATATAATCATTCTGCCTCGTAAGATTACTTCCATTGCCATTCCTATTGTTCTTGTTACATATGTGAACATTTATTGACCATACTTTCATTAGTTTATATTTATAAAATAAATGCAATAAACAAAGTTATCGTACCACGCGCGGATTCGTTCCTTGTGGTTTCCTGTGTCTATTCACCATTGGATGTGATCACATCACTTTTGTATACCGGGTGACATAGGATATCGGGCCACCCCTGTAACTTCTGCATTCGTGAACGGATTTTTCTAAAATTCGGTACATTTATATAAGCAACCATTTCGGATTTGATCCCATTACAATCCAATATAGCGGACTTCCGGTTTTTCTGGAAATGCCAGTAACTTTGTTTTTTCAAAAGGAACACCTTGTATATTTTCACATATTCAAGTTCAACAGGTCGAAACAAGTCCAAACCTTATGTCAAATGTCAATTTTTTTAAAACAATTGAAATTAAAATAGTTTTTTTATTTTACCTCGTGGATAAATGAGATTTGGTCAAGAATATTCACAATGAGTCGCACATAACAAAGAAACCTAATTTTTTCTGAAAAATTATTTTTTGTGTCATTTATTGATGAATCAATTCAGTCACATCACATTTTGATCAAAAAGTATTTTTTTTTCAAATGAAACCCCTATGGGCCACCTACCTGTCTCTCTAGAACATTCATTAAGGAAAAAAATTAAATATCATTTTTGTATTTCGGTGCAGTAACAAATTGTATA
Organism: Gonioctena quinquepunctata; assembly: GCA_018342105.1. NCBI lineage: Eukaryota > Metazoa > Arthropoda > Insecta > Coleoptera > Chrysomelidae > Gonioctena > Gonioctena quinquepunctata. The sequence continues at coordinate 1,023,148 of JAFIRS010000187.1, forward strand.
CATTCAAAAATCTACAACTAGTTCATGAGTTTCCTTGCAGTTCGAATAATTTTTCAACTTAGTAAGCTGTAGAAAACAACATTTCTGAATCTTGTCAACTAATTGTGTTTCGCTGTCATCTTTCATCTCAACTCTCGAAAGTTAGTTAACTTCCGAGAATTAGTTTAGTAGAAATGTAAAATCAAAATTGTAGGTTCACAAGAAGTGAACAGGTTGATATGTTATTAATTTACAGATAATGTCTTTAGAACAGTGTCGCCGCTTGTCAGTTATACGCTGAACGATACCCACACAGGAAAGAACCCAACAATGGAGAAGATGATCGTAAGTGAGAAGGCAGAAATGAACGTTTTGCTTATGTTGATTTTGATTCAACCGCTTCGACGCGAAAATTGGAATACGCTAGAAGAATTTAAAAAAAACACCATTATCGTGCTTATAAGTATAACTTACACAATTAGTTGACAAGATTCAGAAATGTTGTTTTCTATTTTTCTCCTTAATGTATGTTCTAGAGAGACAGGTAGGTGGCCCAAAGGGGTTCCATTTGAAAAAAATGAATTTTTGATGTGACTGAATTGATTAACCAGTAAGTGACACAAAAAATAATTTTTCAGAAAAAAATAAGTTTTTCTGTTATTTGCGACTCATTGTGAATAGCTTCGACCAAATCTCATTTATCCACGAGGTAAAATAAAAAAACAATTTTAATTTCAATTGTTTAAAAAAAATGACATTCGACATGAGGTTTGGACTTGTTCTGACCTGCTGAACTTGAATATGTAAAAATATACAGGGTGTTCCATTTGAAAAAACAAAGTTACTGGCATTTCCAGAAAAAACCGGAAGTCCGCCATATTGGATTGTAATGTGATCATATCCGAAATGGTTGCTTATATAACTGTACCAAATTTCAGAAAAATCCGTCCACGAATGCAGAAGTTACAGGGGTGGCCCGATATCCTGTGTCACCCGGTATATTAATCTAATTTATTCTGAATGTTATTTAACATATACATCACACATAAGCTTTTGAAGCTTCTGTGATTTTTTTCATGTTTATTTTAAATTTTCTTATTTTGTTCTCCATGTTTTATTTTATTGTATTTGTAAAATTTATGAAATAAACATAATTATTATTTTTATACTAAAGCACTCAAAGTACCTGAAATTAAATATTTTCTTAATACTTAGAGTAGGTATACGTAGAAAGATGATTCAAAATTATGAGCAGGAGTGGTGAGTGTGGCTGAGAATTAACTCAACGGAAACTATAATAACATATTCCACTGAGAAACAAAGCTTCTGCATTTGGAATCTATTCGCTTCGATGGAGCCTGGGGCCCGATTTTTGACATCACTAGTTACCAGACGAATTCGCAATATAACGATACTATTATAGCGAACGATTTACGAATTGCATATTTTTGATGCGAGCGAATGCACAACTTGGCAACGCTGTTTGTCATTTGAAATTGTCTTTGTTTAATGTTCTATGTCACAACCTCACGACAGAAATAAATTAATATACAATATTTTCCAAGTGAGAAAAATGGACAGATCAGCAAAAATAACCGATAAACAAAAAAGGTTTTGATCGAATATGTAAAAAATCATCCAGGTTTGAGTAGTGGGCGATTCAATCAAAATGTCACTCAAAGAGACGCCACCAATCTATGGAGTAACATTTCAGTAAGTTTGAGTAGCATGACTAGTGCAACGAAAACATGGAAAGGCTGGAGAAAGGTTTGTGCTAAAATGTATTCCCAATTTTTAACACACTTAAACACATGATTCCAGTGTTGGCAAGATATACGTTCCAGAACCAAATGTAAAATAAGTATTGCCAAAACTGCCTCCACTTGATAATTTGACCCCGATGGAAGAAGATATTTTGGGAAAAATAAAAGAAGTATCTGTGGAAGGCCATCCATCAGTTGAAGAATCAACGGCAACTTTCGATTTTGATGACACAGATATTTTGGGAAATTGTACCAACTTGGAGAGAACAAATGGCACAATTGCCATGAATGAAGAAATGCAGAAGACAGATAGTGTGCCAAACACATAAAAAAATCCCCCACTTCCTAGTACAATTAGGCAACCACCCAAAAATCAATCTAAAACAAAAAGCCATTTTTCAAAAAAAATTAAAAATTTTATGAATGCTTCAGAGGCTGCGAGCTCATACAAACCGAATTATAAAAAAAAGAAAAATATTACGAAGAAAAATTGTAAATTATGAAAACCTCAATATAGAAGGGAGAAAAGTTAAAATTATGGAAGCACTTCTGAACAAATGTTCAGAATTGCTTCTCAGAAGTACTTTGACAAACTTCAGGACGTGATTTCTCACAATATTCTAATATGAATTGTCCAAATAAATATATGTCCAAAAACGCTTCGTTTCCAAGATACAGGGTGTTGAAGTTTTATTTTTATTTTAGTTTTCTTAAATAACTTTCGAAATACTGACCTCAATTAAACGAAAATTGGTATTGAGAGGTTTTTCGATGTGTCGAATTCGAACCTGATGTTATTATTGCTCTTACTCGTAGGGGGCGCCACCTACACGTCTTTTTCTTTTTGAAGACTCATAACTTTTTTAGGCGTACTTCTAGCACATTTTCCAGTAAAAAATAAATTCCTCTATCATATTTACGTGAAAAAGCTACCCTTGTTACAAGTCGCCATAAGCAACCGTTTTCTAGATATTTGGACTTGAAAATTTCAAGTCGATTATTTGATAATCGATGCGTGTTGAAGTTATTACCATTATTTTGCATTTTTCACAAGAATGCTTAGGAAATGAATTCGACGTTTAAGTAGTTTTGGTAAGTACATATTATGTGACAGTTAAACGTTTTGTTGAAGTTTCTGTAAGTTTTAAAACACTAATTTTGAAAAAATGAATTATTTAAACAATAATGCTCATTTAGCCGATATGCATTTCGTTTATGGCGTATGACGTATTTACCAGGAGCGATTTCCTAATCGAATACTGCCTTCAGCTCCAACATTTACCAGTCTCCGCCGTCGTTTGGCAGAAACAGGTAGCTTTAAGAGGGCAGCTGATATTATTGGAAGACCACGAGCAGTCCGAACCCCAGAATTGGAAAAAGCTGTTTTGAACGCTCTCGAGGAGAATCCAGAAACAAGTACAAGAATATTGCTGAAGCTTTCAATTCTACTCAGTCCACAGTTTGGAGAATTATCCACGATCAACAATTTTATCCATACCATATTCAAACGGTACAAGCTCTTTCGCCACAAGACTTTCCCCAACGCATTACTGTGTCAGTGGTTTTTGAGAAAATTGGCTGGAAATCCTCAATTTTTAAGATATGTACTCTTCACGGACGAGGCAAACTTCTCCCGAAATGATATCACAAACTCTCATAACAACCATGTTTGGGCTCTGGAAAATCCGCACGCAGTTAGAGAAAGACATTATCAGTATCAATTTTCTGTAAATGTATGAGCGGAAATAATTGATAATTACTTGATAGGTCCTTTCTTTCTTCCGTTCCGACTGAATGGCGCAACTTACAGAGACTTTTTAGAAAATGAATTGCTGGGACTACTTCAGAATGTACCATTAGAAATTGTTAGGAAATTGAACCCATTCATTCAAAATGTTCGGTTGATTCAAGTTGTAACCTCTTTCACGCACACACTCACAGAAGACTGGCTCAAACATAATTACTTGTTTACACCTACACTGGTTTGATGATTACCATGGAAATGCAATGCAGTTAATACCTGAAACGAATTAAATTTTTAAATAATTTCCATGACCTATGAATTTTTTTGGGTCGATTAGATCTCCTCATAAAGGGTGTTAAGATATCTATTAATAATCTGCATAAGTTTTTAGTTAGCCTAAACAATTTTACAAATTGACGTTCACTCAAGGCGAACGGGTCTTCAGGATTTGGTATATTATTAAATATTGGTCGATTTTCGAAGTGTTCATTTTAAACAAAATTAGAATTAGAATTATGGTCGCAACAACACGAGTAAAATCATTCTCAATATCACGTATTATTCTTTCCATTGGGAAGGGTAAAAAATTGCAAAACTTCTTGCACTCTTACGAACACGTATGATAATAGCAAAGAGAAGGGTCAAAAATCGGGCCCCAGACCTAGAATGGAAGCAAGTAGTATCTAGGACTCGTCCTGGACTCTAAATTACTTAGGAAGCGATACGAAATAGAGGTGAGGCGCAATAAATCTAATCAGGTCGCAGTGTATGTGTTACCATTTATTAACACCAATATAAATGGAAGCCCTGCCTATACTGACTAATTGCAATAGAAAGGGTTGTTAAACAGACGTTTAAAATTAAATGGCACATAGGTATTGGTATTTCCACTTAACCTACTATGACAGAGATTTATGGTTCGGGCGAAAATCATAAAATAAAAGTTATTTCAGTCGCTGCAGTTAATCTAGAACAATAATTCAGAAACCAAGGTATGCGAAAATACGTGTTGGGTTGAGTATTATTTTTCATACGGAACTGGAGCTTTCATTATGGTAACCAGTGACAGGAAAATCCATTGTTTCGCTTTGAGAGTTATTACCGAGCACTTTCTAACGAATACAGCGTTTCCTCTCTCGAATCCAATGGAGCGAAATGGAAGTCAAACAATAGCCTAGGTGTGTATGGTTTTTTCGGTATTGATTGCAAGATCTGCCTCAATAAATAGTTTGTATTTCCCGTCCCAATTTTCAAGGATGATCTTGAAATAATTTCAATTCACTCGAACGGTTTTTCAACTTTCATATGGCACTGGAAAAAGTTTGAGAAGAATATCGAATCCATATCTTTTCAGGCTTTCAATGAAGTAAAATAAATATGCTAATACTAAAGTCTTTCCACTAATCGTTTTTATCGGATATGACGGTATTTATCGCGGAAATGTATGTTTTCTTTGGCTGTTCTTCACCAATGATTTTACACCAGAAAGGATAGCCGAGTTCGTCGATTTTATCTGCTTTCCCTCCCGCTCTCCGCCATCAGCGTGACGTCACCGCGGCATCATTACGGTTGGTTCGTCATAAGAGCCCTTGCATTTTTCACGATTTTTAAAACATTTTGTCTTGGTATTTTCAACTTAAACCTGTTAATTTTTAGGGTGTTGATTTACTTTAGCTCCATTGAATTTTTAGAACTCTAGATACCCACGTTTTCTGTGGATAACCCATAAATTGAACTGATGCTAAGTGCGTTTTAAACGTTATTTCGTGATAGGGCACTTCCTTTTTTCGATTTATTTAGTATATTTATGGAAACTTTAGGGCCATTATAATAAATAGGAATTAATCAGTTGCCCCGATATTTTTATGAGTTGAAAATTGGGGTAAAGTTTTTGAGTACAAGAAACTACGGCTTCCAGACATGATCTGAAGTAAAAATAGCTTGAACTCACTGAAATGCTGAAGGGTTGACATAATTCCGTCAACCCTTCAGCATTTTTCATATTTTCAATAAATCGAAAAACAGTTAAAAAAAACAAGTGTCCTATAACGAAGTTGGCTCCAACACGCACTCAACAGTCGATTCAATTTTAAGTTATTCACTACAAACTATAGATGCATATGGCACTATAAATCCACTGAAACGAATGTCACATACTTTCGACCGTTTTTCAATATTTTTTTATTTTTCATTGAAATTTTAGTATTTTTTCCAAATTACTTTATGTACTCTTGGAACTACAACTATTTTCACGCAATTTCAACATTTTGTATATTATAATTTGCGTATTTAAATGTGAGAAAAAAAGATGAATACAAAAGTAAATGCACCCTTCAGTAGAAGTCAATTGTATTTTGAGGAGGTGCATTTGCCAACCAATACTGAAAATGTGCAGACCCAACTGCTAGTGATGTTTCGTAAAAATATAATAAATACAATGAGGTGACTTACCAATGAACTGATGCTCCATAGAAGTTAGGAATATAGCATTTTAAGTCTGAAACAAAAAAATATGTCAGATATACCGCATCGGTTGATATGTCGAATGTCATTAGCAGTGTTGAAATGTATTGTCACGCAAATCATGTACACTTATCTTCAAAATCAGTTATTATTCATAATAATAGTAAAAGCAGTAGTTATCAAAATAATAAAAAAATTATACATTTTCAAAATATATATGAACAAAGACAATTAGGAAACATTAGGCATTTCCATGTATCCTATTTTGGTCCTATTTTTGCCAACCTGTTACGCAAATATGTACATGGTACGAAACTTTTTATCCAGAATAGGAATGTATGTACTTTGTAAAAAAAATCAATAAAAATGTATTTAAATAAATTAAATTTTTATTAGAATATAATATATTTGCTTAGTGTAGAAATTACCTGTAGCAATTTACCTGTTGAATTATGGGCGCAGGTAGACAAGGTGTGGAATTTACCAACGCCGCTTATAATGGTTCCGTGTTTTCCTTTTGAGTTACGTAACTCTAAAAAAATTATTCGATAGGTATCGTTTCTACACCGCGAATGGATCCATAAACACGGAAATAAAAATATGTCACTGTGTGGGTGTCTAAAACATCAAAAAGTGCTTTTGTTTTTTCGATATTCCGAAAATTAGCAGTAGCCTATACTTAGATTCCACTAAATTTTCTATTTTTTCGTTGATTAGATCTTTCCGTATAATTATTTTTCACTAGACTAGACCATCATCTCATACTGATGACAAGAAGGGTGGGAAGAGTATAAGGCATGCAGTCCCGTTTTTTTGATTACCTCTCACGATTACGTATGTTGAAAATCAATCATATACATTTCGGGAGCAATAATTTTTCATATTTCATAAATAGATTTTTCATGTGGAGCAAAAATCGAGTACGAAGCAATTTTTTTTAAATTCTGCGATGACAGGGTTGAATTTGAAAGAATCTATCAAATCAGTAAATATTTGAATGTTTCTCTACAAAAAAATGTGGTGTGAACCAATTCCCTGATCGGCAATTGCAATTACTACAAGTCAATCGACATCTCGATTGTTTTGGAAACAAATGAGTTTGTGTATAGCGCAAAATAGCAATAGCGAGCAATGGAACGTTTCGAGTCGATTCATTCGCTAAAAGTTTTTCACATTTCACGCTTCTTGGACATAGGGAGGTGTTTGAACTTTCCAGCTACAGCTATTTATAGTCAGTGCGACCCAGTAATTGGCTTTTGAACACGTGTAGTTTACAGAAATGAGGTAGTAAACTATAGGAAAATTGTCGATGAAATTTGTGGAATTCCGTTGAAATCGATTTAAGCAATAGGAAAATACTGTTTCTCAAAATACATCTACGTAAATGATTATTGCTCGCTAAAAGCGGAAAATCATGTTCATACCTAATCAGGGAGAAATATTTAACAAATCAAAAACACTATGAAAAAGCCCAAGTATGTAACAGCTCAACTGTCAAAAGTAGTGAGTCGCCAAGTTCAACCTGGCCGAGTTAACGAGCTCGAAAATTATATTTTCGACTGAAGGAAAAATCATTAATTTTGCCAGGAGTTTCTGAAGGAGAACGAAAAAAAACCTACTCGGACTGAGAATGAACGACCTTTGGCCTCATTGATGGCCCGAGTACAAGTACTCCTTAATATTCTCCCTCATTACTTTTATAAGATATTCCACCAAAAACTGAAAAAAATACTGAATAAATATTCATAAATCGAAAACACCAAAACGACCTCCATAAAGAAATGTAATTACTCTCAATTTGAACGCAACTATCCCAATATTCCAGAGCTACTATGTCTTTCTTCTTCTCGAGCAGTTCTATTTGAATAGTGAAGCTATTGCGTAGAAGGGCCGTTTGGATTATTTTTATAATTCCGACGACTTAATATTCCAGAATTAGCTAATTCTGACTTGCTATATCGATTTACATCGACAAACCAAATTTAAAAAATACACAGGCACTTTTTGGGGATTTTTTTTCAAAAGCTATATCTGGGTATGTATGAAAGTATTGCAGTACTCATTACATGATGTCCTCGCGTTCTACTTGAATAGTAAAGCTGTGAGAAAACTGAGATAGACCAAACTGCAGTTGTAAGAAATAAGTAGGAATTATTTATAAATCAAACTTGATATTTCGGAATTATCTCAGAGTTCCGACTTAATAACTCGGAATTAGCTAATTCCGACTCAATATCGTGACATTTTGACTTAATAACTCTAAATGAGCTAATTCCGACTCAGAGAGTATCTCGTGATGATGACTCGATAACTTGGAATCAGCTAATTCCGACTCAGTATCCGGAGTTTCGACTTGATAACTCGGAATCAGCTCATTTCGACTCAGTGTTGTGACATTTTGACTTAATAACTCAAAATTAGCTAATTCCGATTCAGTATCTCGAAGTTCCGACTTGATAACTCGGAATTAGCTAATTTCGACCCAGTATCGTGAAATTTTGACTAAATAACTCGAAATTAGCTATTTCCGACTTAGTATCTCGGAGTTCCGACCCAATTTCCGACTCAGTATTTCGGAGTTCCGACTTAATAACTCGGAATCAACTAATTCCCTAATCAGTTTCTCGGATTTCTGGCTTAATAACTTGAAATTAGCTGATCCCGACTCAGTATCGTGAAATTTTGACTCAATAATTCGAAATCAGCAAATTCCGACTCAGTATCTCAGAGTTCCGACTTAATAACTTGGAAGGGGTTAACGGGATAACGGGAAATAAGATAACGGGACACAGGATAACGGAAAACTGGCAAAGCCACAGGCATAAGCTAGATGGAACAACAAAAAAAAAACATAGAAAATATACAAATCCTATCCTACGAGCTAGTATTATTATAACGATAACTGTTCCACAGTTGCAGCGCAATCTGCACATGGTAATAGTAGGTGGTGACAGATGCACTAGAACCTCATTAGTAGGGGAGACTGTTGTACCTTGATCATAGTGTACCTTGGATCACCCTTCAGTTTCTTGTCGTAACAGAACTGTACCAAGACAATGTTTACTGAGTAGAGTGCAAGCAAGCGGAAGAGTGGTTGTCCATGTGCTATTGTTTTTAAGTAAAATAGAAATATTTATTTTTAGCCCAAAAAGTAACAACGTTTGGTTCTACTCTTTATTTTTTTACAAGTTGACGATTGTTTTGTGATCCCATTCTAACCTGAATCACTGCCCATTCGTGAGTAATTTGTTATGCCATATCTCAGTTTTAAATATAACCTAGAATATTGAGGAAGATAAGTTTGTAAAAACGCACCATCATGTACCTTGGATCGGCTAGAACTGATGGGCAGTTGTGGTTCGAAGTGGACTCTTCTAGCTTTAACGTTAACTATTATTGTTTGAAGTTAACTAATATTGAGTAAAATTAAATTCACATAGCTTATTTTTTTGCCTATTAATTTTAAGTTATAAATTTCATATCGTAACTTCTTGTTCACATGTATACAAATAAAAATTAGGTTATACTTCAATACAATCTTATTTCTTCTCGAAATTAAACAATATAATGTAACTTCTGTATAAAATGTTTGTCTTAAATTCATATTATCTAGTTTTCATGGTGTTGATGATCAAAGGTACACTACCATTGATCACATATCAATGAAATATAGAAAAAAAATCTATAATTATTTAATATTTAGACTCTCAAAAAATACATAGTGTGTAGGAATAATGGTTATATCAGAAAATACTCTTTCCATTATTCTATTTCCAAAAATGGCTTTTAAAAAAATATAAAAGTAAATTGTGATCCAAGGTACAACAGTCTCCCATACTATTGTGCTATAGCAGCTCCTCGAGCCCCAAGTCGCTGAGGGATTTGGAGATTTTGAGAGGATCTAATTGTCGCATTTCTCTCACTATCAGCTGGTATTATCCCAGATTCCTCAATCTTTTTTTGGTGTAACTCTCCTCCAGAATGTGGAGGGCTGTTTCTAGTGTCTTTTCTCAGAACCTTCCTGTGCTGTTCTCTTCTAAGTCTTGTACCGTTTTTATCCCCTCAGTAGGATAAAACGCACTGCGCCGTTAGCATTGTAGTCGGTTGAACATGTAAGGGTGAGTTTATGTGTTTGAACTGATGTGTTTGGATAAAAAGATTAATTTGGGAAATAAATTTATAACTGGCTCCAATTGATAAATAACTATTATTTTGTCTAAGTCAAGAATACAAGATAAGATTCATCATGAAAAATAGAATGAATCAATTTCATAATTCATAAATTAGAGCTCGAGGTCACTCTACACATTTGAAATTATGATTCACTCATTTGATGTGATTAGACAACACTGTCGAAGTCCTGAAGACACAAGTTTCCCTTCCTATGTACATATATTTAGTTATTTTAATACCTTCTGGACATGAACAATTATGTAGAATTTTACTTTGAAATTGCAAAGAAAAATATGTTGTACTAAATAATGAAAACTGAACATTCTCTTATATTATTATGAATCAGCGGATAGTTTGCTATTGACTTTCACCATGGCAGAATGTACCCCAACCCACTGATAATTGAATATTCCTCAAAAGCGCTCGCTCACTACCGTCCAGTCCTGTGTGCTTTGTTACAATCCCACAGAAGTAATTTTTCATATCCATGAAATGAATCCCATAGAAAAATTAGGTTTCTCATAACCTCGCAAAAAATTCAGTTATCCAAAAGATCAACCAAGCGAACTAACAACCCTCACTTGGAGGGTTTTTAACCTAACAGATTTAAAATTACAAATAGCTCAGTATACGCATCTCATGGCATCAGTAAATTTCGCAATCTAATTCTCTCGTAGCCTGGTTCATGCCAGTAGGTATATATAAATTATAGATTTTATCCATTTTAAAACAGCCACAAATCTGAATAAAAAAATTCGAAAGCACAAAATGGAGTCTCTCTATGGCTCACTAGCAAACAAGAACAAATGAACTAAGACAGCGCTTGTTGTTGAATTCAACAAATCATCCATCGATATCACTTCAGTGGGAAAATTAGTTTTTTACATTAGTGAAAAAAAAAGAGAAGCCTAGCTTATAGCCAGACGAAAGATCTGATCTTAATCATAATGAAGAAAGTTATGTATTTCACCTTCTCTTTAATTTCCACTAAACCCTCATATATCCAAAAGTCTTTCAAGCTTTGAGAAAAACTTTACCCTATTCACAGAAAATCTGATTACCTCAATAATTGGATGAAATAAATGAAATCATCGATTCAATGAAAGCACCATCTGTCCATCAATGACAGTTACACACCAGAGGTGACATTGGCAGCCATTTTAATTTTTATGATTGAAATGTTCATATTGGAAGATATAATTTCAGCGGCCAAACAAACACTACAGTTTAAGCGGTGTTCTCGGAATTTGCCGTGCCCCGGTAAAAACCCCGTTAAGAGTTCTCTTGCTAACACTGACTAATGCTTTGAATTTTTCTCGGTCGAAGTTTCCAAAGAGCTCTTCAGCCTATCGCATGCCTGGGAGTATTTACCATTATGTTGTTCTCGCCTTTGTTGAGCTCTTACTCTATGTTTAAGTTCTGTGGCTCCTACTGAAAGTACGAATTTCCCAGGCCGCAAAATGACTCTGACCCGATCACTGGTGTTGATGCCACGTTTCGTGCCCATGCAACCGCTTGTTCGTTCCTCTCTACTAGACGTGTCTGGCACCCAGAGAAGGATTAATTTGTTGTTTCTACCTAATTCATTTATTTTATGAAGGCATTCCCAATTCCCATACCATCCTCGACGCTTCGATGGCTGCTTGGGTGTCGGACATAATTTTTCTGTAGATCCTGTCGCATTTTTCGATAGCGTGTATTTCCGCTTGGAATTTTTTTAGGGATTTGCCCATGGATTCGGAGTATTTGGTGCGAGGCGCAAAGACGCCTGCTTCAGTTCCTTCAGGGGTATTTTACCATATTATAGTGTTTTCTCTCAGTGTATAGATGGATGTCATGCTTTACTTCTTTTATTGCTTAGTTCAGCGCGATTTGTTTTCTGGACGCTGGATTTCTTGACGATTTCATCTATTGGTGGGTCAGCCAGGTATGTATCTTTAGTAGGGAGTGAGTCCTTTGCATATTGCATTTTCCATTTAAATCCTATCTTCATCAGCCTGAGATGAGCTCCCTATGAGCTCTCTTTACTAGGATGTGCAGAGGTCATTGGAGTAAAACGACAGGAATGCCTTAGCCTCAGAAGAGAAGCCACACGGATGAACAAACGGACGCCAAGAAACGAAGAAGAGTTAAATGAAGCACGGGACGATCTCAGAAGATGTAGAAAAGAACTGCGGTTTCTGATTAACCAATCCAGACAAAAACATTGGGACGACTTATGTAGAGAGCTGGAGGATGATATCTGGGGCACAGGCTACAAAATTGCAACCAAAAAGCTAGTGGAGCATACTCCATTCAATATCGCAGTAGAACAAAAAATCAAAGTGGCGAATGATCTCTTCCCAAGGAAAAAAAAGAGCTGGAAAATATCTAGAACGGGGGGGGCCGGGGAACCTTTCACAGCCGGAGAGCTTAAAAATGTGCTAGAAAAAATGAAACCCGGTAAGGCACCTGGTCTCGATGGCATCCCTATGGAAGCTATCAAGAAGCTGGAAGAAATAGCACCGGAAACCATCCTGGAACCACTAAATGACATACTGACAAAGAGAAATTTCCCGAAAGACTGGAAACAGGCGAAATTAGTTCTGATACCTAAAGGAAACGCAGAGAATATGAAGTTTAGACCAATATGCCTTCTGAACTCCATCAGTAAGGTATACGAAGGATTACTGAAGGAAAGGCTGGAAAGGGAAATAGAAGCCACTGGAGGTCTCTCAGAAAACCAGTTTGGATTCCGTAAAAAAAGATCCACAATTCAGGCCGTCGACAAGGCTATTAGCATAGTGAAGGAGAGCACAAGAAACAGGTGGGCCGCAATAATCACCCTCGACGTCAAAAATGCATTTAACTCAGCATCTTGGGACATAATCCTGCAGAAACTGGAAGCAAGAGGCGTAGCAGGTTATCTACTAGAAATCATTGACAGCTACTTGGAGGAGAGATCACTGCGAATTGAGAAAGGCGTATATCTAGATGTCACGGCAGGAGTCCCACAGGGCTCGATACTTGGACCTACCTTGTGGAACGTGATGTATGATGAGGTGCTGAATGAACACGTACCGGAGGGAGTTAGCTCACTTGCATACGCCGATGATCTGGCGATAGTCATTCATGCCAAGGACAGAGAAGAACTCAACTGGAAAGGAAACGAAACGTTACACCATATAGGCGCTTGGATGCAAAGAAACGAGCTGGAGCTAGCTCCCCAGAAATCAGAAGCGGTCATTCTCAAAGGGCGAAGAGGGAAGAAATAAAATTCATGTGTGATGACGTGGAAATACCTCGCAAGAACTGCCTCGTTTACCTGGGCGTTACCCTGGGCGAAGGATGCAGCCTCACCCAGCATATAAAGTCCGCTGCCCGAAAAGCCGAGGAGAAGGTGGCAGCCTTGAGCAGACTTACGCCTAACATCAAGGGCCCAGGATCGAAGAAGAGAGAAATGCTATACAGCGTGGTCCAATCCATTCTTTTATATGGCGCCCCTATTTGGTACGAATATATGAGATTCAAAAAACACAGAGAACTACTCACGAGGGTACAACGCAGGATGCTTCTCAGAGTCATTAGCGCTTACCGAACTGCATCTGCTAAGGCAGTACAAGTGGTATCTGGGATAATACCAATCGATTTGCTAGCTGAAGAGAGGTGGAGACTTTATAAAAGAATGGAAGGAAACAACTCACAGGCCAAGAGGGAGGAGAGAACAACTACCCTGAACAAGTGGCAAGAGATTTGGGACCACATAGAAGATGTGGCACAGTGGACCAAATTTCTGATACCGAACCTGGAGAACTGGATAGGCTGCAAGCACAAACAAATCGACTACTTCCTCTCACAAGTACTAACAGGACACGGGTGCTTTAATGTGTATCTGAAGAGAATAGGTAAACTGGAGTCTGACCAATGCACGTATTGCAAAATGGCGGATACGGTGGAACACACTGTATTCGAATGCGAGAGGTGGGTTCAAGAAAGGGAACACCTGCATCTGACTATAGGCAGAATTCTTACGGCACATAACCTTGTTCAAACTATGATGGCAGACACCAAGGAATGGAAGGCAATTCACCTCTTTATTAGGACTATACTAAAACAAAAAGAAACGGAAGAAAGACAACAGGATAGGAATTAAATCGCTTGAAAAAGGAAATAAAGGCAACAGATAGACCACCTACCAACTGGACGAGAAGCGAAAAGCGGTACCGAGTTGGATGAGTTGAAGGAGGGAGGTTTAGTGGGTAGGCTAGGGTTTCACTCTAGAGTCCCACACTGCCAGAGAAAGGTAGAACAAGTACCTGTGCGAGCATGAGCGTCCTCCCTGTCAAAAAAAAAGGATGTGCAGAGGTAGCAAAATGACTATTTAAACCCAAATATTTCTTCTCAAAATTCGACCAATATCACAGATTACTGAAAAAGGATTTGTTCGTTTTTCGAAATTGTCCCAATTGGACGACCATTCCAAAAAATATTCAATTAAAAATAATGCCTTTGTAGAAAATGTATTCACTGGCAAGGGCAAGGGGTCACCAAAACATGTAACTGGTTAGTCCAGTAAAACATGCTAAACAATTCACAAAAATCACCGGTGGAAATGAGTTATTTTATCTACAAGAAATGCCGTACAAGGGACTCAAATTAAGGGTTACGAAAGATCTTCCTGAGAGAAAAGCTATGTAACAGAAAAATATTGTTATGAATAAGGAAGAGAGGGATTTTTCGTTGAGTTTCGAACTCTCATCCCGCAAGCAATGCAATTTTGTGTTTCCCGACCAATGAATCTAGTCAGTGGCTCACGAGGAAAATAAATTGTCAATAATTAGCAGATATTTAGTATGTATTATTACTGGGCAATTTTATATATATATATATATATATATATATATATATATTTTTATATATTGTACTGAGGCTAGATATTTTCAATAGATGTTAAAAGATGTTAGACTTTGAATAGGAACCAGGGATATTCATATATTTCTCGGAGGGAAGCCGTTGCGTTCTAGATCTCCAAAAAACATCTCTTGAGGCATGTTGTATAGTTTTACAGACAGGTCTGCCATATTCTAGTTTTCTCGAAAATCATTTGAGTATAGAACAGTTTCATATTACGTTCACATTATAATTAAAAAACAAAAATTTATCATATGATGATCCTTCCTTTTGTGAATTCAGTATTTTAGAAGTTAGGTGCATGAAAGCCACGGAATATTTCATGGATAGAGATGAACAAAATGCATAATATTCGATTAATAAGCTCAAAAATATGTTTGATTCATCATGAGTGGGAGAAATATTAAGAGGAAATCTGAACTTTGAGTAAAAAGTTACATTACTGAAAAGAGTCTTGAAGTATAGAGTCAGTGGAAGTGCTACCAAGATCCAGATTCCTCCCAGTTTAGGGATGGTCCGAAGACTTCAAAGTAAGCGACTTCAATAAGTGGAAAATATATTTTGATTTTCGAGGCCAAGCAAGTTATTAATTTAAGAGTGGAATTTAATTTGATAACCGTTCGGCCAATAACAGACACAATATCAGTTTACCTTGAAAATAACAAAACCAGGTGGTAATTTCAATAAATAATATTTGGTGTCAGTTTGGCACAAGTGCATACAGACTGAAACAAACAAAAAACTGGAGAATCCGAACAACTGGACATACCAGAATCACTCATGTAATCAATATCGACGGACTCGAAATTATTTCAGACACATGCAACCCCTATACTCATTCGAAAAACCATTCGAAACACGAATTGACGGATCTGGATGGGCCCCGAGTATAGAATCACAATCAACTGCGAACATAGTCTGGTATACAGATGGTTCAAAGACAGTTGAAGGAACGGGAGCAGGAATACATGGGGTAAGGCCAAGAAGGGACTACATAATACCACTTGGCAAATGCTCCACAATATTCCAAGCTGAAACACATGCTATTATGGTATACATAGAGAAGAATCTAGAAAGTGGTTAAAGGAAAAAACACATCTACATTCTATCTGATAGTCAAAGTGCTATCAAAGCACTCAACTCTATACAGATAAAGTCTAAACTGGTCTGGGACTGCCTCCAGAACCTCATCTGGCAAAACACAACAAGGTCATCTTGATGTGGGTGTCAGGTCATAGAGGCATTGAAGGCAACGTAAAAGCGGACCAGCTAGCTAGACAAGCATCTGAAACGCTATTCACAGGGCCAGAACCTGTGCATGGGATTAGCAAAAACCGATGCAGGACCCTGATCGACGAGTGGATAAAAAGAAGACACCAACAATATTGGGATCAAACTGTCGGGCAAATACACAGCAAAGTCATGGTAGGGCACCCAAACCGGACCCTGACGGCTGACCTTCTGAACCTGAACAGAACGAAGGCACGTATAATAGTAGGTAGGACTGGACACTGCGGCCTAAGAAAACACCTAAACACCATGGGAGTACGCAGGGAAATCGTGGAGTGTAGGCTATGTGATGAAGAGGAGGAAACAGCCTCTCATATTATCTCCGACTGTGACGCCCTGAGTAGAAGACGACACAGAACCTTTGGAGAGATCAGCCCGGAAACAGGCATGAATCCGAAAAACCTTATTAACAGGCTACTAAACCTAATTAAAGGCACAAACCTGTTTGAATGAGGAACCACTGACGACAGAGTGATACAATAGACCCCAGCTGGTCGCAGTGTCAAGGGAAGCTAAGTGTCAACCCTGTGTTCGATGAGTGATAGTGAGTAGACGTGCGATACTCGAGCTCCCCGAAATTCGTTTCAAATATCAAGTGAATACACCCAACAAATAAGTTCCAATTCTCTAACTACATATTCAAGATCCCGTATCAAATCGCAGTTAATAAACAAAATTTCAACCAGCCGAAAAATGGTTATTACTAGAGAAACAAAGGACGAAATTGAAGCATCAGTCAGTCATGCAATAAATAAGTGCCTTGCCAGTGAAACATTCATACAAACTATGGTGAAAAACATATCGCAAGCCATAATAAAAACAGTCGAAGAAAAAGTGTCTAAATTGGAAGAAACAGTGGAAGATCTACACCACAAAATACTGAACATGCAAAAAGAGTACGACGACAAAAACTCCACACTAATTGCTAGGATGATAAAAATGGAATCTGATAAGGCATCACTCGAAAACAGATTTGACCGGGTGGAACAAACTGAAAGGATATCTAATCTGAGGGTTTTTAAATTAAAAGAAAAACCGAATGAACATACCAGTGAAGAGTTTATCAAACTAATCAACTTGAAGATGCAGATAAAACTATCTCCAGAAGACTTGGCAGCATGCTACAGGGTTGGAAAAAAGAAGAAGGAAAGGATAGAACAATATTCATTAAATTGAAAAATAAAGAAAAAAGACAAGAAATTTTCACTAAGAAAAAGATGCTGAAAGGAACTGGAATTGTTATAAGAGAAGACCTCACCAAAATGAGAATGGAACTACTGAAAATACTCATTGAAAAATTTGGTTTCAAAAATGTATAGACAAACGCAGGAAAAATTTTTGTTAACAAAGACAATAAGGTTTTTGCATGTGAAAAAAGAGAGGATATTGAAAAAACTTTGTAACATAACATTCTATTCCTCACATTAGGATTAATCTCATAATGCCAATTAAATTACGTAATACTTGAAACTTTGATATTTGAACTCGAAATTAATATCTCTTTTAAATTAAAATAAATTTATATTATGGGGAGTAGAATACTGAAGCTCGCACCACCCTATTGTGACTACCCAATTCCTTAGCCTACTACTACTATTTAATTTAACTTTTATAAAATTTTGTTCATTTACTGAATTATGCTAGAAATCTTAAATACTTTAGACAATCATGAAGAAATTGTAACTAAAACGTATAGGAGCTTACAAGAATGTATTGGGGAATACGAGGTCGGAGCGACAAGTAGTATAGGGGTGATTCATTTCAATATCCGAAGCTTAAGAAAAAATTTCGATGAACTAGTTGTCTATCTACATGAGGTTATTGACAAAATAGATATAATCATCTTATCAGAAACCTGGAGGATAGAGGCGGTAAGTGATTTTAATATTCCAAATTTTACTATACACTACAATGACTCCCAAATAAACCAAAATGATGGTCTGATAGTTTTCATAAAAAACTCCATGACAACTGATACTGATATAATCCACCTAACGGAAACAAAACTACTGAGAATAACAACTCTAGCAAACAACTCAAGAAACAATAGCAAAATTGGTATCACGGCTACCTATAAACCTCCCTCAATTGACACTCAAACCTATCTAAGTGACCTAGAGGATTATTTTTCTACCGTGAATAAGGAACATCTTGAGTTGTTTCTTGGAGACGTAAATATAAATTTACTTGATTTAACATCCAATAATACAAATCACTATCAGAACATCAGTCCGAAAATGGGTTTTTATCCTACATTAATGTACCTACAAGAGTATGCAGGGAATCGACTACACTAATAGATCACATATTCATTAGAAAAAGCAATCTAAAAAAAAATTAAATAAACTGCAAACCTGCAGTTGTCCATAGTAGCATTACGGACCATTACACTACTTTCGTAGATATTACCGTACCAGCAGTAACAAAACAAACACCTAGAAATTCAAAACAGTTCGAAAGGATAAACTTTGATAAACTAAAATTAATCTTGGAAAAAGAAACATGGAATGATGTCTTAATATGTAGGGAAACACAGAAATGCTATGACCTTTTTATCAAAAATTTAGTAAAGCATGCCAAGGAAGCAACTGAAATTAAATTAGTGAAAAATAATAAAAAACAAAAATTAAAACCTTGGATAACTGAAGGACTAATCAACTCAATAAAAACAAGGGACTACCTAAAAAAGAAACTAATTAAAAATTATTCTCATGAACTTGAGCAACAGTACAAAAATTACCGAAATAAAGTAAATAAATTGATTAGAACGAAAAAACCAATATTATAAAAATAAACTAGATGAAATAAACGGAGATTGTAAACAAACATGGAAAATTATAAACGAAATATCCAACACGAACTCAAATAAAAATCAAATACAATTCACAAAAAAGTGATTATTTTAATAACTATTTCACAAAAATAGGCCTTGACATGGCAAGTAAAATTGATAAATGTGATCTCCCCGACAATTTTCTAATGAAACCCTCAATTGCGCCTTCGCTTTTCCTTGTACCCATTGATGAGAATGAGATAATCCAACATATAGCTAAATTAAAAAACAATTGTGCACCAGGGCCAGATGGAATAGATACTAAACTTATTAAGAACACACACACATATATCCTGAAGCCGATTAAACATCTAATAAATCTATGCTATACAAACGGTAACTTACCCAACCAATGGAAAGAGTCGAGAGTTGTCCCAGTTTACAAAGCAGGGAATAGACATGAAATGAAAAATTACAGACCTATATCTGTGATAGATAATTTCGCAAAAATTTTTGAACAATCTGTCAAGAAAAGAATACTTGAATTTCTAAATAAACATCGGGTTATAACCGACAGGCACTTTGGATTCATCCAAAACTCGAATACAGAAAAGGCTGTCTTAGACTTCGTAGAACACACAACAGAGATTTTGGATAATTCGTCCAAATGCTTGGCCGTTTTCCTTGATTTGGCAAAGGCGTTTGACACCGTGTCACATGACGTCTTGTTGAACAAACTTTCTGAGTATGGAATAAGAGGGATCAGTCTGGAATTGATGAGAAATTATCTGTCACAGAGGACACAAAAAGTTAAGATAGGGGAACAACTCAGTAACACAGCACATATATCAGTGGGTGTGCCTCAGGGCACGGTATTAGGCCCAATTCTATTCCTGATTTATATAAATAGTATATCTCAAATCAATGGCTTTAGTGGACATATTATATGTTATGCGGATGACACCGCGCTGATATTCAGAGATGAAACCTGGAATGACGTCTACATAACTGCAGAAAACGATCTTAGAAAAATTCTCACCTGGTTGAATCATAACCTGCTAAGTTTGAACATAAACAAAACTAAATTCATGACATTCTCTCTGAATACCAGAGACACACCTCCAAATGATACCTTAAAAATACACACACCACTCTGCAATGATAGATACACATGTAACTGCGCAACGATAGAAAGAAATTCCTCGATTAAATATTTGGGAGTTACTATTGACCAACATATACGATGGGATGAACACATTACACATGTCATGAAAAGACTGAGACTTCTCATGTACAAATTTTATATGCTTAGAGATATTCTCTCACGGAAAAACCTATCTCTCGTATACACCTCTCTGGCTGAAAGCGTAATACGCTACTGTACTATAGTGTGGGGGGAACATACAACACGACGTTGCACCCTCTACAAGTCATGCAGAATTCATTATTAAAAATAATACACAGAAAAGATAAAAGGTTCCCTACTCAATTACTATTTCAAGAAACCAATGTCCTGAATATTAGGGCTCAATATTGCTATCAAGGTCTAATTTGGATGTTTTCCAACTTGATAAAATATACCACAAGCTTCTCGAAAACAACAAGATTCTCTGATAATTTAAATATAAGAACTCCATTTTACCGAAAGAGCCACACGCAAAGATTCATCCTTTGCCGTACCTACATTGTATAACTCCCCAGGATCTAAAAACTAAAAAAAAAAAAAGAATTCAAACTTGCTATTAAGACACATAATAGAAAACCCAAGTATACTAAATATATTCTAAGAATATACTGAAAAAACAAACGTTAATAATATTAATCAATTTTGAATTATATTTCAATCCCCTATCATGCTCTCTCTCTCCGACCCTCACCCCCCACTGGACGAATCTAAAATTTCAATTACTACTTAGAACTCTAGTCTATATTGTACTAAAATTGACATTCCATCTACGAGTGTGTGAAACATCACAAACAGGCGCCTTGTGCCTAGGTGTATTTCACCCACTTGTGGTGGCTTAAACTCGATAAAAATTCTATTAATACCACGTTTTGTACCGAATAATTGTACTGATTATTGTACTGATTATTATTGTATACATTGTACTGATTATTATGTCTCTGGCCCATCAGTTTTCAACCAATCAACCAACCTTGGCACAAGAGGTGTAGTATGACCTCAAGTGCTACTGTTGGGGTTGATGTCATTGCTCCTGTAATGCAAAGTCATGCAAGTCTTTGCACTTTTTTTGTTGTGGCTTTGATTGGTCCTGCGATGCCACATTATTGCTGCGTAGGTGATCATTGGTCTCACTATCGTGGTATAAATCCATCGCAGTGCTGATGGGTTACAGCCCCACGTTTTACCCGCAATATCTTTGAAATAATTAGTGACGATACTACCTTGTTAGTGACCTCTTACACGGTTTTCCAAAGAGTCTAGTTTAAGTCGTAGCTACTGCACATACTTGTTCAATTATTTCCAACACATTCATACTAGAAGGACATAAATTCGAAGGTACACAAAACATAAATTTCGACAGAAGGGACCTTCTAGGAAAAATGCCATGATTCTATTGAGATTGCTCACTGCTAATAACCTATACAAAGGGTGTACTGTGGCTTTCCTTGACATAAGCGAATTTAGATAGCTATTTCTTACATTATAGTTGGAACAAAACACCTTGAACAATAATTCGCCGATAGTGGATACGATCCCATGCCATCGATTGCGATAATTACATTGTTGTACGTTTGGACTATTATTCATTTATTCATTACAGAAAAAATGTTTCGGCATAGCAAGGTTAGTCGATGTGTTGCTTTCAATATTTTTATGTCTGGAACCGAGGAACTCAATTCCATTTTATTAGCTCTAATATTTTCCAACCTTAAGTTTTATCGATGCTCTTTGACCTATTTCCCAGTCACATTTTCTGCTTTTTATGGATTCCGGGCCAGAGGTAAGATATGCCATTTCCCTGAGATACACTGAATTAGATTACTGAAATTGGATAAGAAAATGATCAGTTTTGGGAGAAATAAAGAAAAATCCCAATTTATATTTTCATTTCGGTATCACTGATATACCTAACTGGAGAGGATATGTAAACTATTTTACTGAAGGGAATCCATCACATAATGTTATAAGATTAGAAAACTTTTTCAACTCCGTTCAAATCAGTGTGGTTACTGTACTTCCACCTACACGTTCCTACAGGCAATATTTTTACGATGTTATAAAGTGAAATATGTTCGGAACCGCCAATTTTCAAGTTAGATGAGGTGTATCAAAATCGATTATCGCGTTGATACTCCAAGAAAATTTGTCATTTCAGTAGAGAAGTTGACATATCTGGTTGGAAGTGACAATCTCATTTCCTATCGAATTGAAACTCTGGTCAACCAAACCGGACAATCAATCAGGTCAAATCTAAACAACGAGTGATTTATTTGTTACAAGTTGTCACTAGACTCCAACGGGTCACCCTTCCGCAAGCACTAGCAACCCACAACAATCACTGTTATTGACAATAAATTCCTTCGGGTAGATACTGATTGATTCCAGAGATAGATAAAAATAATACGAATTATGAGAATAAAGGAAGACTATATCTTGATAGTTGATTTTCAAGAACAATGGCAGCACGGCAAAGTGCTGTACATGTATTATTTAAGTGATTGAATCACTAACGGTAAGACTTCACGTGGAAAGGAAGTTGGATTTTCTGTGTATTGATGTTATGAATAGTAATGATTGAATTCAATTGAACGTAATACTGGGGGAGATCGAGATATATATATATATATATATATATATATATATATACAAAACTAGGCATTTTGGGGTAAGCAGCAACGAAATAGTAAACTCTTTAAGGTTTATCCAAGCTTTCGTAAATGTTTATTTTCATCACCAGAGAAAAACCTTTGTTGAGGTTGGTTTCAATAATGTTAAACATATTCATCAAACATAGTAATACAAAAGAAGAATGTAAATCAAAGAATAAAACAAAGTTCAAAGTTTATAAAAAATGCATTGAAGTTGTTTTATATAAATATGTCTACTCTATGTGGTGTGACTAGTGCAACTCCACCATTCTTTGATTTACATTCTTATTTTGTATAACCATGTTGGATGAATATGTTTAACATCATTGAAACCAACCTTAACAAAAATTTCCCCTGATGATGGAAATAATCATTTCCGAAAGCTTGGATAAACCTTAAAGAGTTTACTTTTTCATTGCTGTTTACCCCAATATCCCTAGTGTGATACCTAACTAGTCAGCAAAGACTTATATATATATTTATATATGTACATATATATATATATATATATATATATATATATATATGTATACATATTTTTTCTTTAGTTTCTTGACCACATATATATTTTCTTCAATTTCTCGGAATAAAGGTCTGATTCAGTCAATTCATATAATTTCTCTTAACGACGTTTCGACATGGTATTTGTTATCATCAGGTTAAAACACTAAAATAAAAAATATGGAGTTTGAGACATATTTAACTTAACACAATATTAAAATGTATGCACTAAAATGATTCTTTAAAAACATATTGTTCGAAATATAGCACGTTATTTAACTCAATGTAAAAATATCTATAGTTGATCCTAATGGAAAACTACGATCAGATATCCAATATTATCCATATATCATGAAAAAACGATCTTCAATAATTTTTGGGTATAAATAAATTATAATTAATTTTGCAAATCATTAAACATTTATTGTATTGAAAACATGATAACCTTTCGGTTCATTGCTAACTTATCTGAAAATTTGCAATGGCATTAGAATAATTAATGCATGTACATCATTATAATTTATTTTACAAATGAAAAGTTAAACAGAAGATAACAAGTCAACTAAAAAGTAACAGTAATAACATGAAATAATTTGTATTTGGCTTCAATCCACTAAAGCCTCAATATATCCACCATGTCTTTCAAAACATTTATTGGTTCGTTTATTAAATTCCCGTAATAAATGCCTTTCAAAACATTTATTGGTTCGTTATTAAATTCCCGTAATACATCTTTTATCATTTTTGGAGTAATTTCCTGGCATGCATCTGAAATTATCCTCTCCAAATATCTTGAAAAGGTCTCTGCTGGTAAACTCTTTGTTTCAATTAGCCCCATAGGAAATAATCCAGAGGGGTTAAGTCTGGAGATCTAGCCGTACAAAAAATATCGGAATATCTATGTATCAATTTGTCATTGAAAATAATTTCAAGGTAGTTCCTAACAGCTACTATGGCACGTAGCACCGTCTTGTTGAAACCATATACATTGATGATCTTGTAAGGAAAGTTCGTCTATAAAGTCGTTAAATTCATTTTACAAAAAATGTAGATACCGTTCGCCATTCATGGAATGTCGAAAAAAATATGGTCTTATTATTTTATTCTTGTAGATACCACACTACACATTTGTCTTGAAGCAATATTGATCACGAGTCTTGATTGTAAAATGGGGATAACTGTCACACCACCAGCGACAATTTTGGGAACTGGCAGTTTCATTGAAAGAGAATGTTGCCTCATCAGAAAAAAATATATGTCTTAATGAAAACGGTTCTTCTCACTTTCCTTGTATTAAAGAGCAAAATTCAAACCGTCTATCATAATCAGTTTCTTCCAATGTATGAACAAATTGCGGTTTGTATGGATGATATTTACGTTTTTTTTTAAATATTTGACATTGTACCTCTACCTACATTTTCGATAAAAGACATTCTTTTTCTCAAAGACATTTTTTAATGTTCTACATCACTTGAAATTGCGTGCCTGCAAAATTAAAATTATGATTAACACTTCCAGAAGTCTTGAATTTATTTACAATTCTCGTAACTGTTGAATGTTAAATATTTCTATTCAGATATTTATTGTTAAAAGATTAAATGTCGAAGTGTCGACAAATTGATACTACACAGAATTTGTCAGTGCATCCCAGATTAAATGTCGATCTGTAGACATAAATTATCAACAAATAGTAAAAATTCACAAAGTCTTCTCTATGACAGTTTACTATAAATTAAACTAAAGGTTGGTAGATGAAGAGCAGAAAACAACTACTTTCCTGGCTAATACCACGAAGAATGTTGAATGATATCTGGTCTATAGGTGTCAGGCGAGACTGATTTAAATACAATCATGTCTTTTAGAAAGAAACATTTGCAATTTAGTATTCATTTATATGAATTATTGCATAGATGTCGAGCAGATATCATTCAACATTCTGCGTGGTATTAGCCAGGAAAGTAGTTGTTTTCTGCTCTTCATCTACCAACCTTTAGTTTGATTTATATTAAACTGTCATGGAGAAGACT